>CALZFC010000354.1:2617500-3205000 GCA_945643635.1 Allodiplogaster sudhausi
TGCATATTGCGTCGTATTCCTCCTTCGTGGATCTCTGCAAAGGCACCACACCCTGGCTGCACATCCTCACATGCATACATGGATATGCGCGGCGTATTCTAAATTAGTTCTCTTTTTCTCTCACACCACATCTCCGATTCCGATTCCTTTGCTCATCGTCGTATATTTTCACGGGGAAAAAGTGCAGGGAGAGAGAGCAAAAAGGAGAAAAAGCGAAGGATGAAAAGGAGAGAGACAGAGAGTGCAGAGATTAAGAGAGAGAGAAAGAAAGTAAGAGAGAGAGCAGAGAGAAAGAGAGAGAGCAGAGAATGAGATGGGATATCCTGCGTAGTAATCGAGAAGCAGCATACATACATGTATGCTGCTCTCAACTTCCTCTGTTCGACTCGGTAGTAGACGACATTCTTTTTTCCTTCTTCTTTTTTCCTTACGTATGAACATACTCTATCGAAGATGGAGCATTTCCCGCCGGGCGGTGAATGAGAGAGAGAGAGGGAGAGGGAGAGAGAGAGAGAGAAAGTTGATGCTATAAAGAGAGAGAGAGAGAGAGAGAAAGAGAGAGAGAAAGATGGAGAGAAAAAGGGAGTATGAGAGATAGAAGTAAAAAAGCAGAGAAAGAGAGCTCGATACATCTCGCTCTGTGATGCTTCCGAATAGACGATGAGTAGTGGTGTCTCGTTCCGTGAAAGGCAAAGACGCGCAGTATTGGTGACATTTTCAACATTTTTTTCTTTCCATCCTCGCCGATCTCTTTATTTTTCTCATCGTTTCTTCCATTTTTATCTTATTCTCTCTCTCTCTCTCTTTCTCTCTCTCTCTCTCTCTCTTTCTCTGTATCTCTCGATCCCTCTCTCTCTTGTTCGCTCTCTCTCAGTCTCTCTCTCTCTTTCTCTCTCAATATGTCATCACAACTTCTAAACATCGTTCTTGATGGCCATATTTAATTTCAATTGCTGTTCTCGAGCAATTTTTCCGCTTCAAATATTTCTAGTTCCAAGAAATGTGTGCAAAATTTGTCATTAGATTGTTTCTGAAATGTTTTTTTCGCAGCACTTTGCGGAATGCATTTGTTAGCCAGTATAAAGGGTAAAAGAAAGAGAAGACTCGGTTATTACGTTAAAAATAGCCGGCCAGCCACAACAATGGACTAAAAGGAGTCATCTTCTCGTACTCTTTTACTTCCTTATTATGCTACTTTACTCATCAGGACGGCAGCCCTTTCCATTTCGGCCTGTGAGAAAGAAGGAAAACTATTTAGCATAATTACTTCCTTGCAAAGTTGCTCTGCCCCATCTTAGCCTTCTGAATGATGAAGGAGGTTGCAAGAGTACGCAGTGACGCCACCTCGCAAGTGTGTTTATTCACTCGTGGAGAGAGAGAGAGAGCGAGAGAGAGAGAGAGAGAGAGAGCGAGAGAGAAAAGAGTGAGAGAAAGAGAGTGAGAGAGAAAGGGAGAGAGATAAAGAGTGATAATGAAAAGTTGAAGGCGGCAGCTACATAGAAGAGAAAAAAAGGCGTTGTCGTTGAGGGTGTAAGTCAAAGCGAATAACGTTTTTTCGCTCTCTCTCCATATTATTCACCCGGTTTATTGAAGTTGATTTCCCGGAATATGACCTCTTCAAGTCATTGTTTCCTTTGTTTAATGTCCACTTTTTGTAAGGAAAAATAAAGAAAAAAACCAACTCAACTTGACATTTTCTCGCGCGGATTAGTTGACATTTACGTGGCAATAATAATAATCTTTCGACTTTCCGGGAATCACATGAGAAGGGAGTTCAAGCCATACGAAGTCGTGTCATTCTGTAATGTCACCTCGTTGTACATTATGCAAATTACGTTATGCAAATTTTTTTTTTGTCATTTACTTTCATGTTCTCCTGCAATTTCTCAAAGTAGTGCCGCTCTGTTGGCCTTTCTGGTCTGCGCAGATTTTGTAGACACTCCATGTTTCCCGCCCATTTTTCTCCTTTCTTCCCAGCAGGAGCAATTTGCTGTTGTTCATCGTGTGAAATGCGGAAAAATATGTCGCTCAAATTCTTTTCTCTCTATATCTCTAACTCCCTTTCTCTCCTCTCTCTCCATGTCACTAGCTCTCTCACTATATGTATGTATTTATTTTATCTTCTCTCACTATATGTATGTATTTATTTTATCTTCTCTCACTATATGTATGTATTTATTTTATCTTCTCTCTCTCTCTCTCTCTCTCTCTCTCTCTTTCTCTCTTTCCTTCTCCGTAATCATTGTATTCTTATATAAGTTGCAAGACTTTTCGGATTCATTCAGTGCTTTGGCCTAATAAATTTGCCCCGTTAAGATATTCGGAGTGCTCGTCTTATATATCGCGCCCGTTCCGCATTTTATTATTTAAAAAAAAACTTGCACACGTGGATTTGCTCTCTTTCAGGCAGACCGAAGCTTCTCTGCTGGTGTAGAGCCGACGGCAGAAGAAGTGGATTACGGTAGTTGTCCTCTCTCTTCTTCCCCTCGGGACCTCAACGCCATCGAGACAATGTTCGACTACGATCGTCTAGCTCTTGATATCAGGTGCGCTTATCCAATTTTCTCTCCTTTCTTTTTCGCTGTCTTTCTTGATTCCCGCATCGTTGCTGTCCAATAAGGTGAAACATTAGATACTTCTCATATTTCGCGAAATTTCTGACACTCTTTTTATCATCGAGTATTTATTTAATAAGCATATTCATATCATGCAAAATCAGCATGTGGTTCAATGACTCCGCGATCTTACAAACTGTCGAATAAACAGGGTCAATCTAGTTTTCGGATTATAGTTTCAATATATTCTCTTTTAGTCATGTTACGAAAGGATTACGATGACTAGTCCATTTTTTTGCTTTGCATATTTTATATGTATCTATACTCTTTTATGCGCAACCCTATCACAACTCGTGTAGGTTGTTTACCATTTTCTCTCGTACATAAATGAATTAGAATGATAGGATTCACCATGAATAAGAATATAATCTTTCGGAAAGTCTCGAGGCATCTCTGGGATATTAGATGATACATTTCTTTTCTCTCATCGTCAGGATCTCTCTCTCTCTATCTATCTATCTATCTATCTATCTCTCTCTATCTGCTTTCTCAATCTCTCTTCACTCTCATCATCTCTCTCTATCTCTTTGCAAGATGTTTACCGGCTGGAATCTTCTAATCATAATCCTTTTTATCCATGTATGTCTGATTCCTTATCCATTTGGCGCGAGGGGGGGATAGGGATGCAGAATGCAGATCTAATTGACGAAGAGTTGTTGATGAGGCGCGCATGTAAACATTTCCGAATCTAAGGCCTTCTTCTTGCGACAGATTCAAAGATTAGCCTCGTGTAAGAGGGGGTCAGCAAACATATTATTATACCTTAATAGAACGATCAAATCGTACCTTATTTTCTTATCTCAACGAGATATTCAGGGACTTTTTCCATCATAAGCATGAATGTGTACACTTCTGTACACATAATTTGCGCTAAAATAACGCGATCATCTTTTTTTTTTACGTCGCACGACGCTTTTATCTCTGCTCTAACGCAACTAAATAATCAGCAGAGTGATGCGAATTGCTGTACCTTATTATTTTTATTTAGTTATTTACTTCTTTATTTATACATACCAGACTCATTAGTACACAGGCTTCGGGAGAGCTTATTATCATTAGACTCTTTTTATCCCATTTCTATAACGTTACAAAATATTGTTGTAGATAAGAAAAATTATGTGTGTATTAAATAAATTGAGTGAGTAGTAAACATATTAACAATTTAATTAATTAGTAAATTAATTGATTAATTGAATAATTAATTTAATTAATTAGTTCTCTTTTTCAGCCTTCTCGGCATCCGCTCGTCGGAGAGCAGCAGCGTGGGGAGTGGCTCGGCGTCGCCGCCCCTCTTGACAGCGTCCTCGTGCTCGTCGTCTTCCTCCTTCTCATCGACCACGGCCATGACCACGTCGCCCCCCTCGCGGCCACACGCGCCCATCGATGACTACCAGCATCTGCTCGCGTCGCCGCATCCTGTCTCCATCTATAGTGTAAGAAGAGAGAGAGAGAGAGAGAGAGAGAGAGAGAGGAGAGAGGGAAGAGAGGGGAGAAGGTGAGAGAGTGTAGAAACAGATTTAGAGAAGAAAGAGAGAAATATCACAATCATAACAAGAACCTCTTGAGGTACATGAAAATTGTTAACCCTTTACATGACCTCCTTACTTTAAACTTTTTCACGATGTTTGAGCATTCCTGTTCCTTATGTGCAACTACCTTTCCCTCAACCCAACCCTGAGGCAGCTTCTTGGAAAATTGCACACACATTCAATGACCACATATCATAATCGCGCCATTGAAATTTGAAAATCTCTCGACTTCCGTGGCTTTTTCTGTTTCAACGATAGCATTCACTATTCTGGTTCTCTCAACTGTGAAAGCAGCTTCTTTGAGAGAGTTCGCATGCCGATGTTTAAGTTTTCTTTGAAAAAAGTAAAGTAAAGTAAAGGAAGTAAATGTAAAATAAAGTAAAGGAGAACTTTTGCGGAAAGGAGAGCATAAATAAGTAGTTGAATAAATAAAATGGTAAACAAATATGTAAATAAACAAGCAAATAAGTAAATAGATAAACAAATAAAATAAACAAACAAACAAACACTTTTCAGGCTCGCCGCTCTTCCTCGTGCGGCAGCTCCGGCAGCAGCGGTGGGCTCGGCCTGCCCGCTTCACTCTCGAAGGCCATCTCAGCAGAGTCGGCCATCGGGGGAGTCTTCGACTGCGGAGCGTCTTCTGGCTATGGCTCACCAGGCGGCACGCCACTCGCGTCGCCTCAGACTGGTGAGAGAAGAGAGAGAGAGAGAGAGAGAGAGAGAGAGAGAGAGAGAGATAAAGAGAGGAGAGAGATAGAGAGAGGTAAAGAGAGGAGAAAGAGATAGAGAGAGAGAGATAAAGAGAGAAGAGAGAGAGAGTGAAGAGAGAGAGAGAGACGGCGAGAGAGAGACAGAGACAGAGAGAGAGAGACGGCGAGAGGTAGACAGAGAGAAAAAGGAGAGGGGCGACAATGAGTGAAAGAGAGCGAGAGGGGTAAGTGAGAATGGGATGATTGAAAGCCGAATGCTAGAAGTGCAAGATACAAACGTGCAGATTCAAAGAATTTCCTGCCACGCTCTCATATTTACATGATGAGCAGCGCAGCCACCGCTCTCATTATCGCTCCTTTGCATACGTGCCATTCGGAATCTAAAAGTTGATTTACAGCGATTCTTACACTAAAAGGTGGTGGATCCTCATAGCTCCAGAATGTCTGCAGTATTTACTATTTTAAAACTTCCAAAGTTTGTGCTCTTGTTGTCCATTTATTGTTTGGAAAATGTGTAGTGCTGAGAAGAAGTGTAATAGTTTGCTTTGTGTGAAAAACGATGGTAAATGTTCATTTAAATCTTTTTTTAAATTATTTTTTAACCCCCTTTTCAGCCGCTTCTTATCTGCCGACACACATGGCGCGCGCCTTTCACTCGTCGCCCGATGAGTTGGCCTCGTCCAATCTCGGATGCTGCTCGCTCGGCATCGACATTCTGCCGGCGGCGGCAGCAGCAGCCTCGTCTCCATCGCCCTCTCCATACGGCAACTTTGAAGCGACTCGCAAGGCATGACAAAAACAATAAATAAAAGACTTCTTATTCGAAATGGTTTGAAATAGTAGTATTTGTAATTAAACATTCTAATTTACTAACAAAATATTTCAATTTTTACAAAATTGAACAAACTCTTTTAAATCCAAAATATCATGCTAAGAAATGGCTTCAGTTTGAGGTGGGGTGCCTGCCATTTTTGGTTGTTTTTAAGCCTTAAGCCCTTTTTTCAACTTATAAAAATAATATAAAATAAGATTTAAAAAAGTAATACTGCATTAATTGTATTCTTTTAAAGACTAGGATATATAAAAAAAAATAATGATACAATAATTGTGATTTTTTAAGGACTAGGATATATAAAAAAAAATAATGATACAATAATTGTGTTCTTTTGAAGGACTCGGATAAATAAATAGGATATATAAAAAATGATAATTCAATAATTGTGATCTTTTGAAGGACTCGGATATATAAAAAAATAATAATAATACAATAATTGTGATCTTTTGAAGGACTGGGATTTGTCTTCGCCGACGCCGGACGCGTCCGCGGCGTCTGGCACGCCGGCCGCGCCACTCGCGCTCACTGACGGCTTCTCGCGCGACGAGATCGCCGACTTTGAGCAGCTGCTCTGCTCGCCGAAGAAGGCCCCGCCCGCCAAGTACCAGTGCCACATCTGCTACCGCACCGGACACTACATCTCGGACTGCCCGATGGTGAGGAGAGAGAGAGAGAGAGAAAGAGGGAGAGAGAGTGTGGAGTACAAAAATAGTGAGAGAGAGAGTTCGAGATGGAAAGTTATAGAGAATGAGAGCTTAAGAGTTAGAGCGATATATAATGAGGGTTAGAGAGATAGAGAATGAGAACTAGAGAGTTAGACAGTTATCGAGAATGAGAGCTTGAGAGTCCGAGAGAATAAGTGTGCGAGAATGAGAGACTGATTATTAGTGAGAACTAGAGAGCGCATGTGAGATGATGAAGAAAGAATGAAAAACGTTTTAGCGAGGTGTTGCTGGATTTTGAGGAGTCCCAAAGTAAGCGAAGAACCAGGAGAGATGGAGGGGAAAAAATTTGAGAAAAGGTTATTTTTTTAAATGTAATAATTGCAGCGCTTCAACAGCCCGTACGACGAGCTGACGCCCTATCAGGGACGCAAGAAGTGCTACGGCGAATTCCAGTGCCAGGTGAGGAGGCTTTCTCGTACCCTTTAAATAAAATATAAATATATTTGGAACAAAGTCATTTTTTTTTGGCTGATTTAACTTCGTATTCAAAATTTATTTTATTCACTTCCCCCTCTCTCGCTCTATCTTTCTCTCCTCTCTGTCTCTCGCTCTTTCTCTTCTCGCTCTTACTCTCTATCTTTCTCTCTCTCTCTTTCTCTCTTCCTTTCTCTCTCTCACTCTCACACTCTCTCTCATTTTCAGCAGTGCAAGCGCAAGTGGACGAGCCAGAACTCGGTGGCGAACGAGGCGCAGTCCTGCATCAAATGCCACATTCCCGTCTTTCCTCACAAGCAGGTCACTACTCTTTGTTATTTATTACGTATTATTATTATTTTTTCAAGCCACCACCGAATTATATAATGTTTCTTTTTTTAAACGTTTGCCTTTGCACATTTATCTTTTGCATACATATGCATGTATGTATGCAAATGATAAATGCACATAGCAGTAAGTGTGGTATTTTTTTTTTAAATATTTGTTGTTAATTTTTCATTTTTGAATAAGTTACTAATATTTTTTGATTAAAATAAATAATGAATATTTAATAATTTTTAAATTTCCAGCTCCCGGTGGAGAAGGCGCTCGCTCTCGGCTACATTAAGCAGGCGCGTGTCGTGCCGGGCAAGCTCGCTCCCATCGGGCATGGCCGGCCGCCTCAAGCAGCAGCGGCAGCAGCCGGAGCAGCTGTGGCGGCAACCTCGCCCGCACCCGCTACCGTAACCTCGCACACCTAAATTCGCTGCTCTCACTCGCGCGCACACTATAATTCGACGAGCAAAGTCCCGCCCATCTCTTCCCGCGATTCTCACAATATGTGGTGAGAACATGTACAAAAACGACCTTCCCCCGATCCCTCCACCCACCCACTATGGCCAGCTACAAAGACATCCCAATTATCTATACATAACATGAAAATATTAGTATTTTTTCTATAATTAAAAGAAACGAACACTCTCTGTTTGTATGTACTGTCTCCGAAACGTTACATCTTCTCTATCATTACTTTCTCTCATTATTTTTCGCGCTCTCTTTCGCTAGCCTTCGAAGAAGAAGGTGTATTATTGTAAAAAGAAAAGGATGGTGAAGATAGTTTTTAAATATAAATTACGATATCTCTATATTTCCCTTCATTCTTTCTCATGTTCCCTTTCAATGATCGGATGTGATTCTTTCTTTCTTGTTTTTCAGATTACTATGAAAAAATAGCTATCCCCTTTCAGTATAGGATTACTACATGCTTGGCTTGGCTTGGTATTACATACATGTATACATATAGTCTAGAGCGGGCTCTTAAGTCGAGAGTAAATAGTCATTCTGCCCCCTTTCTTTGTGCTGGTTAGCAGCTCTTCAAACGGTGTACACACATGTTTTCCCGGATTATTCATGGTCTTCTCCTTTCGGTTCGCTAGATCCGGTCATTATTATATCGTCATTTGTTTCCTCCCATAAATTTCCGTTGTCGTTCTCTTTTGATAATCTTCTCAATTTTATCATTTCAATCAATCAATTAATTAATCAATCAATAATAATCATGAGGAAGTCTCTCTTCTCTCACCCAGAATACTGCCTACTTTTGCTGGTAGAAGCGAGCCACGAAAACGTTTATTCTCGAAACGTTTTCCGCCCATGTCTTATATAGTTGTTTCTATCTCATTAAACGCTTCTCCGGTTTTATTCTTCTTCAAATTTCCATTATTTGTATAGCTCGTGCTGTGGTTTGTCGCGTTTCCCTTCTTCCTAATAACAGTAGCGTATTTTACGCGGATGGTTACCTCGTCTCCTTGGGGTAGATCATTTTGCCGTGGACTAGGAAAGAGAACCAACTCCTGTCTGCGACACAATTGCTTCTATTTGCACGGCAGCGCTCAAAAATTTTGGCTATTTTCGCAGTGGGCCTTCAACCGTGTTTTCTTCTTCTTCTTCTCCATCTCTTCTGTCCAGGGGCATTGCTGTCTAGTGTTCTTTCGTTATTTAGCAATTTATTGATTCTCTTACAATTAGAGAAATGTACCTACGACATTATTTGTGTGTGAGTGTGCGTGTGCGATATAGTTGAGAGTGGTCAGCCGGTTCGCTCGGAGGATTCCATAGACAAAACGGAATAGGCAATGTCAGTGTTCTAGCAGAGCTCCCTCCAGTCAACATACATACTTCCTGTATTTGTAGTGTGATTGCTCGTGTGTGTGTTTGTAATGCGTCATTACCTAGTAATAATGTCCAATTACATAATTGTACAAAGTGGTAATAAAGTGTATTTTGAGAAGAACATGTTAAAGCCGGCGAAATCGAAGAGAAATGTAATGAACTGAACGTAACAGTAGAGAGAGAGAGAGACGGAGTAAGGGATATACAGCTGCAATGCAAGTGAGGGAGAGATGAAGCTACAGAGAAAGAAAGTGCGTGATAGAGATACAGCTATAGAGTGCAATCTGTATTCCTTCCAAAGAATTATGGCCTGCACAGGGGAGTGCGTAGGTAAAGAAGGCCTTGATGAAGAGATCGGGCCTCGTTCCGGGAGAAATGGGGATCATCGGCGGGTGCTTCAACAACGGGCCGAGCCCGGCCCGGCCCGTTGCTAAAGGCCCGGGCCCGGCCCGGGCCGAGATTTTGAAGGCAGGGCCCGGCCCGGCCCGGCCCGGTTACCCCACGGGCCCGGCCCGGCCCGGCTCGCATACCCCACGGGCCGGGCCGGGCCCGTTCATAGGCCCGGGTCGGCCCGTTGCCAATTTGGCGGGCCCGGGCCCGGCCCGTTGCCAATTTGGCGGGCTCGGGCCTAGATTTTGAAAATAGGGCCCGGCCCGGTCCGGCCCGCTTGCCCCCCGGGCCCGGGCCTGGTTTTGGACATCCCTGCTCCCGTGTACAAGCATATAAATGTTCAACAATCGCACTCGCAAACGACCGACAACGACAGACCGAAGCCGTGAAGATGAGTAAATACACTAACGTTAAAATGAACTCTTACATAAAAATCAGGCGATAAAAATGAATATTGCGGACCTAACAGGGTGGAGCAGTGGATATAAAGCCCGGCAAATTGGGTGGGATAGGTTGAAGACCGAAATTCTGCTAAAATCTTGGTGGGTTATGGCTCTGACGAGGGTTGCTGTCAATTCGACAGTTCCTTTTTTTAACGTGTAACCGCGCTCACGCTTCGCCAAGAGCGGTCACACATTGGCAGAATGATGTTGAGAGCCGGAGAAGAGGGTTTAAATCAAAATAAATGGCATTTGCCTGTCTCCCAATTCGTTGAACACTTTCTTGACTCTTCTCATCACCGCCCCCCCCCAAATTCGCTATGTATAAAAGTGTCACACTTCTTTTGGGTGAATGAGTGCTCACTGACGGGAAGAATTTAACTAGTTAGCTTGCTCTCTCTTTTCACTTACTAACAGTTTGCAAGAGATCATGACACTTGGTAAGTTTCCTATACTTTCTGCATTCGTTAATATAATTTTGTTTCTTGATTGTGAGATAATTCTCGTTTATTGCAGGAATGGCCAATTCTTTCGTCTCCTGTGCCCTACTTGTGCTTTTCACTTCCTCTGGCACTGAAGCATGCGTAAGAATTTATTGCTCATTCTGGTGCCCATTCTGCTTGATAGTGAGAAAGGAAAGTGAGTCGAAAAGTAGACTACTGATACATAAATACATACATATTTAAATATTTAGTCATCTTTGCATTGCAAAGAGCCATTGTCTCTCACAGTTTTCCTGTTCGGCTGACGATCTCTGCCAGGCTTACCTGTTCTCCGCAGTTTGCAAGGGCGGTTGCTGTTGGGACAAGGATATGGTGCGAGCTTTCGTTTTATGAATGTTGCATCTGTGAGAGTTCTACGCATCCCATGCAGGCTGACTAATAACACATTTTAATGTAAATAATCTATTCACCCGAAGGGCACTCTGCCTGGACCCGATCCAGCTCCGCCAACCACAGTTCCGCCAATCACAGTTCCACCAACCACAGCTCCGCTAACCACCCTTCCTCCTACCACACTTCCTCCAACAACTCTCCCTCCGACTACGCTCCCACCGACACCGGCCACTATAAGTTCGTTTTATTCAGTAGTTCAATATTCTGTATTGGTCTATCTAATTTAACGTTTGCTATATATTGTGTAAAGTGAAGTTCTCTCATCCTTTGCCAGCGTGCGAGGATGTGATGCCAGTAGCGGACTGCATCAAGGGCCGCGATTTGTGCAACCGCCCTCAAGGGGATCCCTACTACGACATGCTGACTTCCAACTGTCCCAAGACCTGCAATCGATGCGCTGAGTTCATCGCCAGCAAAAGCAAATTTGGTAGACTTTTTTTACTGCTCACTGTTCAAATACTCTTTACACGTCTTTCTGTTATTATCTGTAATTTTCAAGGTCCCACTAATCAGCATGGAATTCTTTATAGAAGAGTGCAGGGACAAAGTGAACTGCGCGCAGCTGAAAGGCCTTGGCTACTGCACAGACCCAAAACAGATTCCTTCGATGAAAATGGGCTGTCCGGTCACTTGTGGATTCTGCTCTCAAAACCACCCACGACTCTCCCTCCTGCTCTTTCAACTACCGTTCCTCCAACCACCCTTCCTGCAACAACTCTCGCTCCGACGACGCTCCCACCGACACAGGCCACTCCAGGTTCATTTCATTCATTATTGCAATATTCTGTATAAACGATATTGCTATGTATATTTAATTTACCGTTTCTTATGAAGTGTGTAGATAGAAGGTGTGCAAAGTGAAGTTCTCTCATCCTTTGCCAGCGTGCGAGGATCTGCTGCCGGACTGCGTCGCGAAGAGCTACGTATGCAACGTGCCCTCATACTACGAGATGATGACTTTCAGCTGTCCCAAGGCCTGTAATCGATGCGCTGAGTTCTTCGCAAACAAGAGCACGTTTGGTAGGCACTTTGTTGTTTAATAATAAAAAAGGTATTTCTGATATTATCTGCTATTTGCACCAGGCCCCCACTAATACCCACTAATCAGCAGGGCATTCTTTATAGAATCGTGCAAGGACAAAGTTGGAAACTGCGCGCAGCTGAAAGGCCAAGGCCGATGCACCGGCCCACCAAACCTTATTCCACAGATGAAGATGGCCTGTCCGGTCACTTGTGGCTTCTGCTAGGCTATTCTTTCTATTTTCGAGAAAGGAAATATGTTCCGATCCCAATAATGATGAATGATAAATGTTTGATGAAGAAGCGTAGAGGCTTTGCTCATAATGAAGTGGTGGAACTGAACATCTCTTCGCTTCTCAGCAGCAACTCGGCAAATGCGGTCACACTTTCAGAAAGAGTTTGACAATGCCACGCCGCCTTATCTCCACTTGAATAAAACTTCCTTCGTTTTTAACGGGCGTTGCCTCCTACCCGCCAGGCTGTTCAGCTAATCGAGCAGTTCAAGCAAAACAAAAAAATGCCTCTCTCTCTCTCTTTAAGATTCTTAGCAATGTCTCTCTCTCTCTTCAAGCTTCTCGTTTTCTTTGCAACTGAGCGATCGAGTACGCTTTTTCATTCTTTTCTCTTAAACCATTAAATAAAACTTTAAATGCCTTCTGACACATTATACTGCAGCGTGATGCAAATAAGCGGGCTTTTTTAATCTCTCGAAAGTTAAACAAAATGAAAAATATTCTCTTTGTTATTTTTTTGTGAATTTTGGACTTATGTATGTACATACATAATAATATCTGTGAAGATACATACATATGTCTGCGTATACAGTACCGTGCAAAAATATACGAACAACATGATATTTTTCTATATTTTCCTTCAACGTTAACGAAACTTCATGAAATTTTCAGGGTTGTTTCTGTATGCTGTCAGAATTATATTAGCAGATTATTGGTTTCATTGATCCAATACAGGGCTTGAAAAAATCAATAATTCGAATTATCCAGTTTTGCACATTCAGGCATTCTAGACAAAATGATTTATTTCTTGGATATTCTGGAAGTTAATATTGAATAGATGGTAGATCTAAATTCTAGAACATCCCTGCGATAACTTTTTGATCTAATTGTGATTTAATCCTATGCCATAACATATTGCCTACCTTCAGTTCGCGATTCGTTCACTCGGCCTCAGCTGAAGAAGGTTCCGCGGGATAAATTCAATCATTTACTGCTATTCCTAGAGTATTAATGATGTCCAAATATTCGTTGGTAATTACTAAACTAATTCAAATGGTTAATTGAGCTGTGGAAATTAGGTGCAAACTGTTTGTGAACAATTTGAACACCGCGGTCAACTATGACCCGCACCGCAGAAGTGCTAAAAGTGGTGCTGTGGATGGGTCCGTGTTTGGAAAATGGGTTTGCCTATCTATAATGATAGTTACTAGGCTTTTGCACATTCGGAAGCCCTATTTCATCTCTGGCTTTATGATTCCACAAAGGGAGGGCAGATCGTTTGAATGTACCCTGGCATACAAGTAGTACCGTGTATTGACAGCTGTCTGTTCTACATCAAATACAACTTTAAATCAACTAATTGAGTTTTAGACTATTGCAGAATAATCTATTGCATCGATTAAGGGGAGTTTTGACTCGATCCAAAATTTTCGGGTTTAGTTTCCTGCCTTATTGGGCACGGTACTACATTATGCCATTGTACATTCAAACGATCTGCTCCTCCCTTTGTGGAATCATGAAGCCAGGGATGAAATAAGGCTGCTGAATGTTGAAAATCCTATTAACTATCATCATAGATAGACAAAACCGTTTTCCAAAAACGAAACCCTGCACAACACCACTTTTAGCACTTCTGCGGTGCGGGTCATAGTTGACCGCGGTGTTCAAATTGTTCACAAGCAGTTTGCGCCTCATTTCCACAGTTCAATTAACCATTTGAATTAGTTTAGTAATTACCAACGAATATTTGGACATCATTAACACTCTAGGAATAGCAGTAAATGATTGAAATTATCCCGCGGAACCTTCTTCAGCTGAGGCCGAGTGAACGAATCTCGAACTGAAGGTAGGCAACATGTAATGGCATAGGATTAAATCACATTTAGATCAAAAAGTTATCGCAGGGATGTTCTAGAATTTAGATCTACTATCTATTCAATATTAACTACCAGAATATCCAAGAAATAAATCATTTTGTCTTGAATGCCTGAATGTGCAAAACTGGATAATTCGAATTATTGATTTTTTTAAGCCCTGTATTTAATCAATGAAACCAATAATCTGCTAATATAATTCTGACAGCATACAGAAACAACCCTGAAAATTTCATGAAGTTTCGTTAACGTTGAAGGAAAATATAGAAAAATATCCTGGTGTTCGTATATTTTTGCACGGTACTGTACATTTTATTCACACTTACTTATAAAATCATTTCAGTTTGCCTTGAAAATCATATATCATTCCTCCGGAAACTGAAAGGTGATTGAAAAAGCCTCTGAATAGCCTTTCGATAGAAGAAGTCAGACGAGAGAGGACTCTGACAGTTGCGTTGTCTTTCCACCATTTCTCTCTCTTTCACTCTCTCTCTCACACGCTCTCTCTACATGTCTCTCTCGCTCTCCCATTCTCTCTCTCTCTCTTTGACTTTCCTCTCATTCTCTGGAACTCTCCGAAGTTCTGCTTCTCTTTCTTCCATATCGGTATCTTTGTCTTTTTCCTTGTGGAAGAAACAGAAGGGAGGACTGGTGGAAGGATGAGAGGAGCAGACATGTGCAGAGAAAGAGAGAGAGAGAGAGAGAGAGAGAGAGAGAGAGAGAACGAGCGAGAGCTAAAGAGGCATGCGAGATGGAAAGAGAGTGTAAGTGAAATAAATGGAAAAACAGCGGGGATAAGGAATGGAAGAGGAGGGAGAGTGGAAGACGACAGGCATCCTGCTCTCCAGCTCAAAGACGGTGCAGATCCTATACTGTCTTACGTCTTTTTCTATCTCTGTTCTCTCTCTCTCCCTCTCTCTTTCTCTGCTTCTTTTTCTCTGCTTTTCTCTCTTTCATTTGAATGCCTGCTCTCTTTGTTCTTCACGCGGTGAAGAGTTTGACATTCGGATAACGAAGAGAGAGAGAGAGAGAGAGAGAGAGATAGAGAGAGAGAGAGATCGACAGCCAGATAAGCGGAGAAGAGAGATGCGTTCTGGCGAGAGAGAGAGAGGGAGAGAAAGAGGGAGAGACAGAGACAGAAAGAAAGAGGGAGAGAAAGGGAGGGAGAGAGACAGAGAGGCAGCCAGTGAAGCTATGAAGAACATGTCTCCACCAGACGCAATCAAATTGCCTCTTCCTTTGACATCACTTTTCTTCTTTTTTTCTTCGATGATTAGCTTCTCATCTTACTTCTCATCGCAATTTCCTTGATCTTATCACCTGCTTATATTTGTTAAGGGGTATGCAGTTTATTATAACATCCTAGATGAACACCGCCAATCGGTCTCTGGTCTTTCAGAATGAGCCTATTTATATTAAATTCGAAAAAAAAACAACCTATCATTGTCCAACTCTCTGTCACTTCAGTCTTTCGTTAAGAGCGAGCCGTCATTACTTCGATCTTATTAGCTTTTGTCACACCTCTCTCTCTATTTAGCTTCTTATTCAGCCAAAAGGGCGCCAATTCAAATATGGAGTTTTCAGCTCTTTCAAAATTACTAGCGACTTGCACTTCGTCGTCCTCAGAACCCTGCAAGCGTCCGGTCGCTTGGCCTGGCCTGGCCGCTTTCATCTCTTTCCCGTCCCAATGCCAACGGATGAAGCATAAATGCCGAGAGAGTGAATCGATTAAAGGTTTGCTCTTTTCTCTCTTATGCGTTTGTAAATACTTTCAATCTTTTGAGTTTTTTTGTTTCTTTTACGACATATTTTATTCATTTGAATTTTATACCACCCATACCATCTCTTTATTACTCGCTCTTTTGCTCTGTCTCTCTCCTTCTCTCTCTCTCCTCCTCTCTCTCTCTCAGCTCTCTCACAATCAGTCTTTCTTGTTCTTTTCTCATTTTCACTCTTTCTATTCCTCTTCATCTTTCATCCTCTCCTTCATTTCCCCTTTATCTCTCGCTAATCTTTCACTCGTCCCTTCTCTCCTTTCCTTTTCTGCCTATTTCCTTTCTTTTATTCTCTTACAATTAGACTTCTTCTCCACTTCTCGGCCTTGAATTCCTAATCTTTTTAGTCGTTCATTTCGGCGAAGATCTTGCGTACTAGGATTTCGGCATAAGGAGTGAAATCCACAGACATTTATTGTCTCCTTCTCCTGTCTGGTTCGTAATCTCCTACATCAAGTATTTCTTTTTTTGAATACCGTATTCCCTCGTATAAGCAGTGCGGTCTCGAAGAGAGCCTGTCTCGGGTATGCTCCGTCCATTTTGTCCTTGTCGCGTCGGCAGATTTAGAAATGTATAATGAAGAAAATTGGGTGAGGAGGGAAAGGATATTTGCATTTTGTACATCGTCTGATTGTGAGCGAACTTATCTTTACTTTTTCTCTTTTTTTTGTCAGTTCCTTCCACGTTACAGCTTCAGAGACTTGACAATTCCATTATTTTCAGATGAAGCTCTACTGCTCAGCCTCTCCTCTATTCCTCCCAAGACCATGAGAGACAGCCAGCAAGCCACAGAAATCCAAGACATCTCTCTCAGTTAGCCTCCTTTCAACTGTTGTCTCGAGATGTGAGGCGGCCAAAACTCTGCCTTCTGGAAGCACATCATCGACCGCTGTCACAGGTGCTCATCATTTAACAAAACTTAATTGTCGGCATAATTGTCTCTCGTTATTCCTCTAGCGCTTTCTCTGTTTCTCCCTCTCTGCCTTGCTTTTCTTATTTCTCTTTCTACCAATTACGTGATCTCTCTCTCTCCTCTCTCTCTCTCTCGTACTCTCCCTCGCTCCATCGCAATCCGTCACTCTATCTCGCGCTCTCTCTTTCTCTCTTTCTCTGTCTTGCTCTCTCCTTGATTTTCTCCACAATTTAACTGCTAATTTAATTTTCTGAAGATATTGCCTGTCTCTCTGAACCTGACTGATGTTTTGGCTAATTCTCTCTTTTTTGTATATCTCACTCTCACTCTCTCCCTTCTTCCTCTCTCCCTCTCTCCCTTCTCCTTCTCTATCTCTCTCGCCTTCTCGCTGTCTCTATTTACCCGCAGCTGTGCTTCTTCATTTAAGTGCTGCGTAATGTTCTTATGCCTTTGTATTTCTCTCTGAAGATACATAGTTTCTTCAAACACTCTCACCCTCTCTCTCTCTCTCCCTCTCTTGGCCCATATTTTGTCTTTCTATTGCTTCTCTTTTTATATTATTTACATAGCTACTTACTGTATTTTATCGAGATTTTTCTTCCATCAGATAGTTATTTCTTGGTCTCCTTCTCTTCTTCGCCTTTCGCTGACTCACCCTGGCTCGCTCTCTCGCTAACTCTCTCTCTTTATATCGCACTCCCTCTTGTGTCCCTCGATCACTTTCTCTCTTTCACGCTCACTCCATCTCGCTTTTCTTCTCTCCCTTTCACTCTCTTTACTCTATTTCTCATCATTTTTACATACACTCATTCTTTCTCTCTTCTTCCTTTAGCTAGCTCACTCTCGCTTACTATCTCTATCTCGCTTTCTATCTCTCGTGCTCTCGCCGTCTCTGTTTACATGTTGTTGTACTTCATCATTTGCATAACTACTGCTTTCTCTCTCTAACTCTCGTTCTGACTATGTCTATGTCTGTTCTTTATAATTTTGTTTTAATTTACCAACACGTTGTTTTCATTCTGAACCTAATTTTTGGGTTCACACTCTCTCTTTCTTACTCGCTCTCTCTCTCTCACTCTCCCTCTCCTTCCTCCTCTTTCGCTGACTCACTTACGCTCGCTTTCCGTCTCTCTCTCTCACTCTCTCTCGATTTCTCTTTTTATGCATATCTTACTAATAATAAAGCGCTTATTGTTAGCGTGGCTTTGTAACAGATTTCTTCTGGAACCTTCCATGCTCCTCCCTTGAAGTGTCCAAATTGTGAAAACCACTACAAAGGTTGCGACTTTCCAATCACTACCAACGTGATGACTTTTGCACCGCGTGCTGACTTCAGCCAATGCTTTCGAAAATGCTAGAAGGTTCTAGAAGGGCACGAGTTTGGCCCCGAGAAGTGAAATTTTCATGAACATTCCGGAAGGGGCCAACGTCTGCCCCCGATACTGGGAACATTCCAGAAGGTTCCAGAAGGGGCCGAGATCTGCGCCGGGACATGGAATTTTCTAGAACATTCCGGAAGATGCCAACGGCACTAGGAACACTCCAGAAGATTTTGGAGGGACCGAGTTCGGCCCCGGGACATGGAATTTTCCAGAACTTTCCGGAAGTGGCAAACGACAGCCCTGGCTCCTGGGAACATTCGAGAAGGATCCAGAAGGGTACAAATTCTGCCCCGGGACATGGAATTTTTCAGAAAATTCCGGAAGGGACCAAGGTCTGCCCCCGGTACTGGGAACAGCCCAGAAGATTCTGGAAGGGACCGAGTTCGGTCCAGGAACATGGAATTTTCCAGAACTTTTCGGGAGGGACAAACGGTGGTTCCCCGGTACTGAGAACATTCCAGAAGATTCGGGAAAAGACCGAGTACAGCCCAGGAACATGAAATTTTCCAGAACTTTCCGGACGGGGCCAACGACAGCCCTGGGTCCTGGAACATGCGAGAAGGTTCCGGAAAGGACCAATTCCGGCCCCCCGGACATGGAATTTTCTAGAACATTCCGGAAGAGGCCAGTGACTGCCTCCGGTCCTTGGAACATTCCAGAAGGTTCCAGAAGGGCCGAGATCTGCGCCGGGACATAGAATTTTCCAGAACTTTCCGGAAGAGACCAACGTCTTCCCCCGGAAATGGGAACATTCGAGAAGGTTCCGGAAAGGACCAAGTTCGGTCCCCGGACGTGGAATTATCCAGAAAATTCCGGAAGGGGCCAAGGTCTGCCCCCGGTACTGGGAACTGCCCAGAAGATTCTGGAAGGGACCGAGTTCGGCCCCGGGACATGAAATTTTACAGAACTTTCCGGAAGGGGCCAAGGTCTGCCCCCAGGTTCTGGGAAGATTCCAGAAGATTCTGGAAGGAACCAAGTTCAGCCCCGTTTCTTTCCAAAGCAAATTCTTTCACTATGAATATAGCTACCTGTAAATATCCTCTCTCATTATCCAACAAATACATTTCCATTGCTCTCTCCTGAGTTTACGCAGCTAAAAGTCAGATAGCGAGGCCGCGAAGCGGCCAAGCATCCAGCCGGTGAAGCGCGCGCGAACCGGCTGGTTTTTATCCATAATTGAGCTGCAGCTTATTTTCATCAAGACGTTGTCTTTCCACTCTGACCATGAATATATTTTCCTTCTTCGTTCTCTCTCACTCTCCTTCACTTCTAATTGTAAAGATTTCAAG
This sequence comes from Allodiplogaster sudhausi, assembly GCA_945643635.1. Taxonomy (NCBI): domain Eukaryota; kingdom Metazoa; phylum Nematoda; class Chromadorea; order Rhabditida; family Diplogasteridae; genus Allodiplogaster; species Allodiplogaster sudhausi. The sequence continues at coordinate 2,636,713 of CALZFC010000354.1, forward strand.
TTTGCGGTGTCATACTATGACGCGTACTGTTTTTTTACTGCGTTTTATTTATTCACAGTAAATTTTATTATTAAAAGTTTTCTGCGCCTGCTAACTAAATAGCATGCGAGCATGAGAGAGTAAATTCACAGGTTGAATGCGCGGCACTTTGAACCGGCAATAATTATTTTCCTGTGGTTGTCGTCCTAATACAAAATCTTCATTCACTCGTTCCTCTGCTTTATTTTTAAGAATGTCATCTAACCGTGCTTTTCCGTCGTTTTTTTCCTTTTAATTTCGCCTTAATCAATGCCGATTGTTCTACGTACGGTATTTACTTGTAGTATGAAGTAAACTGAATGAAAAAAAGACAAGCAACATCAAGAGAAAAAATAAATAAAAAACCATTATAAAAAAAATTTTATTCCTTAAACTATGCAAATTATCGAAACTTTAGAAGAATGAGAAGGCGAATGCGCGAAGATGGATTCGATGCCCTCCAAACCCCTCTTATTTCTGCCTCAGGATCAAATCCTTCCTCCAGGCTTATACCATTCCATATTCACACCTCTTTACTCGTCGTTGCTTTCGCTGCCATTTTATAAATTATTTGGCTTCTCTTACCATTAGTTGCTATTTGTCCGTGTAATTACAGGGAAATAGTTAGTAGATTATCGTTTCCTAATCTTATCTAATTCTGTGATTGTCGCGTCTTCTTTACTTTCCTCTTTTCTCTTGATATGACCTTTATTTATTTTTCTTCTTTTTTTTTCTTCAGAAATGTTAAGAGGCCGCACGCCAGCTCGTCTTCATCTCTTTCACGATTCATCTGAAAAAAAGAAAATTAATAACTTGAGTAACTGCAGTTTTTGCATACAATTCGCCTCGTTTTTTTGCCTCTTTCTAAGCCTCCTGCATTCACTCGTTCCTCTGCTTTATTTTAAAGAATGTCATCTAACCGTACTTTTACGTCGTTTTTTTCCTTTTAATTTCGCCTTAATCAATGCCGATTGTTCTACGTACGGTATTTACTTACTTGTAGTATGAAGTAAACTGAATGAAAAGAAAAAAAGACAAGCAACATCAAGAGAAAAAATAAATAAAAAAAACAAACAAACAAAGAAAAGCAAAAAGAAAAACAAAAAAAGAAAAGAAAGAAAGAGAAAAGAAAAGAAAGAAAGCCTAAGCAATGCAAAAAAAAAGTTTTCTTCGTAAATTACTTATTTTTTTTATTTTTGTTGAGCTGTGATCGTAATTTTCATACAATTAGCGTTGTCATTATCGATTATTAACACTATTTCGTGATGTCATGCATTATCGCTCGTGTTAACGATCTTCTCCTTCTCTGCCAATTCGCAGGAGGAAGGAGGAGACTGTTACGTTGCATCTCTTTTGGTAGTGAAACGAAGAAGCTAAAGAAATATGTTTTTTTTTTCTTTTTCTTCTTCTTCTTTTCTCGTTAATACTATCAAAGTCTGCGCCTCTTGGGTCTTCAAAATCTGGCCCGGCGGCCTGGTCCGGGCTTTAAAAAAATGTTAGCTGGCCGGGTCGGGTCGGCGAATGCCCGGGTCAGGCCTGGGCTGGACATTCTTGTGCCTGCAGCCTCTAGGCTGTCGGCCTATCCAATGCTATATGTTGCCAGACTCAGTTCCATATCCACTGGCGTCCGTCACTCTAAGGCTAATTGTAATTTGACCATGTCTCTGGGTTTCATGCCTGTATTGCCTCATTTGAGCACAGCTTCGTTGTAAGACCTTTACTGATTAACTGGCAAATTGGGCTAGAGAAATTCCCCGAGTAGAACGACCGGTCTTTTTTCGGTGCCTAATAATAAGTAGGAGTAGCACTAGATGTTCTATATAAATTATTGTTTTTTTTTCAACGAAAATTGAGACTTCAAATAAAGTTAACGCGAAAGGTATTGAACTTTTTTCTTAATAATAAATTTATTATTTTTTTATTTTATTAGTTTTTTTTACTAATCGCAACTATTTTAATATCGCAGGAAAGATAACATAGTATCATTTCAACAAGAGCATCTGGTGCATGGCTGGTCCGCTTCTCCAGCGAGGAAAAAGCAGATCAAGCTTACATATTTTCATTCTTATTATTTTATCTATATTACCTAAAGCCTATTTTTTCTTACTTTATTCTTATTTCTCTTTCATTCTTTCCACTCTTTTCTCTCTCTCACCTCTTCTCCACTAACTGTCCCCTTCTCTTTCAATTTTTAATTGAAACCTTTTCTAGCTGTTACTGCCGCTGGAGTCATCGCTGTCGTCTATGTACTTCTACTTTCTACTTTCTGACAGTTCTTTTAAATTCAACAACAACTCTTCAGGTATGCATAGTACGAGCGTTTTAAAACCTTTATTTTATAGCTATTCCGTATGCGGGGATTTATCATCCTAAAAATTACGATCGCCTTTTTTTAATATAATTCACACGCAACGTTTGAGTCAATTTCATGCGATTGCGACTTATGACGATGAAGAGAAAAAAGAAGAAAAGCATGATGATGATTGTGAGGTCGTCACGGTGGTTTTTTTTTTCTGCCGAGTCTCGCTTACGCTCAGCCGCCCCAAGCCCACCCCTATCCGATTAGCCAATCTCACTAACCTTTCTGTTTTTCTCCTACCTCTCTCTCTCTCTCTCTCTCTCTCTCTCTTTCTTCCTCACTCACTCCCTTTCTCTTCTATCTCTCGTCCAACTCTTTCTTCCTCTTCTCTTCCCTCTCTCTTTCTCTCTCTCACTTTCCTCTCTCTCTCTCTCTCTCTCTCTCTCTCTCTCTCTGTCTCCTCATTCAGTCTCCATCTTCACTCTCTCCCTCTTCATTCTCTCTCCTCTATTTGTTCTTTCTCCTCCCTCCCTCTGTCTACTTTTTTTCTCTCTCTCTCCCGTACCCGTGTTTCACGTCCGTCGGAACAATGTTCCGTGAATGAACTCGAGCCGGAGGGGTCAAGAAGACACAGTTACCCTTCAAAATGCCAAGAACGGAGACGAGTTGCGTGATTAAATTCGCGATGAGTGCTATAAACAGCAACGCCGATATACATATTTCCATCTGATTTTCTGTAGTTATGGGCGCGTTCATTCCGGCAGCAATCTTTATGGTCATCATTTCCTTTTGCTTTATTTAAAATTAGTCAGAAATGTTGATCTACTTTGCACTGTAGCCGTCTGCTGTCGCCCATTCCGGCTATTCTCGAAGGGGAGGATGAAATGGTTGACATGGTGTTTCCGACTCGGTACGAGGAAGTCGTATGAACTGGAAACGGCGCATGGGGTCCAACTCTCATGCTCTCTCTTTATCTCTGCTCTCTGCTCTCTCTCCCTCTCTCTGGCTCTCTCTCTCTCTCTACCCGCTGCCAGAGTCGCCGAAGGGGTCGAGGAACCTATCGATGACTATAAATCAGTGATCGAGAGCTCTGAAGGCTATAGCAGGAAATATAGTCTGTCAACGGCTGAATGCATCCGATTCACCGTTCTTGCCACGGGTTCACTGAAACGCATAGCCTGTTTGACGAGGTTACATTTAATCACTGAGAGGACACCCGAAAAGCTTTAAGAGAGGCAAGCGATCGATTCAAAAGCGGCCGATGCCAACGAAGGAAAACTATTTTACGTACATACATATATGCAGAGCAAAAAGTGGGGTGTCAGATCAACCCAGCTCTCTTCGAGAGGCCTCGCTGTCCCTTATTTCTTCATCCAATCCGATTATGCTGTCAGGATTTTGTCGTACACGCGACGACTACTGTTAGTTAGGAGATGAATGCTAAGTCGTAGATGACCGAACAACTCTTCTTTACAACTTCGCCAATATATACAATGGTCGGGCTTTACAAGGTAACATTTTCTCTATTTATCCATTAATTTTACGTTTGTACCTTAAGTAGTGCATTTTCGTTCAGGACAAGATCGTTTAGCGCTAGAATTTATGTTCACTGAACAAGAGAGGAAGTCCGCGTCCATTCTCGTGATGAGAGAGTTGCTGAATCGAAGACCAAGTGGTCGAGTTCTTTATCTTAGCATTTGCTTTATTCTATTAAGATTGTGCAATTTTCCGTGTAAGTTGGATGTCAGATCCACTCGTCAATCAAGGAAGCAAAGAAGATTGAGGTCCGCCCAAGCGTGCGACCGAGTCCTTCAGGGTTCGCTGTTGTCTAACGGTTCTCAATTGTGTCTACAGAAGATAAGAATAATAGCAGTTTTCAGATAAGTCTGAATAAGGTGGCGAGTACCGACATGCAAGGAGGCGGCAAGAAGCTCCACGAGGTGCTCAACATCGCCACATCCAGGAAGCCGACTCTTACTCATCCGTTTAAATGAAAGACATCAATTTACCCTCCCTTTTTATAGATTGTTATGGTTACTTTTCATTCCAAATATTATTCCGTTGTCTTTTTTTCTGACCACTTCTAGTACAATAGCAGATTTCGGAAGGTCGGCGTCACTGTCCTTCCCAGGAATTCACCGAACGCAGGCACCGTTTCCACAAAGCAAACAAGGTTCGCATATACGCTGTTCATTTGCCCATTGGCCAGAGACTACAGTAACCTGCTGAACCCCAATAGACTGCTTCACCTAGCTGGAAACTAGGAAGTTTTTCAGTCATAAGAACCGATAGGGGAGTTGCTTATCCTTTTAAGAGATCCCCCGTGTAGGGCAAAGTTGCGCGTTGATGAATAATCATCTCTCAGCGCACTCATCACATGGTTATATGTATGTCCTTGTTCGTGTCTTTTGTCGTTCTTCTTACTAGAGCCGAGAAGGGAGCGAGGAAATAGCTATGAAAGAGAGCGCTCCTGGAGCCAAGTGTTACACTGCCGGTCTAGTGGTGGATTTTAGGAAGACCGCCTTCCGCCTTGACAACCAGCCGATGTGCCAGAAACTAGAAGAGATCATGCGAGAGCGAGGCCAGCCGATTGCTGCCATCTCGATTTCCCAAGCTTGTGCAGTTGCCTTGCTCTATATCAATCACATACAAGAAGAAGAGTGGCGTGTCTGGCGGAGAGCAGCCGCATTCGCTCATAGAGACAAATAAGGCATTATTTTCTTGCTTCTGCGCCAGTAAAATAGCCCAGAATGGAACTAGGGCATACTTTCCACTAAGCAGTTCATTTTGTAAGCCGGGAGCACATCCAAAGCCGCGTCGTAAATACATACCCTCGGTATGTATAGTTTATTCAGTGGAAAGTTATTAGAGCGCCTTATTAGAAACAAAGACACGAAGACTGCCGACGGAACCCGAGAATTCCGAGTCGGCTCTGCTCAAAAGTGCACCGTGCATGCTTGTTTGATAATAGAAAGTGGCTGTTGACACGCTCACCATGCAAACTATACAAAAAAGAAGTGAATTCCATACGATTATTCAAAATTAATGAGAAATACATAAAAAAAGGTTTCAAATCATGCAGATAATGCATTTTGGAAGGAGCAGTTGCTTCGCTCAAATATGATAAAAGTCACAAAAGAAAGGAGTACTTGATTCCTTATATTGGACAAGATGTTTGCCCAAATATGATAAAATCCACAATTCAGTCAAAAAGAGAGGAGAAGAAGGCATCCCCAGCTGAGTCATAATTGCAGAGTTCACTGGAAGATACATAAATACAGATATGTACAGTACCGCCCAACATTTCAGGTACATAAATTAATTGGATTATTTAGATTAATTTAAATAATTTCATTTGGAATTTGAGCGATACTAGGCACTTTTACGCAGTTTCTTGTGTTTGTGAGGGTGGTTTTTGACATGCTGAACAAGTACATACAGTCAGATTTTAAAAAGAATCAGAAATGACCATTTAAAAACGAATTCGGCCGATTTTAGAAGGGTCATGGCCGTGTTTTAGGTGCCTTCGATAACACAAGATCCACAGCACCTATAAGACGATCATGACCCTCCAAAAACCGGCCGAATTCGTTTTTAAACTTTCATTTGAGATTCTTTTTAAAATCTGACTGTATGTACTTGTTCAGCACGTCAAAAACCACCCTAACAAACACAAGAAACTGCGTAAAAGTGAATAATATCGCTCAAATTCCAATTGAAATTATTTAAATTAATCTAATGTACCAGAAATGTACCAGAAATGTTGGGCGGGACTGTATATAGTGATTGTTTCAGTAAAGCTAAAAAAAAAGAGAGAAAAAATTCAAGATGCCAAATTATTCAAAACTGCAAAAAAAGAACTGTCGGAATCTTAATTAGAACAGGCATTAGAAGAAACATGCACATAGATATGCATGTTGTTTTAGCGCGATTGATCCGAACCTTTAGAATTTAAGAGGGCAGTTATTCAAAAACACAAAAGAAGTGGTTATCCCAAGCTCAGCCATAATGAGAATGAAGAGGGCAGAACACATATGTACCTACACGCAGCTGGATAGGTGTAGTTATTGAAAAAGAGTTGCGTTGTCCTGTCCATTTCTATCATGTGTCCTCTGAAGAAAATACAGCTGACTGTGCTAATCGTGGCTGCACTACAGATGATCTATCAAATGATCATATTTGGTGGTCTGGTCCTTCTTGGCTCCCTTTAGAAAAGAACTTTTTTCCTTTACATTTTGCTGGTTTATATGGTTATCCACGAAAATATTTAGATATCAAAATCCAATTCCGAATGAAGTAAGAAAAACAGAGAATATATCCTTCTCCCACTCTCCTTTTCCTTTATCTGATAATATACCCCTCTCTTCCATGCCACTTTCTTCCCCAGAAAGAGCAAACAGCTTGCTCGATCTTACAGTAGATTTCTCTTCTCCTTGCACTCTCTTCATCTCCCCAGTCTCTCACACAACCATCCCTTCCGCTCTCGGTCCGCTCTCTCACTTTGCAACACTCTACCCTCTCTTCGTCATATGAACTATGCCCGTCTTTCCACATCCAACACTCCTTCGAAAATATATGTATCCTTATTTACTTGCTAAGTTACACGCGCCTTACATTTAGAGTGCGCTTCTGATTTGACCGCTGCTGCTTTTCTCTTGAAAAGATTTATAGCTAGACTCGGTACCCCCACTACTATCACTTCTGATAATGGTAGAAATTTTGTGTTAGGCTCCAAATTGATTAATCTATATTGGTCCGCTATTAGAGCCTCTTCTGATGTCCACTCGTGCATGTCCACTAAGTCCATCCATTGGCACTTTAATACGCCTCTTGCTCCATGGCATGGCGGTGTTTTTAAACGCCTTGTCCGATCAGTTAAAACATCCCTTTTTTAAACAATAAATCGCTCCATTTTATCCTATGATTCCTTTCATACTCTCCTTACTGAAATTGAAGGTATTCTTAATTCTCGCCCTCTCACTACTGTTCATAAAGACTCCTCAAACGTTCTTCGTCCTATTGACTTTCTCTTCCCTTGCTTGTCTACAGTCCTTCCTCTACACACCCCTCTTTCTGAGTCTTCGCAAAACATCAGTGACTCTTCTCTCACCCATGAACGCGTTGTAGATTCATTTCTATCCCTCGAGGCCGCGCGTGATACCTTTTGGCGAACGTGGTTGACTGATTACCTGATTCTGCTCGTACAGAAGCGTCATTCGTCAGCTCGCTGCCTCGCTCAATCTTTCGGTCTCTTGTTCGACAGCACAAGTAAGAGAAATTTGTGACCATTGCTGCTTATTCTTTGTTGCTTCTGAAACAGATTGCTTGTATTGTTGTTGTTAGGGGATACAGACATTCTAGTTGTGAGAGAAAGATGGTGCGACGGCATCTAGGTAGGGCCAAATTCAAATTCCGCGTGGCATCACTTGTTGTTTCTCTCTTTTCATCTCTTTTAATTTCTCTTCTTCTCACTATTCTCTCCCATCCTTGGTGAAGGTGCCAAAATGCTGTCACTCTCTCATATGTGCCGGCGGCGGGAGAGGCGGGGCATAATCTCCGCCCACTTTCGACCAGCAACGGTCCTTCTCTTTCTTCAAACCACACCACTGAACCTTTGCAATACCGTCGCTTATTTCTTTTGCTGCTTATTGTTGTCGCTTCATAAACCGATTACTTGCATTGTCGTGTAAGGGGACACAGAATAAGGGCGAGTGAAGATAGCAACCCTCGAACACACTCACAATCCCTGTTAGGCAGTCCCAACCCAAGAGAGCAACCCTCGAAGAGTTGGAAAAAGCCCCAATGTGTCAGGCAGACGAACCCAAGAGAGCAACCCTCGAAGAGTTCGTTCGAAAGCCCAACAAGAGGAAACAGAAACGGCACGACGGACCGAAATGTGCCTGGGTCCTTCTTCTGTGTCCCTTTACACGACAATGCAAGTAATCGGTTTATGAAGCGACAACAATAAGCAGCACAAGAAATAAGCGACGGTATTCCAAAGGTTCAGTGGTGTGGTGTGAAGAAAGAGAAGGACCGTTGCTGGTCGAAAGTGGGCGGAGCCTATGCCCCGCCTCTTCCGCCGCCGGCTCAGATGAGAGAGCGACAGCACTTTGGCTGCTTGGCACCTTCACCAAGGATGGGAGAGAATTGTGAGAAGAAGAGAAATTAAAAGAGATGAAAAGAGAGAAACAACAAGTGATGGGGGTAGCTGGACGATTGATCCCGCGATGCTGACGAGAGTGATTATCGCGGAAGGCCTTGTTGACGTCGTGGAGGTCACGGGGAGGAGTAGGCTTGTGAAGGAGTTCTTCTAGAGTAGGGAATTGAGGAGGGGAGGTGGTTGGTCAGTGGTAGGTTGAGAGGCGAGATGAGGGAATGTGGGGATTGTACATTTGTAGAAAGGAGAGGGATGGTGTGTGGAGTTGAGGTCCAGAATCGTTGAGAAGAGGGAGGGGATTTTTGGAGGAAGGGGAAGGTCAGGGTTGAGGAGAGGAGGAGTAAGCGAGATGCGTGGGGTTGGAATGGGAGAAGGGCCAAAGGGGGAACGGTGGGGATAGAAAATAGTACTAGGCGGGGGAACGGGAGCAGTGGGAGCGGAAGTAGCTTGGGGAGAGGAAGAGACCAAAGGCCGGCAAATAAATAGTGACTGACTTTGTGAAGGCTTGCGTCGACTGTCGATGAGAATGGCGAATTATTCAGTGTTGTTGACCGGGGAGGACAGCGCATGTCATCCTCCGCGGTGGCTAGCAGCATTATTAGGCATAGGACAGAAAGGAAAAGAACTAACGGGGGAAGAGAAGAGGCTGCTGAACGTGAAGAGGCCGAAGTCGAAGCTACTGGGATGAGGGAAGCTGCGACTTTAGAATTTTTTTCTAATAAAGAACTAGATTTCTCTTTTTCTGCTTCAAGCTCGCTTTTTAATCTCTTATTTTCGGCTAGCTGAATCTGCGTATTTATATTAATCTTTTAAAAAATCGTGGACAAAATGCTGGCTATTAATGATTTGGGAAGAAGTCTCCGAGTCATCTTGTCTCTCTTGCGGCGGGGTGACTAAAACATTTCTCCTGGGAAAAACGTTTTGTTGTGGCATTCCCCGGTTGGCCGTTTGGTTATCATACTGTCCCTGATAATGGGGTGCATACCTGGGCCTCAGTTGAGCGTATTGAGGTGGCCCGTACAGATTTTGCCCATTGGAACGCTGATTATGATAATTGTTTTGTCTCTGCTGCCCGGGGTTAAAATCGCGCCTTCGCGGGTTATTAGAACAGCCCCGGTTATCATTCTGATTTTGACTAAAATTGCTATTTCCCTGTCTAGGCTGGAAATTTTGACTGTTACTTCTAAAATTTTGGTTACTCCATGAGTTTCTAAGCTGTTGGGTTCTACAGAAAGTTTGGTAATGGCCCGCTTTACCACATCGATAACAAATAACATTCCCTCTTGAGTTGCGCTCTACTGTTGGGGCCTCCTGAATCGGGGCAAAAGCGTGTGCAGAAGGTGAACTGACTTGTTGCTGACCGGGGAAGAGTGTGAGTGACGACGCGGCGTCTGCGAGTAGTGCTTTCAGACTCCTCGCCTTCAGGACTGCCTCTTCCACGGCAGTCGGGGCGGCCGCCTTCACATTAAAAGCGAGGGCAGGGCGGAGGCGGTCCTGGAACTCATCTAAACACCTTTCTTGAATTTGTCCCCAAGAGAGCAACCGTGGAAGAGTTGGAAAAAGCCCCAATGTGTCAGGCAGACGAACCCAACAGAGCAACCCTCGAAGAGTTCGAAAGCCCAACAAGAGGAAACAGAAGCGGCACGACGCACCAAAATGTGCCTGGGTCCTTCTTCTGTGTCCCTTTACACGACAATGCAAGTAATCGGTTTATGAAGCGACAACATTAAGCAGCAAAAGAAATAAGCGACGATATTCCAAAGTTTCTTCAAACCACACGGTTTGAAGAAAGAGAAGGACCGTTGCTGGTCGAAAGTGGGCGGTGATTATGCCCCGCTTCTCCCGCCGCCGGCACAGATGAGAGAGTGACAGCATTTTGGCAACTTGGCACCTTCACCAATGATGGGAGAGAATAGTGAGAAGAAGAGAAATTAAAAGAGATGAAAAGAGAGAAACAACAAGTGATGCCACGCGGAATTTGAATTTGGCCCTACCTAGATGCCGTCGCACCATCTTTCTCTCACAACTAGAATGTCTGTATCCCCTAACAACAACAATACAAGCAACCTGTTTCAGAAGCAACAAAGAATAAGCAGCAATGGTCACAAATTTCTCTTACTTGAGCTGTCTAACAAGAGGCCGTGAGGTTTAGTGAGACAATAATCTTCCTGCCTTTTTCAGATTTCGAATGGCCGGCGGCACCTTTGGGGCCATCAGAGGCCACTGCTGGCAGACGCCACCCCACGAAAGGACCAAGGTACCCACAAAATTATAATTAGATTTTACCCGCCAATATCCTTCAGTGAATGTACACAAATGTTGAATGTATTCGTTCTCTGCTCTTTATTCTATGCTTGCCCATTGATTCTTTCAATCTCTCAGCCGATCTCACTTCTCTTTTTCAATGGCAGTTGCCTTTCTCTCTCGCAATTTCTATGCCTTCTAACTCACTCAGTTACTCTCTTATATAAATTTTGCTATCGGAAGTGCTTACAAACTCGCTCTTTTATTTTCACTGCCTCATTTTGCCCCTGAACGCTGCCAAAAGATGCATATTTCCGAAATAAGTTCATGAACGAAAGAGAGCGAAATGATTATATTAGGCGCGTATTGTTACGTATTTTGGCTAATCATATGTTCTTTTAATATCTCTTCCATCATTTCTCTCTCTACTTCACGCCCTTTTGCAATTCCTTCTATTATCATAATCTCTATCTTCCTCTGGTATTTGACTCACTCTTGCAGTTCATAGCCTCGTTCTCTCTTTCTCATTGTCAGTGCCAGTTGCCATTTGTCATGTCTCGCGATCCCATATGGCTATTCTCTATGCCGCCCTGCCTCATATTGGATATAAAGCAGAAGGCGTGACCTTAACGCAATTGATAGAAGCTGCCATAGTAGCAGAAGGCAGAGTAGCAGCTTGGCACCTTCACCAAGGATGGGAGATAATAGTGAGAAGAAGAGAAATTAAAAGAGATGAAAAGATGGAAACAACAAGTGGTGCCACACGGAATTAGAATTTGGCCCTACCTACATAGATACCGACGCACCATGTGAAAATATGCGTTACTCGCTTTTTTCTCGTGTTTGTGCTCCGTATATGAGGAAAAGCGAACTAATAAGAGGATCATCGTGTTTTCTTGCTTTCAGTCTCAGAGAGTCTTAATATGCACCTTTCGGCACATGTATCGGCCGATGTTCATCGGTTCGAATGTGACTGTTAGCCAAATGGCGATCAGTGCAGCCAGTGCTGCTCCACACATGAGCTTCCAATGAAGAATGACGTTTTCCATCGCTTCTTCTATCTTTGTCCAGAGGTTCTCTGCCTATTCTTCGGTTACTCTGGTAGCTTACATCAATTGCGTTAAGGTCACGCCTTCTATTTTCAGTACCCCTTTCACCTGTACTGCTTTTCCACAACTGAGGCTGCATGTCTCATTCACCTCCTTTCTTTTCTAGTGCTGCGAAACCTCTGTCTACTTTTCAACTCTTTGTCGGAGAATCCCGTGATCAACTCTGGCTTCTGTTTCTTAAAATTGTTTCATTTTTCAGCTATCTCTTCGAACTTTGTCTGGGCTATGGACATGGAGGGCAACGGACCGAGGGAGAAGTGAAGTCTTCGTCCGTTGTTGAATTAAAGAATTTCCATTTAATTTGATATGCACGGAGAGAGGAGGAAAATATTCTTTTGGCGGGAAGTGGACAGTGAGGCAATCGTCATTAATGCAAATGTAGAATGAGGTGGGTGGATGACTCATGCGCAGAACAACTCCACCTTGGACACATTCTATTCGAGCTGAGTCAGAGAATTGACAGGTCGAGGGAGGAGTAGATATCAGAATGAGGAAGAAGATCAGTTCAATAAGGAAGAGCTTGCTTACATGCACGCGGCGGTTGAATTCGGCGAGGGTATGGAATAGGAGGACGAGATTTTCGAAGAAGAGAAGGACTAGGGGAAGGGCATAGCGGCTGAACCGGGTTCTCTCGTCTCCGAGTTAATGTGACAAAAAAGATATATATGACGAGTTTATCTGCATCCAAACATCTGTATGATCCGTGCGTGAGTCCGCTTTGGTGCGATATACATAAATAGCCGTCCAGATGCTTAGGCACGCCGCCGCTCCCCAGCCAGCACACTCCGGGGGATGACAGAAGAGTTGAAGCTAGCCGTTGAAAAGATTATAGATTTTTTTTATGATAATGGGAGGTAGTTGTCGCGCAAGATCAAAGAGAAAGATCAGATTTCAAGATGATCAACCATATCGAAAAATAATACAATATCGAACTGAATAGGGATTGATAAATTATCATCTTGAAATTTATATGGTGGTAGAAAAATTTCAAAAAAATTACATGAGTATTATGAGTGTAATTTTCTATTATGCCAGAAGCATAAGATGTTTCTAGGGAGGTGGAAGGGTAAGTGAATATGTAAAATCAATAAACGTATGATATCACTATCTGGAGGCAGAAAAATAGGACTTGAAAAATTGTAGGGAACGTCAGCATTCTAGAGACGGGAATCAAAACGAATAACACCATTACTGTCAGTAAGTGGTGATAGAATGCCTAGAGGATCGAAAGAAAGACATAGTACTTTCAATGTACATATGTACTTCTTTTGGTAGCAATCTTATTCGAATCAGAACCAGTCGGTGTGGTGATAAAAAACAAATATGTATGTATCTGTTTCAGTATCTCAAGGGACTCCAAGAAATTTTTAAATTTTGACCTAAGCTCCTCTATCTATAATGGGAATAGAAGAATTGATTTCCATTGAATTAGAGATATATTCTCGTAGGTTCATGAACATTTTCGAAAACATAATCTTGGAAATATGAATTTGTTTTTGACAGGAATCAATAGAAGATCCATACAGAATGACGTTGTCAACATACATACATACATATGTATTTTCCCGAAGGGAGCTGATGAGCTCATCTACGTCTGCTGCCGTCGCGCCTCGATTGTAAGAAAGCAAGAGTTCAGGTCGTGATTCGAAGTGATCAAAATAAAAATGTCAACAGCTTCATCAAGTTCTCACATCTCAGATGTCGGTCTCCTCTAAGTGCTGTTCCAATCCATTAGACACCCACACTAACGACATTCTAATTGCGCAACTTCCTCCCGATTCTGCGACTCATCATTCTTCGTTATCTCTCTCTAAGCATGATGAAAATGAATATTCGTTGTCCTTGTTGGAATCCGAAAAAGTTGCTTGTCCTCTTCCATTAACCACAGATAAAGATCTTCCTCCCCTTCGCTCTTGTTTGCGAGAACTGAGTACTTATGCTGCAGTCGGCAATCCAAAGAGAGATTGGCACCATTCACTGATGAAAATTTTCCTTCTCAATTCTTTTCACGTTTTTTTACTCATATAGAAAGTGTTCTAATCATCTTATTACTTTACTCATATAATAAGATGATTAGAACACTTTCTCATTTCATGCGTTTTATGTATTGTTGTTTTGCAAAAATTCCTTCAATAGCATCCAAGCATTATTTTGAATGACCGGAACGTTTCCAACCTTTTAAAATAAACAAATTTATTGTCAGTATTAGAGACTTTGACGAATCCGAGAACATCGCTTTTCGACTTTGTCAAAGATCAGCTATTATCCCGAAAGGTTTACCTTGTTTGCCTGACAGTAATGGTGTTATTCGTTTTCATTCCCGTCTCCAGAATGCTGACCTATAATTTTTCAAATCCTATTTTTCTGCCTCCGGATAGTGATATCATACGTTTATTGACGCGCTACTTCTTTTTCTCATGTTCTTGCCATTGTGAAAAGATATATATGTAGTATGTCAAAAAAGAAATAGTTTTCCTCTACCCTACCCCCCTACTCCTAGTCTATAATAATTTTTTTCTCTCTCTTTTATGGTCTTGCTGCGCGAAAGGTTCTCCAAGTGTTGTCACATCATATTAATTTTGATGTAATAAATAAATAGTCTTCCATCTAGACGTGTGAAATGTAGTGCCCCCTTTAGTCACTCAGCTATTGATTATATGGGGCGAATGAAAATTAGAATTAATTAAGCAGCCGATCCTACAAATATTAATATTTGCCTTTTTACTTGTCTGATTACTCGAGCAGAACATTTGGAATGTGCACATGATATTTTTACATCCATATTCCTATCTGTTCTAAAATGATTCATTTGCCGAGTTGGTACGGCAATAACCATTACTTCCGATAACGGTACAAACTTTGTATTGGGACAGAAAATTATTAATTTACAATGCCCCACCATTTCTAATGAATTTGAAATTAATTCCTTTTGTGCTCAAAGGGGTATCCAATTCATATTTAACACACCTTTAGATCCCTGGAAGGGAAGCATTTTCGAGCGTCTGGTCAGATCAGTCAAAACTTGTCTTTTCAAAACAATAGGAATAACTATTTTAACATTCGATGCTTTTCAAACCTTAGTAGTCGAAATTGAAGGCATTCTAAACTCCAGGCCTCTTACAATGCTTGATCATTCCACTCGCATTCTGCGCCCCATAGATTTCCTTTTTACTATTCTTCCTGTTATGATGACAGTGCGGGGTCTGGTAACCTTTTTGTAGTTTGTGCTCAGCCCCCGTCTAGTTTGTGCTCAAGCCTAAGCCCCGCCCCTTTTTATCAAGGGCTGAACACAAACTACAAAAGTAGGTCACCGCACCCCGCATTATTAATAATAACAATAATAATAATGTTAATAATAATAATATTGAAAACAATAGTAATAAAAAGTGCGACTCTCTCTCTAACTTTTCTCTCTTTCCTCTAACTTTTCTCTCTTTCTCACACTTTTCACTCTTTTTCCCACTTTTCTCTCTTTCTCACACTTTTCACTCTTTATCTCACTTTTTCTCTCTTTCTTTCATCTCTCTCTCTCTCTCTCTCTCTCTCTCTCTCTTTCTCTCAATCACCCGCTCTCCCAGGACCGACCGCTCCTCACCACCGCCAGGGTTAACAATGACCACCGCTCCGCTTCCGCCCCCTCCCTCTCCCTCCCCTCTGCTGAATAAGCTCCGCCCCTTTTTCTCTCCATCTGTCACTCTCTCTACATCTCACACTCTCTCTCTCTCTCTCTCCCCCTCTCCCTCCTCTCTCATCACTGCAACAAGTGGCAGGAATTACGGTGTACACACACACACACTGGCGGATGAAGTGTGGTGAATGTGGGAGGGGTGAATAAGGGAATAAGAGAATGTTCATAATTACATTTTCCAATCATTCCCGCCAATTTACATTTTCAAATTTTGTGTATTCCCAAAAATTTGCATTTTCAAACAAGTGTAACAAATATGTTATGTTCTTGTGTTACAATATCTTTCGATTATGTGCCACCGTCGAACAAACCTCTTCCTACAGTGTGTAGGGACACAGTCTGCCTCAAGGCTTCAGCCGGGTCACCTCTAAAGCCTACGCACACGCGTCGGGCAATAGAGCACCCTTGCTAGGGACTCCTCTAGTACCCACGCACAAGCGTCAGGCAATAGAGCACCTTCCGGTGGCCCTAGCCAGAGGTCACGCCCAAGCGTCGACCGGTTGCGCACAAGCGCCAACCACTTCACAGATCGAACACTGTGAAGTCTTCGACCACGCACTCGCGTTCAGTCGGAGAAGACCTTCTTGTAGACTGCGGAAAACGCCGGAGAAGATGTAGAAGCTTTATTAGCTGAGAGAGAGCAGTAGAACGTTGTTAGCGACAATGGATAACGAGGTCGACAAATGCCGCACTCTACATCGGGCGTATTTATAACAACATGGCCATACATAGTGGGCGTGGCCAATTAACGAGTGAGAGGCGAGGGAGGCTACTGGATAGATAGAGAGAGAGAAGTAGCCTTAAGATGTATGTATAATAACAGTGTATAGCGAATGCTAATAACACAACAAAATACATTTATCGCATTGAGTCATGTACATCTTTAACTCGAATATTATAAAATATGATATTATTTACAGCTTTGTAGGTGACACAGCATGTTTGACAGAGAATCAGTTCAATCTTTCCATCATGCTGTCGGGCGTTAACATTTGCGCAAACAAGGCATAAAGGTACGATTAAGGTGCGAGGGAAGTTGAGACATCGAATATCGGCAATTCCAGGTGGTTCTTGCCAGTTTCCAGCGAGTTGTTCCAGTTGTTTCTTAAAAATAAAAATTAAATAAATAAAGGAGAAAATATAAAGACAAACCTGAGACATCACCTGCTTGCTCCGATGAAATGATTAATGATTGAGACGGTCACTCCCGTTCTTCACAACGATATTATGAAATATTGTGGTCTGTATATTCCGGTTTGCCTGGTGACACGATTCACATAGCGTGAGAGTAATTTTACGAGATGTGGAAGTAGACGCATTTCTTTTCGCATACTTTTGGCAAACTGCCAGGAAAATCAAATACTGTGCACGGATAATCGCAGGGCGTGTTACTTCGGGCGTTTTGTAGGCTTCCACCAAGTCATTAAACGATTTCTAAAATTTAAATATTTAATAGTTATTTATTGATCGATAATTTGAACCTTGTGTGATTCCCTTCGTCGCTTGAGTGTGTGTGATGAGGATGATGACTCAGAAAATAGCGACATTACACGTCACGAAACTCAACATAGAGATTTTCTTATTCGTCAACCATGAGATGAGATTAATAGTTCCAATAGGGCGAATATAACGAGTAGTTCGTTCCTCAACGGGATGCACGCGCTTCATATGTCTATTTAGATTAAAACCGGTAGAAAAAGTTCTATGGCAGTCATCACAATTAAAAGCCTTTTCAACTTGATTCTCAGACTTTACAGGTTCTCTCTCCGCCTTAATTTCAACAGTAGGTGGGTGACAGCCTCAGGCTTCTTGGGCTCAACAGCAGGGGTATTCTTACGATCCGACATTGCTTATGATTAGAGTGAAGTGAGAGGCCTATTTATACACCTCTGCAACTGGTGCCTATACCAACGCAGCACAAATCTGTCATTTTGACCAAAATTAGTAGAACTGAACATTTTTCTTATATTACTTAGAGATTTGCCCAAACAACATTGAAAGAACATGGCATAATGTCCGCATACCTCTGTGCTTATTCCTTGCACTCTCATTTTAAAGTCCCTTCTTGTATTAAACAAAGAAAGCCACGAACTTATCTGTTCAGACATTTCATCACCGGTAGAGTCAAAATAGTCAACAATACCAGCATTATCAACATATACAGAAACCCAATGCTCACCGGGGCTGTTAGAGTCTACTGTATTAAATATAATACAAATGGTAATTTTTCAGGTACAGTAATTAAAGTATCACAGGGATAACTCCCAATGTAATATTTCCTTGTAACGGCACAGTTTCCCATTAATTTGTGAAGTTCGATATTCGTAAGAGATTCATACATTTTTTATTCACATAGAATGGACAATAACAATTTATATACATTTAATAGGAGACAGACAGTACTTCAACAGGGTAGAGTGCCCCATTCTGGGCAGAAACGAGCTGCATAAGCGGGAGCTGCAGCTGCACATCATGCTTGGCGTAGTAGTACTCCTATAAAAGACAAAAATAACTACAGTCCCGCTCAACATTGTTGGGTCCGGTATTAATAGTATTAATAGTATTAATATAAATAATACAAACTGGAATAGCGCGCTGAATACGCATTTTCGTGCCATTTCGCGTAGGAGTTTACCAATTTCGACCATGGAGAATACGACTGTGATAACAACTTTGAGTTGCACTTCCCGGCTCTTGTCCCAAATTCAAACTCATTCAAGAAGGTCGTGGTGGGCCTGGAGATCCGTGGCCGTAGCTTCAGCCTTGAAACGGTGACGCACACACAAGAAAAGAAAGCGTTGAAAACTACGCTTTTGGCTACGGTTTGAATCGTCATAGAAAATCCTAACGGTTAGGACCGTAGGAATCGGGTCATTTCAAAGCGTTGGTTTGAAAGCGTTGGGTAAGAAAGCGTTAGAAGCCCTCGGTGAGGGCAAAGCGTTGAGACTAACGCTTTCGTCTCATCATCGCACCTGCACCGTCCACCGCCTAATTCTCGCTCATTTATCACTCTCTCTCTCTCTATCTCTCTCTCTCCCTCTCTCTCTCTCTCTCTCTTCTATCGTCTCTGCCTCCACCATCCTCCGGATCAGGTTTTGCTAATTATCTCACTTTTGCGAACAGCATATTTAACTGTTTTCGGCCCTTCTGTGACCAAAACAACAGTTAAATAGAATAAAACTAAAATAAAGTTCGCAAAAGTCGATTAATTAGCTAACCTGTTATCCGTTGCGATGTAGGGAGTCGTTGTCGTCGCTTGAACCTAGAGGTAGACAGAGAGAGAGATAGAGAAAGACATTTTGCTCCTGACCGAACCCGAACCACCACCCCCCGCGCGCAATTTTCCCACGTTAACCACCAGGCCACCAACCCACCCAAGAACCTTCCGGCATTGGATAACCTAGTGATAGGGCCCCCCCAGGTCATTTGTGCACAGATGTTCTTCTCTCTCTCTCTCATCTTTCTTTCTCTCTCTCATCTCTCTTTCGTTCTCTCGCCTCTCTTTCTCTCTCATCTCTTTTCTTCTCCCTCTGTCCATGTCTATTAATGATACTAAATGTTTTTTCGAATAATTAACACTACAAATGTAAAACAAAGTGGAAGATTTGTGTTTCGCCTTCATTCACAGCCTGTTAATTGTAAGTTGTTTGAGATGCGTGAGAACGGTAATTTGCATAGTAATAGTTGCTGAATGTGTGCTAATGAGCGAAATACTTTGCGATTATACATGCACTCATTGTCTTGCTCACTGCGGAGAGGGAGAGAGAGAGAGACAAAGAGAGAGAGAGAGAGAGAGACAGAGACAGGCACAGAGAACGACAGACAGAGAAAGAGAGAGAAGGAGAGAGAGAGAGAGAGAGAGAGAGAGAGAGAGAAAGAAGGCGAGAGAGAGAAGAAGGCGAGAGAAGGAAAGACAGATGGATACAGCATTTCAAGTGGGGTCGGATGCGATCGATCAGCATGCAGTGCCGAGAGACAGAGAGAGAGAGAGAGAGAGCGAGAGAGAGAGAGAGAGAGAGAGACAGAGGAAGAGAGAGAGAAAGAGAGAGAGAGACAGAGGAAGAGAGTGAGTAAACAGTGGTTATGTTAGGCGACGAAGAATATAACGAAAAAAAAAACATATGTCTTCGTCTTAGTTTCCATTATTATTTCTTTTCTTTTCTTCTCTTTTTACTTCTCATTTTACCACGTGTGTTACATCTAGTGTTCCATGTTACACCGTATAAATTGAAAAAAAAATTGAAGAAAGTGATTGTAGGGAATAAAATTTTCAAGCCCTTACGACTCAAGCTCGATATTACAGTTTATTTTTGTGTGAGTACAGGAAATAACAATCCTTCAAACAGAACAAGAATGCAACATTTACAAGCATAGGGAGACTTATTCACAGATTTAAAACCCGGTACACATCTAACAACGGCATTTTTTTCTGAAATAGAATAAATATAGGTCAAAAAGAACAAGGAATTTTTTACAGAAATTAGTCAAACAACGACTAGTAGACAGAAAAACTGAGCGAGGATTAATTCGTACGAGGTAAAAGTTCAACCCTTCCACGATGAGTGAATTCTAAAGCAAAGCACATAGAATATAATATAGTCAACAAAGTTAAAATTAGCAAAATAGAAATAAGTGAGAAGGCCACGATTTCTATCCTTCACTGTACAATTTCGCTGTATAACTAGGCTCCATTCACTGTACCAGACGAAAAGAGGGTATTGATCCGCCTTGCTAACACATTTGCCGTATTCGATTTTGGCGCGTAGGTCGGAACTTGCATGAGCAGACAGAGAAAGCCCCAAAGGTCAGCGACTTCCTTGTCGAATCGAAGATGAAAGAGGAAGTGAGTAGCTTATTCAGCTACGTCAAATTAACAATATAAACAAAACTAAAAGAGTTGGAGACCAAAAAATATCACGAAATTAAATACATATTTAGTGTGTCATATGATTTCAATACTTATCAGAAAACAATTTTCCGGCCGCAGAGTATTTCTAACGCTTTCCAAAACCCAAAAGCTTTCAATCTCCATTAATGTGACTAAATGTTTTTTTTTCTTTTCCAAATCATTAACACGACGAATGTTAGACAAAGTGGAAGAGTTAACAACCTGTTAAATAAGAGAGACAGTGAAGAGAGAGACAGAGAGAGAGAGAGAACGAGAGAGACAGTGAAGAGAAAGTGAAAGAGAGTGAGAGAGACAGTGAAGAGAGAGAGAGAGAGAGAGAGAGAGAGAGAGAGAAAGTGCGAATGATAGTGGTAATGAAGAGAGAAGCCGATCGCAGATAATTTTGGGAAGCGTACTCCGCAACGCTTTGCAATGAAAAGCGTTGCGATCAACGCTTTGCAAAGCTGAAAATCGTTGCGATCAACGCTTTGCAAACCTGAAAAGCGTTGGGGGGTCTACGCTTTCCAAAAAGTCGGCCGAGGCGCCTCTAAAAGCGTCATTCTCAACGCTTTCAACCCCAACGATATGGCCAAAACGCGTTCTCAACGCTTTATTTTCTTGTGTGCAGAGTAGATGTAGTCGACGCTGCACCTTCTTTCGCCTCTCTCTCTCTCTCTCTCGCTCTCTCTCTCTATCTCTGTTTCACACTAAAGTAGGAAGCAGAGAGTGTTCAGAATCGACATTTCCTTTGTGAGGCAATCGACGCTGTCCAAAGAAAGGTATCATCTGATCACTTCGTACCGTCTGTAGAGTATTGGTAAGCCTTTGACCGGCAAATCTCGAGGTCTCGGTTCGATACCCTTTTGAGAACAGAATTTTACAAACACGAATTTTTTTTTGTTTTTTTTCGTCGTTTATACATAAACAAAATGACAAACTCAAACGAAATAAAACAGGAAACTCAAAAAAAATAAGAAGTGCTCTGAAAATTTCACGGTATTTTGCACTTTGTAGTCCAGGAGTTGAAGCCAGCCCGTTTGGAACCCATACACGGCCAAATTAAATGCAATATTATAAGATCTCAGCCATTTCATCATATTTTTGAAAACGGTCTTCACAGCCGTAATCTCCATTGTCGAAATAGGCAAACTCCTATGCGAAATGGCACGAAAATGCGTATTAAGCGCGCTATTCCAGTTTGTATTATTTATATTAATACTATTAATACTATTAATACCGGACCCAACAATGTTGAGCGGGACTGTAGGTTTCAAAAAATTAGATAAAATTCAACTTGAGCATTATTCGCACTGGTCGAGTACCGAGCGAGTGCTGACGGCCACGGATCTCCAGGCCCACCACGACCTTCTTGAATGAGTTTGAATTTGGGACAAGAGCCGGGAAGTGCAACTCAAAGTTGTTATCCAGGTGGTTGGTCAGCACTCGGCGTCGTGACAGTTCCGAGTTGATGAGCTCGAGTTCACGCTCGGAAACAGGGCCTCCCAAGTCGATATCGAGCCGCACGGCACAGAACGTTTCGAGGCGGAGGAAGCGGGCCATTACACCTGAGCGTCGGAGAAGACGTTCCGGTAGGCGTCGATCTGAAAGATGGTAAAAGTCGCGCCAGGCAATGAAACCGCAAGCGTCTCAAAATACGCACGCTACACGCAACGCATGAAAAAATCAATGACCTGATACATCCCATCGTATTCGGCATAAATGACAAGCTGCATCCCATTATCAGGGGTCTTTTCAGAAAATCGCATTGCAAGTTGAGTTGTTCCACTACGAATGAGTTCGAAATCGTTATTATAATCAGAAGGAGATAGATTAAACGCAAAGAGGGTAAAACCTTTAGCATATTGCTCATAAGTTATTGCGAGATCTCTATTCTCACTTATTGCGCCAATATTCTCATAGAACATGAGGAATGACTCGGCATAAACTCCATTTTTAAAATTTGTTTTAATAGGAAAGTCACACCACCGGCATCAATGGAAACCTCAGTGACATTATAATGCCCGAAATTAAACGGAGAGAGTTTTAGAGAACCCTCGAATGCTTTTGTTCCTACCAAACCGATAATTAGTCTTCTAGGAATAATATCTGTGAAAATGGTAGAATAAGGTAGGTCGTATCTACCACCAGGTACTGCAACAACTCTCACACGAGTGCGCTTATAGGGGTATCGTGCCGGATATGACCGCAGGCTATTTTCAAGTGCGAGGTTTGCTGAACTAATTACATCAACAGCTCTAATTAAGAGCTTCATTGAAACTACTTCAACTTTAACGTTATCTTCTTTTGCATTCGCATCGTGAGACTCCAAAATGAAACCATTAGTGTTTTTATGGAAAGTGAATTGCAAGTTCAAATGCGGCACAAGTAGTCTATCTGTTGAAAAATGATCAATATGAACTGGTGCGATCACATCAATCTCTCCTGATTTGGCGGCAGCTACACGTTTGGTATATCCAGAATTAGTAGCCAAATCTACTCCGTCATTGTCTTCGAAAAATCCTGCAGCTTGCAAAACGCCATACTTGTTATCTGTACTATGAGTCAAAAGGGTTTCCAAATATGACTTGTAACCATACTGACTACATTCAAATATTTGCTGATTATTTACCTCCAAATTTACCTGTTGAAAGAAGGTGGCCCCAATATAATTTGTAAATGCATAATCAGCCACGTCTGTTGGATCTGTCCGAACAATGCGCAGTTTCATGGCAATATAAGTTTTGGAGCATTGCAAGTAGTGTCGAGAGTCGACAACGTTGAACAAAAAAGGGCCACTGTTATTAATGGGCGTACTTGTTGGAATGGATAACCACCGCGCAGAATCGAGAACTACTTGTGTAGCCGGCACTTCAAAGAGAGCCAATTCACTACGAATAGCAGGTGGGGACTTTGCATCCAAAAGTTTACCCATTATTTAGAAAAAATGTCCTGAGGAAATGGAGGCTTCCTCCTCTTCACCCTTCTTTTATACTTTCGAACAGGTTTACTCTTTCGGCGTTTAACAATTTTACGCCTTTTGGTCACTTTTCTCTTCTTTTTACGTTTTCTGCCACTTCCATCTTGAAGTTTTGCTTTTCCACGTGCAGACAATCTTTTATAGGCATTTCCACCATGTTCCTTCATAGCATCTTTAAAATTACGTCCACGGTTAATATCATTAATTATGTGCTCTCCAGCTGTAAGTGCCTCAGTAGCGACACTTCTTCCTACGCGTTTCGCAATCGGCAAAATGGCTGTGAATAGTTTTGAGAGTAGTCCACCAATGCCAGAACTGCCACGCTGATAAGGAAAGCCACGAAAGCCAGAACCGCTTTGGCGCGCTTGCTCAAGGAACACATCTGCCCAATCAATAAAATTATTAGGATCAAAATGCACGTGCATCAAAGCTTTGGGCGGAAATGCAAAATAATGCAGGAATATCCAGAGTGGAATGCAACAATGTCGTCCTCACTTGTTTTTATATGCACATGAATGCTTTATATGTACTGAGGTCTAGAAAAAGATAAATGTACATTTTCTCCATGATTAGCATTAATTGGAACAATTTTCAGTAAAGGAGAGAGAGTGTTAGAAACAATCTGATTTTCAATAATACTCGCATAAATGAATAACATTTCCTTTGCGACATGAATACATTGTTTTCCAGGAACAACTGAAACTCCGTCTTCTTTTAAAGTTTCATCAAACCCTAACAGGTATGCCAGCTTTTTTGAAAATGTAATAAAATAAATTTTATCATCAGGCAAATATTCGCATCGGCCAGTGTGTGAATTAAAACTAAATAGACCCTGAGAATATACTACCTTGCTCTGTAAGAGTTTTGTAAAACAGCATTCACTTGAGTAACAAGCGCATTGCCCGTGTTGTATGAATTCGTTGGCACAGTTAATGTTTCACTGGTCATTTCAGTCCCCACCGTTAGTTTCTTGTAATAATCCAAGTCATTTGGATTGACTGTATAGTATTTTACAAATATATTATTTTCATTACAATTCTCATTTTCCCTTTTATCAGTAATTAGGTCGAAATTGTAGGGAAAAATGACTTCAGTAAGTGCAACTTCATATTCACAAGGTAAATGAATCGGTGCAGGTAGTCGCACTTTAAAATTTCCAATCAAATCTTCAGCATTAGTATTCGAAAGCAGTGTAATATAAAAATCCTTCATTTCTTTTGATTAATAGAGGGCGCAGGGAGAATGTAACCAATGCTAGAAGACAACACTGCAACCCACAGCTTCTCGTCACGACATACAGTAAATGTCAAATTATATATAGAAATTATCACCACTAGGTATATCAAGGTAATTTGGGCGATATAGACGAAAAGTGAGCGTGAACATGTAATCTCACCTAAATGCCAAGAATTAGAGTTTTCGGACATCATTAGCTTGTATCCACGTTGGATCGAGGTACCCCTGCCACTTTACATACAATTCTTTCTTTCCGTTCTTATAGCGAGTTCGTAGGACTTTTTCTATTTTATATTCCTGAGGGTTATACGACACTAGCTCTGTTTCGTATACTATGGAATCTAGCTCGTTTCCGTCATAATCTTCAATTATGTATGCTGGAGGGTCTTTAAATAGTAATTTCCGGATTTTAAATATTTCATGCGTAAAAGTATTCTTGTATCCTTTTCTAAATATTTAGTCTGTAATCGAAAGCCTTACTGAATCACCAACTTTATAGTTGTGCTTTGATATTTTATCTGAATCCCTACCATATAGCAATTGCCATACATGCTCGGCATTATCTTTTGTTACATTTGAGGGAGCAATGTGACCTAACGATTTTATTGGACTGTCGTTAATAGATGCCACAATGTCCTGCAGCACATCCAACCACCTGTATGTATTGTGTTCGGAGAAATAACGATAAATTTTAGATTTTATTCTTCTAATGCTATTTTCGGCTAGTACACATTTTACAGCGTGATTTTTAGGAACGCGATGATCAATCTCGAATTTTGACAAAATACTCTTAAACTTAGAGTTTAAGAATTCTTTTCCAGCATCTGTTTACAACCGGAATGGAATACGATTATTTCTCTCTAAAATATGCAGATATGCCTGAGCACACTGTTCCGCTGTTTTTAATTTTAATGCTTCAACCATAATAAAGCGGCTGAGAATATCGACAATTACTAAAATACATATACTGATAACCTGAATTATATTCCTTTAAATCCATCATTACAGCTAAATCTGCCTGATGATCACTATCTATCCAACTGCATTGTAATTTATTCGTCTTTAAATGGAGTTTACGTGGAAAGTGTGCAGTGTAAGTATCGTTGGTATGTAGAAATGCTTTAACCTGTTTCAAGGTTACCCTTAAACCTTTCTTTCTTGCTGCCCTGTATAACCGGGTTACACTACCTAAAGCTCCGGGGTTGTTTATATCTCTGTATATTTCGCCTAAAGATTCCATTTCTTCACAATAAAATCCCCTGAAGCAAGCTGATTCCTACGCGTAGGGTTACCGATTAAATTGGTGTCAAAATTAGTGTCTATTAATAGGTCAGCAAACTCTTGAGCTCCCTCTGGCGGTTCAGATTTAGTGCGATAGGGGCTTGAAAAATCGGTTACTAGGTTGCTTAATTTGTAAATTACACCGTTTATAGTAATATCCTCTCCATTTATATTAAAATTATTCGGATATTTGCGAAGGTGCGACAGTAAAGCTTTTGCCTTTTTGACTACTAGTAAGTTGTTCTGATTAGTTGTTTGAACTGAAGCAGCTGGGGTAACTTTTGGCACGGGATGAGCTGCAGGAACTGAAGGAGCGAGAGGTAGTGGAGCAGCTGTAGGAATTGTGACTGGTGGAGTAGCTTGAGGGGGAACAGACTTTATAGGAAGGGCTGTTTCTACAGAAGTCGAAGAGTCCGAATAATTATCTTCTCGTATTCTCTCGTTTTCAACATTAGGCGTGTAATGGAGCTTTTGCATAAGGCTAAGCAATAACGCATCGTATTTTTTCAGGCGTTCATCATCAGCAGCGTTAGAGGCTAATACCTTTTTAATTTCCTCCTCTAAATTTTCTAAAAATGAGGGCGGTTTTGGTCTGGAAAGCTGATCTTCGGGAATAAGAATCATCTTTTTAAATGACATTTGCAAGGAGTTGTGCTGCAACACTAGCTAATACGGGTAATAGTGGCACAAGAAAGCCTGAACCTGTCTGAATAAGTGTATGCTTTGCTTCTTTTATATTACGTATGCTTGCTAGTTTTCGCATTTCTTTAGCATATTTATTTAACGATTTCTTCGCCTTTTTATTCATTTTTACGCTACCATAGAGAATATTGCATATAGTCTCAATTAGACATATAACTGAATTTCCATCCAATTCCTGCGCGCATTGACTAAAATCAGAGGATTTTAGTAAACATTCAATCTTTTCCCAGGATTCCTTATCCCACTTTGCACTTCTCATTTCGGTATGTAACAATAAACACGCTCAGTTAATTTAAAGATACTGCTTCTGAGTTGAAATTTAGTTTCGGTACTTTTATGCAGATCTATGAGCAAATATGTATGCGGCTCTCTAGTGGCGTCTTCGAATGCTTGAATAAAGAATTTTTGTTCTGTAGGTCTTAATTGCTGTGCGAGAGAACGAATGGATAACAAATCTGAATTATTCTTGAAAATGATCAAATAGCTACTATTAATGCGTAAATTGCGTAGAATCTTACTATAGAATAAACTATGAACTACAGCGATTGTGGTCAAGTTGAAGTGATGAGTACATACTGTAAAGAGTTTTTCAGCTTCTGGCCACTTATCTATTTGAAATAATTAAATCATCCAAAATCACTAAAGGTTTCATTTCCTTTAGCTTTTTTCAGATGATCCAATGACGGTAATCCTTCACACATTGTCACGTTTCTTTCATTTGCAAATGAGTCATATCCAGGCTGATACTCGTTATAGCAGAAATAAACATGTTTTGGGGCATTATGATAAACCTTTTCTGTATCTGCAATAATCTTTCTTAACAGCTCTGTCTTTCCTGCGCCCGAGGGCCCGCATAGTAGCATGTTAGTTTGAGGGTGCAGCAACATTTCTCATTGAACTTTCTGCTGGTCTCTGCCTTTATACTAGCTGACCCCTTGCAATTCATGGCAAGGAAGCGCAAGCAAGCGCAAGGGTGATGGTAAGAAGAGAGAGAGAGGGAGAGAGAGAGAGAGAGAGAGGGAATCGATGTCACTTCGATTCAGGCAGGAACACGTCATGTTGGTGATGGATTGGAATATGTAGGAAGAAACGAGAAAGCGGAAGAGAGAGAGAGAGAGAGAGAGAGAGAGAGAAACAGAGGCAGAGAGAATCGATGTGCATGCGATTCAAGCAGGAACACGTCATTTGTGATAGTTTGGAACTTTCAGGAAGAAGTGAGAAAGAGATAGAGAGAGAGAGAGAGAGAGAGAGAGAGAGAGACTGGTAATCGTTTTCCGTTCGATTCAATCAGTATCGTGTGGGAAAGGCGAGAGAAATAGAAAGAGAGCTTGGGAGACTGAGAAAGAAAGACAGAGAGAGAGAGAGAGAGAGAGAGAGAGAGAGAGAAGCGAATGTCGTAAAAGCCTGTACTTAGCACCCTTTCTTTCTCAATTGACTAGCTTTGGTTTAGTAGAAGAAGAATCATTATGTGTTTGTTTTAAACCTTATAGATAACTGTTTATTAAACACATCGAATTTACACGTAATTTGGATGTGTATGACAATGTCAAGTAAAAACCCGAATATGTGTGATTAACACAGTAACAATTGAAAATTTAACCGTAGAGGTGTGAATTATAACACGAAAGAGTATGACCCCGTTAGAATAAGGTAAAGACCTTAATAAAAGCATAAATATAATATGTACATAGCTAGATACAAAATTTACAAAGGTCATAGAGAGAGAGAGAGAGAGAGAGAGACCTAGGCGTCGCAGAAGCCATACGGAAGAGAGCCGAATGTGCCTTGCACTATGCGGCGCTTATCATAGACAGGCTTGAATGCCTTCACCATGTCCACTGTGTGGATTAGGCGGGCGGCATTCACATGGAAGCGCTCATAGTGGACAGGAATGGGAGTGGAAGGGTCATGCCTGGACAGGTCGTCGGCGAATGCCTTCATTTCATTAAATTGGTTGAGTGCCGCCGTGTCCGATGTGATCGGGAAGCCGCGGCACTTGGCGACTTCCTTCACCTGCCCTCTGCTGTCGGCATACCGGTATGCGTACACCTTGGGGCCCTGGGCAGTGTATTCCAGGGCCCCTGCAGCCGTCGGGAGCTCCGACACCAGCTGCCCAAGGTGGTTGCCGATCAGCCCCTCCAATGGGTTAGACTCTCCCATCATGAAGATGGCCGAGTCTGTGTCTGAAAATAGGATTTTATTTATATGACAGAAAGATTAGTTAAATAAAATGTAAAAATATTAATAAATTACTTACCCACGTAGAGCAGGTTATCTGCTCCAATCCTGTCCATGATGCCATAGAGAGTGCATCTGGCATAAGACGTAGTCAGCACAGCTGCGGCTTTGCTGCTCGTGGGGAGCTGTTCCAGAGGCTCATCACGGTCTTCGTACACGACGAGGACCTTGTTCTTGGTCAACAACATGACCTCACGGATCTTGTTGAACCCGTTGGTGATGACCTTGAAGTATGGCTCAGCCCTGTTGAAGATGTGCGTCTTCCTCTTGTTCGGCTTCTCTCCGAGCTTGCTCCACTGTAAAAGAGAGAGAGAGAGAGAGAGAGAGAGAGAGAGAGAGTATGCATATGAAAGTTGCAGGAGTAAAGAGAAGTAAAAAATAGAGATATTTATATGTATATTCATTAACTCTTCTCTATATTTCGTCACCCGAATTAATACAAGTATGGGTTATTGCAACAAGACATACGGAACAAGGGAAAAGAGAGAGAGAGAGAGAGACGACTAGAGAAAGGGAGAGAGAGAGAGAGAGAGAGAGAAAGAGAGTACGTTTGTATGTGTGTGTGTGTGTGTAGCTTGTGAGAGATGCAGAGAGTGTGCTGATATGAGAGAATGAGAGAAAGAGAAAGCACAATCGATCTAATTTGAAAAGAAGGAAGGAAGCAGTGTTTGATGGTTAGAACACAGCTGCAAGGAACGAAAGAGAGAGATAGAGAGAGAGAGAGAGAGAGAGAGAGACAAACCAGCGAGTTGAGCATCAGTTTGGCGACCTGCCGTGCCGCCTTATTAGTGCGGATTTTCTCCGCATCCAGCTCCACTCCCTCTCTCTGGCGCCAGCTCTCAATGTACTCGGCCTTCTCTTCCTCGCTCTCGCAACCAGCTGGCCAACCCGTGGCTTCCTAAAATTTTGAAATTAATTTTATTATTCTGAATAATTCAGCTTACCACTTTGAGCTTTAGGAATGTGTCGACATATTGCGAGAATATGCCGTGCTCAACGGTGCCGTCCGCGTTCACCTTGTGCTGGCGCCACACATCATAATGTCGCGCCTAAACCCAGGTGAATAAATTGTAGAAATAAATCAAAGTACTTACGTCGTAGACGCGGGTGATCATGTAGCCCTTTGAGAGGGCTAGCTCCAGCTCGGGCGTGGCCCAGCATCCAACGAGCTTCTATAAAATAACTATTTAAAAATGTTTTAAAATCTAAATAACGAACCCTCTCTTCGTCCTTGTGCTTGCAAGCGCCACTGTGCGAGTCCATTCCCAAGGCGCAAGCCGTACAGAGGGCGTTGACGAGCTTTCCCCCGCATCGCATAGGAAGGACAGGCAAGTGGAGGTTCCGAGGGGCCATTACCTTTAAATTTATGTGTATATATTTTGTAATTAAGTTTTTACATTTACCTCGCATTTTACAAAGCCCTTCACCACGAGGTCCTCCGGGCGCTTGATGGGAAAGTCGAACCGCTCGGCCAACCTCTCTCCTTTGCCCACCGGGTACGCGCGATACTTTTGTGTGTACGGGTAGAGAGAACACACCTAAAATATTCAAAATTAAGAGAGAGAGAGAGAGATTAGAAAATTAAAACATACATCAAAGTACTGAATGCTCTTCTTCTCAGTGGCTTGCGCGTACAGCTGGAAGCACTCCGTTCTTCCGCCGAAGAATGTTTCAGAGATGTCCAGCGGTTCCTTAATATTTAAATATTATTTATTTTATTTTAATAAATTCTAACCTCGAGCTCATACTCGCGGAAGATTTCTCGTAGATCTTGCTGTCCTCGGTAGCCCAACAAGTACAACCATGGTACCAGCAACCATACACCTTAATAATTTAAATTATTTCAAATTTTATTTCATAAAAGTTATTTTACAAACTTCAATGATTGTAGGCTTCACGAGAGGATTCGTGGATGGAATGTAGCCGTCCACCACGTATCTTGTGCCGGGGATCCTCGCCGTTGGCTGCGTCCTATATGTTGCGCCCTTTCTTGACCCTCTGATAGCTGCAAATTAACAAAAGTTTATAAATTATTTTAAATATAAAGTACTTACGCCAAGAACTTGAGGGCGAAGCGGCTCTGCTTCTGGACGGGAGAGACGCTTGGCTCGATGGCGAGTGTGTCCTCAGTCAGGAACTTTCTCCTGAAGACGAGCATCGCCGCCGCCGCCGCCGTGCACGTCTCGTGGAAGACGTGGACACCGGTGAATGCAAAGCATTCCTTATCGAATGCCAGCACTCCTTGGTGGAGGACAAGCACGTCCGACAGGCAATAGAGCCGCATTGCCTGGCAAAAGTTGAACGTGTCGTCCACGTGCTCAGCATGCCACCGCTCGAACTCTGCTCGTTCCCCTGCCTTCATCGACTTCGGGTAGAAGTCTTCCTTTGGCGGCATAGGGCCCACATAGTCAAAGTTCTCCCTCAGCGCGAATCGATGAGGGAAATATCCTAAATAATCATTTTATTTAAAATTTATTATTTAAAACAAAAAGAATGTAAATTTTAGTGTTAAAACTAAATAACCCTTGGCGATCTCGTGTAGAATGAATGCCCCGGGGAAGGCTCTGAGGGCCATCATGAGGAAGTTGAGGCTGTCGACGAATCGGATTTGAGACAACTTGAGCGACATCATCTTCCTTCCCGCCAAGACGATATCCTCGGGCACAAGGTCAGCTCGAATACCACTCATGTATTCGAGAAGAAACTGCCCATCGTAGCTGAATAATGTTTTATTAGAAAAATTTTTAAATTAATAATTCATTAACTTACCCCTTGAGGTTGTGGGCGATGACTGTGGCGCCTTCGTTCTCTTGCAGGAGGAGGTAGTCGACAAACTCCTGGATGATGTCGTGCCCCGCATCATCGAAGGAGTCGGCCATCCAGACCCTCTCACCCCCCCCCCCCCCCGCATTTGTAGCAGTTTAGCGTCTCATGGATGCCCTGCGGCACTTTTTCCTCGCATGCCGCACATGATCGCAGTGCCATAATCAGGCACGGCACATGCCTCCGTCTGCCCGCCTCTTCCACGATGGTTGTCTATAATTTTATTTGTAAGAATGATAAAGAGATGTCTATTTTTATTATAGTTGCTTTTTTTTTATTATGTGTAAATGGGTAGGAGAGAGAGAGAGAAAGAGAGTTTACCTCTATATCAAAGACTATCGTCCGCTTCTGGAAGTTCTTCTTAAGGGGCTTCGCTTGTGCTATGAAGCAGTCGTGCTCTTTTGGACGGTCTTGTCGGCACTTGGAGCAGTAATGCTTGAAGCATTGGTGCTTCCTTCCAGTGCGAAATTCAGCAATTATTTGCTTGCAAATTGGGCACTTCTTGATCTTCTCACAACGCGATTGTCCTTTTCCTCCCTGTTTGTGGTACCAGTAGCATGTGTGAGAGGAGAATTCCTGGCCGCACTCATTGCAGTCTATGGCCCTGGGGCCGTGACAGTGGATGCTGTCCTCCTTGCCACACAGTCGACACTTGAAGTCGCAGTTGTAGTGGCTGGACTTGTACGTTTGGCAGCAGCGAACGCAGTAGTAGTAGCTTCCTAATAAAGAAATATATATTTAATTATATATTTTTCATATTATAAGATACCTAGGAAACTGGGGATCATCTTGACGTGATCGAAGTGGTTGTCTGTGAGGACAAGTATAAGGACGCTGTCCTCGTCCACATAGGGGCCTCTGTACAGTGGCGACTGCTCATGCGAGATGTCGAAGACGACAATTTGGACTTCCTTGAGCTTCCTTTGCCATGCTGTTACGTCTTCCAATCCATACGTAGCTTTGAGGGGCATTCCAAGGCGGCGGTGGAGTGCGCGTCCAGCCTGCTCCAGCTTGTTTTGGTAAAGGGTCCAGCTTCTCCAGTCCTCCATGAGTTCTTTCTTTTTCTTTTTATCGTCTTCTTGTGCGGCTTTGGTTGCTTTCATATAAGCGAATCCCAGAGCCAAGGCCTGGGCAAGACAATGCTGATGCCCTGTAAGTACATATTTGAGAGGTTAACCTTATATTGGGCTATATTAATATTTGGTTAATAAAAAGTACATATATTTTTAATACCTTTCACGCGTGTAATGTTGTCCTTGGCATGCGTGATAATGTTTTCCTTTCTTCCAGAGCCAGAGGGAACGGCCACGTAGACGACTTTGACATCGATCTGTAATAATTATTATTAATATTTACCTACATGTATAAAAATATTTACCTTGTCGAAAAGCAGTTCAGCAGAGACTCCACTGCTCGTTTGAGCGAAAGCCATCTCACGGCGAACGACTGCGGCGTTGAAATCGGCGAGTGGTCGAAGGTTGGTGCCGAAAGCCTTCTGCGCTCGCTCCTGAGTGACCGTGACGGCAACCCTCACATCCGGTTCATTACGCATCGGTTCAGGCATGTGGCGGTGGACAAGATCGTTGAGCACCTAAATTAAAGAAAGCGTTTCAAAAATATTTTAAGAATTCATACCTCGTCAAAGAGTGCGTTGTGATCATGCGTGAGAGTTGCGAGATCAGTGAAGGTAATCCCGAATCGATTAGTGGCAGTCTTGAACTTTTTGTTGTGGCCAGCGTCACTCTCATGGATTTGATAAAAGTGTTTAGGAGGGTGCTCCGTGCCGTTGATGACGAGGGGGCCCCTCTGAAAATAGAGGATATTAGAGAGAGAGAGAGAGAGAGAGAGAGAGAGAGAAACCTGTGGAGAGTTTCCACCCCCTCTTTGAATGACGTCAGCTTGAGCACGCGCTGCATGCTAAATTAGGAGAGTGAGTGAGACAGAGAGAGAGAGAAAAAAAAACCTGCAAACCGCTCGGACCAGTGATCTGTTCGTCTTCAATGTAAAGGTCTCCTTGCTGGCTTGCATCGCTGTCAGTGGGGTACTGTAATAAGAAAGTTAGAGGAGAAACTATAATAATCGATAACCTGATCAGCTAGTGCCTGTAGCGCATTGGTGGCCAACGGCGATTCCGGTAACTATAAATGATTTGTGATAGAGAGAGAGAGAGAGAGAGAGAGAGAGAGAGAGAGAGAGAGACCTGTGGTGAGTTGTCCTCCTGGTGGCATTCGAGTTGGAGAGACAGCGGGGAGAGAGGTGACTCCTCGCTATTCTAGAATAATTTCGTAATTTTGTTTAATCGCGGTTCTAGAATTAATATTTTAACATTTTGTTTAAACTTGTAAAAACTACCTCTTCAGACTCTGTTCTTCTTCTCTTGTTCATCCAATCGCACGGGCAGGAGTTAGGGCGCTTCATGTCCAATCACAATATGGAGGTTTGAATCTTAAAATTTTGAAAGTTAATTAACTTAATTACAGTTCGAACAATGGTTCACACCCGTCGCCCCTACAAATGGGAGAGGAGGAAAGAGAATCAAGCCGGATGGCATGGGATACGATGATACAGTGAGGATGTGTGTGTGTGTGTGTGAGAGAGAGAGAGAGAGAGAGAGAGAGAGATGATGATGATGCAGAGATAAAGAGTTATGAAGTAACTGCCAGAGGAGAGTGAGAATCAAACCGCACGTAGCTGGCTACAATGATACAGTGAGAAGGGGTAAGAGTAGGGAGAGGGAGAGAGAGAGAGAGAGAGAGAGAAGAGAAAAGAGTTATGTAATGATAATTTAGGAGGAAAACGACAAGAAATGCGGAAATGTGGTCATCCGTGCAGAGAAGGGGTCAAAAGTCACCATACACATCCATAATGCAAAATGAAGTGAGTTAGTGGCAGGGAGGAGCAATAGCCAGTGATTCATGCATTCTGCTTCATTCCTTGAGCTTCTGTTATTGTGAGACAGTTGCGAAATGTAGTGAGAAATAGTACTACCGAAAGAGAGAGAGAGAGAGAGAGAGAGAGAGAGAGAGAGAGAGAGAGAATGTTGTGTCTGCGGTATGTCTGCGGTGTCTGCGGTGTGGAAGCCTCTTTCTATAACCCAGCCAATCGCAATCTGAGTAATTTTCCTATGTAGTACTCCTCGAAAAATGAGTCCTAACCTGTTTTAAAACTGGGCTCGTCGCATTTGCGATTTTATATGAATTTTGTAAAAATGAATAAAATTTACATTTGAAATGCTCATCCTTGATCAGCCGTTTACTTTGGCCTTGAAACAGGGCCAGCGAGGC
Organism: Allodiplogaster sudhausi; assembly: GCA_945643635.1. Classification (NCBI taxonomy): domain Eukaryota; kingdom Metazoa; phylum Nematoda; class Chromadorea; order Rhabditida; family Diplogasteridae; genus Allodiplogaster; species Allodiplogaster sudhausi. The sequence goes on from CALZFC010000354.1 coordinate 2,671,657, forward strand.
GCAGTGGGTTACGATTCTGACTTCAGTTTTCGAGGTCAAGGGTTCGATTCCCTTCGGTTGCAAAGTTTTTTGCTGCTTTTGTTTTGTTAAAAGTAAAAACAAAGGGCATACTTAAGTGCATTTTAAAATGTTTTGAGTGCATGTAAAACAAATTTTATGATAATTTTGTGGTATTCTCTATAAAAAAAATTTTTGGCAACATGTTCACTTTATCATGAATTGCGACCCGAGAGTGGTCTTACGACTGCTGGTGGACAAATATGGAATTGCCGATCCCTCTGCCGTCGCCACTCGCGAAGATTACAAGATCTTCCACTCCTTTGCACTTGTCCTAGAGGAAGCATTTCAACAGTCACTTCTCATCGATGAGACTGAATCGCCACTTTATTGTAAAGACGATGTAGATGATACTGATTGGGATCCGGTTGACGACGCTGATCACCCCGACACGCCAGCTCCAGCGGACGAAGAAGTGTGCTTTCTCGGAAAGAAGACCCCCCATTGCGGTAGATCACTTTAAATTATTTTATTTGAATGTCTCTCATTCCTTTTTTCTTGACAAATTGAGTATTTTCAGTGCTTCAATCTAGTTGTCAGAGCAAGTAAATCGCATATCATGGGAAAGGATCTTATGTTGGATTGGCTCAAGTCCTGCGTCTTCATCCCAGGCTGCCCCGCCGACCTCCACATGGTGCTGGACATGTGGTCAAGCTTTCGCGATCATGCTTCCATGAAGGCAGTCGCGCCTCCTGGCCATGTCCTCTCCATTTACAACATACCCGCTGGCGCCACCTCTCTGATCCAGCCACTCGACGTATTCTTTTTTAGAATGCTAAAAAGCTATATCAGAAACATCCATTCCCACTCCTTGGTGAACTACCCAGCGTTCAATCTATCCGCGCGTGACAACCTACTCAAGACGATTAGTGTGGTCTATCACCAATTCCGACACCCGCGCTACAAGTCATTCCTACAGTTCGCCTGGTTCAAGCCCGGCTACCTCTCCAGCCGTCCTCCTCCCTTTCTAACTCCAAACGAGTTTTGTTTCGGATCAGATGTGGTGGGAATCTGCCAGGCCGCTCCTTGCTCTCGCGACTGCTTCGTCAAGTGCTCGTATTGCGAAAAAAATCTCTGTATGGAATGCTTCGTCACATCCTATCACATCTGCTAGCATCTTCTCTATATATTCCAATCGCAATAAATTTTTGAGAGTCGTAAGACCACTTTCGGGTCGCAATTCATGATAAAGTGAACATGTTGCCAAAAAATTTTTTTTATAGAGAATACCACAAAATTATCATAAAATTTGTTTTACATGCACTCAAAACATTTTAAAATGCACTTAAGTATGCCATTTGTTTTTACTTTTAACAAAACAAAAGCAGCAAAAAACTTTGCAACCGAAGGGAATCGAACCCTTGACCTCGAAAATTGAAGTCAGAATCGTAACCCACTCGCTGGCCCTGTTTCAAGGCCAAAGTAAACGGCTGATCAAGGATGAGCATTTCAAATGTAAATTTTTTTCATTTTTACAAAATTCATATAAAATCGCAAATGCGACGAGCGCAGTTTTAAAACAGGTTAGGACTCATTTTTCGAGGAGTACTACATAGGAAAATTACTCAGATTGCGATTGGCTGGGTTATGGAAAGAGGCTTCCCTTGTGAGAAGCTTCCTGCTCCATTTCGTGCCACCCTATAAAAAAGAGTTAAGAGAGAGAGAGAGAGAGAGAGAGACAAAGAGAGACAGAGAGAGAGAGAGAGAGAAGGTTACGGTAGAGAGAGAGAGAGAGAGAGAGAGAGAGAGAGAAGAAAAAAGTGTGCATGCTGGCGTCTGCGTTCACTGTTTAGATCGTTATCTACAGTTTTTCCACGAAATATTATGAAACATTGTGTAGAGAGTAGAATGTTCTAGCACATGTTAGAGAAAATGTAGAGAGACTATGGAGGAAGGAGAGAGTGAGAGAAAGAAAGGAAAAGAGAAATAGTGGAGAGGAGAGAGAGAGAGAGAGAGAGAGAGGCTTCCTACTGCAGAAGCCTCATTGACTTCTTCATCTGTTCCACTGTATGGTTGCTAACTTTCTCTCTTCACACAGATGTCTTCCTCTGCGAAGAAGCCAGTGAAGAAGGAGTGCGAGATCAAGCAGTTCGCCGACAAGGAGAACGCGGGGCGCCCGCTATGCCTGGGATGCGGAAAGGCATGCCGTCGGATGCGCCAGACACTGAAGGTATATATTTGAAAATTCAAATAGCAGATTCATTGTTTAATTGTTTCATTTAAGGAGCCAATTGGGCGACCATTCTGGAAGTGTCCCCGCCCCGTCAGCGAGAACTGCGGCAAGTTCTTCAAGTACGACGATGAGGACAAGCCCCTCGCTGCATTCCCCCCGGCATGTTGTTGCAGTCGTCCCGAGCATGCGCCATTTCGCGAGTTTGGGAAGTGCCTCATCATCTGCCGCAATTGCATCTTTTATGAGGTTGAATAGCCCGCCATATTGATGCATTCGCACTCTGTTAATATTTATGACTTTGGCACAATTATTTGATGCAAAAATAAAATCTATAGATATTAAGTTGTTATTGAAAGCACAAGGTTGAAAGAAGTGACATTTAAATGACGAGAATGCCCCGGGATGGATTCGAACCATCCTCTATTGCGGCCAAGAATATGAGGAAATGAACTAAAAATCTGAAATGAATGTATTCTTTTAAATAAATACATTTAAACGTTTAAATTACAATTTGGAAAATGTTGGAAAATGGAGAAAAGAATGTGTATTTGCACACAGCTGAATATACATTTTCTTTCTTCCCGCATTTTACCGTGTATGTGTGTGATTGTGTGTCTTTGTGTGTATACCGTAATTCCTGCCACTTGTTGCAGTGATGAGAGAGGAGGGAGAGAGGGAGAGAGAGAGAGAGAGAGTGTGAGATGTAGAGAGAGTGAGAGATGGAGAGAAAAAGGGGCGGAGCTTATGAAGGAGAGGGAGAGGGTAGGGAGAGGGCGGGGCTTGGAAGTGGAAGCGGAGCGGTGGTCATTGTTAACCCTGGCGGTGGTGAGGAGCGGTCGGTCCTGGGAGAGCGGTAGAGAGAAAAGAGAGAGAGAGAGAGAGAGAGAGAAAAGATAGAGAAAAAAGCGAAAAGTGAGAGAAATAGAGAAAAGTGAGATAAAGAGTGAAAAGTGTGACAAAGAGAGAAAAGTGAGATAAAGAGTGAAAAGTGTGAGAAAGAGAGAAAAGTTAGAGAAAGAGAGAGATAGAGAGAGAGATAGAGAAAAAAGAGAGAGAGAGAGAGGGAGAGAGAGAGAGAGAGAAAGAGAGTCCTACCCCTTTTACTATTATTGTTATTAATATTGTTATTTTTATTATTATTTTTATTATTATTATTATTATTATTATTATTATTATTATTATTACTATTATTATTATTATTATTAATGCGGGGTGCGTGACCTACTTTGTAGTTTGTGTTCAGCCCTTGATAAAAATTGGCGGGGCTTAGGCTTGAGCACAAACTAGACGGGGGGGGGCTGAGCACAAACTACAAAAAGGTTACCAGACCCCGCACTGTCATCATCCTGTTCATGTTCCTCTTAAAGAACGATCAGACGATTAAACATTTTCTTCCGTTTCACGTGAATATGCCGCTAATTCCTTTTTAACTGCTGTCGCGCGCCGTACATATTTTTGGGATATTTGGACAAATGAATATCTCACTCTTGTACGTGATTCCAGGGCCAACAACTCACCTTCGAAGGGTCGTTCATCGTCCCGCCGCCCAAGGGTCAACACAATAGGACTCCTCCAACAAGACAACAGTAAGCGCCTTTATTGGCCTTTAGTTGTACTAAAAGAATTTTTTACTAGCTCCGACGGGAAAATAAGAGAGATCATTATTGAATCTTCTAATTGACGCCGTTTTCGTGGACCAATCTGTCATTTCATCCCTCTCGAATTGGATTATCTTATTGTCGCGGAATCTTATATGCAGATTTCGCTACTCTTTCGATTAACTGTTCTAAATTTGTTCAAATCAATTGGAAAGATGCATTCAAATCCTTATATTTCTTCTGCTCGCATCTGTTGTATAGATCTAACATTTAATGTTTTCGATTAATTTAACTTTATCCTTTTATTCTTTTTTATTTGCTCTACCCTTTATATTTCCAAAACCTTTATTCCCTTTTATATGCTTTACCCGTTTATTCCTCTTTTACGTTTATATTTAAACTTCGCCGCGGTACGCAGTGTGTTGCGGCAACGAAAGAAAGGCTGGCTCAGGAGCAAAAAGTGAAAGGTAAGTAGTTAAAATTGATGTGTTAGTGATTGACGAAAGGTTTTAGTCGATTTTTTATTGAATATCTTTTCGGAATGTTTGTCGTTTCGATTTACGATATTAGGAAATATAAGTTACGTTTCTTTTCTGAACTGCAGTTTACTAGTTCATAGTCACTCGTTGAATGAACTCGTATAAAAATTGTCACGATAATTTAGATGGAGTGCCCGGTACAAGGATGTACTGAATGGATCGAATCAAAGAGAAGGCTTCTTGAACATCGGCGCCATGATCATAACGGCTCCGGGACGTTGATCTGCAAGCTGTGCGCAGTTAGCAGCCGCTTTTCAAGAATTAACAATTTGGAGCAACACTGCGCGAAGTTTCATCTTGGATCGATGTTATCAGGTATTTCTTCTAGATAAAATCTCAAGTATGTTCATGCATAATTAATTAAATAGCTGAAACTAATTTTATAATCTAAAAAGTTATAAATCTATTAGCTTAATTGGGTATTTCCAGGGTTTGCTCGCGCCGCACCTCCTCGACCGCCCATACCCCAAGCTGAATCCAGAGTAGAAGACGAGTTTTCTCCAGCTGCCGATTTCGACGTCGATCTCGAGGAGGACAACAATCGTGGTCCGTTTATTTGTTCCACATCTTTTTAACATATAGTAGATCTTGAAGTTTTTAATTAAAGATCTACCGTACTTTTCTATCTGCTTCTCTCGTTTTGCATATTATTTTCTTTCGCATTTCGGTAGTTTTTTAGGTCACCGGACAGCTTCTTTAAATTCCTGTTTTTATGATCTGCTGATTTCGGAGCGGAGATCAGAAGATTCTTCGCCCAGCAAATGGGCCGAGGAGTTGCTCGATCCACCCTCGACAGTGTCTCCACGCTAATCGACCACGCACTCCGCATTGGTGAATCATGCGATTCTACATTGATTGCTGAGGCACATGCGGCGAATTCTTCATGCTCCACCCACTACAAAACTACCCAATCTCTGTGCCAGAGTGGCGATGTATTAGCCCCGCAAAAATGTCAGATGGGTATTATCCAGACGACAATGGCGAAGCCAGGCGTGTTGAGCAAGGCGAAAACTTTTATGTCTTACCTCTCGCTGATGGGCTAAGGCAAGTTGTTGAATTTTCGAATTGTCATGGCCTCATTAACTCGTGCAAATAGTCCTCATATTTGCTGTCACCAACGAGGAGAACGTTTAAAAACGATCTCTGCTGCATCGCAAGTCCCCAATGCAACTGTTCTCCCTTTTCTCTTGTACTGTGACGACGTAGCTCCTGGCAGTAGCTTAGGTCCCAAGGCATCAGCGAACTCTCTCTGCATTATGCAAATCAAGCTGGCCGGACTGCATTTGGAAGTGTCGTCATCCCTTTCTTCCAAATTTGTATACGCCGTTTGCTATGCCAAGGACCACTCGGCCCACTCCTTTCTGATGCTGCTTGACGTTCTGAAACAGCAATTAGCAGCTATTCATAACAGCGGAGGCGTTCAAATCGGAAATAAAGTCTTTCTCCCAACATTGCTTTCTGTTGTCGCAGACAACAAAGCCCAGTACGAGCTGCGTGGCCTAAAGTTGAACTACAGCCGCTGCCGTCTTTGCCTTGTAGAGTGAGGCCAGTTTCTCACTGCGAGTCCCAGGCACTGCTTAAAGATAGAGCGTGGTATGATGGCGTTTGCCGCAGCGGATTGGCTCAGAGGTATGGCTTTAAGGAAGGATGTCCCCTTGCTGGCATTCCCTGCTACGATGTCATGAATGATTGCGCCTTAGACCTTATGCATGATGTTCTTGAAGGCGAAGCGCATAGGGCAACGATTAGGCTGCTGCGAGCCCTGGATCGGCGCGGGCTTAAGCTGGGCAAGGTTAATGCCATTCTCTCCAATTTTCCTTATGGGAAACAGGATTCTTCGTCCCGGCCATCTCCTTTCAAAGTAGATGTTCTCTCTGGAGCGTCTATTTCGCAACGCGCGTCTCAAGTTCATACACTACTGCGCGTCTTGCCACTTGCTCTTCATGGTCATGTCGATGTGTCTGATTGCCTCGAATGGAAGTCTTACCTAATTCTTGGAAAGCTTGTCCTTACCCTCCTTCTCCCTGCCTTTTCTGTTGATGACCTCACAAGCCTAGAAGATCTCATTGCGATGTACATTGACTCTGTTCATGAGATTGTGACCAAGTCCCCTGACATGATTTCAATGACAATCAAGGCACATCATTTGGTGCATTATCCCATGTTCATTCGATTGTTCGGCCCTCCTGTATTGAATTGGTGCATGGATTTCGAACAACTCAATGCATCAATCAAGTCCCATTCTTACCTATCTAGAAATTCACAAAATCTCCCATTCACCATGATTCACCATGCTCAACTTTTCTTGGCGTCACAGCGATCGTTATTCAGTCTAGATGCAGTTCCGAGTGGTGGTTTGCGCGATGTCAGTGATCTGCCCGCTGATTCTCCATTGCTTTCCGTTCTTAATGACCTTTCAATTCCTGCAGAGCAGCTGTGCTATAGAGTAGAATACCGTGGAATGTCATATGGGGAAAGTGATGTTGTTGTATTGTCAGGAGGTTCCCTTCCCACTTTCGCGAAGATTAGCTTTATGGTTTGCTGCTCTGGTGTTTGGCAAATGATTGTACAGCAATGTGATACTCAGTCCTGGAATGATAGAGTTAATTGTTTCTCTGTGCAAATGTCGGAAGTTCTGTTTGCTGTTGCATTTGAAGATCTGAACTCTGCTCATCCACTTGACTCGTATTTCTGTGTGTCTGATAATGTAGTTTACGTTCCACTGAGACATTTTCCTCTGAAATAAAACACGATTATCTGTTCATAATATTCTAAATACAACCTGCGTTCATAACGCTTTCCATACCTCTCTCAATATATTTATATGTGAAACTGATGATATGTTCAAAGAATGCGGTACCGCGCCTGTGTCTGGTCGGAAGACAGGGCCATAGAGGTTCAGATAGGAAGAGACGTAACAGCGGCGAGTTCGGTAGATGATCTCAAGTCAGAGATGCTTAGCAGATACGGTATCCCACCGTCAAGATTCGTGCGCGCCGTCCGCTTCATTGGGAAGATGGAGTACCCATTAATTGGTACATTCCCGGAAGATTTGGATGAAGCCACTGTCTACATTTCAAATGTAGACGAGGTTATTGATGTAATTAACATGTTAAAGAAGGTCACATTTCTCGGTGATATTTTTAATTCTTCCCATTTTTCTAGAACAGAGGTAGTCCATCAGTTAATGAAGAAAGTGGATATGACGAACTAGGAGACTACGCACATCACTATGAAGAAGACGTCGAAGTGGTGGAGGTGGACGCCAAGTCATCTACAATTGCTCTCTTGGACGGGAGTAATGCCAGGAGCCTTTTGAAGGGTATGTTGTTTTATATAATTTGTCGTAAAATATGAATATAACCGAAATCAAGTCTCACGTTTAATTATTGATCGACTTCTGTAGACGGAAACAGTTCCGCCCGTGAGATTACGGCTCACAGGCTGAACGAAAGATTGAACAATGCGACATTGGAGGGTTACATTAGTGGAGAAAAGCTTAGCGAGTTTCACTAATCTGCTAATATTCAGAAATTCTGGAAGGCCTTCGTGATAAGGATCTAATCTTGTCATCGTTGAAATCGGGTGACATTACTGAGGAATTTCGAGCAGTGTTGAGAAGACAGTTGACCAGGAGGCTTGGAGAGTTTGTCATGGCGTACGCTGATATGTTCGTAACTTCCTTAAACTTATTTTACGGATTTTTGTTTCATATAATGAAAAATTCGCTTTAAAATTTACATTATTTAGTAAAAATCAGCCAACTACTCGTGAAATGGTGACGTTCTTCCACCGCATTTCTACGGACTATCAAAACACGAATAAGGTATGCTTGTTGTTAACGAAATTTTATAAAGCAATTCCTCTTCTTTAATAACAGAAAGGCTACTGTAGTAAGAATGAGTACTGTAGCTTTAATTCAGGTCCCGTTCGTAGGCAGCAACAAGGGATATCTCATAGTATTCGTCTACAATCGACGTCAACGTCTTGCGAGAAATGGAGAGACTACTCTTCGACCGTACAAGAGGAAAATGCCACAGAGAGAGCCCGAGGATTCAGAAGCACAGCGGCTTATATGCGAAGAGCTTCGACATGTCCCGGATGGTACCGATGCTTCGAGAAAGTTACTCGAAGAGACACGGTTAGCATCGCTTTTAAGTAAAATTTTAGGTTTTTTTTTAAATTATTTCTAAACAATTGATTATCCTAGTTTAATGTTTTGGTAGTCTAAGTGTACTTGTAGAAACTACCGGCTCGATCTGTGTCGGAGAAAAGGGCCTTCCATTGCTATTCAAGAGATTCGACAACTCGCATATCCAGCTCAGGTATATAATCATCTTTTGCACCGCATACAATAACATATTAATGATATGAAAGAGTAATGTATGTTTTTCCTTCATAATTATAGTTGTTATCGGACTTTGACCACGGCTTCAACGTGAATACTCGAGAATTCATCCTTCAATGGCCTCGGATTCGTGCCTATCTCAACAGTCTTCTCGATACAAATTTTTCACCTGCTGAAAAGGCATCTATTTCCGCATTGAACACCGCGACTGGTACAGGTGAGTCAATTAAAAAAATACCTTTCGCCCTCTTGAGCACAATTACATTACAGAAAAGTAGTAACATGTCATTACAGAAGCACTTTCGTTCCAAGCGGAACTGGCCGTGCTTGCGCTCTTCAAAAAGTACTGTCCTCGCAAGCAGTTGGCTCGAGTTGGCCGATTCTTCTCTACCTTTCTAGTCAGCCTTTTATAACTTTGTGCATTATTTTAGTCATACTTAAAGTATTTTACTTACATCATAATTAAAGTATTTTACTTAATGGTATCTCTTTCCTTTTTTGACTCTTCTTTTGCTGCTTAATTGAAAATTCTCTGCTTGTTACAGCGTGCCAGCTTGATTTGCATAATGCAGAGAGAGTTCGCTGATGCCTTGGGACCTAAGCTACTGCCAGGAGCTACGTCGTCACAGTACAAGAGAAAAGGGAGAACAGTTGCATTGGGGACTTGCGATGCAGCAGAGATCGTTTTTAAACGTTCTCCTCGTTGGTGACAGCAAATATGAGGACTATTTGCACGAGTTAATGAGGCCATGACAATTCGAAAATTCAACAACTTGCCTTAGCCCATCAGCGAGAGGTAAGACATAAAAGTTTTCGCCTTGCTCAACACGCCTGGCTTCGCCATTGTCGTCTGGATAATACCCATCTGACATTTTTGCGGGGCTAATACATCGCCACTCTGGCACAGAGATTGGGTAGTTTTGTAGTGGGTGGAGCATGAAGAATTCGCCGCATGTGCCTCAGCAATCAATGTAGAATCGCATGATTCACCAATGCGGAGTGCGTGGTCGATTAGCGTGGAGACACTGTCGAGGGTGGATCGAGCAACTCCTCGGCCCATTTGCTGGGCGAAGAATCTTCTGATCTCCGCTCCGAAATCAGCAGATCATAAAAACAGGAATTTAAAGAAGCTGTCCGGTGACCTAAAAAACTACCGAAATGCGAAAGAAAATAATATGCAAAACGAGAGAAGCAGATAGAAAAGTACGGTAGATCTTTAATTAAAAACTTCAAGATCTACTATATGTTAAAAAGATGTGGAACAAATAAACGGACCACGATTGTTGTCCTCCTCGAGATCGACGTCGAAATCGGCAGCTGGAGAAAACTCGTCTTCTACTCTGGATTCAGCTTGGGGTATGGGCGGTCGAGGAGGTGCGGCGCGAGCAAACCCTGGAAATACCCAATTAAGCTAATAGATTTATAACTTTTTAGATTATAAAATTAGTTTCAGCTATTTAATTAATTATGCATGAACATACTTGAGATTTTATCTAGAAGAAATACCTGATAACATCGATCCAAGATGAAACTTCGCGCAGTGTTGCTCCAAATTGTTAATTCTTGAAAAGCGGCTGCTAACTGCGCACAGCTTGCAGATCAACGTCCCGGAGCCGTTATGATCATGGCGCCGATGTTCAAGAAGCCTTCTCTTTGATTCGATCCATTCAGTACATCCTTGTACCGGGCACTCCATCTAAATTATCGTGACAATTTTTATACGAGTTCATTCAACGAGTGACTATGAACTAGTAAACTGCAGTTCAGAAAAGAAACGTAACTTATATTTCCTAATATCGTAAATCGAAACGACAAACATTCCGAAAAGATATTCAATAAAAAATCGACTAAAACCTTTCGTCAATCACTAACACATCAATTTTAACTACTTACCTTTCACTTTTTGCTCCTGAGCCAGCCTTTCTTTCGTTGCCGCAACACACTGCGTACCGCGGCGAAGTTTAAATATAAACGTAAAAGAGGAATAAACGGGTAAAGCATATAAAAGGGAATAAAGGTTTTGGAAATATAAAGGGTAGAGCAAATAAAAAAGAATAAAAGGATAAAGTTAAATTAATCGAAAACATTAAATGTTAGATCTATACAACAGATGCGAGCAGAAGAAATATAAGGATTTGAATGCATCTTTCCAATTGATTTGAACAAATTTAGAACAGTTAATCGAAAGAGTAGCGAAATCTGCATATAAGATTCCGCGACAGTAAGATAATCCAATTCGAGAGGGATGAAATGACAGATTGGTCCACGAAAACGGCGTCAATTAGAAGATTCAATAATGATCTCTCTTATTTTCCCGTCGGAGCTAGTAAAAAATTCTTTTAGTACAACTAAAGGCCAATAAAGGCGCTTACTGTTGTCTTGTTGGAGGAGTCCTATTGTGTTGACCCTTGGGCGGCGGGACGATGAACGACCCTTCGAAGGTGAGTTGTTGGCCCTGGAATCACGTACAAGAGTGAGATATTCATTTGTCCAAATATCCCAAAAATATGTACGGCGCGCGACAGCAGTTAAAAAGGAATTAGCGGCATATTCACGTGAAACGGAAGAAAATGTTTAATCGTCTGATCGTTCTTTAAGAGGAACATGAACAGGATGATGACAGTGCGGGGTCTGGTAACCTTTTTGTAGTTTGTGCTCAGCCCCCCCCCCGTCTAGTTTGTGCTCAAGCCTAAGCCCCGCCAATTTTTATCAAGGGCTGAACACAAACTACAAAGTAGGTCACGCACCCCGCATTAATAATAATAATAATAATAGTAATAATAATAATAATAATAATAATAATAATAATAAAAATAATAATAAAAATAACAATATTAATAACAATAATAGTAAAAGGGGTAGGACTCTCTTTCTCTCTCTCTCTCTCTCCCTCTCTCTCTCTCTCTTTTTTCTCTATCTCTCTCTCTATCTCTCTCTTTCTCTAACTTTTCTCTCTTTCTCACACTTTTCACTCTTTATCTCACTTTTCTCTCTTTGTCACACTTTTCACTCTTTATCTCACTTTTCTCTATTTCTCTCACTTTTCGCTTTTTTCTCTATCTTTTCTCTCTCTCTCTCTCTCTCTCTCTTTTCTCTCTACCGCTCTCCCAGGACCGACCGCTCCTCACCACCGCCAGGGTTAACAATGACCACCGCTCCGCTTCCACTTCCAAGCCCCGGTACTTGGCATAAGCACTAAATTTTCTTCTTTTTTTTTCGAGTTAAAAATTATAATGATAGATAATCTACCGCGTCGCTTCGATGCTCTTGAAGATGTTCTCGAATTCGGCCGGAAGACTCTGGAAGAATGAGTGACGAAGAACCTGAAATTGAAAGTTATATGTATATATTTTAATTACAGTAATCTTTTCCATCAAATACGTCGGCGACAAACTAAACGATCCTCGTCACAACATTCGTTGGCTGACATTGCGAATGGCGAGTTTGTACTCGTAGATGACTTGGTGGTACTCCCTCTGGCCAAGCGGCCCGCGAACCAAGGCAGGCGACCTTAAAGGGGCACGAAAGTATACTAGGATTTTCCGGACAATTATAGTCGTCGAGTCTCTCTAAATCCACCGCCCTTGTGTCAGGTGAAAGGGCGCGGAAATTCAAGAGACAGCTTTTGGCTCCTTTACGGCGGAGCGCATTAATATGTATGTATGTATATATTACTTTTAACATGGCTTGGCTTATATTTTTTTTTACGACGCCTGCCTTTTTAGGGAGAAACAGCTTATCTATAATCTGACCGATCAGCCAGTCAACGATGACGTAGAACCACGACTCGAGATCGTCACGAGGAGTCTAAAATTGTTGTTATTGTTGATGCTGTTTTTGTTCTTATAAAAAAATTATATCCACAAGTATATAGAGCATTATAAAATCTACAATTTATGCAATATTAATATGACAACTCTTTTTGAACTTTTTATTTTTTTAATTTTTCGCGCCAATCACCTGCTCGCGTCTCGCGTGGGAGGCAAGCGGCGCGTACTTCATCGTGCCGAGAAGCGCTGCCGACTCGAGCTTCGGCAACTCACTTCTGGAGCGGGCAACAGAGGCGCAGATGCGCGAGGTCGGGCCCGAGCAGCTGCATGACGCAGTACTTGAAGGTGACCGTGCGACCGGCGGCTATGAGCTCCAAGAAGCCGCGGCGGCCGCCCGGCGACGACAGCAGACGGACGTCCTGCTTCAGGACAGGCCGAAATTGGCGGCAATAAAAATTATATCAATTATTACGAAATTACCAAATTATATCTTCTTTACTTCACTAAAATTCACTTGAAGGTATGTACATATATCATGTATGTATGTATATTCAGATATGTAGATGGTAATGCCATTCAGATTCATTTGTTATTCAAGATTTTTTCGCACTACACCATTCATTTTATTCTTTTCAATATGCAAATTTATTTGTACTTTGTTACACAGAATACTGTGCTACCTTGCCGCCGCGCAGATGTGCTCGAGCTTGAGTGCGTATTTCTTGGCTGGCGCTGCGCCGTCGTCTTGCGACATGATGTAGACATCGGAGAAGAGGCCTGTTGAAGGCAAATAAGAAAGTGAAGTAGCGAGGACGGGCGAGCAAATGAACTTATTGTTATTTGGCTATTCAAAGTCGTTTGTTTTGAAGAAGTTTTTGTTACATAAAAATGAGTTTTTTACGCCCAAAGGTTTCCGTTCGCGATACTCAATTTTTTTTCAATCGGAATATGCAGAAGTGAGAATAACGATTGAGGGTTGGGACGAAAAGAGGTTAAAACATAATGGAGGGAAAACATAAGGAGTGGAGGAAGAAATCGCAAGGCTGTATTCGTGGCAGCGTTAGATTGAGGAGAGAAAGGTAGATTGGGACAGCAATCTGATTGCCAGATACATAATTCATAAAGCACGAAGAAGATGTCCGCTCGAACCTGTGTAGATCTGCGACTCAATCTTGAAACCGAAAGTTCCGCCGTGCCGAAGTGTCTGGCCGACCTGGAAATGATTCCGGAGATAGAAAAATACAAATCTGAAACTTTCATAATTTTATATTTGTCATAATATGAAAGACGCAAATATTTTTTTAAAAATAAACCATTGGAACCTTATAAACCCATCGAAACGTTAAATGTTTATAAATTTGAATGGCCAGATATTTTTTGAATGAGATATGGTCTTTTACAAATTTAATTTTTTGATACATACACGAAGCATCGATTTGCTTCTGCCGCCGTAGTAAAGTGTCTCTTTTTTGAGGTTAAACCTGAGGTTACTGACATGAGGTTAAGAAGGTTAACCTGAAGTTTAGCCTCATGTTGACCACATTTCGCTCCCTGCTTACCCTCTTAGCGGTCACTATTCTGCGCATAACACCGTTCCCTGTCCCTTCCACGCAAGCACACAACAGTTGTCGAGATGGCCCTCCTTCTCCTTCGTCGCCGAAGATCAGCTAACATGCAGTACCGTCGTCTTTACCCCTATGCCCATATCACAAACCCCGCGATCTTCCGGGAAAAATTTCGTTTCCGCAAACGGGAATTGGACGAGCTGGTTGACATCTGTGACGCTCATCTTGTGGTGGAGGACGGAACCGACTGGCCAATATCGAAGAGAAACCAAGTAATGCTTTCATGTTAATTCAGACTGTTACAGAGAGGGAGAGAGAGAGAGAGAGAGAGAGAGAGAGAGAGAGAGAAGAGCGGGAAAGAGGTAGGGCGTTAATAGCGGAAATTCGAGGTGGCCGCCTGCATCAGCTACCTGGCCACGAACTCTCATCAGACAATCATCGCGGATAGGTTCGGAACCAGCCAGAAGGTCATCTCAGACATCGTTTCCCGAGTGGTTGAAGCGTTGACGAGCGCAGCAGTCGTGAACCGCTTCATTCGGTTCCCAGTCCACGACGTCGCATGGAGGTCTAAAGTTGCCCGTGGATTCTCCCGGTATGCTGGTCTGCCAAACGTGGTTGGAGCGATTGACGGCTCGCTAATACCCATTGCAACCCCCTCATCTAACCCCGGTCAATATCGCTGCAGGAAGGGGTTTAGTGCGCTAAACATGCTAGCAATTGTGGACCACCGAGGAAGATTTCTCTACATCAACCCTCGGTATCCCGGCTCCTCCCACGATTCGTTCATTTACTCCCAGTCAACGGCCAAGAGCGCGATGGATTCCCTGGGAGCAATTCCTGGCTACGCCCTCGTGGGTGACAGCGGCTTCCAAAACGGCGAGAGGGTGATGACTAAATCAAAAGTATACTGTATAGCTGTACAGAATCCACAAACACTTGTTAGCCTAGCTCAAATCAGACGACTGAAATGGTTATCCACAACCATTTCTACTTGTTCATTACTGAGCTTCTAGTATGCTCTAGTAAAAGAAAACAACCCTGACAAAACCAAAAACAAGGAGAACCAACACATATTGTTAGGCCAGCAATGTCCCTCCTCACAAGTATGCAAACCAAAGAACTGGGAGACTATCAGAAATATTTAAGGAAAATAAGGCGTGCCAAAGAAATGTTAAGACTTCTTGCGAGAATTCTGAATGGATTGACCTGAAAATGGGGAAAGAAATAAGAAAAATTCAAAAGTAGTGAGTACTGCTGTTTTATGAACAAAATACGAGACATTAAAAAAGAAATCATCGCAATTTCTCCAATCGCCAGGACAAATATCATAGGAAAAGCCAGATAGCAGACGCTGTGGTCAGTTATTTCCTATTCTTAACACGAATGGTCATTATTCCCGTGGATACCTGACGAGGAAGCGGAATTGACAGCAAAAAGTTTTCCAAGTCCCTGAGAAACATCGCAGGAATGCGGTCACGGTTGGTCTCTAACAATATTTGGATAAACTAAGAAGTAAAGAGCATTGCTACAAATGCTTCCTTCCAATAATGAACTAAAAGAAACTTGCTCATACGACTGGTACAAAGAACAAAATAATGCGGGCTTATTCATCACGTTTTGCGCATTTTTTTCCGAACCTCGATGAAGTTCAGGCAACCGTCGTTCGGCACGAAGGCGGTGATCTTCTTGCCGTTCTTGATCAGCTGGATACGGACACACTTGCGGATGACAGAGTTGGGCTGCTTAGCCTCGACTCCGCTGAAAGAAGAAAAAAAATCAGCTATATTCCCTTCGAATTTCGTTGAAAATGCGATATAATTTTTATATAACATTCTTAAAGCGATTGAATTACCCAGACATTCCTGGAGTATTAGAATAACATCGGAAAAGTGCAAAAAGAACCGAATTAAAAGTAAAAAAAATGGAAAAAAAAGAATGCAGACAATCACGTACACCTTCTCGAGGACGATTACCTTTGCGTGCGAGGCGCCTCCGAAGGGGTTGATCTTCTAGGGCGTGCCCAGATGCACCTTCTTATAACCCTAGTCGTTCGATCGCTGCTCCTCTCAGTGGATCTTCAGCTAGCGCGCAGGGCGGGTTCCCATCCGATTGCACGGCGCTCAAGCCTGTGAAATGCTCACAGATTGGTCATCCATGCTCCTACGACAAAACAAAACAAGCAGCATATCAATTATAACGAACTAACACATCATCAAAACAATAATACATTGTAAGTAGCTGGTTTCCCTTGCAAGGAAAAAATAGTACAGCATTTTTTTTAAGATTCTCGACTTTCAACTTTTAGCTAACAGGCCGGATTTTGACGCCTCTCGGATCTCGGATATGATTTCCTGGCTGGCAACATGAGGTTAGGAAGAGACAATGAGAGAGCATGCATTTTGAAGAGAAGATGAGGCTATAAATCTTGACTCAATGCGGCCCGCGTCAAGATTCCTAGCCTCATGTTGAGCAGAATCTCTTCAAAATGCATGCTCTCTCACTCTGTCTCTTCTTCGCCTCATGTTACTGCCTGTTCCTTGCCACAAAATAACATCAGGCTAACTGTGCGGGAACAGGCATAGAAAAGAATAGTTGCTGTAAATGAGAGAGAATCAGAGAGATTACCCTCATGTTAGTAACATCAGGTTTAGCCTCAAAAAAGAGACACTTTACTACGGCGGCTGATGTTGATCTTGGGTGCCGTCATCAGGAAGAGGATGAGGTAGAGATGGAAAAAGACGGGGAGAAAGGAAGCAGAGAAGGCAGCGAGAGCGAGAGGTGAGAAGGAATACACACAGAAAAGGGAGTTACGTGGAGCGTAACTTTCGACCTTAACTTATAAGCGGTTACAATGCACCGGAATGTGCATGCGGGGCGTAACATAAAAGTTATGTTCTCGCCATTGCGACGGCAGGGTGCGCAGGCCAGGCGGTTAGAATTACGGACAAAATGAATTTTATGTATATTATTTGTATGTATATTTATCTAATAAAACACATTATTATTATAAAATATGAATGAAAACCTAATTATAAATATGGCAAAAGTGCATAGAACTGCCCTGTGATCGTCCGATGTCGCTGTGCCGTCGTCTTGGGATCTGGAAGTAGAAGGAGAGAGACAGAGAAAGACATTTTCACCCGACCGGCACCGAACCACCACCCCGCGCTACTTCGTGATGAGAGCGTAACTTTTCTATCATGCAGATAAGTAACGCTCCACGTATTTTGCTTTACTTTGTGGAGTGGAGCAATTCGGTCGAGCATAACTTATTTTGTGTTGGTTCATTTTAAGTATATCCCCACGTATCTTTCAGGGGTTCACTTAAAAAGTTACGTTTTGACTCTTAGGAGACGACGACGTCGTAGAGGGCAAACACTTGACATGTTTTGCTCCACGTAACTTGTCCACGCTACTTTGCTAGCATAACTTATTAAGAGCATAAGTTTTTTCTGTGTGTAGAGAGGCGAGCGAGCCGACCAGCCGGCGATGTGAATGGAAGAGAGAATGGCTGGGAATTGTGGCGGTAGCCAGTATATTAACGACTTTCGCAACAGCACACGATAATTGGACTTTTAAAGTTCACAATTTTGATAAAATTCCAAACGTTTTGAATATGTTCAGACTTTAAGAAAATTCTAAGGTTAAGAAAAACATTTTGAATTCATTCAAACTTTAAAAACTAATTTACATTGCACATTTTGCCACCAATCCCTCCGGTTACGAGCTTTCTAATTGAAAAAAAAACGAAAGAGTCTTGAAACACAGGCATAGACAATTCAATTCTCGATCATACCAATGTCGTACAAATTCTTCTGAAAGCACTTTAAAACATATGTACGCATGTACATATATATTTATGTATGTACACAATGTTTGCTTGTACATAAAGTGGCATTTACAGTCGCTTAATAAAAAAAAAGTCTATTATATTAATTCACGATATCATAATCGACTGTTATGCGTGTTATAAACTTGCTTTATACGTATGTATCTATGTAAGTATTTCTGACTCTTGATCTCTGCTTATTTAGCGAGAGCGATTGTTCGGAAGTGTTTCTTGATTGATTCCTGAGTGGTTGGAATGGCTGGGTGCATCTTCTGGAGGAGTTTCGTGTCCAGTGCACAGTTGCCTTTTGTACGCAGAAGCACCTCAATCAGCTACGATTCACTCTCCATTTCACTTCTCTTTTTAGCTGTTCGTTCTCTTTGCGTCCTTTCCTACGCACGTAGATGTAAGATAAGGTCAAGTTATATTCATTAATCAATTTCAAAATAACGTATGTACCTGTCCACGCTCTGAGTTCACTTCGATTGCCATTGGATTGACGGAAGGATCGATGAGCTGCATTATTTTGAGCATTTTAAATGCTGTATGAATGTCAATTATCGAAGATCATTATGCTCGAAAAATTCACAATAAAACATGATACAGTTATATAAAACCTCCTTGTAGAGTTGTACAATGTAGAAGAGCTAAATCGGGCCGGGGTTAACGAGATTCAGAGCACCCTGTGGTAGAATATCCTTCCCAGTTACACTATCTCTTTCTCCTTCTCTCGATACCTAGTTCTCTCTCTGCTTCTCTCATTCTCTCTGTAGTGATAGGGAGAGATCACACCTGATAACGAGCAGCCATGATGCTGATCAGTGCCTCGAGGCAGTCAGGAATGACCGTCAGGGAGGCGGGAAGAGCATACAACTCCCTCAACATTCAAAGAACAGTCTAGCTTGCTATCTGCCAGAATCTAAATGAGTGTAATGTACTTGTCGCTGATGATCTTGGTGAGAAGATTGCGTGGCTGCGAGAGGTCGAAAGTGAGTGGAAGAGTGATGCGAGCATTGATATTCTCCCAATGGTAGAAGTGAGCCATCATTCGGTCCGTGAAGCCATTCACCACCGATGACGCCCCGAAGAATGTCGGAGTATCTATATGACAAATCTTTTTATTACTTAAAAAATAAACTGTAAATATGGCTCAACATGTTAAAAAATATATTTTGGCCAAAGAGTCACCGTCTTCCAGGAACGACTTCCCGCCAACGCAGCGATCCGTGTCACCGTAGGAGAAGATGTTGCCCGTGCAAATGTAAGAGAAGTGGAGACCCAGACGACGAGAAATGTGGGCGAGAGAGATCACGCTGGAAGGAGAGAAAGAGATAGAGAAAGAGAAAGAGAGGGATAAAGAGAAAAAGAGAGAGAGAGCGAGAAAGAGAGGGAGAAACGGAGTAACGGGGAAGGTCACACCTGTACACATACATTCTCATGCACTCGATCTGGACAGCCTTCCAGATATCTTAGCATAAACAATAGAAAGGAGAGATATTGCTGAGATCTCCCGTATGTGCTCACCAATGTTTAATCTTACATATCGAGAGTCTTTCATATATTCTGATTTGTTAAAGAAGAAGTAAGAGAGCACAATGGCCATTCTAGAGACGACTTTCATGGACGCACTCAATGGTGGCGCAGCCGGCGCCATGGGTTCTTCCAGTCGCACAAATTACATGAGTTCCACCAAGATGGACCAGCTCGGACTCCACCTCAAAGAAGTACAGATCGAGAGAAAGGATGAAAGAAAGTACTCACTTCCTTATCGCTGTCGATTCCTGGCTTTGACTTGGCGAGCACGAATGTAATTCCCTTGGAGGCAAGAGCCTTTTGCATTTCGCCTCCAAAAAATCCGAGTCCTCCAACGAGGACTACCGACATCTTGACGTGTTTGCGTGCTTGCAACGTGGACGCTACCGTGCGTCTGAGACCTCCAACACTTCTCACGTCATTTCTCTCTTCCTACAGTTTGAAGAATAAAACGTTGTTTAAATTCAAAAACCTTCACTAAAGTCAGTGCTTGGCTTCCATCCAAGTTCCCGTTCAGCTTTAGAGATGTCGATGAGGTATCGGAGGTCATTGTAAGGCCGGTCAGGGATGGCGACGAAACGGGGAGGCTGGAAGGGCCGGCCCAGCTGGGAATCCACCTCCTTCTGCACCGCTGTAGCCAGATTCGCCACTGAAGCATACAGTACTAATATTACTTTTAAAACCATATAGTTAATAAGACAATTTCCTAATTAAGGGGAGCTAGAGTTATCAATCCCTTGAAGCACTGACCATTCATTTCAAAGGACGTGCCAAGGTTGTACGTTTCGCCGAGTTTCCCTCGTTCGGAAATAGCCTGGAAGTATTATGCAGTATGTAGCTGATTTGCAATAAGAGAAAGAGTGCTTGATATTATAAAAATAGAGCGAGAGGAACAGGAGAGAGAGAACAAGATATATATATATATATATATATATATATATATATATATATACCGTATTTTCTCTATTAGTACCCCCCCCCTTTATTAGAACCCCTCCTCTAATAGTACCCCCTCTGAAAATGCCATTGAAAAATAGAACCCCTCCCTCTAGTAGAACCCCCCCTCCAATAGAACCCC
Source organism: Allodiplogaster sudhausi (assembly GCA_945643635.1). Taxonomy (NCBI): domain Eukaryota; kingdom Metazoa; phylum Nematoda; class Chromadorea; order Rhabditida; family Diplogasteridae; genus Allodiplogaster; species Allodiplogaster sudhausi. Next base: position 2,692,147 of record CALZFC010000354.1, read on the forward strand.
CCCCTAATAGTCTATCACTTCAGCTCTAGATGTACCTCGTATAGATCCTGGAGGCATGGGATGCTCTTAAAAAAATGATCTGATGCCAAATTCATGATAAATCTGTTGTAAAACGGATATTTAAGTGTTGATTCCATTGAATATGGGCTACGATTCTTCTTTTTTTGGGAATGAAATGTTGTTATTAAACTTTTGGTGTCTCATATTGAAAAATAGAACCCCTCCCTCTAATAGAACCCCTCCCTCTAATAGTGCCCCCCTCTCGCAAGGGTATTGAAAAATAGAACCCCCGGGGTACTAATAGAGAAAATACGGTATATATATATATATAGAGAGAGAGAGAGAGAGAGAGAGAGAGAGAAAGAGAGAGAGAGAGAATGAGAGAGAGAGAGCGCGACAGGAAGCGTGCAACAAATTTTAAAATGGTGCGATAGATGGTTGCCCATTATATACTGTTTAATGAATAAGCAGAAAGGAACAAGCGTATAAGTCCCGCCTGAATGCCTGCAGCTGCATCGTCCACGAACAGCCAAGAGCGAAGCTGCTGGCCGCTTCCCTGGATCGTGAACTCTCCACCCACACGGCCGATCTCGATGAATCGAGGACCCACCTTAAAGGAGGCTTAAAGCCGTTAACTCCTAACACGAAATGGCCGATCAGATAGTGCGATAGGTTTAAGCAACGTGATCCTGGAAATTGAACAGGATCCTTGCTTCGGGTAGTGAATTGTGCATGTGTCAGCATTTATTTCACGACCTATAAAACCATATTGCACCCTCGCTGGTCAAACTATGCTCCGACAAGCCTTTTAGGCCATAATTTAGTTGGCGACAACTGTTAAATTTAAAATTCTGTGTAACACACTAATATTCCCTTAGGTTCAAGCAACGCTTTCGGATGTAAAATAGTCCTTTAGCTTTCAGTTTAGAAAATTGACTCTTAGCTGATGCAATCGCAAGCTCAATCCGGACACATTCACTGAATCGTCCTAATAGCGAAAATTTTGAGTTTTCGCCTCCTTTAAGGCTATCTTTTACTAGTTCATTACCATCTAAAGAGATTGCAGATAAAAGAAGGGAGATGGATATCCTTGCCTTGACGTCCCACTGATTTGGTCTGTAGATGTTGTTCATTCTTGCGAAGACAATCGGAACTCCGAATTCAAGGTAAGCATGTGCAAAGGCTTCTGCCGCGACCTGGAGAGAGAGAAAGAGAGAGAGAGAGATAGAGACAGTGAGAGAGAGAGAGAGTGAGAGAGAGAAGAGATAAAATGGCAATGAAGATAAGTTTGAGAGCTTCTTGCTTTCTCAACCTTTGTGGCGGCGTAAGGATTGCCTGGCAGCAGAGGACTGTCCTCCTTCTTGCCAATTTCATCGTCTCCAAAGCCGGAGTCACCGTAGACCTATTCGAAAGAAGGCAGTGTTCTCTTTTCAATCACAAGGCTCGCACCTCATCTGTGCTAATGTGAACGAAGCGCTGGAGGCGGCCGTATTTTCGTGCAGTCTCCAGGAAGGAGACGAAGGAAACTACGTTGTTTTCCACTGCCTCAAGCACAATCAATTTTATTCGTATTTTAGCATGAATCGTGTACACCTGTAAAATGTCGCCCACCTATAAGCTAGAAATATGGACCTCATTCTCTTACCTCAACAAGAAAATCATAGCAGCGGGTAGATGTGCCGTCAGCGGCAAAGTGAATTACTGTGTCAATCTGGCCAAGATAGCTATCATTTGTTTTTTGTAAATTTAATATGAGCTTGCAATTCGTTGAATTAAAAAAAACATGTTTTAATATTTTTGATAGAGAAGATACGACTTTACATTATTATCTTGAAGAATCTGCATCATCTTCTCGTCGTTCTTGATGTCAGCGAGAACGAGTTGATATCTCGGAGAAGAGCGAACCTCCTCTTCAAAATTCTCCGTGTCACTGTTCAGGATCAACTTGTCCACGTTCACAAACTTCGCTGTTGGCCAAGCCTGTATTTTGACATAAATCAGATAGAATATATTACAAATCGTGCATCTTATAGATTTCAGAGTAAAACTGACTCGGAAAATATAGTTGACCAAGTTGGATCCAATGAAACCGCAGCCGCCGGTGACAAGAACGTTCTTCGCCTCGTGAGCAACAGACATCCTCAAGCAGGGCTGTTGAATGGATATTGTGGGGAGTTAAGGAATCCGTTTGCTGGATCACTTATAAGCACTGAGCTATCACTTCTTTTCAATTGGAATCAATCGTGAAGTTGGCATGAAGGCAAAAAAGGTCAGACAGACGTCAGTGGGGTTGGAGTGAAAAGGGGAAAACAGAGAGAGAGAGAGAGAGAGAGAGAGAGAGTTTGTTGCGGGAGAAAAGCTGCGTTAGAGACAAAACTGAGGTAGGGATAAAAGAAGGAGCATCCAAAACGTGGAGTAGCTAGAGAGCATAGGAGAGAGAGCGAATAGAGTACACAAGAGGGATGAGTAAAGAAGGAGAGATGCAAAGTGCATTGTACTTTAGGTTCAGATTTCAGTTCGCGATGTGTTTACCTTGTTCCTAGTTCTACTAACTGAAAAAAATTCGGAAAATGATCTCGAGAACTGGCATAGACTGTTTATAGTACAAATCCTCTCGAATCCAACTTCCAACTTTAACAAATCCAACTTTCAGAACTTTCGGAAAGTTCCAAAATGTCCGATCAAATTTGTGCGTTTCTCGATAACCGCAAGTTCTTTCGTTTCATGTCAAAATGCCATTAATTCCTTTTTAAATGCTGACGCGAGCCGTACCTATTTTTGGGATATCTTGACCAATGAATATCTCACTCCTTTACTTGATTCTCATCTTCGAGGGGTCGCCGTTCCTCGTCCGGCCGACCACGAACGAACACAATCGGACTACTCCAACAGGAGAACAGTGAGCGCCTTTATTGGCCTTTAATTTTACTAAAAGATTTTGTTACTATCTCCGACGGGAATATAAGAGAAATCATTATTGAGTATTCTAATGGGCGCCTTTTACGTTCACAGACCCGTCTGCCATTTCATACCACTCGAACAGGATTCCCTTTCTTCTGAACCAAAGTCTGCAACTTTGGCTGTTAGATCTCGAATCATTGCCTTGCATTACCTGTGCAAGAAGTGGATTTACTTTAAAAAAAATACATCTTCGAGATGAGCCATAAATTGTCTCTCACTGACTCTGATGATGAAGTTGAGATTGCTTTTTCTCTAGCAATAGGTCGAAGTGTCCTTCCTGTTGTGGCATTTAAGCGAGCTATTCTGCGGTTAAAAAAAACAAAATTACTCTCCAGGATTGCTTTTCAATAGCTTATTCTGTCGCAACATTTCGACTTTTGAATCGATTTGACATGCACGTGTACGATTACGATAAGACTGCTTTATTCACAGTATTATGCAATTCTGGATATTGTTTCATCTGTTATGTTTTTTTTTCATTAGTTAAAAGAACATAAAAAGACACTAAATTTTACAAGCCGGACAGTAGATTGTTCAAGAGCAGCGAGCCGCCATCAATAGTTATTCGCTGGCCAATTATGTACTCTGATTGGGAACGATCCGACAGGAAGACGATCAACTAGATACGATTCGAATATTAACATACATTGAGGAAGTGTTTTTATTTTCTTGTTATTTTAAAAGAAGAAAATATTTTCTTAAAGTATGTAGTATAAAAAAAAACCTTAGCAATTTCATCAGGTTGGCCGATACGTCCAATGGGAATCGCAGCGGTATTTTCTCGTTTCTTGTTGGCCTGGAATTCCAGACATCTTAGTCTACGATGGAATATGTTTTATTTACAGCATTGGGAGGACATAAAGGTTTGATGAGTGTGCGCACCTCCTTGCAGACATCTTCTGGACATCCGAGCTTGCGCCTGATGTCTCTTTCCACGACACCGGGACTGTAGAGAACGTTGAGGCATTTTTCATAATAAATGACCAAACTAAAAAACATTATTATAATATAAACAGAACACTGACTTGACGCAATTGACTCGAATGCCTTTGTGGATGAGTTCGCCTGCGAGTTGCACTGTCAACTGGTCGACGCCCGCTTTGGCCAGCGCACGGCACTACAAAGTAGTTCCCTTTCCCCGTGTCTTAGCTTATTTGCCAAAACTCACTCCAAATTTTGCCACTTCTTCATTTAATATATGAATAAATAAACAATAAATAAATAGGCTTTGACGCTTCATGTCATTCTGGCTATGTATGTACATTTAAATGGATGGCTGACAGGGCTTGAGACCGGCGCCGCAGTGATACTCGACACATTGACAATGGCGCCTCGCATCGCCTCCAGTTACGGGACGGCGAGGCACGACAGCACAAGCACGCTGTTTTTTTTAATTATTTCTTTTTCGTTTTTTTTTCTCTTTCAATTTCCAGTTGTTCTTTGTGCTTTCGCAATGTCTTCATTAGTTGGTACCGTATAAAGCGACAAAATGCAAATTCTTACGATCGAAGTTTGACGTTGATGTTGGCGTCGAAGAAAGAGCCATCATACTCGCTGCACTTCTTCGCTTGATCGATTACGGCGACACCAGCGTTGTTCACCTGTGAATTCGTGCACTCTTTTGGCAGTGCAGAAAGAGTGCAGTAGAATTTCATGGAAGACAGGCAGAGAAAATAAATAGTGGTGAAACATGAAAAAATGACGTGTCAACCAACTAGAACGTCGATTCTGCCAAATTTTTCTATTGTGTCGTTGATAATCTTCTCCGTGGTCGACTCATGTGTAATGTCACCAACCACCTGATGATTTAAAAATAGAAATTTATTTTATAATAGAAATCGCTAATTTGCGATATCTCGTGTAAAAAAAACTAATGACATGAAAGATTGTCCGTCCAGTAGAAAGACAACAAAATGTTGGTTACAATTGACCAAAAAACAATGCGTCTACCTCGACGATGTCCTTGTCTGTGAGGCCTACGTTATGCAGTAACGCGCGAGTTTTCTAGAAAAGAACAAAGCAAATGGTAATTTCTTTGTTATGTTCTAGACTTTTGTTTTCTATAGAGAAGTGAATCTAAAACGATTTCATTTAACGCGGTGCTAAGGAGGAACCTTGAGCGCCTCGATGTCCCTGCCGGTGATTGTTAGCTGCGCGCCGAGTGAAGCAAAACGTGCTGCGGTCGCCCTTCCGATTCCAGCTGACGCGCCTGGAGAAGGCAGACGGTTTTTAATACTATATATTTAAAAAAAATTATTTTAAGCAAAAAATTATAACGGAAATTTGAAAGAATGTTACCTGTAACAATTACAACTTTTCTGACGAAGGAGCTAGTCATCGCTGGCAGAAGAAAGCTGAACTAAAAGCATCATGTCGTCATTATGTTATCTCGCTTAGCGACCACCGAACTATTCTTGAACATTCTATGCATGGAACGGATGCAGTTATTTATATGCTTTTTCTCGTTCTCTCTAGACTGGTCGCATTACAATGTGTTAACAACGGAAAATACTTCTACTGCAATAGAGAAAGAAGGATGGGGACCATTATCGAGTTTCTTACTTTGAAACCATTTCATGTGAATAACCTGTGCTTGCATTCTGTGATGCACTTTCTGACTACTCTCTGCTTATTAGAGCAAAAAATACATGCAGTACCTTCCAATAGATGATCAGACTAGTCTTTCCCTTCTCTATGGGCAGCTAAAGTACGTTCCGCTGTTAACACATTGTGACGGAAGGGAGTGATAGCAGTCTAGAGAGAACGAAAAAGGGGAGAATGCAACCGCCTATCAATCACTGCATCCGTTCGAAACCGTTTGGTTGTCCCTCACCGAAATACATCGCAGCATGAGGCTTTCAGTTGAGCCCCCCCACGCAATCTTGGTCATAGTCGCGATGACTTGTCGACGAAATTCAATTTTAGCGTTCAGCGCTGGATGTTCTATCGTCGCGCCTATTTGATGTTAGAGTGAAAGTTGCACTTGCCGAAATGGAATCGGAACTGCGACCGCTCTCCGATCAGCTTCTCTCGGAACAGCGAACAATCACCGGCAGGCACATCGATACTGTTGACCGCAGCTGAATTCGTTAAGGAGGCCATCAAGAAGGTTGACTTTCATTTGTTTGTAGCTGATAAAGTTTCGATGGTCAAATAAAGAGCAGACGTTTCAAAGATTCGTAAGGCGAAAATCTTTTTTTAAGTAGGGTTTTCAGTTTTCACAACGTTGGGCTTTAACCGACTCTCTTAAGGCTCTTGAATGGAAAGCGTTTCAACGTGTCTTAAGTGGATTTGCACGGAGTGGTTGACAAGACCAAAGTCCGTCAGCAGGCTTACAATGTCTGGTTTCGCAGCTGAAAGTCCAATTCATTGACCGATATTCATTGACCGATAGGAATTGTGCATAAGTCTGACCTCCAATAATTCAATTGAATTCATTTGTTGTGCGTTTTATTCTTTCTTATTTTCTTCTCTTTCCTTCGTTTCCTTCTTTTCTCCTCTCTTTCACTTGTCTTCTCTAATTCTTTCTCTCTCTCATTCTTTCTTTCTTTTTCTCCCTCTTTCTCTCTGTCCTCAAGTCGCAAAAGCACATTGATTTGCCAGTGCCGTTCAATGCAGATAGACGTCAGGGACCGGCCTTGCCATCCTACCAAAAATTAGGTTTAAGCCTATCTCTCCAATATTCCTAGTTTACCTGCTTTTGGGGGAAAAAAGCCTATGATTACTTTGCACCCCACCCTGTTTTCAGACGAGAGCGGAAAGCAAAGGAGAGCAGCAGGAGAAGAAGATAGAATGCGTGTATGCTTCTAATTAATTGAATAAACTGTCGTTGTAATGTGAATGAATGAAAACATGAGGCTAGCAGAAGAAGAGACAGGAATGGAGAAAGCACAAGCAAGGAGAAACAATGAAGCAAACGCATTCAAGAAAGCCACAAGCAAGTTGAAAATAAAGCACTTAAAAACGACGATGATTGGACGCATATTCGGCCACATACGTAATGGAAAGACTTTTGAAGACGTTCACTAAAGTATTAGCGCACACTCGCTTTGCAATGAAGCGTGGGACGCAAAACAGTAGGCTCCGCCCTCAAGTTCGGGAAGTGAACATAGCCATGTCAGCTCATCAAATCAGGGGAAATGAATAATTGGAAGTCTCGAACATAAAACCATTAAGAGTTACGATTTTCAAATTAAAAAAAAAACCCTTAAGCGTTTCATCTATTGCAGTATATTGAATTTGTGTTTGATTAAGAAAACCACCATTCTTCCGGTGTCCACTACCGGGAGGGCCGACATTACCGAATCATCGCCTGGAGCTATTTTATAACAGGAAAAACATTGAAGCTTTGATTCCGCGAGTTGTTTGAAAATTATTTGGTCCATTGCGTCATATTCGGACCAGTGGGTAATTGCATAGCCGAATGAAATTTCTGCATTCTAAAAATTATAATTTTCGTGAAATTTTTTTCTTTTGACGCTCCCTGTTTTTTAAGCCAACCATTTCATACCCCTTCTTGTTTGGTCGGGACTCGGAGACAGTTTTTTTTCAGACTAACTCTGTTACTGGTAATCAGCATCCCGTACAGAGTATACGGGAGACATGAAAATGTTGAATACCGTCGGAAATGAATATAATCACTCCTCAGAATACCATTGAAAACTTTTTAAGACAAAAGGAGAACATATTTTGTTTGGCTTTTGCTTACCAGCCGTCATTCTCACTCTCTCTACCGGCCATCATACATGCTTGTTTAATTGTCTTCTTCCAAACGGACTATTTCTGTCGTGCCTCTGTTGACCTTCTTTCGTTATTGAAATGAGACCGCAGGAATCTTCCTGGCAGGACAAACGAAATTTTGGGTTGCTAGGAAGACTCTAAAATAAAAAAGCAGGTTGCTTTCTGTGAAAGTCTACTTTTTGAGCGAACAGGTAAGCGAAGCGAAGCTTCAACATCTTGATTCCTATTTTTCTCCTCTGCAATCTCACGGGAAGATCGGCGGTGAGCTCTAATGAAAGCTATAACTTTGATAGATGAAAAGGAATATATTTATGTATCATTTATTTCCCTTTCTCATCAGAACTGTCGACTTACATACATTCGCGTGCATAATTAATGAAGAAATATTCTTAATTCATTGTCGAGATCTCACTTTCTCGATCAGACTTCGAGATGCGCCACAAAGGTCGACTACACGTTGTGCTTTTCTTATTGCTCACCAGTCATCAACATCGCCAGGCACTCGTCGTTGCAGAAGTAAGAGGATTTATAACTATAATTTTTGTAATACATCATTTTAAAATGGCTCACAAAGAAAATACTTAGTTTAAATTCGATTTAGTTCGTTGCAATCAGTCACCTTATGGATAGAACATTCCCTTGTTAAACTGAAGCAAAAAAAAAAGAATATGGTATTGATATATTTGAGGAGCCCTGTGTTCACCTGTACGAAAAACGCTCTGATTCACTGAAAGCGCGCTATCGACTGGAGCTGTTGCCGGGGACGACATTCCACGATTGCCAGGCAAACTGCGATAAGGTACATCGTTGGAAGAGGGCAGTGGGAGACATTGATTACCATAGTATCTCATCGAGGCAGGGGAGACATTTACTACAGTATATTTTGATAGCTCACATTTTGGAAGGAAAAAATAGGTATGGAAGAGAGAAGAGAGTTTGTTTTTCTGACAGTCGTCGGAATGCGAAGGCTTCGCACACAATGAAGAGAAGAGCATTTGCTCACTTGTGGGTGATTTCATAAAGCAGTGCCCATCGCCGACAACGCTCAACATTAAGGTGATCTTTCGCCGCCATTCTGTCATTTCTCTCTCCTCTCTACCTCTGTTTCTCACCCTCTTTTCATTCTCTCTCTCACTCTCTCTCGCTCTGACTAACGAATGTGAGAAGACCAGGGGTGGCCCCCCGGCCCCCTCACTCCAATTGAACAACTAATTCATGATGAAATGTCTTCCGCTTTACTTCGTATGCGTTACAGATGCGCTGCGCATACGAAATTTAATTTTCTCAATTTTGGATAGATTTTTTCCTCTGTGCAATTAACTTATTGATTTTTTTTCAGCTTTGGGGCTGACCCTGTTTTATTGGCGAGCATAGGGGCCGGGACCGGAAATTTAAGGCCCCCGGCCACTCCCTGGGAAGAACTTGTTGTTTAAAAAAATTGAAAATGATGCAAAGTAAGCTAAAACCTTCAATTCAAGGTGCCGTGCTCGACGAATGCGGCGGAGAGAACCACCTCAATGGAATCGTCGACGACTTCGGAAACTCTGTCGCCTACAACCACAACCACAAGCAAGACGATGTCAACCACGACCGGGACAACGCTTGCTCCTCCGGTCACGCCCTCACCCTCATCACTAACGCCGTTCTATCTCTCTCTCTCTCTCTCTGCTTCTATTTCTCTCTCTATCTCTTTCTTTCTTTCTCTTTCTCTTTCTCTCTTTACAACTATTTTTTTCTCTCTCTCCCTGCCACTCTCTCTCTGCCTCTCTTTTTCTCTATCTCTCCTTCTCTCACTCTCTTTCTCTCGCTCTCTTTCCCTCATTCTCTCATTTTCCACCAGTCCGTCTCTAAATGACTTTCTTGCGCCTAGCTTTCTTCATTCTACAAAAAAAAATTTGCTCATAAAAAAATGCAGCGAACGTGGTAGAGTTTGCTCTTTTAAAAAGGTGAAAATTAAATGTGAATTTAAAAACCATTCCCAATCCAAGATGGTGAGCTCGACAAATGTGGCGGAGATTACCACCTCAACGAAATCGTCGACGACTTCGAGAACTCAACCGCAGACAACCGCAACCGTCAGCTCCACGACTTTGACAACTCAACCGCCGACAACCACAACCACCATTACAACTATGTCAACCACGACCGCTGCAACGCTCCCTCCTCCAGTCACGCCCTCACCTGCATCACTAAAGACGTTCATTCGAATGATTCGAACAGACCACCAGGCACACTACTATGCGACCGAGGAGGCGGATGCTGCCACAATGAGTGCAGGAAATCCACCTTTTAACTCGCCAAGTCAGCATAGTTTCTGCAATGCTTCCAACAGTTTAACAAATATTAAAATCATCCTTATTAATTGCATTCTTACGTAGAATGAATAATATCTTATTTCTGCTATCACCAACTGAAACACTTCTCTCTCTTTCTCTCTCTCTCTCGTTCTCTCTCTCTCTCTCTTTTTCTTTCCTCTCTCTCTCTCTTTCTTCTCCTCTCCAATTTTTGCTTGCTTCTATGCGCTCTGCCGTTTTGATGTCGGTCCAAAGGAAAAGTGCCCAGGCCTCTCACTTCAGCAACAATCTTAAATGATTCGCTCACTTGTGAGGGCAACTCCCTCCTACCCCTCAGACGAACCACCGCTCCTAATGATGCGAGTAAGCGTAACAAGAGTTCAGATACGACATGCTCTTTTTTGTGTTTAGTTTTCAATTACTTATTCATTGTCACGCTCTTTGATACAGATCTATACAGGTCGCGGGAAAATTGGAAATGGAAAGAAATGGAAAGTTCCAATTGTAGAAAAAATATTGCAGAGAAATGACGTCGGGATTTTGTTTTTAAGCACTTATTTTTATTATCACAAAATCCTTTTTTATTGATAGATGTACTATTTGTGGTTCTGTTATTGTGATAGCTTTACGATAGTTTTCTTTAGATGCCTACAGGGTGCATTTGAACCAAGAGGGGGCAGTAGGCAAAGTCTTGGGCTACGTCGCGACCTCCTCAGGCGTATGTGGCGCTGCCGTGAAAATGACAGAATTTGCCAGCGGCAGTAGTAAGTCATCCATGTTGTTGTCTGTTTTCTAGCGATTATCAATTTAATAAATTTAACTTTAAACAAAGAGACTATAAAGTAAAAAAAAAATTACTAATTACATGCAATGGTATTCTTGTAATTTTAATTAACTTTCAAAAAGGAAAGTTGTAAACTACTGGGTTGTGAAGGACGGAGAAGTTGCGCCCTCAGGCTATGATGTTGTACTGACCTTCTACGCATGGAACTAACAAGCTCTCTTTGAGATGGGGTAGGAAATAAAGGAAAAGTTTTTTTTGCATTAGTTCACAAAAAAATCAGTCCAATTCACCTTGTTAATGTCTTTTTTTTCTCTAAATCTTTATTTATGTGATTGATGTGGCAGTAACGATTTTAACTAATTACAGGTTTCTACAGCCAGCATGAAAGAACTTTATACATACAGCCACCATAATAATTATCTTTTTGCAATAGCCACCGGGAGTAGCACTAGTAGAAGTCAACTGTTGACCATGCCCTAATCCACATGTTATCGTATAAAGATAAAGACACAATGAAACGTTTCGAATTCTGGATATTTAAGATGAAATGAACTTGTGGAATCAATTCCATTGAATCAATCTCTTTCTCATTCCCTCTGTCCTCAAGTCGCACAACCTCGTTGAAGCTATTTACAAAAAAAAAGCACTTCGAGATGCGCCATAAATGCGCATTACTTCGAGATGCGCATTTAAGATCCCTGTTTTTGAGCAACATCAAAAATACCCCAACCATTTTTTGAGAAATGTTTTTATTGTGATTGTTATACGACAGCTGAGAGCTGAAAGTAAAGGAGAGCAGCGGATGAAGAAGATTTTATGGGTGTACGGAATAAAATGTTGTTGTCATGTTAACACGAGCCATGAATGAATATGAGGCCAGTGGAAGAAGAGACTGGAACGAAGAAAGCACAAGCAAGCATGAAATGAAGCACGGAAAAGCGACCATGAATCGAATAATAAATATAACAGTAAGACTATTAAAGACGTTCCTAAAGCACTTCTCCTTGAAAACACCTAACATAACCACACTCAGGTAACTTATTTTGTACTACCCACGAGGAGGGCATGACAAGAAAGAGAAAGCAGCAATGTTTGAATAAATTTTTATCACTCCTCAGAAAACAATTTAAAAAGTTTAAAAAACAAATGAAGAAAATAGTTTTGTTTGGCTTATGAATACGAGCCGTCATTCTCACTCTCTCTACCGACCATAAATCAACATATGCTCATTTAATCGTCATTTCCTACCTGGCTAATCCTGCCTTGCCTCTGCTTTCCTCCATTCGTTATTTAAATGAGATGCAGGAACCTCCTTGGCAGGGCAAACGAAATTTGTGTTGCTAGGATGAAGACTCTAAAATAAAAACAGGTAGCTTTCTGTGAAAGTCGACTGCTTGAGAGAAAAGATGAGGACGCTTTAACATCCTGATTCTTATTTTTCTCTTCGTCTTTTTCACAAGAAGTTCGAAAGCCATTGAGCTCTGACGAAAGCTGGAACTTTGACAGCTAATTTATTTTCCTTAATCATGAGAACTATCGACTTTGCATTGCAAGATAGTAAGAAATAAGCGCGACCAATTATTCTGCGTTCAGATCCCCGTTTCTCATTCACACTTCGAGATGAGCCTGAAAAGTCGTATACATGTTGTGATTCTTTTGCTGCTCACCAGCCATGGACATTCTCCGGCACGTGGGAGAAACTTAGAAGTAAGACTTATTTTATGCTTGCTGTTTAAGATCTGAAAAGCCGAAATCAACATTATCTATGTAACTTAGGTGGCTGTTAATCTGAAGCAAAAAATTGTATGGCTTCGATACATTTAAGTGGCCCTGTGTTCACCGGTACGAAACACGTCCTGATTCGAGGGAGGCGCGCTGTAGACTGAAGCAACTGCCAGAGACGACGGTCCAAGACTGCCAGCCCATCTGCGAACAGGTGGATCGGTGACGGGAGGAAGGGGGACTTTGATAGCTACACTATCTCACGGGAGGGGGGATATCAGAAATTTTGCAGGATAAATATTCCTTACTTCAAGGAGCGGCCGGAGCAACAAGGGCTAGGAAATGACCGGAAGGGTGGGAGAGATCGGCGGAATAAATGATGGCAATATAACGAGGATTTCCTCTTTAGCACATCAACAAATGGCAACAAATGGAGTCTTTGCTCACAGGCACATTCAATTTCCCCTTCTCAAAGCCACAACAACTTCCCTTAAATCCCAAATGCCAACAAGTCCTCCGGACTATATTTTCCTGAATTCCTGAGCAAATGGATCCCTGAACGCCAACAAGAATACACTTGTCCTTTCAAGGATCGAATAACAACGATGTGTTTATCAACAAATGATAAATACCTGAGACATGAGTCCACAGAAGGTTGAGAGAAGAAATGCCAGCTTTCTCGACTAGGCAACAACGTCAGAGAAGAATGGCAGAAGCGAGAAGTGGGAGTCGAGGAAGCAACACCAAAGGGAAAGCAGCTAATCGGAGTCACCGCTCAACAGCTCGTAAGCTCACAACAATGAAAAAGAAGAAACAGAAAAAAGATGAGAAGCTAGAAGCTTCCAGAACATAACCAAAGCTACAGTAATAGATGGAATTAGGAGCGTATTAAATAAAGATTGAGTACTTCATTGGGTCATATTAATGATCTTCCAAAAAGCAAATATTTGCTGAAAATATTTGACACTCCAACAACAAAAAGAAAAACAGGAAAGAAAGTCCTGAGTTAAAAAATTGAATTAATTCCTGAGATAAAAGAACAATAAATTCCTGAAGGGGGGAAGAAGCCTGATCAACTGAGAAGAAAAAAATTCAAGACCAGATGAGGAAAGGGCATTTGATACAAAGAGAGGGGTGATGATGAACCTCAGGCTTGCGGCAGAAATGGCAAGGGGGAGTCTCCTCATAGCAAAGGTGGTTCGACATCGGCCCGTGGACTCGCTCAGTGCAGAAGAAGCAGAGAGGGGCATTCTTAGCGTATCCGCGCCTATCCTTGTAGGTGTTGACTTGGTCGCAGCGAGCTGACTCGTTGTTGATGCTCGAGCAGAAACAGCAACGACCGTAATCGAGAGGACGGAAGCGATGTTCGGCCACGCGCTGCCCTCGGAAATTGGGAGGCGGTCTCTTTCTTCGCTTAGCCAATGGAGAGGATGAATTCGAAAAGGGGGGAATCTCGATTTCGAGTGTTTCAGCAGAATTTTGTTTCAGTGGTGGATTGAAAGGAAAGGAATTTGATGGAGTCCGAAAAGAGGAAACCGAAACCGAAACCTGAGAGAGTGAAGAAGTGATTGGAGGATTTTCGAAGTGGAGAGAGGAGAGGGGAATTGGGGCAGATGCTGTGGTACGTGGAGCCGGAATGGGTGGAGGGGGAAGGGGGGGGGGGGGATTCCTGATGTTCCTGATCTTCAAAGGGGGGTTCCTGATACTCTTCCTCATAGTAATCGCCATCCTCGTACTCCCATTCTCCATAATCGGAAACCTGAGTTTCTTTTTCTAGAGTATCAGGTTTGGCGGAAGTCTTCTCGAGAATCGAGAAGAGCGTCTTGTTCATTTCGACGAGGATGCCAGTCTGAGTTTTGTTCTCATTAAGTAGATCAGTGAGGCACTCCATCATCTGCTCGCCAAAGACAGCAGCCTGAGAGAGGGAGTTGCCAGAACGCTCAGAGGAGGGGGAACGGGATCTTTGGGGAGCCGGAAGGGAAAGGGAGGGGGTCTCCTGATGCGATGTCTGGGGAAGGGGCGCCGGATTCATGGATACGGGGTTGCCGGAAGGGGGAGCGGATGGGGTCTCCTGAGGCGATGTCTGGGGAGAGGGAGCCGGATTCGTGGTCGCAGAGTCGCCGGAAGGGGCCGGATTCGTGATCACGAGGTCGCCGGGAGTGGTGGAGCAAATGGATCCCTGAACGCCAACAAGAATACACTTGTCCTTTCAAGGATCGAATAACAACGATGTGTTTATCAACAAATGATAAATACCTGAGACATGTGTCCACGGAAGGTTGAGAGAAGAAATGCCAGCTTTCTCGACTAGGCAACAACGTCAGAGAAGAATGGCAGAAGCGAGAAGTGGGAGTCGAGGAAGCAACACCAAAGGGAAAGCAGCTACTCGGAGTTACCGCACAATAGCTCGTAAGCTCACAACAATGAAAAAGAAGAAGCAGAAAAAAGATGAGAAGCTAGAAGCTTCCAGAACATAACCAAAGCTACAGTAATAGATGGAATTAGGAGCGTACTAAATAAAGATTGAGTACTTCATTGGGTCATATTAATGATTAATCTTCCAAAAAGCAAATATTTGCTGAAAATATTTGACAGGGGAAACATTGACTAGTCTTTATCTCAAATTCTGGGAGGGGAAAAATAGGTATGAATCGAACTAGAGAGGCTCTTTTGTGGTAGTCGAGGGGATGCGAAGGCTTCGCACACGGTGATAAGAATAACCTTTGCGCACTTGTGGGCGTCATCGCGAAATTTCCCGACCAGTGTCCATCGCCGACAACGCTCCATATCAAGGTGATCTTTTGCTGTCACCCTGTCTTTATCTCTATCTTTCTCCATCTCTGCTACTCTACGCTCTCTCGCTCTCTCTCTCTCTGTTTCTCTCGCTTTCTTTCCTGTCATTATCTCCTTTCCCGCATAAATCACTTTCATACGAGCAACTTTCTTCATACTGCGAAAACATTTTTATTTCTCTTTAAAAAAATGCAGCGAAGTTGGAATCTGTTTGTCGTTTAAAAAAGTGATAATTGAGGGTAATTTAAAAACAATTTCCAATCCAAGATGGAGTGTTCGATGAATCAAGCGGATACAACCACCTCAACGAAATCATCGACGACTTCGGAAACTCAACCCCCGACAACAACGACCACTAGAACAACGATGTCAACCACGACCGCGACAACGCTCCCTCCTCCGCTCTCGCCCCCACTCTTGTCACTACCGCCGGGCTGGGACGGTTGACATCTCTGGTTGGAGGCTGACGTGAACCTTCTCGCTTATTATGGAACAAAGAGGATGTCCCTGTTACTCTTGATGAGCATGAGAAGAAGCGTAGGCAACCCGGAGTCTGCGTTCCCTAAAATAATTCAAAAATAAACCCACGAATGGTAGATTACATAATTGTACTCTACTATTGCAAACCCAAATCCACTGATTGACGAAGAGAGCAGTAACGAGGATGCAATTAAGAAAGACGATGAACAAGCTCAAAATCGACCATGAAAATAAAAAAAGCGGTATAGTCTGAATAGGGATGATAGGCTCGCCTCCGCTAAGCGAATTATTCAGCTTACTGACAATGAGGGAAAAGGGGGATCCGAACTAGACTACCCACGCAATTTTTGATACTCAAAAATTCATTTTTTTGGCTTACCCACCCAATTTGTTGTCAAAAAATAATACATTTTTGCTTACCCACCCTTTTTTTGGCCTTCGGAGGTCTTACATACCCACCTTTGTAGGACCCTCGGACCACCCTTGTTCCCCCTGCAGCTTACTTACATTTCTATTATTTTTAAACCTAAACTCCCCTTTTAAAAAAAAGCTCCCCATGGTCGTGCACGGCTATGCACGGTTTGGTGTCGATTATAAAAAAAATTTATTATGTCCCCATCAACTAGGATAGCACCCTATGAAATAACGTTTGGTCAAAATCAAACCTGTGACTACGGGATTTTGAGATTTTGAGACGACAAGCTCGGTATTAAACTATTTTGTTGTTTTTTTGTCAGTTATTTTTCTTTAGAATAAAGTCTTGAGCACTCCGACTTGCACAAAGTGGCAGAGGTCAAGCGAAGGGCTGCATTTCTGAAGTCGTGCCTATCTCAAAGCGGCCGATCCTACGATGGAATTTTTTTAAATGCACATGTAGCTTTTATTATAATTTTAGATAAAATATTTATCAAAATGAAATAATATGCATAGGCTTAAAAGATACGATCAGCTGCAAAAAGATACTATCAGTTGCAACAGAAAATTTGCGCAGAAGACCAATTTTCGATGTGATTTTCCTTCTGGACTGAAGGCTATCAACAGATATGAAGAAGGAGCCGGTGTTTAGCCCGTTTAAAGCAGGGTAACCGAGATGGTTCAGAGGAAAAGAGAACATCAGCGGCAAGCAGAGAGATTCCTTGGGATCCTCTTAATATGATTTTTTTTTGTGTATGAAAGGCATATCTGTTATGCAAACTAATACCTTGCTGCAAATATATGCAACTTAGTACTATGCTGAATTTTCAAAAATACGACATAAGAAAGTTGGACTTATGAAATTTCCACGTTAATTGTAAGTGGATTAAGCGTAAGTCAAAAATATTTAATTTCGAGGTGTCTATATCTATGTATATCATGCAATTATTTGGTATTAATTATTGTCCTAAAATTGATTCAGAGCGAAACATGATCCCAAGGTGAGATTACAAGGAGAGATGAGGAGATTTTGTGAACTACTTGCAAATTTTTTTTATCTTGCACTTGCAATTCACCTTAATTTGTCCTTTAAAATCCGTATAAAAGTCGGAACTGGCCAAGCTCAATATCATTTTTCGTCAACTCTGTCGTCTCTGGGTCCGCTTTCCTCTCTTATTTCATTTCCTCTGCATTCTTGAACCATTATATCAGCTAACATAAGTACTTTATCACAAATTGTTGTGATCAACTAGTTCTCTGTCCATCTTCGTTTATTTCCCCATTTTTCAAGAAATGGTTCGCTTCGCTCTCCTCTTCTTGATTGGGGCGTCTGTGCTGTTTTCGCTGGCTTCCGGCTTTGCTATTAGGGCCGCTTTCATTCTCTACTGCCGTGATGATTGGCTCAAGAACAGCACGGCCATCATCGAATTGTGGTCCTACAACTTGTTCAGCTGTCAGTCTTTGACAGCTAAAGTACTAGAAATGAGAAATATTTTCTGTACCATAGTCGGAATTTGTATTACAAGCAAAATTATTTTTTTTTTAATTACTCGAATGACTCATTTTACCAAGTTATCTTTTGATTTTAATAAATTACAATTAAATAAATATATATAACATATGTATAAAAAAAATTTCATATCACACGTTTGTGAGCGTCCTGCATGACCTTCGTGTGGATGGCAAGACAGAGTACATGGTCGGTGGCGACGCCGGCAATGTGTTTAGCTTGAATGTAACTTTTTTGAATTCTTTAAAAAGTTTATTTCATTGATTAAACTTCTAGTTTAATCACAGATACATTTTACTGTCATCTGAAGATCTTTTTTTGAAAACACTTAATACGAATTTCTAATTTATCTTCTTTTAATACATATTATTATTCTTACAGGACTGGTACTTCCTGAAGATCTTCCACTCTTGTAATACGGACTGCCCGAAGAGCGCCTTCTCATACTTTCCGATCAGCAACGATTGGAGCCTGCTGACAAATGAGGACTCGGAATTCCGGGTGGCCACACGCTACACGTGTTCGCACAATACAGATGTGGTCATTGATCTCTCTGCCGGTCACGACTACCACTCCCTGAAGGATGGCTGTGAATAGGAGGGGTTCGTTCAGGGGGTGCCCCCCTCGAGGCCCGCCAGAACTCTTCTTCTTCCGACCCCGACCCCGACCCTCCTCATTCGCCCAAGCATTTCTTGCATAAATGGATGTTGGCTTTGTTCTATTCATTTGCTTTTCCAATACAAGCGAACCTAAAAGCACTTACATATGCTCGTCCTTCACATTAGAGTTGTCTTTATGCTGCATTTAATTAGCAATTGAAACGTAGAATATGCATGATCAATTGACTGCCGTCGAGTAGTAAAGAATCAGCGATTAATTAGAATTAGGAACATCGAAAGCAGGCCTCTGCTTTCTGCTAAACCAAAGATGCGCTCGCCTTGTTCTCTTCCAAAGTTTGAATATATTCATATTGGCACCCAACAACTTCAACAATGCAAGTTTGAGTTGACGTTGTGCTGAATATTACCAAAGACAAAATTGAGGAAAAAGACCATGAGCAAACTCATCATTTATTTCCGAATTTTGGATATCTAAGTAAAAAGTGACAACCTTTTTCGAAGACTAAATTGAATTTGTTTTTATTTTCATTGATTACTTTACGTGGCTCTTAAAATTTTTGCCTTCAACTTACAGTATAGTTAATCCTTTTTAAAATCATTACAGTATTGCAAGCGCTGAGTGAATTTATTAGTGTGAAAATATTTTTTAAAAAATTTTGAAGTGTTGGATTTTCTTAATGGCTTTTGCAATTGCATACAGTCTGCACTACTTTTTTTCTCGTGTTCTACTATTCCTCCTTCTTTTTTTTTTTTCCTGCTTACCCACCCTGCGCATCTTTCATTCTGTCGCGACACGCATGCATACCACAATAGCTCTGTGTACGGCTGAAGAACGAGAAGATCGAAAGTGGAGCGGCTCCGGGAAGTTGTAGCTCTTCTCTGCAAAAATGATGCGAACGAGAGAGAGAGTGAGAGAGTGAGTGAGAGTGAGAGAGAGTGAGAGAGAGAGTGAATGAGATAGCGTGTGTGAGAGGAGAGAGTGAGAGAGGCAGTAAGAGTGCACAGGAAATAAAGAGATTAGTATAAAGGAGCGGAAAAGAAACTAAACATGCATACAAATGTAATAGAACACATCGCGCTGGAAGACGAGACAAGAAGGTGCAAAGACATTTAAAGGAGGTCCAAGGCGAATAAATGGTTTTTTTTTCGCATTATTTGGTCAGGTTGAGCTAGAAACTTCGATTGCAAGTGTCCCGAAGTCTCAAAAACCCCTCTGCCCTGAGGAAATTAACAGTATTCTCAACTTTGAATTCGGGAATATTTTATTTTCAAGCCATTTTCAAAAAATTATGGCAGAAACACTGTGGCCGAACATCGGCCGGATTTTGCTTAACACGTGCGCACACCTGCCAGTTGTTCAAGCCACTACTTTCTGTGGAGAGAGGCAAGGGGCAGTAGCACCATTTCTGTGGGTTCTTCACACCGTACTTTTTACCAATCTGTCAGGGACTTCGTGGTAGGAGTTTTTCCCTTATGGTCTCCTTTTACTGATTAATTTCAAAAAGTGAGATGAGATCAAGTTAATAGATCTTGAATAAATTAATAGACTTGAATGAAGTGAGGCCAAAGATGAGAACAGAATGCGTGGCTGCGTCTGTCTCCTTTTCGTTTTCTGCAGTTTTTTTGTGTGCTCGGCAGAGAAAATTTTTAACATAAAGAAGAGCAACTTTGCGCGCGTATGAATGAGCACTCCCGAGGGAAATGCAAGGGAGATGGCCATTTGAGAAGTCGCCTTTTTTGTCAGATCGTCATTTCGATACGGAGAGTGAGGAGAGAGAGAGAGAGAGAGAAAGAGAGAGAGAGAGAGAGAGAGAGAGAGAGAGAGCTATAACCTATGCATTGAAGCTAGAATGCGTGAGACAGTCTAAGAAATCCAAGTACATGATAGATGTATGTATACTATGAATATCATTCGAATTTCTTCTCAAGCAGAGTGCCGAGGAAGCGAGAGAGCATCTCTGCTTTCTCTGATTGCTTTCGAATGTCTAAGAGATCCCCGAGCCAATGGGTGATGTTGGGTCTCCTACTTTTGATGAACTGAAAAAGAGAGATCTAAATTAAAGAAAGCCATATACATGTATGTAGGTGAACATAATTATGTCCTATTCAGTCTTTTGATGTAATGATATAATCGTTTGTGAGCGTATTCTGAGTTATGTACATGAATGCATAGTTGAGTAGCTGTTAAATGTTTTAAATTACCTTGCACGAAGCGTCTGAAGAGCTCCTGTTTCTCTTTTTGCACTTTTCTTCACGGAAGCCAAAATTAGTCTTGCCATCAGCTATTTGAGGACCTCAATCCACGCTGCCCTATATTTATCCAGCCTTCTGCATCTCCACCCACCTCTTTCTCTCTCCCTCTCTCTCCCTCTATCTCTCTCTCTCTCTCTTTCACTCTCCCCTTCTCTCTCTCTCTATCTCTCTCTCTTCTTCTTCTTCCTCTTCCACTCCCCTCCTAATTCGTTTTCTCCTCTTTTCCACTTGCACGTGTTGAATTCCCGGCACCACCATTGGCATGCATGTATCTCTTTCTCTCTCGTTTTTTTCTCTTTTTCCTCTCTCATACACACTCTCTCTATCTCTGTTTCTCTCTCCCTCTCCCTTTCTCTCTCTCTCTTTTCTCTCTCAGTCGCTGCTTGTTCTTGTAAGCCTGGAGGGCTTCCAGGGTTGGAAGCGTCGCTTTGGGTCGCTGGCACTAGAAAAGGTATTGATCTCGCAGGACTAGGCGAGATGGCTCAGAGAGAATGAGAGATAGAGAGAGAGGTAGAGTGCAAGAGAGCGAGAGAGGGAGGGAGAGAAAGGAAAGAGAGGGAGCGATAGAAATATATATAGAGAGGTAGAGGAAGAGGGAAATAGATAGAGAAAGAGAGATAGTGGAACAAGGCTGAAGCTTTGGATTCAGACACGACTAGACATCGGGAAGATGTGAACAGGAGGACGCGGGGGAAGTGAAACGATGATAGAAGAGAGAGAGAGAGAGAGAGACAGTCAGAGAGAGAGAGGGAGAGAGAGACAGAGACGGAAAGCGGGAAAGAGAGGGAGAGAAAGAAATAAAGGGCAAGAGAAGACGAAAGAGACGTGGCGCATAGAAGTCGACGAATATGGAGAGCAGCTTGGACGATGCAGACGGCCGCGTAGCGCGACCGCAACGCGAGAGCTCAGGAATCATGGGCAGAGATGGAGAAAGAGAGTGAGAGAGAGAACTAAAGAGAGAGAGAGAGAGATAGAGAGATAGAAGGGAAGAGTGGGAGAGAGATAAATGCCTGGAAAGGAAGGAGAGGATAGAGATATGAAGCTTGGATTTATGAGATAAAGCAAGAGCAATGAACAGTTGCGAACAATGATAAGCTGGAGATGAGCTGTTCATGTGTAGGGTGGGAGAGAAGAACAGCAAGAAGGAGAGGAAACGAGTGAGAAGAGGAGAGAGAGAGAGAGTAAGAGAGAGAGAGAGAGTGAGGGAGAGAGTGAGTGTGAGAGAGAGTGGGAATAGAGAGTCAGAGAGAGAGAGAGAGAGAGAGAGAGAGAGAGAGAGAATCGTAGAGACAGAGGAGCCTTTTCCGGAAGTTGCCGGCAGGCGGGAAACTCGCGCATCCCCGAAAGTGTTCGTCATCTGTGTCGGTTTGCTTGATGATTCGACACACTGATTCTGGGAATGTGAATGGGAGAGAAAAAAGAGGAAGACGGAGGAGAGAGAGAAAGAGACAGCGAGAGAACGAAAGAGAGCGAGAGAGAGAGAGAGAGAGAGAGAGGAGAGAAAGGGGAGAGTGACTGAGAACGAGCGAGAATTTGCTAGAAGGTGAGAAGAACTACGAGAGAGTGAGAGCAAGAAAGCAGAGCGAGAGAGAGAGAGAGAGAGAGAGAGACAGAGAGACAGAGTCCTCACGACTTCCTCGCCTTCTCTTGCTCTCTACCTCGTTCTCCTTGCTTTTCGTCTTCCTTCTTATTCGAGCCGTCCAAATATTCATCGCTTCTCGGTGCTTGTTGGGTACTGTTGTGAACTGAGTCGTATCAGTCGAATGAAGATCCCGTTTATCCATTTGCTCATGTATTTATTTATTTTTTTAAATTCATTTATTACATATTTATTTATTTATTTGAAGGATCAATAAACATGTATTGTTAGCAAACCGCAGCAATAACCATTTCGCTAAACGTGGCGGCGTGATTCTCATGTCAATGCCATTTATTGCCCTTTTCCACACATGAACAATATGTTGTGTTTTGTACGTGTTTGCTACATTTTTGGTACGCGAACGTTTCACACGCCATGACACAGTGTGTTCTTGCTGTTTTCTTCTTTTTCTTTCTTTTCTTTTCATGAAAATCTTCATGATGTTGGAAGCCGCTCATTTAAATCATCGTGAACTGGCTGTTAACAATTTAGTGAAACTTACCACATTCAATGATTCGTTCAAAAAATATATTTACAAAAAAAAACCATCTGCCATGTTTGTGAAGAAAAGTTGCTTTATTGTTCATCACCAGCTGCCATATTTATATTCATCTATTTTTAGAGATTTATTTACCTAGTAAACGGCGTCATCCTTTTTGAGCGCGC
Organism: Allodiplogaster sudhausi; assembly: GCA_945643635.1. Classification (NCBI taxonomy): domain Eukaryota; kingdom Metazoa; phylum Nematoda; class Chromadorea; order Rhabditida; family Diplogasteridae; genus Allodiplogaster; species Allodiplogaster sudhausi. The sequence continues at coordinate 2,715,023 of CALZFC010000354.1, forward strand.
ATTTAACGACAACCTTTTTAAGCACCAAATATCAACGTCTAGCATTTATTAAGTCATCTAGACTCTCGTATTTACTCTCATGAATTTTGGGCTTTGACGATCTCATATTTCGTTCTTTCTCTAATTTTGTCTCTCTCTCACACTCGCTCTCTCTCTTTCTCTCGCTCTCTTTCTCTGTCCCATTTTCCCTCTCTTCATTATTTCTCTCACTCATCGTCAGATATATGTTTAATATTCTGTCACTTGCTCGTTTCTTTAAATAACCTCTGCCAGGTGCAACTGGTTTTCCGTTTATTTCTCCCTACCTCACCATAACCTTAAGGATTGAGTGCAGAATGGCCAAATTTATCCTTACATTAACAGATTCGGACCATAAGTTTGGTCTGCGTCAGAAATAGAATGCCTCTTCTTCCGATTGCCAACACAAAAAAAAACATTGTTTGAAACAACATTGTTTGGTGCACGATTGTGACACTTAAGTGGCGCATGTGACAAAAAGTTCAATCATACTGTGTTCATTCAAGTGTGGTGTCCACTTCTAGAGAGAGAAAGAGAGAGAAAGAGAGAGAAAGAGAGAGAAAGAGAGAGAAAGAAAGAGTCTGAGAGAGAGGAAGAGAGGGAGATGGAGACCCAGGGAGCGAGAGATATTAATAAAAAAGAACGTCCTTTTTTCCTCATTTAATCCGATGCAAACGAGTGAAGGCACTCATTTATGTATAAAGGGCAAGGCTCTCGAAATATGCAATATGAAGATGTCGAAAATGGCAACTGAGACCAAGGATGACTCGCGGGAAGGTAAATAAAGACTGAGAGAAAGAGAGTGAGACTGAGAGAATGAGAGAGAGACTTAGAGAAAGAAAGAGGGAGACAGAGAAAGAGAGAAAGACTGAGAGAACGAGAGAGAGACTTACAATTAGAGAAAGAAAGAAATGGAGAGAGGGAAGTAGAGAGCGCGACAGAGAAAGAGAAAGAGAGTGTTAAAGGCGACGACATGTCTTGAGGGCTGGAAAAACAGTTTCAATATGGAGACATACAGAGAGAGAGAGAGAGAGAGAGAGAGAATAAGAGAAAGAGAACGAGAGAGAGCGAGAGAGAGGGAATAATGCGGAGCGAGCTGGTCCCGCATAGTGATGACGCCTGTGTCTGCCCAGGAGGACGACTTCATCACATGGACCCATGTCTTGAGGTTCTTCTTTCTCTTCCATGGCCTCTTCTATTCTCTTTATCACTCTCTCTCCTAGCCCTCTCTCTCGTCTCTCTCTCTCTCTCTCCTCTCTCTCTCTCTCTCTCTCTCGTCTCCTTTCAAAGAATGCACGCCTTCGCTAGTGTCTAAACGGGCAAGGTGCACTTGTTGCCTGAACAAGAAGCCTAGACAACGTACGGCGCCCTTCTAAGTAGCAGTGAAAAAAAAAGAAAATCGCGCCAATTTCCACGAGAAGCCCCGCAACAATATCGCTATTTGCTTCTTGTTTGTTTTCTTTTTCTTTGCCGCGGCTATAAAAATATAACAGACGAAAGAGAAAGCAGCGCACTTGCCGTGTCTTTCCTCGAAGGCTTCTTCTTGTACTGTAAGTGTGCCCTTTTCTATTTTTCCCCTCATCCTCTCTCTTTGTCTTTTTTCTCTTTCTTTCGCTTGCTCTCTTTATCTTTCTCTCTCTTTCTCGCGCGCTTTCTCTCTCTTTATCTTTATCTTTCTCACTTTCTCTCTCTCGCTCTCTATTCTCCATAATAAATCAAGCGCGTTGCGCCGCACGGCCCATGTCATTGTCACAAGGCGCAACCCGGCATTTTTGGCACCGAGCCAATCCTGAGCTTTTCAGAAATATTATATATTTTTTCTTCTTCTTCTTCCAGACGTCAGTAATTACAACCCACTGAATGCAGTTGTCTAATGATTTACATGAATATGTGTATACATTCATACATTATTTCAACAAATACATAAACTACATATCTGTAAATATGTGCATAAAATACTTTGGGAACGGCAATAAACGGCTATTCTCCTTCTTGCTTCTTGCCTTTTCAACTAAAAAAAAGATATCACCATCAATTTCCGTATAACGCGCTGACTAAGGTTCCTTGACTGATGTCTGGATAATAGTTTAATTATCCCCAGTTTATCCTTCTCTCGAAGTTTCTCGTTCCCTGGTTAGATTTCTCGCCCACTGGCGTCACTCTCTCCTCTTCTCTTCCATGGCAAGAATATATGCCCTTTTCGCATCAATCCACGTCGGAGTGAGGCAAACTCTGGAAGAAGAGTAGTACCTTTTAGCCTTTTTTCTTTTTCTCTCTGGCTCTCTTTCTTCTCCTTCTCTTTCTCTTGCTCTCTCTACTCTACCTCTCTTTCTCTCTTTCTCTCTCTTTCTCTCTCTTCCAACTCTCCCTCTCTTCACCCTATTCTCCTCGCCCATCCGCCCTTCACCCCTTCTCCCCCCAGGTCGAGTCGGTGGTTTTCAGTTTCAGTCTTCCTAAATGGATTGTTGCGCCGTCGCACGCGCGCCCCCTGGCAGAGTTAGCGGGCACTCTCGAGAGTACTGGCCACGACGACTACAGCCCGTTTTCACTCTAGCTGCTCTCTTTCTCTCTCTATCTCCCTCTCTCACTATCTCTCTCTTTCTCTCTCTCTAGCTCTCTCTCTCTCTCTCTTTCATTTCCTCTCCTCTCCATCTGCTCTCTTCCCGCTGCTCTCCACCATATCCCTTTCTCAAGTTATATCCATCGCATTAGCATTCTATTTCTCACCTTTTATCTCTCTCACTTCCATTCTCACTCTCACTTATAGTTAAAGAGAGAGAGAGAGGGAGTGGGAGAGAGAGACAGAGATGCAGAGATTTTTTTTGCTAATGACAATAAAAAACGGAACCAAGGAAATCTGTGAATGTGAGAAAATCAGAGAAGAGCAGTACAAAAGCGAGGCGAAAAGAGCCGGAAAGAGAGCAGAAGCAAAAAAAAAGTATGGTTGCGTGGCGCTTGCAAAATGGTGGTGGTTTGTCTGCTTGCTTGTTTCTCTGCTTCCCTCTTTTTGTCTCTTCCCCCTTCATTCTCTTTCCTGTCTTTTCTTTCTTTTTTTCTCTCTTTCTTACCTCTCTCTCTCTTTCTCTCTCTTTCTCTCTCTCGCTCTTTCTTTCTCTCTCTCTCTCTCTCTCTCTCTCTCTCTCTCTTTCGCTGCTTGCGAGATTTGCCTGGCGCGTCGACATTGACGCCTTTCGGATTGCTTTGCATTTGCTGCTTTTGCCATCACTATCGCCATCCATTCGCCTCGCTCTCCCGGGTCTCTCTTTCTTCTCTCTCTCTCTCTCTCTCTCTCTGGTCTCTCTTTCTTCTCCCTCTCTCTTTCTGTCTCTCTGTCTCTCTCTCTCTCTCTCTTTTCCTTTCCTCTCCCTCTCTCGCTATCTCTCTCAGTCTCTCTCTCTGTTCCCTCTCTCTCTCCGCAAATCGCATGCCTTCTCCCTCCCCTCCTCTCGTCTTTCAATGTCGCTTCCTCTCCCTCACGCGCTCATTTGCCTAATTGCTCTAACGACCAAAGTGGATGAATGTTTCAGAGAGTTAGAGAGTGGGGAATAGCGGAGTGTGCAGGAAAAGGGAACAAGATATATGGAAGATATATGGAAAAAGATATATGGAACAAGAGAGTGAGGGAGGTTGAGAGCAAGATAGAGAGGAGATAGAGATAGGGAGGAGAGAGAGAGAGCAAGAGAGGGAAAGAAAGAGAGAGAGAGAGAGACAGAGAGAGAGAGAGACGCAAAAACCTGCAAGACGATAAGCATGCCCCTAAACGGACAGAGTGACATGCCCAAAAAAAAAATTCACGGCTAACAAATTAGCGCGCCGTGTGGATTGAGCGTAGTTGAGAAGTCGCCGAGACATCTGCTCAGACGAAACCGTGAGAAGAGAAGGGAGTATGTTTTAGCACACTTTGGACAAATACATGCGTCATTTTACTCATGGATCTTTGAAAAATACTTATTGTCTATAATTAGCTTCATCCGAGCTCTCTCTGTAGTTTTCTCTTTTTCTCTCGTTTCTCTATCTCGTATTTGTTTTTGAAAATGCTTTTCCTTTTACTTCTTCTGATGATACCAATCTAGCGCAAACTTATCTTTTCCTATATTTTTCGCTTTCATGTTTTGGTGGGAGTATCCACACTTCCTCCTAAACTGCATTCATCCACTTACTACCACTTTCATCTAGTAATGTTCTCTATTCTTCCCCTTTCTCTAACCATAAGCTCTCTTCTCTTTATCGCTTTCTTATACTTTGTGTCTCCCGAGCACTCTTTCTCTTGAATCTCTCTCTCCTCTCTCTCTTTCTCTCTCTCTCTGTCTCTCTCTCTCTTTCTGTCTCTCTCACTCTCTTTCTCTCTCTCTCTCTCTCTCTAATAGACACTGAAGCAGCGCTCCCGCTGAATGATGACCGTGTGTTATTGCTTCAAGTGGCGCACTCTGAGACAGAGAGAAACGAGGAAAAGCTGGGAAAGGGAAAGAAGAGAAGAAGTAGAAGAAGAAGAAGAAGAAGAAGCATCCACCGCCTACTCCAGGGACTCTCGCGCCCCATTTCCTTTTTTTGCACTCCAGGACCTCGGGCAGAAGCCGAAGCCCGCCAAGACCGCGGTTCCGGGTTCCACTCGTATCGTTTCGTCATTCACTCTTTTCAGCTGCCATTTTTTTTCCGTTTCTTCCCTTTCTACGCAAGTATTTACTTCAATGTTCTGCTTCATCTACATACATAAATGGTACTAGTGACGCGTGAATCGTAATAATAAGTAAACAATATTCTTGAGAAGCGTGTCAAGACTTATTGTTGAATCACCTGTAATGTTGTCATATTTCTCTGACACTCTCTGTCTCCCTCTCTCGCTTTCTTTTTCTCTTTTTACAAGTTCCTCTCACCTTCTCGCGAGAGGTCTTAAAATGCCTCCCTCAAGTTGCTAAATAGTTCACATTTGCTTACATTTTTGCCTACAAGTATGTTTCACTCAGGACGCACTTTGATAGTAAAAGAGATACACATACAAAGATGCTGACATTTGCGAAAGATAATAAAAAATGCACTAGTCTGTGCACTTTTTGAGATGCAGCATAACTTGTAATTCGTAGAGTTGTATATATATTTTTTTTATAACTTTCAACACATATATTTCGTTTTCTGTCGAGGCGAAAATTAATTTCCGGAATTTCACAATAGCGTAAAGCTTCTCGTGCTATTTGTGCTTATTTCGTAAGCTCTTCTCACCTCAACGTCTCTCCGTTCTACTCGCCTTTTATGATGGCTGTGGCATTGTTTTTCCCCCTGAATCTCTCTCATTCTTCCTTCTCTCTTTCCTTCTCTCTCTTCTCTTTCTTCCTTCTCTTCTCTCTCCCTCTCCCTCTCTTCTCTATCTCTCTCTCACCTCTTCAATATCCTCGTTGTTTGCCTTAGACTTTCTGGCATTCTCCACTCCTTGCTGGTGCCCGTGCATGGCTTCACTATTATCCGCGAGAAGGAGAGAAGCAGAAAAAAAACAAGGATTCATGCGGTAGCTCCTGAACATGCATATCAACATAGCAAATCCCAAATCCGCTCCCCCCCCCCCCCCTTTGAAAGCTGTGCTACTTCTCTCTCTCTCTCTCTCTCTCTCTCTCTCTCTGTCTTTGTCTCTGTCTCTTTCTTTCTCTTTCTCTCTCTTTCTCTTTCTCTCTATTTCTCTCTCTCTCCCAGTCCCTCTCTTGCTCCCTCGCTTTCTCGCTTTCTTTCTCTTTCTCTCTTTCTGTCTCGCCCCCTCACTCTTTCGCTCTTCCTCTCCTTTCTCCTTCAGCGTTCCTGATCTGTATGCTGCTGGGCAAACACAATAAATGTAACGACAGCGAAGCGGACGATGGCGTATGGCTTCCGCCACATCGTTGACGACCATGGAGAGTTGAGAGGAAATGAGAGAGAGAGCGCGCACGAGAGAGAGAGAGTGGGAGAGAGAAACAGATACGCAGGGAGAAAGAGAGGAAGAGAGAGAGAGAAAGCGAGATCATATGGGAATTGATAGAGAATATAGGGAGAAAGGAGAGAACAGTAATAAAAGTAAAGCTGAATGTCGTGGACAGAATTGCAGTTCGGACAAGTGCAGTGACACTTCAATCATTTTTACCTTTATTATCATCGTTTCCTCTCGCTCTCTATCTCTCTCTATCTCTCTCTCTCCCCCCTTTTTCTCTGTCTCTCATTCCCTCCTCTACAGACTCTGCTCCTTCCTCCTTTCGCCTTTCTGCATCCCATTTCTCGGCATGAACGCATAATTAGATCCCAGCGACAATTTGCTACTGCTATTTTTATCTTTTCTTCGTCGTGTTCTTTTCTCTTTTTATATTCTTTTATCTGAGACCAGAACGCATTGAACCACTTGATTGCGATTATCTCTTAAAATGTTTAATCACGGAGTTCGTTCTCGTTCAGTGATGTTACTGATGCGAATGTTATTCACAGCGCAATATTTATTCTCGATTTATCTGTTGGTACTTGATCTTAAATGAACCAAGTACCTAATGATTCTACCGTAGGCTTACGGTTAGTAAACGTGGAATGTTGGTGTGCTCTACCGTACAAGACAGTTTTCACAGCCCTGGATGTCATTTTTCATCTACATTTACACATGAAGAGTGCCTGCCAGTTTGTTGATTTTAATTTAGAACAATTTAGCTCCATACTTTTGCTTTTCCAATCGAGATTATTGTCTGTTTGAAATGGTCATACTGCAAACTTGGTGAACACCATTCTTTAAGTAAGACGTCATGCCAGAATTCAGTGCCTCCGCGAACTCTTGATTTCGCAATTTCCGGAATTTTAGTATTTTCCGAGCTGCCATTGCTACTATGGCATTGGCCCGGCAAGAAAATACACCACCGCGACTCATGAGCGTGGATGCGCTGCGCTGCCAATTGCCAGAAGCCATGAGCTAACGTGGAGTGAGAGAGAGAGAGAGACAGAGAGAAAGAAAGAGAGAAAGAGAGAGCAAGGAAGAGAAAGAGACGCCGGAGAGTGAGACAGTGAGAGATACGGCAGAGAAGAAGAGGAAGAAAGAAAGAAACCTGCCCAGTTGCTTGCTGCCTTTTCCCCTTCTTTTCATTCTGCCCGTCGTGTTTCTGCCTTTGCTCATTCTCATTCTTTTCATTTCGGGCAAACATCACCACTTGTTCCTCTCCATTGCTCATCAGACTCGTGACTCGGACGTTAAATGTCACTAATGTTCTTTTTCACTTCTATTTCATAATAAGTATTACAATTTAACATCGGATCGAGAATCATTAATTCATTAATTTATTAGTGAACACAAGATTTTTAATTTATTATCTTTTAATTATTATCACTGTCTCATTGCCCTATTATTAGAGATTGCAAAAAAATAAATTGCAACTATTATTCGCCTAAGAAATAAATAAATAAATAATTAATTTGCTTATAGTTTTCTGATGATTTCCATACATATGTCTACTCTGGCTCTTTGGTAAACAGAAAAGTCTAAAAGATTCATAAATAGCGCGAGATTAACGAGAAAGCATTAGCCATGTACGCAATCCGAATGCTTGCCCTCGGGCAACAGACACACGTCCAGAGTGCTTCTCCCCTTTGTCTACTTCTCTTTCAGATGAGAATGGCCCCGAATCATTTGTCTCTGCTTCTCTGCTAATCTCTCGCTAACTCTTCTTCTCTCTTCGCTCTACTTTTGTTCTCTCTCACTCTCTCGCTCTCTCTCTCGCTCTCTCTCTCTCTCTCTCTCTCTCTCTCTAACCCTCACGTCCATATTCTGTCACTTGGTCCGACTAGAGCGTGTGCACGCTCCAAAAAAGGCGGACTCCAATTCTGACACGGCTTTCTCAACCTCCACATTCGTCTTTTTCTCTTTTCATCTCTTAAGCTCTTCTCACTACCTCTCTCTCTATCTCTCTTCCGTTTCTTGATCTATTTCTCTCTCTCTCTATTTCTTTCTCTATCTCTGTCTCTCTCTTTATGTCTCTGTCTTTGTCTCTCTGTCTCTCTGTCTCTCTCTCCTCTCTACATGATGAATGACTCAGGAAGGTAATCTGTTCGTCATGGGTTGATTGAGCTCGTGTGCGTTGCCGCGACAAAATATTATGCATTTCTTTTCTTTCTCTTTTTCCTCTCAGTATCTCTCTCAATCTTTTTCTATCTTATTTCACTTTTTCTTCCTCTCTTTCACATTCTCACTCTCCTACGCTCCCTATCCCATTTATTCTTTCTCTCTTTCTCTCTCACCTTCTCACTCCAATTTCTGTTCCATATTGAAGCGAGTCATACATTGAATGTCGGCTTGCCTTTTTCAATTTCCCCTTCAAAATCTCATTGTTTCATGTAGTGAAAGAAAGAGAGAAAGAGATCGAAAGACAGAGAGAGGGAGAGAGACAGGAGAGGAAAAAAGGGAAAGAGAGCGAAAGAGAGTAAAGCTAATGTAATTTTCGAATGTATTCAGTATGGCTATCGTTGATTTTTGCGTGCAAACTTATAACGACCTCTTGCTGATTAGCGCGAGTTATAATGTACTTTATGACTTCCTTATTACTGACTGAGTACTTCCGGAAATGGAACCCGCTTGATGTTTCCTTTGCAGCGATAATAGGAGTAAATGTTAAGTGTGTATTCTATTTTCGTATTGCAGTTCCTCATTAGCGCGACAAGTGGAGTGAGAAGAGTCTCGTAGGCTCCGCCCACCCGTCCACCGTTATACTCTCCGCTCTGTCGGTGCTCGCTTCGCAGTGTTCGCCGGCATAGCGAGTGATGCTCGGCGCATCGTCGAGCGAAGATGACGATGAGGAGTTCGTCGAGGATGTCGCGAGCGAGGTTTAAAAAAATTAATTTTTATAATTTAAATGTTTTAAATTAATTTTAATATTTTAATTATATATTTTTTAATCGATTAAATTTCTTTTATTGCTAGCATTGTAACTGGTGCAGACTACTAACTTGTCACTAGAGACTTACACTTAGTTCAATTCAGATATTTGTGCTGCTTTCCCAAATTAATTTACTTATGCATACAATGTTCGTCTTTTTTTTGATACAAAAAGAGTAGACATGCCTATTGTCTTCAATTTGATTAAAACAGTTAATGGACAATATCTCTTCTTTTCTCTCTCTCTGCGTTTTTTTCCCTCCCTCTCCTTCTCTTTCTTTCTCCTTCTCTCTTTTCTCATTTTCTCCCTCTCTCTCTCTCTCCCCCCTCTCACTCTCTCTCCCTCTCTCTCTCCTCTCTCTCTCTCTCTCTCTCTCTCTCTCTCTCTCTCCAGCTCCGCAAGAAGCCATCTGTCTTCGGTGCGTCTCCCCGCTCGGCTTCTCCGGCTCCGTCCGATTCGGTGTCTCAGTCCAACTCGATCAAGCGCGGCGGAGAGCACAACTCGAGTCGCCGCCACGACTCGGTTCGCTCTTCCGCCAGCCACCACGCGACGCCAAGCAGAGCGGCCGCAGGCACGCCCAGCGCACTCGGCACGGGCCAGGTTTGTAGAGAGAGAGAGAGAGAGAGAGAGGGGGGAGGGGAGAGAGAGAAGAGAGAGAGAGGGGGGGGGGGAGAGAAGAGAGAGAAAGGCAAAGAGAGAGAGAGAGAGAAAGAGATTAAAACTTAGTTACTTTTTTAATAATAATGATATTAACCTAAATGGTAAAAATTAGCAAATAAAAGAATTCTATTACTACTTATTCCCACTATTCTTGCTCATTTGCTTTGCGAAATAATTCTGATTAATCAATTTTTTTTCTAATACAAATAATTGGAAACAATTTTCTTACTGATTATACAACATATCAGCCGTTGGCGATCTCGCGACATGCTTATTTATTCGCAACTTTCATCTGGCAGCGAGAATATATGTGAAAGAGAGTCTAGTCTTCAGGCACTAACGCGCCTGCGGTGTACTCATTAACTCGAGATACTTTTCTCCCTCTCTCTCTCTCTTTCTCTCTCTCTCTCTCTCTTCAGTTTCTCTCTCTCTCCCTGTTTCTCTATCTCTCTCCCTCTCTCTCTCTCTCTCTCTCGTTTTCTATTTCTTGACTTTTTTTGTGTTCGCTTTACCGCGTCGCGCGCTCCTTATCGGTGCAATTCGTAATCGAGCGGGCATTTTTTTTTGCCATTTACTTTAGCCGCCTCCTTGCAACCTTCCGTCCTTGCTACTCTCCTTTCGCATAGAGTCAATTTGTCTCCTTTTCGTTTTTCTCTAAATCTTTTTTTTTCGTTTTGTTGCTTCAATCTCTACGCTCATCGCAACAAATTTTGCTCCAAATTTCTTTTTCATTTTCAACACTTTTTTCCTGAATTTTAAGCCTAATGTTGCGACGTTGTCTGCTAGTAAAAAGTAATCATTGACTGTTTTTGAAGATGGGAAGGATGCAAAACAATGGGATCGAGTTATATAGTGAGAGAAGAAACATATCAAAATTTGATAGAGAGAGAGAGAGAGAAAAAGGAGACCCAGGGACCAAACTAGAAAGATGAGGGCATTGATGGCCCGCGAGAGGAAGGGAGTGGGGGGGGGGCTGGCTGACTATTCGAGGAGGAACCGCACTTCCGCAGTCCCATGAGGCTGGAATCGAAGTGAGATGATGGAACAAAACGGAAGAAAAAAGGGTCTGACACAATGAGAAAATGGAAAGAGAGATTGAGAGATAAAGAGAGAGAAAAAGAGAGAGGGAGAGAGGGAGATAGAGAGAGAGTGAGAGAGAGAGAGAGTGTGTGGTGTGAACGAAAGCTAGAAAAGGAAAAATAAGCATTGTGAGAATACACATGACAGAAGGCCTTCTCTTTCTTTCTTTCTCCCTCTCTCTCTCTCTTCATCTTCACATGTCTTCTTTCTCTCTCCCTCTCCTCGATTTCTCTCTTTCTCTCAATATCTCGATAGATGAATAATCGTTCTCCGGCATGAATAAAAAAGAATGGAAAGAGAGAAAAGGTGAAAAGTGATAGGCTCGAAAGGGGAGGAGTCGTTTAGTTGTAGGGCGGATAAGAGGAAGTTTGAGGATGAGAGAGAAAGAGAGAGAGAGAGAGAGAGAGAGAGAAAGAGAAAGAGAGCGAGAGAGGCGAGTGGGAGAGAGAAAGGGACAAAAGAAAGTTAAAGCGAACGGGACAGAGAAATAGAGATAGGCTTCCGCTACAGAGACGCAGCGATGCAGGTGGATTGCCTGAGGTCTCATCCTCCATTATTCATAACGAAGTGAAGGCAGAGAGAGAGCAAGATAGAGAGAGAGAATTAAAGTTTTACAGGGAGAAGGATAGAGCTAGAGAGAGAAAGGGAGAAAGAGAGAAAGTAGGCTAGATTAAACATACACAGAGAGAGAGAGAGAGAGAAAAGAAGAAAGTTGTGACGAAACAGAATTCTGTTTTGGTTGCCAGTCTTGTTTTCATCTCTCTCTCTCTCTCTCTCTCTCTCTCTCTCATGTTGCGCTGCAAGTTCCGCGTGCCCTGAAGACGATATATGCAATGCGAGAAGCAGATACAGAATGTATGCCCCTCTATCTGGATTCTGGGGCAAACAAATATTGAAGAAAAGAACGCAAAGTTACATATTTTATATTTATTCGAGGCACATGAACGAAAAAAGTGTATGAAAATCGTCAGAATTAAAGTGTTTACGATAAGCAAAGGGTATACATTTAATTGTAAAAACATAAGCAGATTTCGACTAGAGAATAATGAGTAGAAAAATGAGTCAAAAACTTTATCGCTACTATGAACGATTACCGTTACAAGAAATGAAAACACGAGTTTTTTTTCTGCATCGCCGGGCTAGACATCTCATGGCTAAGACATTTCAGTGAAGACTGGGGGCAAGACATCGTCATTGTCTAAGATATTATTGTCTGTGTTTGATAGGAACGTGCAATGATATCTAAAATCTTTTTTTTAAATAGAAAATTGGCGCAAAAATAAATAATTTTATATTTATGTATGTACATACATACATAAATATAAGGTATATATATATATATTCAGATGCGAAATCTGTCGACGACGTCGCGGCCGATGCTGCAGTCGTCGCAGGAGATCTCGGACAGCGAGACGGCCGAGCCGGACGACGTCGTCCAAGTCGCGCCGAACGAAGAGAGCAGCATGTCCAAGGAGGAGCAGGAAAGGATTCGGTCAGTTGCTACATTCTTCTGAACACTGACTAACAAGGGAACCATCTGAAGATATGTTGGAAGATTTTGATCTCACCTGTCCAGATCGATTGGTACGGTCAAGAAATGATGTCAACTATTTTTACTTTTTCCTTAATGGCCTCCGGCGATTTTATATTAATTTTTAAAATTTGCATAAATCGCAGATGTGGGGTGCTGATCGTTGCTTTACCATTGTCAACGACCCGCTTGAGATTTAAAATGTGACCAGCGTGGCGCAGTTAGTTGCGCGCTCGCCCGTTGTTTTGAGTGTCGCGGGTTCAAATCCAGTTTGGAGCAGATGTTTTGCTATTGTTTTGGATATTCAATTTTGGCAAAGTACATATGTACATAATTTTGGCAAAGTACATATGTACCCGCGAGAGCTTTGTGCGATGCTCTCACTGTGAGAAAAATTTCTGCCTGAACTGCTTCGTCGTCGATTATCATATTTGCTAACTTCAAACATCCACCACCCCACTCCTTGCATTAGAATAAATTTTTTATATTTACTTTACCAAATTTGAGTATATTAAACTGCAGCAAAACATAAGCACCGGAAGGGATTCGAACCTGCGACAGTCAAAACTGTAGGCTAGCGCACTACTAACTGCGCCACGCTGGTCACATTCCAAGATTCAATTCAGGCATTCATAATTGCAAAGCCATTAATTTCCATTATTTTATGCAATTTTTAAAAATTAATATAAAATCGCCGAAGGCCATTAAGGAAAAAGTAAAAATAATTGACATCATTTCTTGACCGTACTAATCGATCTGGACAGGTGAGATCAAAATCCTCCAACATATCTTCAGATGGTTCCCTTGTAAGACTCCTTTGACCTCAGTTTCAAATATTTGTCAGAAAGATAATTAGTAAATATTAAAACAATTTTTTTTTATAAATATAAATTTACATACTTGTCTACTAATCAATGTTTCAAACTAAACATAAATTTGATCTGAAACTTTTCTCGAGTGTGAGCAGGTGGTTTTCACTGAACGCGAGAGTGAAAAAGAAGCTGTATGAGGCCTTGCAGATACATAACTTATTGTTAGACACATACTTTAGGGATGTTTTAATTTCACCAGTCCTTTTTTTTGCGCCATCCATTCATTCCATTTCTCTATTTCTATTTCTCTCTCTTCTGTCTTTCTCTCTCCCTCTCCCTCTCTCCCTCTCTCTCCCTTTCTCTCTCTCCCTCTCTCTCTCCCCCACTCTCTCTCTCTCCCTCTCTCCCTATCTCTCCTCTCTCCCTCTCTCTCTCCGTCTCTCTTTTACATTCTCTCTCTCTCTCTCTCTCTCTCTCTCTCTCTTTCTCTCTCCCTATCTCTCTCTGTCTCTCTCCTCTTTCTCTCTCTTCCTATCTCTCTTCCTCTCTCTTTCACTATTTCTCTCTCTCTTACTCTCTCTCTCTCTCTCTCTCTCTCTCTCTCTTTCTCTCTCTCTCCCTCTCTCTCTCTCTCATCTCTCTCTCTCTCTCTCTCTCTCTCTCTCTCTCTCTCTGCAGTGCGGAGCACGAGGAGGAGGAGCGTAAGAAGAAGCTGCAGCTGTACGTGTTCGTCGCTCGCTGCGTCGCGTACCACTTCAACGCGAAGCAGCCGGGCGACATTGCGAAGCGACTGCCGAAAGTCACGAAGCACGACCTTGTCAGGATCAAGGAGAGGCGAGTTCATTATTATTATTTTTATTCAATTAATTAATTTAATTATTTTTTACTTTACATTTGTGTTTATTAATGTGTATATGGGAATAGCATGTCAAAAAAATGAATCAAATTTACAAATACATGCTAGATATGAAGTAATTAAGTCTGCCACTTCAGTTATTTGTATGACTGTTTCTCTCAAAACAGATTTAATGCATTCTTGCGCGGCGAGACTCAAATCGTCGCTGACGAAGCGTTCACAAAGGCCATTCAGTCGTACACCGAGGTTGGTTGGGTTTGGAAAGAGATTTTCTATAAGGTCGAACGCCTGCGCAGTGGGAAATGTTTTATGATTTTTACTTTGAAAACTTTATGATTGATGCATCTTGTTTTAATAACAAAGCGTAGATGTTCAAAATGGTAAAAAGATAAGAGGAAGACAATTTAAAGAAATAATTATTTATTTTTTTGTTTGAATACAGATTTTCCTTCGATCTGAGCGAGTGCAGAAGATTGTGCACGCCGGTGGTTTTTCTCAGCACGACTTTCGAGAGGTCTGATTATTTGATTATTTGCTTACTTATTTATATTTTCGCACAAAACATTGCTGCTTAAATGCCAAGTAAGCTCAAGAGTCATAAAGTTCTCTTATTATATGTAAATATGAAAATATGAGGGAGGTAATAATAGGAGACGAAATTTTGAAGGTGTTCCGTTGCAACGTGGAGAAGCGGATTCGGTCGCTGCCCGAGATTGACGGGCTGAGCAAGGAGACGGTGCTGAACTCGTGGATGACCAAGTTCGACACGATCATGCGCGGCGACGACGAGCAGGGCCGGCAGCAGAGGTGCGCAAAATTTTTTTTACTTTTATTAATTTAATATTGACATTTTTTAAAATATAGATTTTGGTCAAATTTTGATAATTGGCTCCATTTTTGAATCATGTTTTTAATCAATTTCTTGTAAAGAGTCTAGGTATTTCTTTCACATTCATTCATAATAGTATATGGCTTTATCCAAAAAAGTATTTATCTCTTTGAATTTTTTTGTGCTTTTTTTTCCCCTTTAAAATCATGGGAATGAAAGAAAAGAGAAGAAAAGGAAAGAAAGGGCCCTTTTCCAGAGGCCGACTGCGGAATGCGGCGCAGAGTAACGAAATGATGATCGCCAAGGATCAACTCTTCGACGTCTTCCAGCAAGTGCTCGCGGTCAAAAAGTTTGAGCATCAAATCATCTTCAACGCGCTTCAGGTTTCATTCTTCTTCTTTTTGATTATGTTATTTTGCCTTTTTTTCTTCTTCTTTTCACAGCACTTATTTTTTTGAGTTTATACTATTTATGTACGCGCATATGTATGAGTAATTGCGACATAAATAGGATTAAAAAGTAAGTTTGTACTTTAGGAATGAAGAAGAGTCTAATAAGTCTCTCTCTCTCATTTTTCAGCTCGACAACCCCGACGAACAGGCGGCTGCAATTAGAAGGGAGGTCACGACGCGGGAGGAGTGCCTTCGCGAGATTGCCAAGGTTTTTTTTTCATTCCACAGGTTTTCGGCTTTGCTAAAAAAAAAGGACCGCCACCCAAAAATTGACTAATGCAATCTGCTGCATCATAAAGGCCTTGATCTTTTCTTTCAGCTCCGAAAGATTATGCCCAAGTTCGTGGTGAAGGACATGGAGACGCTGTTCATGGACGAAGTTCGCCAGGCCGTGAATCTGCTCATCTCCAATCTCGAATCCGTCCCGGTCGCGCCCAAGGGCGGGCCGGCCAGCGGAAAGACCAAGGCCAGCCGGTCGCGGTAAGCAGGCTAATGTATCACTAATTAATTAATAATTTTTTTCCAATTAACTAATTATTCCTTTTTCTTTATTAATTGGCACACAATGTTCGCATTCTAAATATCAGCTATTTTATTCGTGTTTTCTTTACGCTTTACCATCACAGCCCACTGTTCCATCGTAAGGTACGATTCATGCAATGTAATTACAAAGTCTCATTGGCTTGGCAAGAAATTAACATACATACAGTCCCGCCCAGGATCTTGGTACCAAGGATGCGTCGGACGCATCGGACGCATCCATTGCATCCTCGTTAATAACTATTTTACTAGGAAAACATAAAATATTTTGAATGGTACATTAGTTTGCTTATAAAGAAAGGATGCTACTGATAAAAAATCGATAATTTTTTTATCATTTGATAAGGAGTTATCAGTTTTTGCCTATAAAAACTTTCATTTTTAATATTTTTCAATGAAATTTTTTCTCTACCATTATTTTGTCTCTACTCATATCCACAAATAATTAAATAAGAGATTTTATCATTGATAAGTGATATCACCAAACCAGACATGATCACATATGATCATGTGCTTTAAAGATTCGCCAAACGATCCGGAATCTAAATGTGAAAATCGTTTTCAAAACAAAGCATCCGTTAAAAATGTCTTTTTGATTTTGTTTTGGAGTCGCTAAAAGTTGGGGAGTGCAGTTTGAATTGCCCTCGTTCTGAGAATTCATGAAATATAGAATTCATAAAATACGGCCCACGGTTTTATTGTGCGTGGAGTCTTCGAGCTGCTCAGCAGTTCTTTTCTTTTTACTGTGTTCCGTTTTCCCTTTTTCTTGCGTATTTGTTTACGTGTGTTTTTATATTTCTTGTCAATTTACTCTCCTCTTCTTGTTTCAACTGATGTCGAACCGGCGTCGCTCTCTCTGCTTTGTGTGCGATGCGCCGTCCTCATCGCAGTCACTTGGCTGCCAGCAGAACTGCGATTAGATCAGTCTTGTTTCACATTACTTTTCGTCACCTTTAATACGGTGTGTGGCTTGTGGAGTAGTATTTCCAGACCTCCGCGCGTGGCGGTGGGAAGTTGATGTTGCCTCTGCTTCTGCTATTTTCGACTCCTCGAGAGGATCATCTGGCAATTTCACATATGGTGTTTAGTTTGTTTGTTTGTCCATTTCTTTTATAAGCTTGCAGCATTCATTTTTCATAAAAAGCTTTGTTACTACTATTGAAAATTTATTACTTTCTTTTGGCAACTGTTTCGTTTTACAAAAGTGCAGCTGTCATCTTATTTTTATTGCAACCAGTGGAAATTTATTCCTTTATCAAGCTGAGCATTAACACAAAAATAGACACTAACTATTCGATATCATCAAAGACATTGAATGAGCTATCATTCTCAGTGTGGTTGGCATAGTAGTTGTGAAGGGGGGGCTCATTCTCATCTCTTTCTTCATCCAAGTGTCTTCCCTGCATTTCATCATCCTCCTCATCCCGTTCAGAGTGGACGCTCCGATGTCGACGATATGGGGAAGGGTCTCCACGCTCCTGTGAAATAGCTGTGAGGGGGCTTCTGGTTACTCCTTCTCCCTTCTCCTTCCTCTTTTGCCGTTCAGCGTAGTTATTAATGACCCTCTTTGCCTCTCCCCATTGAGCTTCTGACTGTTCCTTCGAAGATGGAGGAAAATACGACTCCAGCTTCTAAACATAGATTTAATCGCTCAAAATCTTTTGAAAATAAGTTATAGTTTCCTTCTGTAGCCCACCTCGTTCAAGAACTGCAGCTTCCGCACGTCCATTCGCTTTTGAATCAGCTCGTGTCGATCGTCATCTCCAGCATAGAGCCGAGACTCTAGCTGCCGACAGAACGAATTAGGCTTCGGGAAGTTTGCACGAAGCATGGTTACTTCCTCGAGCGAGATGAAGTTGAAGTTGTTCCCTTAAAGATTAAACAAAGTGTCTATATTATAGCTACGTTTTATTCGATTGTTCGATATTTAACGACTAAGTTATTCTCACTCTTCGTGGAGGTCTGAGGTAGGTTCTCGATGGCCTTCTCCATCGAAGCACAGCTCTTCTGCACCTTCTCCATCAAGGCCTGTGCAGTCCTCTTTGTTTCGCCCACTTCTACCACGAGAAACCGCATGGTGTCCCTCACAGCCAACACCACCTGCACGTAAAATTATTAAGATATTTCTGTCTTTAATCTTTATTACTTTTGACTGTTTTTTTATTCTATATTCTTATTTTATCCGAGGATAACCTCTTGTTTATGCTCTGCGAGCATTTTCTTAGTTCTCTCTTCATGCTCGGCAAACATCTTTCGGATGTCGTCTACCGTGGCGGGGAGGCTATCAGCCGGTGCAAGCGCAAGGGGCCTATGCATAGCGGGTGGACGGTGGAGCAGAGGAGGAGACTGGCTCAGCAGAGCACGCTCGTCTTCCTCGTCATCCTCACTCTCTGAGAGCACCGAGCGACCCACGAGGGGTGTCATGCTGCAGCAATAAATGAAGAAAACAAAATAATAAATATGGAATAAACGAGAATAAGGCAAAGGTACAAATTAGACCGCCGAGGCTTCTTCTTTGGAGCATGGCCAGCAGCCTTGGTAGCCGCTGTTGTAGAGGAAGATGAAGTGAGTGCCTTCTGCGCTGGCCTACCGATCTTCTTGCTCTCTTTTTCACAATATACCTTGCTTCCAACAACCTGCACCTTTCCTGAGTACTCCTGGCCATCCTCGTAAACGACCTATATCTCCGAAATATGAAGTCCCTCCCACTCTCCTCTCTCTCTCTCTATCTCTTCCACTCTCGCTCTTTCTCTTCTACTCTCCTCTCCATCTCTCTTCTACTCTCCACTCTCTCTTTCTCTGTCGTCTACTCTCTCTCTCTCTCTCTCTCTCTCTCTTCTATCAATCGTAAACTAATGGCCTTACCAAATTATCGCCTCCTGCCTTGGCAGCGTGTTTAAAGCTAGTGACAGGGATTACGGCAAACTGAGGAAGACCGTTCTCCTCATCGGAGAACACAAACAACGCGAAACGGCTCATACTCTGCAGGTAGTCAAGGGTACAATACTGTGGGCAACTTAAGGATGATAAATATTAAGAGAATGAAACCACTCCGCTTCCTCCTTCTCCACCTCTTTCCGCGTGCATCTCTCTCTCTCTCTCCCTCCATGGAGAGCTGAGTCACGTGCTCTAGGCCTGCAGGCCTAGAGCACGTGACTCAGCTTGTGAGCGAGAAGATTTGCGCGGGAAAATGCGCATATCCCTTACGAATGCACCTTATCCTACATACCCCTTCTTCATAAGGGCGAGAATGCACCCTCTCTACCAACGAGTCGTCTATCTGTACGGTGCGGAGAGCATGAATGCGAGTGAGATTCGGAAGCAGCTCATTCTGGAGGGGGACAACATCGCATATAAGACTGTCCGACGTCTTCTTAGGATCTTTGTGGGCAGGCGCCGTACCCCCTGCTCACGACGGAGCAAGTTCTCACTACTCAAGAACCGTGCGCTCAAGGTTCGATTCGTGGTCTCTCTCTCTCTCTCTCTCTTTCTCTCTCTCTTTGTCTCTCTCTCTTTGTCTCTCTCTCTCTTTGTCTCTCTCTCTCTCTCTATCTCTCTCTCTCTCTTTGTCTCTCTCTCTCTTTGTCTCTCTCTCTCTCTCTCTCTACTCAGAAGATGACTGGATACTACATGGAGAACGCTTCCTTGTCCGCCAAGAAAGCACGGGAGAAGCTGAGAAGTGACCTTAGACAGACCTTCTCGCTAAGCTGCGTAAAACGTTTGAGACTGCTGGCTGGGTTCCGGTGTAGGACTGCGAAGTAGTGCCAGTTCGTAAGGGCTGCCAACAAGCCAAAGCGGCTAAAATGGTGCAAGCAGAAGCTAGCCAATGGAGAAACTTTCCTGGACGTGCACTTCAGCGATGAATGTACTGTCTGCCAAGATAACAATGGCAGATACAAATTTGTGAGAAGCTCTGCTGATATCAACAGACTTGCCCCGCGTCCAAAGTACCCACTCCGGCTTCATGTGTATGCAGGAATCTCTTGGCGGGGCCCGTCAAACATATACATATGGGATGGCAGAGTACGATTAAAATATGTTTATTGCCTACGATCGTTAAAAAGAGAATAAGTGCAAGAATGATCATAAACAGAATTACCATTGCAGATGCGCATGGATAGTCGGTTCTTTTGCCGGATAGTAGAGAAAGTCTTCATTTCCTTCCGTGACAAGCACTACGGGGGTTGCTGCCGGCTGCAGATGGACAACGACCCCAAGCACACCAGTCGCTACACAAAGGCACGACTGGCTGAGCTTGGGGTAGATGTGCTTCCATGGCCGGCCGAGTCTCCAGATCTTAATCCCGTGGAACTCGTTTGGGCTGATCTCAAGCGCTTCCTCAAGTTAGAAAAGATGAAATTCCTTGTTACTGTTAAGTCTAGTACTTAACTAAATAAAAATAAAACCATCAATAATACTCATGGTCAGGGAGGAGCGCCAAACCAACACACTGGAACAGCTTCGCGATGGAATCCTAGAGTTCTGGAGGACAAAGCTGACGGTTGATCTCTGTCAGAAGCACATTAGGCATGTGCAGACGGCCATGCAGAGATGTGTTCAGGCACAGGGGGGCAACTTCATGGAAGGAAAGCGAGAAGATAAATAGGAAACCAGAAGTGCATATATGCTCCCTTGTCTTTTAATTTCTTATTATTCGAAGAACAATTGTATCACGTTAATTTATTTGAACTATTTACTCATTAGTTATAATTTGCCATGCACTCTTTTTAGTACTCCGGAACTATTGTTGTGTTAATGCTCAACTTCGAAAGGAATAAATCTTCACTAGTTGCAACAATACTATATGGCACATGCAAATGAATGCTGCAAGTTTATAAAAGGAAAAAAGATGGACAAACAAAACGCAGTATCCGAATTCGCCAGATGATCCTCGCATGAAGCGTGCTCGAGGAGTCGAAAATAGCAGAAGCAGAGGCAACATCAACTTCCCACCGCCACGCGCGGAGGTCTGGAAATACTACTCCACAAGCCACACACCGTATTAAAGGTGACGAAAAGTAATGTGAAACAAGACTGATCTAATCGCAGTTCTGCTGGCAGCCAAGTGACTGCGATGAGGACGGCGCATCGCACACAAAGCAGAGAGAGCGACGCCGGTTCGACATCAGTTGAAACAAGAAGAGGAGAGTAAATTGACAAGAAATATAAAAACACACGTAAACAAATACGCAAGAAAAAGGGAAAACGGAACACAGTAAAAAGAAAAGAACTGCTGAGCAGCTCGAAGACTCCACGCACAATAAAACCGTGGGCCGTATTTTATGAATTCTGTATTTCATGAATTCTCAGAACGAGGGCAATTCAAACTGCACTCCCCAACTTTTAGCGACTCCAAAACAAAATCAAAAAGACATTTTTAACGGATGCTTTGTTTTGAAAACGATTTTCACATTTAGATTCCGGATCGTTTGGCGAATCTTTAAAGCACATGATCATATGTGATCATGTCTGGTTTGGTGATATCACTTATCAATGATAAAATCTCTTATTTAATTATTTGTGGATATAAGTAGAGACAAAATAATGGTAGAGAAAAAATTTCATTGAAAAATATTCAAAATGAAAGTTTTTATAGGCAAAAACTGATAACTCCTTATCAAATGATAAAAAAATTATCGATTTTTTATCAGTAGCATCCTTTCTTTATAAGCAAACTAATGTACCATTCAAAATATTTTATGTTTTCCTAGTAAAATAGTTATTAACGAGGATGCAATGGATGCGTCCGATGCGTCCGACGCATCCTTGGTACCAAGATCCTGGGCGGGACTATATCTATCAAAAATGGAATGGAGTTATTCATTAAAAAATTTTCTTCCTGTATTTCAGTACTTCCGTAAGAGCGAAGAGGTAATGTTGATACTGTCTCTTTCTATGTGTCCTCGATTTTAAAGGGTAATGTAGCCGGCGTTCTCTTTTTCTTTCTTTCTCTGTCTGTCTGTCTGTCCACAGTTCGATCTCTCTCACTCTCTCACACACTCAGGCAAGCCACGAGCGAGAAGAAGTCAGTGTAATCTTTCTACTTTCTATTTCACTCTCCCTGCTCCGTATTCTCTTGCTCGTGGTTCCTATTGAATGCATTGAAAAAATTCAAACATTGGTATTTTGAAGTTTTTGTAAAGCTTTATTTTTTTTATTTACAAAATCAATATTAAGAAAAATTGTTTGTTCGGAAAATTTGTTTCATGCAAAAAAAAAAGGTCAAAGAGAGTATGCATTCCTCTTGAGTGTGTTCGTTCACTTGTTCCATTTTGACCGCGTCTTCTGCATTCACTGATGTATTGATGTATTCTTCATTTCCCTGTCCGATTCGAGCACCCCCCCCCCTCCCTCCCTCAATGTCATTCTCTATCTCCTCCACACTTTGTTCCTGACCTTTTTTTTAAGAATTGTTTTGAATCCCTATGGCATAAAAAAAACAACAAACCTCATGTCTATTTTGATTTCGTCCCTTTTTTTAAATGAAATTATTCTCCCAATTTTCCCCAGTTTGCTTTTTTTTAATATACATAAATATAGTAATTAATATAGAAGAAGAAATTCCTTTATTATATCATTTGCTAGACGCTTATTACTAGATCTCTTCCATTTTTTCACACGCCCGGCACTCGGTATTCTTCACACTATAAATCACTACCGTATCACTGAGAGAAAGTAGATCGGGTGGGTGCACTTTATTGGTCAGCGCTTGCTTTTTGGCCAATCACCACTGGCAATGTCGTGATTGGGTACCACGGGATACTGTACCTCAGCATTTTCTCGCCTAGGTTCGCACAGACACACAATCATGATCTCTTTCTCTTTTTCTCTTTCTCTCTCGCTCTCTCTCTCTCTCTCTCTTTCTCTCTCTTTCTCCTGCCTCTCTCATAATGTCTTTCTCCTGCCTCTCTCATAATGTCTTTTTCTCTGCACGCAGTAGCATGATGCTCTTACACTTTCGTTACTTCTTCTCTTGCTGTCTCAAAAATGTTACTCTCATGGCTTGCAAAAATATTCTTCGTTGTTCTCTGTTTCTCTTCTCTTCATTCTCCTCTCTCTGTCTCTCTTTCTCGTTTTCTCTAATTCCTTTATTTCTCTCTCTCTCTCTTTCTCTCTATCTCTAACACGGCACATGGTTGTTTCTCTCTCTCTCTCACTCTGTGTGAATGTGTGAGTTGGCGTGGCCGGCACCTAGGCCGGAGACTTTAACGAACGCTTGCTCTCTTCTTTTAGATCGCGCAGTATAGAAGACCTCTCGCTGTTCAACAGGTTGGCTTTCTCTCTCTCTCGCTCTCTCTCTTTCTCTAACCTTTCCACTCTGCTCGCACTCTCTAGACAAATATGTTTTGTTTTGCTAGAGTAATGCTCGAGAAATAGCAGTCTGAGAATGGCATACTAATAATAATATTCGCTGTCGTCTTACTCGTGTTGCGGGATGCTTTGCATACATATATTTAAATTCTTCTTTGTTTACTTTACTACTTAATAATCCTAAGTTTCTCTCCGGATGCGATAGAGCGGGAACGAGTGAAAGAGAGTAATTGTTAATCAATCGCTTAAGCATGGCTTCCGGAAAAAAACGTGTCGATTTCTCCACTATATTTCACAGGCCATGTATATTCCTATGTAGACTACGAGATATATAAATAAAGTAAACAAAAACAAACAAGTGAAAAATAAGTATGGCTATCGAAATATGTGGTGTCATCTCAGAAAGGAAGTGCACTGCTCAATGTGAAAGGCATGCCTGCTCAGCTAATTGGCTATCGCTTCCTCTTTCTTTCTTTCTTTCTTTTGCTTCTCGTGGAGTAATGCAAGGCATCGATAATTTTCACTAATCTATTTTATTTGAAACCAAAAAAACACAAAATGCCTCTTTTTTGATCCATCATCCTACATCTCGAGACTTATCTACTGAATTATTACTTCGTAACGTCTGTCTCAACATTTCTCTCACTCTCTCTCCTTCTTTCTTTTCATCTATCTCTTTCTCTCTTTCTCTGCCTGCTGCTCGATCGCCGATCTCTGTGCTGTTCATGTTTCCCCGAGCAGATTCATGCTCCGTATTTTCCTTCTTGTTCGCTTTATTCCTCATTGAATGCGGAGACACAAATAAATGCATATGTATGAGTATAAGAACAATATTATTATTATTATTTGTCGTATATCAATTTTAAATATCCTTTTTTTGAGTTTTTGTGGTGCCCCCTCCCTCCCCTCAGAATGGCCGAAAACAAATGCTGGTGATGTTCTGCGGATGGCTATCCACTTGTGTACGAATGTTGTTCTTTTCTATCTTACTTTGTTCCTTTTTGGCGATTATGTCGTCCCTGTGGCTGTTTATTTTTCTTTATTTTTTTTTTAAATATTTTATTTTAAATCTTTAGCATGAATATGGCAGATATTGATCTATACGTACATATGTATGAATGCGCTTTCTTTTTCCCTGCTCCCCTGAAGCCGATCGATCTTTTTGAGTCATTCTCTTTTCCCTTCCCGGGTCCATCCTTGGTTACGAGCAGCGGCCGTCGGTGTTTTATTAAAAAGAAAACCTATTTTTTAAAACTGATTGATTACTGTAATTTTGTTTCCTTTAAACTATTGATTTTGTTTAAATAGATAAATTTGTTTTTATAAAAAGAAAACGCTGGCCGCCGCTCGCGCACGAGAAGCCGTTTTTGTGAAGAAGAGAGATGGGAATGAACGGGCGAAGAGAGAGAAAGATAAAAGAGAGAAGTGAGAGAAATCTTGGCAAAGTGCCAAGGAGTGCCTCTTCAGCTTGAAAAGACGCACCAGCTCTGGCTCTCTCGTCAAGACGGAATCGGACGACGGCGAAGTGCAGCTCACGAAGAACGACGTCTGCTTGTCCTTCAATATTGAGGTGGATTTTTTTAAGAGCTAAAAAATTTGCATATCCATATTATAATTCTTATGGTTAGATGGTTCTATTTATGTGTGAAAAAATCTAACATATAAAAAAAAATTACTCGATATTTTTTATCACAATCAGATTGTCGTAATGGAAGTCGCGGATCTCAAGTCGGTGGCATCGAATAAGATTGTCTACTGCACGATGGAAGTCGACGGGCAGAAGCTGCAGACCGACCACGCCGAGGCGAGCAAGCCGAGGTATTTTGCTTTTAAAGATTTATTAATATAAAAACTCCGAAGATGGATGGTAATTTGTAAAAAAAAAATGGAATTCTTCCTTAAATGTTTTATATTCAAAACATTTATGTAAAAATGCTACCTTTGGACAAATTGTAAAAAGAAAAAAAATCAAAACATATCCCCTATTCCAGTTGGGACACCCAAGGCGACTTCACGACCAAGAACATCTTGCCTGTCGTGAAGGTGAAGCTCTATTCGGAAGTCCGGTCAATCGTCGCCTTTGAGGACAAGGAGTTGGGCAAGGTTTTTTTCTCTTCTTTTTCGGCCAGAGAGCGGAAATCGACGACCGCTCGGGAGGCGGGTTTATATGTAAATGACATCCGGCATAATTAGGTCGTCATTCAACCGACGCCCAATTGCTCCCGCTCTCCTGAATGGTACAAGATGACAATTCCTAAGAACAGCCAAGATGCCAATCTTCGGATACGCATAGGTTGGCATTAATTTATTATTTATTATTTTTTTTCAATGACTTTAATGATAAATCTTTGACTTGTTGAAATTCTTTGTGTCCCTGGAAATGGGCGGAGCTTACTTTATTTCAGCTATTCGTGTCGAGAAGCCGCCGAACTTGAAGTACTGCGGCTACTGCTACGTCGTTGGCAGAAGCGTCTGGAAGAAGTGGAAGAGACGATTTGTCTGCCTTGTTCAGGTAGGGAGGGAGACACTGTGTTTATATTCAACCAATAACCATTTTTGCGATCAATAACAAAATTACAATTAGTGTTCGAATATGTTAATCAAGCCATGCATTTCTATAGGTATCCCAGTACGCTTTCGCCGTTTGTACGTATCGGCAGAAGAAAAGCGATCCGACCGACTTCTACCAGCTGGATGGCTTCACTATTGACTACATGCCGGAGCCGGATCCTGGTGTGTGTGAGAGCAGAGAGAAAGAGTGTGGAGAGAGAGAGAGAAAGAGAGAAAGAGGGAGAGATTGATTTGTGAATAAGAGTGATACAATGAGCTGGCGATTGGCAGAGAGAAGCGTTTCTTGACTTCACGTGTACATACATAGTATGTATGTTATTGAGATAAACTAGCAATTAATGAATAATAAATAATAGTTTTAAAAAATTTCAGAGCTGTGCGCCCAGGGCGGCAAGCACTTCTTCACTGCCATCAAAGAAGGCGACGAGCTCAAGTTCGCTACGGATGACGAGAACGAGCGGCATTTGTGGGTCCAGGTGAAAGTCATTTTTTCCCTCCTCTTTCCGATTCATTCTATCAATCGACTAAGAAATTGTTTTTTTTTACTTTTCTTTTTCTTTTCTTCTAGTAAGGCATAAAAATTGCTATATTTTTGTTACATTAAATATATACATTTATTTTAAAAGTGACAAAACAATTCCAGGCTCTCTACCGCGCTACCGGCCAAGCCTACAAGCCCGTGCCGCCGAAGCAGTCGGCGGTCGCGCCAAGCAAGGCGCAAGGATTCGCTGACAAGGCTTCTAAGCACGGCATGGATGAGCTGATCCAGGCGAGTCACAATCTTAGCACCTTTTCTTAAAACTATATTAATTATATTATTTCATAATATTAAAGAGATATTATTATTATTAGGGCAAACAAGCGCGAATTCAACTGATTGTGAGTAACTGGTTCCTGTAAAAGAAAAGGAATAATTAATTACTTTACAGGCCGACCCGATCACCTTCAGCCACGATCACCTCTTTGAAGAGCTCCAAAATTTGACGCTCGACTTTAGGCTAGAAGAGCCGGTGTGCTCGCTGGTAGGCTACATGCAACTTTTTCTACTGTCTTATAAATACATTTTTTTCTGATCCGCTGTTTCTTTTTTCAGCTTTCTTTTCCTCATTTTGTTCTTGACAATAAGCGTCCTCAAAGATGCAGTTGTTATAGTTGAGAAAACATTTCAGTGATTTAAATTTTTGCAGGTTATCCTTTTTGGTAAGTGGAACAGCATCATTGAAGTAACAAAAAAGAATACATAAAATGACAATTAGGGCTGGTTCTCACCGGGCCAGACCTTCGTGCTGGACGAGTACTGCGCACGCTACATGGTGCGAGGCTGCCATCGACACGTCGCGCTCCTCACGCATCTCCTGAACAAGGCCGACGAAGGACATCTCGTCGATCCGACACTCATTCATTACTCATTCGCCTTCTGCGCGAGTCATGTACATGGCAATCGGTTGGTTATTATTATTATTGTTATTATTATTACTCTTTACTATTATTATTATTCTATTATTAATATTCTTTTCAATATTTATCTACATTTTGTACATAATTCACTTTATGCCATACAACAAGTTCGATCTACAGGGATTCTATTCTTTTTTTTCTTCTACTGACGATGAGGTTGTTCTCCGCTATAATCATGGAGCGCTTAATTTTGAAAATAAAAATAAAACTCTGCTCCTTCTTCATTGGACAGGCCCGAAGGCGTGGGAACGGTGACCCTTGAGGAGAAGGAGCGGTTCCAAGAAATCAAGGAGCGACTTCGTGTCATTCTCGAGAAGCAAATCACCAATTTTAGGCATGTGTTTGAGTTTTGAGTCGACCTTCTTTTTCTTTTAAAACCATGCGTTGTTAATATTTTTTTTAGACATTTTAATGAATATTTTATATGCGCGTATGTATATTGTCGCTCTCTTTAACTGATTTCATATTTATTTTTCACATTTTGATTTTCATATATTGATTTTGAGATAATGATTTCAGATATTGCTTCCCGTTTGGCCGGCCAGAAGGTGCGCTGAAGGGAACGCTGTCGCTGCTAGAACGGGTTTGTTATGGCTCCGCAAGGTTCTAACCGTATTGCTGGCCTTGTTCGCACTGCAGTACTCATTTTTAGTTTCCATTTTTGTATGGTTCGAAGTTACAGTAGTATAATGTTTCTAGATTCCACTTGCCTCTTCATTCAGGTGCTGATGAAGGACGTGGTGTCGCCGGTGCCGCCCGAGGAGGTGCGCGCCGTGATTCGGAAGTGCCTCGAGGACGCGGCGCTCGTCAACTACACGCGCATCTGCAACGAGGCCAAGATTGAGCGTTCGTCATCATCGAGAATCTATCCTTCCTTTCTTGTCTTTTTCTTTTTTTCGTCTTTAAGATATTAATTAAATGAATTCTTCTTTAAATATTAATTTTAAAATATTAATTAAATGAAGTTTTTTTTTAAAGATAGTGATGATCAAAGTTAAATTGAAATTGGCAAAACATTAAAAAGCACAAAAAAAAATTAATTTGTTACAGAACGAATGGGCGTAGACGTCAGTCCTCAACAGCGGATCGAGGACATGATTCGAGTGACTGAGCTGTGCATCGATTTGCTCAAGGAGAATGAGGAGCATCACGGCGAAGTCGGAAAACCATTGTTTATCTTATTTAAAATTCAATTTTTAAAATCAAATCAGTTAAAATAATCCATTTTCAAAAAGAATTACTTACTTATAGAATAAATCATGCGAGGAATTTATATATAATTACATTTGACCTTTTCAAAAAAACCTTCCGTTTTAATCAATGTCTTGCAAATCAAATAACAACTTTTCTGCATGATTCATATACTTTTGTCAAAATGTTTCTTTCATTAATTAATCACATTTTCTCCGGTCTCTTTCAACCTGTCCTCTCTATCGATCTGTTCCCTGGATGCTCGGCTTTCTTTAAAAAACATTTTACCGGCAGTGCCGTAACGGGAATGGCTTTCTTCTTATTCTATGTTTATTTCTCTTCTTCTATCGGGATGATGAGATAACAGAAACGGATCTTCGATTAAAAGTGAGAGAGAGGGCGAGAGAATGAGTGAAATAGAAGAAAAGATAGAGAGAGAAAGAGGGCGAGAGAATAGAGGCATAGAAAAGAGAGAGAGAGAAATAGAGAGAGTGAGAAGAGAGTCTACCGAATTCCTTATTTTAGCAGATTCGTGGGGTAAGTGGAGAGGCCGCCTCAGGTGTTTCCGACTGGATGGTAAACTGAGTGCGAGTTGTGCTGAAGGAAATCTCCTTTTTTCGTTGAATTTAGAACTTTTAATTTTTGCATTACACAAAATTATAATTGTTTTTTTTTTTAAAATAAAAGCACAATCGCGCGCTCAGAGGTGCTGTAGTGGCATCATTGTGTGCTTCTAGTAAATATTCATAATTTGCCCTTTCCCAAACATCCTATTATGACCTCTAAAATGTCCTATCAACGAAACAAAGAAATTGCGTTCTATCGACTCTCTTCCAGGCTCTACATTGCTGATTTCTCCACTTTTTTGTTATTCCTATTATTTTAGTTCTCTCACTCTCTCTCTCTATCTGTTCGCACTTTCCTACTTTTCTGTTCTGTCTCCTCTATCTCCCACTCTACATATGTTGACTACATATGTTGACTCCCTCTCTATCCCTTACCTCTCTCTCTCTTCCTCTCCCAAAATCCTTTCTCACTCTCTGTCTCTCTCTCTCTCTGTCTCCCTCTCTTTCTCGCTTTCGCTTTCTCTATGCATGCTTTTCGCCCTTATTCTCTCCCGGCTACTCCTAACATCCGTGTCTCTTTAGTGTTCAGCTTCTACCCGCTGCCTTGCTTATGGCTTATGTTTCATTTTTATATTCGTCTGCTAAGCATGTCGTCGCATATTTCACCATAAAACTATAATTTTAAAGCATTTATAGTAGCTTTCAACGGCAACGTTCGACGGCAAACACAAAGTTGTCTAGTGGAATTCCACTATTAAAATCTTAATTATTGATTAGTAATAATCTTTTCTTTTTGTTCGATTGAAGTCAACAGCACCAGCTTGTTTACAGTAGCACACCCGAGACATTTTTTGATGACATACAGATTTTTAAATAAACAATTTAAAATGTACTTTTCTAGGCTTTCGCGTGGTTCTCCGATCTACTCGCGGATCACTCGGAAATCTTTTGGTCGCTCTACTCAGTGGACTTGGACGCCGCTCTTGATGTCAGCTTGGTTTTTGATCCTTAAAATTTGAATTTCCCGCTTTTTTTATTTAGGGCAAATTATAATAATTAATGTGCATTCTTTATTTATTTAAATCACTCTTATTCATATTTAGGTTTTTTTTTAAATCATTTTAATGAACTCATATTTTCAGGTGCAACCTGCCGATAGCTGGGATTCTTTTCCGCTCTTTCAGCTGCTCAACGACTTTCTTATGAACGAACGTTAGTCATTTTTTTTAAAGATCGTAACCAGCAGGTAGGTGAATTTGAATTATTTTGAGTTTGCCGCCTTTTCTCTAATTTCGGGTCATTAGAGTATTCTCAATAAACTGTGCCACTTGTAGCATCGCTAAAGAACGGCACGTTCCACTCGAAGCTGACGAAGCAGTTCCAGCCGAACGTCGGCCGCTACATCGATCTCATGGAGCACTCCATCTCGCAGAGCATCGACAAGGGATTCAGCAAGGAGAAGTGGGAGCCGAGAAAGTTAGCGCAGTCTCGAGGCCATTTCGGTGTCGTCTTGGACAATTTTATGCAAAGCTGTTATTCTATACTACAATAGTGGCCCTATTTTTGCCTTAAAAATATTTAAATAAAATGTTAAAGTAATTTAATAAGGCAAGCGGAATTGCCATAACACGATTGAATTAGAGAATAACAACAACAATTGTTCATACGCCATTGACAAGATGGAGAATAACATTGTCAAGGGACGGCTGCGCGACTTCGGAGGACATCTACTGGAAGTTGGACGCTCTCCAATCGTTCGTCATCGACCTGAACTGGCCTGAAGAGGAGTTCAAGCGCTTTCTTCACATGCGCATGAAGGCGCTCACTTCTGACATGGTCTCCAAGGTCGCCAATTGGTCAGATTATTTTTATGATTTCAATCTTTTTCTTACACTGTCATAAGATTGTCCATCTAATTATATCTCCCTATCCCGCTCTAAGCCGCTTATTCCTTCTAAACTGATCAACTCACTTACTTCTTTCCTAATCTTTGGGATCTTTCTCACTCGCATTTTCAGTTTAGTTTTGCTTGACAGGCTCAATGATTTTCTCACTCTCTACTTCTCTCTCTCCTTCTCTCTCTCTTTTTCTCTCTATTTCTTTTTTCTCTCTCTCTCTTTCTCTCTCTCTCTGTCCCTCTCTCTCTCTCTCTCTCTCTCTTTCAGTACCTACCAATGCTTCGACTCGTGGATGCAGCGTGCGAAGAAGAGTACGGAGTAC
Organism: Allodiplogaster sudhausi; assembly: GCA_945643635.1. Lineage (NCBI taxonomy): Eukaryota > Metazoa > Nematoda > Chromadorea > Rhabditida > Diplogasteridae > Allodiplogaster > Allodiplogaster sudhausi. The sequence goes on from CALZFC010000354.1 coordinate 2,745,979, forward strand.
GTGCTGCCGACGGAAGTCTGCGTCATGTGCAATGTCATCTTCTCATCGAAGACGAGAGCCACGCGGCTCAAGATTGACGCTGGCGAGGTCACCAAATATATATTATATCTTTTTAATTATCTAATTTATTTTAAATAATTAATCTGTTTCTTTTCTTTTCACATTAAAGCCAGCTGAATTTTCGAAAAAATTTTTTTACCAATTTTTCTTATTATTATTTCCTCTTAGAGATATATTTTTCTTTCTTTACAGTACAAGTACCAGTCAAAGCTGGACGAGACGCTCGAGACCATGTTGAGGGATATGGAGACGTGCATTCAAGTTAGAAATATTTTTATTAATTTTTACAGAAATTTTTTCCATAAACTTCCATAAATATGACCTGTTTACAAAAACTTTTTGCTAGCTAACCCTCACATATTATTTTGAAGAAAAAATTCAATCAATGAATAATCGTTTGAGAACGCGTAAAATTTATTGTATACGTAGTGATATTAGTGACAATATACATATGACAGAATTGTTATATATACAATGGATATGGATAAATAATTGAAAGAAAGAAAAATACGAAATTGACAGGATCGTATGCTCGACGTGCTGACGTTCGTGCTGAGCAAGCTCGGCCGCTATGACGAAGGCAATCCGATCGGAGCACTTTTATCAATCGCTGTTCGTCTCAATTGACCGATGAATTTTAATTCATTCTTTCTTTTGTTTCAACCTTTAACCTTTAAATTAAAATTGAATTAAATAACAATTGAGTCATTTATTCGCTAAATGGAATAGTTATGTTTCTTTTTGTAATTCTCGTTATTAAAATAAATATATTTGACAGCTGACAATAAGTAAGTAATTATTTTGCTTTCTATTTAACAAAACTTATAATTGGCATCCATTTCATAGTCTTTCCAGCCAAAGCCAAATTCAATCTTCAACAAGATGAAGAATCTTGTGGGCGAGCAAGCGACTCCCGGCCCTCCGGCGAATGCGGCGGTAAGCTAATTAATTACATTCACTAATTATGAATAAATCTTTTCATTATTACTACTTCATGAATTAGCTATGTGATCAATGTGACGATTTATTTGACAGACAATGATTTTATTTATCGCCTAAAATATTGCATCTATGATTATATATACAAAAATCTTTGCTGCTTGAAAATGATAGAAATTTATGTAACTAACCGTTTTTAATTCGTAGATTTGGCAATATGACCTTAAATATTGCATCTATGAGAGTTAATATAATTTTTTTGCTAATTGAAAATAATTGCTGTTTACCTTGTTTAATTCGTCGTAATTTTGCTTTATTATGTAATATTTATTTTTATTGATAGATTAATTTTTGCTCATTTTAAAGAAGACGCCCGTGACGTCGCAGCAGTCGATGGCTGCCGCGCAATCGGGTCACATTGGCAACTCCTACGTCACGTTCATGCGCGCCTGCTCAGAGCAGCTGCGACAGATTGTCATCGACGAAGTCTGGGTCAATCATCTCTTCGAAGTACGCTTTTGTAATTCAAGCTCTAATGCGACACTTTTTTATTTCTTATTCCATCTGAATACGTTAGAAACATCTACGATAGAATTAGGTATTATCAATGAATCACCACAATCCTCGTTTTCTGCGATATTGCCAACGTTTTTATTAGATTTTTTCGCATATACTCTGGCATATACAATTGCAGTCGTGGTACTCGAGCCAGATGAAGATGGTGAACGAGTGGCTGACAGAACGGCTGCAACAGTCGCTCTCTCACTACCAGTACACATGCCTCTCGTTCATCGTCAAGGTTAGCGTCATTAAACGTGGCCATCATTTTTTTTTAATGTTTTACTCACTTTTATGCCTTTTATTATTATAATATTTGGTTGTCAGCTCTACAATTTTTTTTTTTAGAAAGTCTACTCCGACTTTGAACTTCAAGGAATTGATGAAGAGCGCTTGAATGGAAAAGTCGGTTTTTTTTATTTCAAATATTTTGTTGAAAAAAAAAGTTCGTATACATTCCAACAATAACAAAATTAAAAAATATATATTATTTATTATTATTAAGTTATTCTTCCTTATTTTCCGGCGTACCAAACCATCATGCGTCGTCTGCAACTCGAGGAGACAAATTGCGCGCTGAACGATAGTTCGAACGGGCACGCCTCCGGGGTAACGAAGACTTACTGCCTTACTTAATTCACATTAGCACTTTTATCCCTAAGCTGCTAAGTCGCTAATTTAAGTCAAGTTAAATTAAGGTAAGTTAAGGTACATAAGTTAAATAAGTCGTCAAGTCATGTCAAGTCAAATCAAGTCAAGTGAAGTCAAATTACGTTAAGGTAAGGTAAGTTAAGTTAAGTTAAGAAAATTAAAGTTAAGGATAAGTTAAGTTATGTGAAATTTACCATTCAAAATTCATTTATATATCTTTCCTTGATAGGTGCCATACGTCGGAAATGCCGCAGCGGCCGTTTCCAATGTCTCGAATATGGTAGAGGGCGCCGGCGCCAAGGTCTTCTCCCTCTTCAAGTGATTCTTAGTGACCTGTCACGATTTAATAATAAATTAATTAAGGTACCCTAATTAAAGTGGTCTTTACGTAAATAAATATCTATTATGTCGCTAGTATTTTAATTCGTCAGTCAATTAGATACATTTTCTTCCCGGTAGCCCCTTCTTGTCTAGCTGTCTTTAGCTTCCATAGAATAACTCCGTGAACACACTGCTTGGGTCTAGAATGGCTCATTTTAATTTTGCATCATAGGTTGTGAAGGCTCCTCGCTCAACTGCATTGCCATCTTCTTCTTACTTTCGTTTTCGTAACAGAGTCCTTATCGCTTTATTCATTGTTGATGATCTATGCATTTATGTGTTTTTAAGGGTTATTTTCTTACCGTAATCATAGCCTCCATTACCACTCGTCTAGCATATTTAATATGTTAGAACGGCGCCTTGTAAAGAGTACTTTTTCAAAAAGAAGTTATTCGTAAAAAAAACTGGAGACGTGAAAAAAGTATGCAATATACGGCCAATCTGGGAGAGAAAAAACGTCTTTCTGCTTAGCAGTAGCGACTTTTTTGTCACAGCCAATTGATGATTCCGTAAAAGAATTTTTTCCAGGGAGATATGATTTTATTTTCTTCTCTTTTCTGCCTCACGGGAGCCCTTGCACCAGCAATTTGCAAAGCAAAAAGATTTTTATGCATTAATATTTTAATTATTTCAGTGACAGGGTTCCTCAAAGCAATGCATTCTTTTCAGTGTTTAAAAATTATCCGCTCATAACGATGTGACCAAAATGGCTTGCTTCTTTTTTTCTATTTTTATCCCCAATATAAACCGCCTGTGAATCCTTGCGAACAAAAACGTTGCCTTGATTCATTTGCAATTATTATTTGACCTTGAACCACCAATATTGTTGACCAATCAATTTAATTCGAGGATTTGGTTCCTATGTGACTTAATGCTTCGTAGAATGCAGATGTTTCTCTTCTCTGTCTCTGTCTTTGTGAATTCCCGCAGCGCGAACACCGGTGATTCTTTTATGTGTATTCTGAATGACGTCATTTGTAAATCAAATTGATTAATAAAGCATTAGTTTGGAGTTTGCAATAATTAATGTTAAGAGTAATAGCATGGACTTGAATGGGCGAGGTTGTGAATGTCAAGCTTACAATTAGTGTTCATAAGAATGACAGACAACGAGGGTAACAGCACGCAAGATTGACAGAAGGCGACAGTGAAAAATACAGTATTGAAAGCGCAGAAAAGGGTCAACGATATAACTTGCTTCATTTTATTTATCTCTTCAGAATATATGCACATATGTATTTTATCATCACCTACCACAGTTTTTTCATATGGGTCAAACAGGCTCATGGGCCGTTTTTTTGGGCCCGGCCCTATGAAAAAACAGCAACCCCCCCCCCCAGGGAGGTTGGGCCGACCGGTGCCCAAACTATTTCAGCCGGTAAATTTTTTGGCCGATAGCACATAAGTATATAAGCATTAGTCAATTTTGAAGGTGAGTCATAATCCCCAGCGTAGTAATCATTATAAACAATCTGTTCGAATATTTTTACACTTATCAACCATGCTACATCTATACATAAATCTATGTTTTTCACTGTACACCAGAAATGAACATTAGGGTTTATTATTTTGCCTCATTACGAACGAGACACTGACGCTACTCTCTCGTGAGCATCTGATCTTGTGGAAAGTCAACCCCCGACACAGACCGAAGAGAAACTTTCGATAACTAGTAGATGTTAGTAATATCGTCAGCGATTGAGCTGGTGAGTGCAGCGAGAATAAGACTATGGAGGCTGCCGCTAGATCTAAGAAGGTCATTTTATAAGCACAAAAATAATAATAATTGACTTCTAAGAGATGATTAAGATCATGTAAATTCGTTCAAAAATATATACATGTCTGAATATATTTAAAAACTAAAAAAATAAATATAGACTCACCGTCATTCTCAATATTTAATTTCATCATTACAACTATAGTGACAATTGGAAAGGCGAGAAAGCATAAAGGCACGCATAGCTGAAAGCAGCTTTGAGTTTTATGAATATGATATAATTGTGCTCTATTGTAATTGTGAATTAAAATAATCAAAACCAAAATTAACGATCAAACAAATTCAAATAGTCAAAATAAGCCAAAATGTGAAATTTCTTTTTTCTGAATAGACTCATCTGCCTTTTTTATTGTTCGAATAAAAAGGACTTCACAGACTGTAGCGAGAAGACTGTAGAAGAGTCGTTTTTGAAGCGCGAGTCGGTCAGTCGACATTTTGACTGATGAGGAAGCAGAAGTGATGATGTGGCGCATGTGAAGGCTCAGTGATGTGACTGCGACAGTGGAGATGCCCACAAAACCGATGAATACAACTACAAGCATACATATGTTCTATGTACCTATAATTGCATCGTTGCTTTGCTGATATCGGCTGGAAATAAAATTGTCCACTTCGCACTTGAACAAGCATATCCATTCAGCTTTTTCACCATCAAAACTCACCCATTACCAAGTGCATCTTCGGGTGATCAACGCAAAGAAACTGTGAGGCTTCAAAGTCGTAGAGATCTTCAAATGCCTGCGAGGTCCATATTTAATATGAATTGCGTGGAAGGATAAAATGTTCTTAATAATTCCTGACATAATCAGAAGAGTGGTCAGCAGACATTGGGCGAATGACGAGTGAGAGAAGAGCAATGCATAATGTCACGAAAACAGAGACAGTACAATAGACTCCGATAAGCGTTCTCCGTGATAGAAGGAATCGTGAACCGGGCAATTGGAGTTGCTTAATGGATCAAACTATTTATCCTATGTCGACACACCCGAATTGTTTGTCGTGATCGCATAAATAACTCGTAAAGTAGTCTTTGTACTCGGTCTGAACTAAATTATATATTCCAACGCTATCTAATTGAAAGTAATTCGGGCACTTTATCAACACTTGATTTAATGGAATGTTGTTAATTTTCAAAGAAAACTGTAACTTACCTGTCGTAACTCGGAACGAATAAACAATGAAACTTACTTGGTGTCGATAAAGGAAGCAAAGTCCCAAATTAATACACATGTTGCTGTAAGAACGAATACAAAAATCTGAAATACTTTATTCTTTTATTTTAGTTGCTTTAAGAAGTTTTGAAGGCTGGTTTTTCCTTACGCTGTTGTTAAAGGAGCTTGAAAGTCGTTAACTCCTAACACGAAATGCCGACTCATTCAAGTACCGTAGTCGTGAGCCGCGCGTTCTTGGCAATTTGCCAAGATCCTTGCTTCAAAACCTTTTCTCTTAAAACATGCGTTTGATTGGCCGATTTCAAATTGGCGGTTTGCGTCCGTTTGGTGAATCATGAATATGCCGGCATATATTTTACAGCAGAACAACGAAATTTCACGCTTTTTGGTCATTTTTACGGCCGAACGACGAAATTTCACGCTTTTCGTTCATGATATGCTATTTGGCCGTAATTTGGTCAGGGGACTAATGTTAAATCTAAAGTTCTGTATAAATCACTAATATTTCCCTCATGATCAGACAACTCTTTTCAGATGCAAATTACTCCTCTAACTTTTAGTTTAGAAAATTTAATTTTTGCTGATGATTTCGCAAGCTCAATCCGGACATATTCACAGAATCATCCTTTCAGCAAAAAAATTGAGTTTTTGCCTCCTTTAAGCGAACAAACCGCTCTCTCTGATGTTAGTTGCCTTATTGCCGTGAAGTCGAGTGGACTATCGACGTAAACGTAGTATAAAGGAGGGAAGCATGTAAAGCGGGCGAAGACGTCGAATGTGATATCGTGAACGATTTGTACGAGCTGAGCCAGTCAAAAAGAGGATGTGAGAAAAGAGGAAGATCAGCCTCAACGCGAACAAGAATTCACAGACCACAATGGCTGCGAGAAGAAATCGATAATTGCCGATCTTCCGGTCGCTGTGCCTTAGAATGGCGACGGCGGCGAGGACGTTGAGAGCGACGCTGCCGACGCAGATTACTGCATGCACGACGCGCAGTGAACGCAGCAGAGAACGCGGAAACTCACGCATGCTGCTTTGATCTCAACTACATAAAGACAACACCAATTTACTCAACAGTTATAAGTAGAACTACAATAGAATGCCATGTGCGTGACATGACTTTCAACGAATGTCTTGACATCAAAGGCAACCCTTGTTTCCTTTGCTTTTCGGGGGTCAAAAGGGATGTTTTTTCGCGCTCTCCACGGGAAGATAATTGCCATCTATATTTGGCTTCGGCCCGGAACGAATAATCCTCGTATGAAAGAGACGTCACAAGTACATAGTGTAATAATAGGGATCTATATCTCGGCTCCATGGGGTCGTTCAACCCAATCTATCGCTCATTTGACTGACAATGATCTCGACGCCCCACGAGCAAACTCAAGAACGCAACTTTGGAACCACGGAGCAAAAAGATACAGTATCCAAGCGATGAATTTTAAGTAGTCAATACAAAGTCCCCGGCCGAAACCCGAAGAGTGTCACTTGCCAGCTGCGCTCGCACTGCCGTCCACCTTTTGAATGCCTTCGATACATTGGAAACTGCAGCTGTCTATCGACTTTAATATGCATCGAGGAAATCCCACTTGCTAATTTAAATTTGCGTACAGCGAGAGCAAAAAATTATAAAATTCGCACAATTTTGTTTTATTAATTCATCAAGAAACAACTGCGTAATATTTAAAGAATGTACAGCTATATAGGTGTGCAATGAATGTTGAAGAAAGTGTCACGTTTGGGACGATGTGACCAAAAGTTATTGTTAGACGACACTCCCGCAATCGTTCGGTTGGATTCAAATGTCGGAACATAATTGGGATTCTTGCAAAGACAGACAGATAATGCTTCGAAATTCTATTCGCTTCGAAACAGCTGTAACATCTAAACTGCCTGCAAATGCCAGAGAAGAATTTGCGATAGCAGCTGCCGCCGTAGTAAAGTGTCGCTTTTGAGAGGTAATCCTCAGGATGTTACCTATGAGGATAATGTGTCTGAATCTCTGGCATGAGCGTGCTCTCTCGTACTCTCTAGCATGCCACCATTGTTTAAAACAAAAAACACAACAGCAGAAAAAAGATACGAAAGGAAAAGATAGCATCTTTCAGCTGAGATTACCCTCAGGATAATGTCCGGCGAAACTAAGTGGTAATGGTTTTACCCTCATGGGTAACAACTTCAGGATGACCCCTCAAAAAGCGACACTTTACAACGGCGCCTGGATCTAATTGTAATCAACAAGTGAATGAAACGCGTAAAAATAAATGATGTGTTCATACATACATGAATTTGTTACATTCTTAATTTCTTAATTACAGTGGAGCCAATGACTTTTCTGCGTAGGTTCGCTTTTTTATTCCATCGTAGAATATTTTTAGGTGGAAATCCCTTTATACAATGATTTTAAGTCGCGCAGCTGTTCAGTTGTTTTTTCCCAGACGGTCTATCAAACAAACCGTAATGTGAAACAATATATATAATATTTTGTACTCGTGGCCAGAAGACACATTATTGGAGATTGTTTTAAGGCATGTAATAGAGAATAAGCCTTATACGACTAGCTGTAGCTGTAGGTGCTCTTATGTTGCAAGCAAACAAGAAATTTTGTATTCACATTTGCAGAATGATTGAGAATCTTTAGCAATATGTCGTATCTAAAAAAAAACTCTATTCAGAGCCATGAATCATAAAATGAGGACTGAATATCAAGCTGTGTCAGGGTAGCCGACTTTTTTGCCACCATCCGCGGTCACTGGCACGGCTACGGTGTGTTTATTCAGCTTGTAACCCTTCGGTTTGTGTGCGATCCACTGGCTCCCGCTAACGCTTCGTTGCCTCTGCTAACTTTACATGGGGACTTCGTTTGTCTGTGCCATCGTATAACTCTCTCTCTCTCTCTCTCTCTCTCTCTGTCTTCCGCAATATCTCTCTCATTCACAAAGACTGAATTTGCAGAGAGGTTCAACCACACACATGAATCGGTGAAAAAATGGCATTGTCTCAACTCTGGATTCATCGTCGACTATAAGAGCCGGTCTCTTTCGTCCAGTACAACCAGGCAATGTTTAGTTTCTCGTTTACTTTCCTCAAATTAAAATTTAATCCTTTTTGAAACGTGCTTTAACCACCTTTAAATAAAAATTGTTTCTAATTAAACAAAATTAAAATGTGTTCATAGCTTCCGCTGAATTGCTTATTCTCTGCCAGAACTAAAAAATGCACGTCTCGTCATCTTTGACTTTCTCGCTCTTCCTCTTCGTCGTGGCGACCAAAGCGCAGCTTCTTCCTGTTAGCTTTTCATAAAAAAAAATTAACATAAAAAAATAAATAATGTTGTTAATAGATTATCAATTTTATGAAAGAAGAATAAAATAATTCAAACATTAAAATTCCCTAGGGCGTCGCGTGCGGCAAGGAAGACTGCAGCCTGGCGCTGCCGACGTGCGTCTGCGATCTCGGCTACAGTGGCGCGCGCTGCGAGACCGGTGCGTTTACTGTACATAGACTGGTTTAATTTTCACCACTTTGTATGGCGTTATGCAAAAAAATCCATTTTCTTCCCGATCACGCGAAAAGTTCAAATCATGTTTCTAATCTCACCTTGCCCAGAGGCCTTCTGCAACTCGGCCCTCCAGTGCTCGGGCAACGGCCTCTGCCTCGGCACGGTCCGCTCTTACTTCTGCCTCTGCAACCTGGATTGGCCCGAACTGCGGCCAACTCGTCGGCGTCGGCCTCCCGCTCCTTCCGCCTCCATTCCTTGGATAAATCGTATTTATTATTTTATTCTCCTATTAATTATAATAATTATTATAATAACGATAATAAAAACAATTCTCTCGCCCAGCCCATGACCTCACGGCGTACACATGTGAGTGATTAATGTATTTTACTATATCTCCCCCTGACGCTGAATGTATCTCACGTTTCTATTTTATTGCCTCTTATTTTCATGTAATAAAGCTGTGATATCCATGCAATCTTAAAGGAGGTCTCCGGCGAATAAATAATGTTTCGTTTTTTCGCTTTATTTGGTAAAGCTGAGCTATAAACATCGATTGTAAGTGGTCCGAAGCCACAAAAAAATCCTAAATTGTGAGAAAATTAACATTTTAGTAGGAGGATTACGGTGCAATCCTCTACCACTCACGTACTATGAACTCTGAGTCAAGAGTGAACGCGCATCTCATCCAGTCACAACGACTACGCATGGATACGGAGTATATCTATAAATGAATTTCAATTTTTTACATTTCATCATTATTACTCAGGCCGTCTCATCCACATTGGGAACACTCCGAATGGCCTTCATGTCCGAGAGTACATATTACGAAATCCGAGAAAACTACGTTTCCCCTGCTGTAGATAGAGTCTACATGCGTCAGCACGACTATTGGTTCAATCGCCTACTCACTGATATCGCAAATGTTTGCTGTCTCTACACTTTGGAACCAGTATAATAAATCTGAATTTCAGGGGGAACCTTTTCATCTTACCGCCGATGGAGCTTACAACTCGCGCGGATATTGTGCAATGTGTTTGTGCAACGAAATCATGTTAAGAGAGCCTCTCAGTAAGGCTCCAGTAGGCACTGCCCTAGATGCAAGATTGCGGATCCAAACATTGAGGATGTGATCAGACATGACCAAGGGCCTATCTATTAACTTTTTGGGAAAATTTTATTTTTATAAAAATTTTCTCTCCAGGAATACCTTAAAGTGTGTTAAAATTTTGAAAATTCATATCGGGCTTTAAAGTCAACATTTTTTGATATCCTTTTTTTCTTTCGATTTCTCGTCGAATGCTTAATAAAAAGTGTGTTGGGACTTTCCTCAAAAAGTTTCATTTTAGTTATTTAATTTCGTCATGAATTTTTGTTTTCGCTCGTTGAGTACCTTAACCTCATTTGTGCGTGGGATTTTTGTTTCAGATTAAAGAGCATGAAAAACTGTATAACATATCTCAGAACCAAGGTCAACGTCTTTCCCCCAAGCCCCGAAAAAGTTACGAGAATAGGAGCAACTCTCGCCGGGACGATTGCGCAAAATGGCTACAACGGGCCAAATTTGAGACGCCCATTGAAGATAAACAGATTGTTCTATTCAGAAAGTTATTCTTTTCAATATTTGTCTGAGAAATTTTCACTCAAAGCGTGATTAATTGATAAAATCCGGAAAAATCAAATTTTCAAGCATTTTGGAAAATGGATGAAAACCTATTTCATGAAGATTAATGCGCACGAGCTTACTGAAAACAATAGTTTAATAGTTATGTCTTGTAGAGCACAAAATTCTACACAATGTATGTTCAAAGCAGATTGTTTTCACTTTCCATTTGCCCCGAAAAGGTGATTTCAAATGCGCCGTCCGAGCAAAAATTTGCTTCGGGTATTTTGTCTATAAATGCGATAATTTTATTAATCGCTGTTTTCGTTCCAAATAACAAGGTATTTCGTGTTCCTGGTATCGAACAACATCTCTAGGCCAGATTGTGGACAATTTTTTTTTTTACTTTTGACTGCCTATTTTTCGCCATGAGAGACTTGATTGTGGAAGGAGAAGGACAAAAATTTGTATCGGGTGTTTTGTTTATAAACGCGAAAAATATAAATGAGATTCAACATGTAAATTCGCTATTTATGAAAAGGTTTATCCTTCATTGTAATACTTAATAAAATTTAATTTCAGCAATGTTGCTAGTCGTTGTTCTGACCAGTTGCCTGACCATTCGCAGTGTCATACGGTAACTTGAATTGTCATCAACGGTCAAATATTTTCTTTTTTTGTCATGTTCATTCCTAAATGTTTTTTTAATGATATCATTAACGTTTATTTTCTATTGTCATATTCAGAGATGTGTGATTGCCCAGTCAACACGGTGTGTAAGAAAGTCAGTGATTTCGAGTATGAGTGTGAATGCGCTGTTGGTTTCACCGGTGAAATGTGCATACCTGGTTCGTTTTATAGTATTCTGGCAATGACTACAGATCTCGTAAATATTAGTTCCAGAGTCCTCTGGCACTGCCTACTGGATGATCCTGGGCTTCATTCTGGCGCTGATGCTTATCTTGATCTTCTGCTACATGATCTACAGGAAGAAGCGAGACGTAAGTTGCCATCTGTGAATATAAGCTCCGAAAAGCGGATCATTCTCCTGTTTCGTAGTTGGATCGTTTTTTTCCTCGGAAAAGGATGAGTGTTATTTCTCTCATTTTGTTGAACGAACTCCCATTCTCACCATTGTTCTTCTGTGACCTGCGAAATAGCACCCCATAGTGAGAATAAGGACCCGGCACTTGAAATAGCGCATAATCGGTTTGATGATTACCCTTCTCTAATTGGCTCAGGGTGTACTAAACAGAAATGTCCATCATAAATGATTAGTGCCGAATGTAATATACTGACAGCTACGAGACTCTGATGAAGGCCATTCGCAATCGCTATCTTGCAGCGTCTTCTCGACTTGAAAAATTACATCTTCTATCGATTGTGACCCCTTATCTTAGTCTTGCTGAAGTAGAACGCTATATTCCGGGGCTTACGGAGTATTCATACACGCAGTCTAAACGATTGGCACATCGAGGGAAGGAAGTCGCAAAAGATAATAAGAGGATGAAGTACTCAGCTGAGGCCATCAACCGCTTTATCGAATTTATAACGAGGTTTACATTTAGCAAAAATCAGGCATTTGAACTAAAGATTATTATTTTTGATTTAGCTTCAAGGTGTCCGTCACCCTTCCTTTTGGAACAAGAACATCTAAGTTATCAGATGGTAGTCTCGTGGAATATCCTAACATTCTTCGACAGCATAGCGCAACTGAAATCATAGAACTCTACCAGAGGTTTATTTTTTTCTAAATTTTTTTCTAAATACTGACAAACTTTGAAGAGATCTCGAGGAGACGAAGGAGGAAAGGCTGTTGATGTCTGCGGCAACCATGTATCGAATTCTTTCTGCCTGTTCAGCAACAAGACGGAAAAGTCTCCACGGTGTAGACTTTTTCGTTGCCGACGCAATGGTGGTTTGTAATAAAGTATTTAAAAACATTTTTCTAAACATTTATTTTAAAGGGCTTTGATGATGCGCTAGGGATCGTAGAGGGGCTCAAGATAAGCGGCGACATCGATGAATTTTGGGCAACTTCGCTTAGAATGAAGTTTCTCGAGGCAAAGCAATATTTGCGGACTGACTACAAAGTCCACATCAAGCAGAAATCAAGAATTGCCGATCACTGTATCGGTCACGCGATCAGTGATCCCAAGTTGCCAGAGTTCTCTGAGCCGTGCCAAGGAGAAGGAATATCCGATTCTCACATTCATGACCTTGTTTGTGATCGTTGTGAGTTGGTAAAGGTCAGTTTTTAAAAAATATGATTAAGTAGGCACCTAGCCACTTTCATAACTTCAAACAGTACACTAAAACATTTATAGATAGTAACTGAAGATCTTCGCGCAACTGTTGAGGAACTTCGTGATGCTGCCGCAGATGGGACTGAATTATGGAGGAAATTTGATAGAACACTGTCAGATGTTCATAGAATTGAGACGAGGATTGATGACCTGAAGAGGCATCAAATTCGAGCAACTGCCAGCGAGCGTGACCGCGATCAACTTGTTGCGTCTTTGGAAGACAACGAGGCCCTCATAACGCTTGACTGGGCGATGAAGCTTCTGCCAATGTTCTCTCGCGAGAAGACGACTGACTTCTTTGCTAAGAGGGGAATCTCTTGGCACATAAGCCATGTCCTTGCGAGAGTTGATGGCGACTTGAAGCAACATACGTTTATTCATATAATGAAATCAGACCTCCAGGTTAGAAATAAACTACGAGTCAATATTAATTCGCATATATAAATATTAATACATCGATCTCCTTTAAATAGTAATTATAATTTATATTGGACTGATAGTTATAACTATTACAATTATCAGGATACTGTCGCAGTCACTTCCGCAATTGGACACATTCTATCGTCACTGTCGAAAGTAGGAATCACGAAGGTTCACCTCAGATCTGATAACGCTGGTATTATTGATTTTCATATTATTGCATTATATTCCTCGAAATTCAACGACTCTGATAACAGGATGCTACAAAAGCAGTGCTACAATTGCCAGCCTTCCTGAGATATCTCTCAAATCGAATGTCAAGATCGCTTCCTATTTTTTTTCCGAGGCGCAAGCAGGAAAATCCGCCTGCGACCGATATGCGGCGGTTGTGAAGCGGAAGCTTCATGATTACGTTGATTCTGGTCACGATGTAATCAATGCAGATCAATTTTATCAAGCCGTACTTCACCTGAAAGAACTCGCTGGGCTATCCGTATACGTCCGCACGCTGGCTGATCCGAAACCATCACCCACCAAAATCCCCCTCATATCCACGCTGAACACATTCGTATTCGAGGAAGACGGAGTTCGGGCATACAGACATTCTCGCATTGGAACGGGAAAATTGATACCATATTCTTCATTAACCTCGAACTCTGCAATAGCCACAAATCAGAGAAAGGGGGGAAAGCTACCTGGCACCCCTGATTTCTGGTCGAGTACTGGGAAGCCACTGCGTTCTGAAAAGAACCCTCCTGCAATCGTTTCTCCAGGAATCAGTCACGACACTTGCCCGGCAGATGATTCAGAAATTTGCTCTTCTGAGACCCATCTTTTCCGCTGTCCTGTGGATCCATGCATCTCTGAGTTTCTAAGCTCTCAGCAATTGGCACGTCATCTTCTTCTGGGGAAACACAGATACCTGCCTGAGCGTCTTACGCTCCGCGACATTTCACTGCAGTACTACACTACGTCTGTAGAAGGCGTTCAAGCAAGACGCGTGTATCCTGATGTTGATGCCGCTATCGAGTCCTTGGAGGTTGTTGGATTGAATTTATTCCTATAAGGCTTTAATGTGATATATTGTTTTTTTTCTTTCTTCAGAAAACGAATGATAATGGAAAGAAGGCCATGCAAGGGTGGGCTCTACGTGACCGTAAAAGAGGAGAAAGATTGCCTGAACGGTCAAAGGAGTTCATCAAGAAGATTTTTGACGAAGGATGGCGTTCAAAGGTCAAATCCGATCCGCGTACAGCAGAGGCTCGGATGAGAAATGCAGTGGACGATCAAGGGAGACTAATGTTTGCCCCTCATGAGTTACTAAACTATCGTCAGATTGCATCCATGTTCTCCCGTCTAGCCCAACAACAGAAGAAGGTTCGAATAACTCGATTAAAAAAGACATGGAAACATCATGACAATTCAGGAACCTCCAGTTCAAACGGAATCAACGGAGACGGATGAAGCGCTCATAGAATTATTTTCTCAAGAAGGAGACGAGGAGGAGCATTTCAGAACTGATCCGCAGTTTGAAACCGAATTCGATATCAACAGGGATATTGCATTCAATGAGCTCCAACTGGCTCACGAGCCTGAAATCGGACAAGAACCAGATGCCCAGCGAAATAGACCACATGAGGAATTATTTTGATAACTCTCTCTCTATCTCTCACTCTCTCTCTCACTTACGACGTCTCCTTCAATTAGATCCAAAAAGACTGTATTATTTGTGAACATCAGTTCACTTCGCAGTTATTGACTAAATGTATATGCCAGAAATGTATCAGTCCTTTACAGTTCGAAAGACAGTACACAGCAAAAAAATATGATGCAGCCGCTCCAAATTCTTCAGCTATGTATCATATGAGTCAATTGAAAGCAGAAAAGGAGAATCGGCCCAAATCTGGCATTCATGGATTGTTCGTTATAGAGAATTCATGCACTTGACGACGGAAATTGTTCTCTTCTGCACTAATTGTGTGATGAATCAAAGGCTTTATTTCGTAACTGATGCCGTAGAGAACATATCCAAAGAGAGAAAAATAACTTATAACGTCCGACAAGTCATTTACATGGGTGAAGCAAAATGATAAGTATTTATGATGTAAAAGTATTGTTGTAACCTTAATAAAGCCATAATTGCTCGCGAATTCGCACCTTTTTGCCTGACACAAGGGCGAGAGAGCATTTGACTTCTAGACATCGATAAGGCGGTAGCCCTGAAAATCGTTGTCGGCTGGAAAATTTCAATGAAGTTCTTTGGAATAAAAGTTTGCCGAGAGAAAAATTTCCCCTATTACATTCGGCACTAATCATTTATGATGGACATTTCTGTTTAGTACACCCTGAGCCAATTAGAGAAGGGTAATCATCAAACCGATTATGCGCTATTTCAAGTGCCGGGTCCTTATTCTCACTATGGGGTGCTATTTCGCAGGTCACAGAAGAACAATGGTGAGAATGGGAGTTCGTTCAACAAAATGAGAGAAATAACACTCATCCTTTTCCGAGGAAAAAAACGATCCAACTACGAAACAGGAGAATGATCCGCTTTTCGGAGCTTATATTCACAGATGGCAACTTACGTCTCGCTTCTTCCTGTAGATCATGTAGCAGAAGATCAAGATAAGCATCAGCGCCAGAATGAAGCCCAGGATCATCCAGTAGGCAGTGCCAGAGGACTCTGGAACTAATATTTACGAGATCTGTAGTCATTGCCAGAATACTATAAAACGAACCAGGTATGCACATTTCACCGGTGAAACCAACAGCGCATTCACACTCATACTCGAAGTCACTGACTTTCTTACACACCGTGTTGACTGGGCAATCACACATCTCTGAATATGACAATAGAAAATAAACGTTAATGATATCATTAAAAAAACATTTAGGAATGAACATGACAAAAAAAGAAAATATTTGACCGTTGATGACAATTCAAGTTACCGTATGACACTGCGAATGGTCAGGCAACTGGTCAGAACAACGACTAGCAACATTGCTGAAATTAAATTTTATTAAGTATTACAATGAAGGATAAACCTTTTCATAAATAGCGAATTTACATGTTGAATCTCATTTATATTTTTCGCGTTTATAAACAAAACACCCGATACAAATTTTTGTCCTTCTCCTTCCACAATCAAGTCTCTCATGGCGAAAAATAGGCAGTCAAAAGTAAAAAAAAAAATTGTCCACAATCTGGCCTAGAGATGTTGTTCGATACCAGGAACACGAAATACCTTGTTATTTGGAACGAAAACAGCGATTAATAAAATTATCGCATTTATAGACAAAATACCCGAAGCAAATTTTTGCTCGGACGGCGCATTTGAAATCACCTTTTCGGGGCAAATGGAAAGTGAAAACAATCTGCTTTGAACATACATTGTGTAGAATTTTGTGCTCTACAAGACATAACTATTAAACTATTGTTTTCAGTAAGCTCGTGCGCATTAATCTTCATGAAATAGGTTTTCATCCATTTTCCAAAATGCTTGAAAATTTGATTTTTCCGGATTTTATCAATTAATCACGCTTTGAGTGAAAATTTCTCAGACAAATATTGAAAAGAATAACTTTCTGAATAGAACAATCTGTTTATCTTCAATGGGCGTCTCAAATGTGGCCCGTTGTAGCCATTTTGCGCAATCGTCCCGGCGAGAGTTGCTCCTATTCTCGTAACTTTTTCGGGGCTTGGGGGAAAGACGTTGACCTTGGTTCTGAGATATGTTATACAGTTTTTCATGCTCTTTAATCTGAAACAAAAATCCCACGCACAAATGAGGTTAAGGTACTCAACGAGCGAAAACAAAAATTCATGACGAAATTAAATAACTAAAATGAAACTTTTTGAGGAAAGTCCCAACACACTTTTTATTAAGCATTCGACGAGAAATCGAAAGAAAAAAAGGATATCAAAAAATGTTGACTTTAAAGCCCGATATGAATTTTCAAATTTTTAACACACTTTAAGGTATTCCTGGAGAGAAAATTTTTATAAAAATAAAATTTTCCCAAAAAGTTAATAGATAGGCCCTTGGTCATGTCTGATCACATCCTCAATGTTTGGATCCGCAATCTTGCATCTAGGGCAGGGCTGTATGGACGTCTCCTTGAGTCTTACAGAGAGGCTCTCTTAATTCCATACAACGTTATCATTGCATTTAGCGTGACCGAGGAGAAGGAAACTTGGAAGATGTCCCTAGGATGCGAATGGTGAACATCACGAACTAACTGCAGATGACTCGTCGCCCGCTATGGTGCCACTGGGAATGACGAAGGCGCTGGATTCCTTGCTGGCAGAGATCGGTGGCGCTCAGGCCATCACTTCCCTTACCACCGATAGGAGTCGCTCGGTGGCTGCAGCCCTTCGTCCCTATATCATAAGACATATGAACGACGAATGGCATCTAGTGAGGAACCATACAAAGCTGCAATTAGAAGTCGATTTTAATTTGTAAAAAAATATTAATTTTAGCTAGTTTCTTTAGAAGGCGAAGAGAAAGAGGAGCGGCACTCTGAAAGACTGGACTCGCAGCATTATCAACCACATTTGGTACGCTATCACGTCAGCTAAGGGAGACATTGACGATGCTGAAGTTCCTTGCAACACTGAACCATCTGGATGGCATCCACTCATGGCCAAAGGTCAAAACAATGTAAACGTGAAAAATTAGTATTGTAGAAATTTAGAGCGCGCGTTTTCCAACTTTAACTGGCTGTGACCACGGGATTTTGCCGAATGCGCCGAATAACAGCCGCCTTCCTACGGCTGTGAGGGAGTGGCTTGGCGAATACTTTGAAAGGCAAGTAGATGATGTTGCCAAAACATCACCATTTCTTGCAGCCTCGCAGGTAAACGGAATCACCACAAAGCTATCATGACAATTACTACATTTCAGGTGGGATCCTTTCACTCCTACGCTCCAAGTCGGTTGCCAGCTTCCGCAACTGTCTTCGCTTGGAATTCAGCAGAGTGGCCATGCGGTTGTACTTGAAATGTCGTCTACCTTACGCAGCATGCATTTGAGTGCACTTTGAGCCAGAGCACCTTGCATAGCCGAGTCGAATGTACTGTTAAAGCATGTTTTCAGCTCGTGCCACTTTGGCCGCATTTCGTAGATGGTGACAGCATCCTTCAAAAATACCTCGTCAAAAATCGATATTCGATATATCTTCAATAAAATTCAATGAATCTTCAATTTATGAATTCATCGTATTGCACTCATTGTATTTCTGTTATACCGACGAGGAAAGACTTAACAGAAATACAATTAAAGTAATAAGATGAACAATTATGAAGTTCATAAGAATGACAGACAACGAGGGTGACAAAAGGGAAGATTGACAGATGCCGACAGTGAAAAATACGGTATTGACAACGATATAACTTGCTTTATTTTATTTATCTCTTCGAAGTATATTTTATCACCACCTACCACTATTTTTTCATATCGGGCCCAAAAATGCTCATAGGCCGTTTTTTTGGTCCCGGCCTGGGCCCTGTGACGTTGGGCCGGGCCGGACCGTTTCCATCTCTGTCCTCCAGTGCCCAAACTATTTCAGCCGGTTAGGTTTTTGGCCGAGTGCATATATAAGCATGAGTCAAGTTTTAAGGTGAGTCACAATCCCCAGCGCAGTAATTATTATACACAATCTGCTATGTTCGAATATTTTTATCGATCATGCTATATGTTTTTAATTGTACACCAGAAATGAACATTAGGGTTTATTATTCGGTCTCATTACGAACGACGTTGAGACACTGATCGTTGATTTGGTGATATCGACTGGAAATAAAATTGTCCACTTCGCACTTGAACAAGCATATCCATTCAGCTTTTTCACCATCAAAACTCACCCATTACCAAGTGCATCAACGAAAGAAACTGTGAGGCTTCAAAGTCGTAGAGATCTTCAAAAGCCTGCGAGGTCTAATATTTAGTATGGATTGCGTGGAAAGATAAATTGCTCTCAATAATTCCTGACATAATCAGAAGAGTGGTCAGCAGACATTGGGCGAACTACGAGTGCGAGAAGAGCAATTAACAATGTCATGTAAACAGAGGCAGTACAATATAGGCCGATTAGCGTTCTCCGTGATAGAAGGAATCGTGAATCGGGCAATTGGAGATGCTTAATAGATCAAACTATTTATCCTATGTCGACAGACCCGAATTGCTTTGTTGTGAGCGCATAAATGACCCGTAAATTTGTCAGTACATGCGCTTTGTACTCGGTCTGAACTAAATTATATATTCCAACCCTATGTAATTTAATGTAGTATCGGGTACGTTATCAACACATGATTTGATGGAATGTTGTTAATAAAAAAAACTGTATCTTACCTCCAGAGATGGTAAATGGCCCAAAAATTTTGGGCCGGCCCGGCCCGTCGGGCCCAAGGCCCGAACCATTTCCGGGCCCTAGAATTTTGGGCACGGCCCGTGGGCCCGTTTGAGCCCGATTTTCAAATAATTCTGGGGAAAAAAGTCCGACGAGTTACAAACTGCTTTGAAATTCTGAATTTTTCATGCTCGTGCTACGAACATTCATTTTAATGTATGGAAAAAAGACTTTTAGGCTGAAAAATAAACAAATGAAGAAAGTTTTGCTCTTTACAATGCCACCAGTCGTCCTGACTGGACGACATTGCGTGCTTATCGGGCCCAAACGGGCTCACGGGCCCGCCCAACTTTTTTTGGCCGGGCCGGGCCGTTACCATCTCTGCTTACCTCTCGTAACTCAGTACGAATGAACAACGAAACTTACTTGGTGTCGATAAAGGAAGCAAAGGTACAAAATACAGACACTTGTTTCTGTGATAACGTTTACAAAAAACTGAAATAATTTTTTTTTAATTTTAGTTGCTTTTAGAAGTTTTGAATTCAGGTTTTTCCTTACGCTGTCACGGAAGGTACCCCCTTCCGGTTTGAGAGAATTTTGGTGCGTCGAACTGCAAATTTCTTAAGTTTTCCACAATCGTATTGTGTGACACAAACGGAACGGAACTTCGAAATCCTTAGCGAAGCTGAAATTGCTGGCAAATTGCCAGTTGCCAGAATTTTCAGATTAATGACAACATATTACGGTAACTTTTGGAGGGAGTTGCCTGAATTTTCAAATTAATGACCACATATTACGGTAACTTTTGGAGGGAGTTTAAATCACTTCGATCGATGCATTTGGAGGAGGGCTATATGCTGTGCCTAGCCGCGACGCATGAAACGGGCGCAATATTAGAGATCTAGAATGGCGACGGCGGCGAGGACGTTGAGAGCGACGCTGCCGACGCAGATTACTGCATGCACGACGCGCAGTGAACGCAGCAGAGAACGCGGAAACTCACGCATGCTGCCTTGATCTGAATTGCATTAAGAAGAAATCAATTAATTGGGTGCTCAAACCGGAAGAATTTTTATGACCCGCACCCTCCGTGCCGTGTTGTTAAGCTGACAAACCACTCTCTCTGATGTTAGTTGCCGGATTATCGGGAACTCTAGTGGGCTATCGACGTAAAAGCAGAATAAAGGAGGGAAGAATGTATAGCGGGCATTTGTGTGGGCTGAGCCAGTCAAAAAGAGGATGTGAGAAAAGAGGAGGACCAGCCTTACAATTAGCAAAGAGAACAAGAATTCACAGACCACAATGGCTGCGAGAAGAAATCGATAATTGCCGATCTTCCGGTCGCTGTGCCTTAGAATGGCGACGGCGGCGAGGACGTTGAGACCGACGCAGATTACTGCACGCACGACGCGCAGTGAACGCAGCAGAGAACGCGGAAACTCACGCATGCTGCCTTGATCTAAATTGCATAGAGACAAAATTAACATCCAACTACGAGTAGAAGTACATATAGAAGGCGTGGTGTGACATGAATTTCAACTAATTTCTCGACGCTTTATCGAAATTATGCTCCAAACAAGGAAACGCGTTCTGTCTAACGCCCTCGAAATGAAAGACATAAAAGGCCAACATTTAGAATGTCTTTGATACCCTGAGAAACTGCAGCTTTCTGTCGAATTTTATATTTAGCGAATCACCGTGGACTAATTTAAATTTTTGAATATCTCAAGATTGTACAGCGAGGAAGTGCAACGAATGTTGAAGAAAATTTCATGTTTACCGTTGGCACGCATAGCTGAAAGCAGCTATGAGTTTTATGAATATGAGATGATCGTGCTCATTATAATTGTAAATTAAAATAATCAAACCTAAATAAACGATCAAACAAAATCAAATAGTCTAAATCGAATTTTTCTGAATAGTCTTATCTGCCTTTTTTTACTGTTCGAATAAAAGGATTTCACCGACCGTAGCGAGAAGAATCTAGAAGACGTTTTTGAAGCGCGAGTCGTTCAGTCGACATTTTGACTGATGAGGAAGCAGAAGTGATGATGTGGCGCATGTGAAGGCTCATTGCAAAAATAGCGAACCGTGAAGATGCAAAATGCACCGACACATAGAACTATAAACATTTGAAGTTTCTTCATTGTTGATTTGGTGATATCAACCGGAAAAAGTTGTCCTGTTCTAATGATGTTCACGGAAACCTTCGAAAATGGCACAGAGATGCTAGACTGTCAACGGAATAATACATTTAAAGGAGGGCGATCACCGAAAAATTATGTGATATTTAAAATTGCCGCTGCCCTTCGCACTCTTATTTTCAAGCAGCGTGTTTGTGCGACCTGCGAAATAGCACGAGAGAGTGAGAGTGAAGAATCACAGGTCAAAATATAAATATTTTAAATATTTTTAAATATTTTCGAAATTTAAATATTTTTCGGTGATCGAGCTCCTTTAAATAAAATTACCCACTTGGCACTGGAAGAAGCATATCCATTCAACCTTTTCCCCCCATCAAAACTCACCAATTACCAAGTGAATCTTCGTGTGATCAATGCAGAGAATCTGTTCGGCTTCAAAGTCGTAGAGATCTTCAAATGCCTGCGAGATCTCTAATATTTAGTATGAATTACGTAGCAAGATAAATTGCTCTCAATAATTCCTGACATAATCAGAAGAGTGGTCAGCAGACATTGGGCGAACGACGAGTGAGAAAAGAGCAATAAGTAATGTCATGAAAACAGAGACACTATAATAGACGCCGATTAGCGTTCTCCGTGATAGAAGGAATCGTAAACCGGGGAGGAAGCAAAGTCCCAAAATTAAGACACATGTTCCTGTGAGAACGAATACAAAAACATGAAATAATTTATTCTTTTATTTTAGTTGCTTTAAGAAGTTTTGAAGGCTGGTTTTTCCTTATGCTGTTGTTAAAGGAGATCTAAGGCGAATTTAATAGTGTCTTGTTTTTTTTTGACTTATTTGGTCGGCTTGTGCTAGAACCTTAGATTGCAAGTGTCCCGAAGTCACAAAAATCTCTCTGCCCTGAGGAAATTAACAGCATTATCTACTTGAATTCGCGAATATTATATATTCCCCCCATTTTCAAAAAAAGATTGGTATAGCACCACCGTGGCCGGCGAGGCCATTCTAGTACTTCCAGGGAGATTCATACATATGATTTGAGAACCTACATTGGCCGGGTTTTTCTTAACACATACGCTCACGTGCCCCGTTGTCTATACCACAAGTTTCTGGGGAGAGAGACAAGATGCAGTAGCTCCATTTCTGAGGATTGCTAACACCGTACGTTTAAGTGATCGTGTCGCTAATCGTGGTAGGAGTTTTTCCCTTATGATCTCCTTTAAGCGAACAAACCGCTCTCTCTGATGTCAGTTGCCTTATTGCCGTGAACTCGAGTGGACTATCCACGTAAGCGCAGTATAAAGGAAGGAAGAATGTTAAGCGGGCGAAGACGTCGAATGTGATATCGTGAACGATTTGTGTGAGCTGCCAATAAAAAAGAGGATGTGAGAAAAGAGGAGGATCAGCCTCAGCAACGCGAACAAGAATTCACAGACCACATTGGCTGCGAGAAGAAATCGATAATTGCCGATCTTCCGGTCGATGTGCCTTAGAATGGCGACGGCGGCGAGGACGTTGAGAGCGACGCTGCCGACGCAGATTACTGCATGCACGACGCGCAGTGAACGCTGCAGAGAACGCGGAAACTCACGCATGCTGCCTTGATCTGAATTGCATTAAGAAGAAATCAATTAATTCAGTTATTAACATGAATTTCAACGAATTTCTTGACACTTTATCGAAATCCAAAGAAGGAAATGCGTTCTGTCTAACGCCCTCGACATCAAAGACATAAAAGGGCAACATTTAGAATGTCTTTGATGCTCTGGGAAACTGCAGCTGTCTGTCGAATTTTATATTCAGCGAATCACAGTGGACAAATTTTAATTTTTAGAACAACGGGAGAAAGCGATTTATATGATAGACGATCACTCCCGGAATTTATTAACTCTACAAGAACCATCTGCGTACTATCTCAAGATTGTACTGCTTGGAAGTGAAGAAATTTCATGTTTGGGACGCCTCTAATCGTTGCTGCCTCTCCCGCAATCGGCAAAGGAAAATTTACGGTAGTGCTAAAAATAAGTAGCAGCGTCAGTACTAGCAAGTGAATGGAACACATATTCATAAGATATTACATTCTATATTTATTGATTGTAATATACCCAATTACTTTTCTGCGCGGGACCCCATTCTATTCCACCGAATAATGCATGCTCCTTAAAGGAGCTGGAAACTCAATTTTTTCGATGTGTAGGTGAAGCAAGTAATGAACATGGACTGCTTGAACTAAAGTAATGTCGAAGCGTGAACGTCGAAAAAATTAAAATGAACGAGAAATTTGCATTTGAAAAACAAACCCTGACGCATGGAATTAATGCCTATTTGTACTCGCGCTCGAGAGCCGTGTCCTTCTTTATGGTTGGTTGTACCAATTCACAATTTCCTATTCCACGGATCAAGTACAGTTGGCGCAAAAAATAATTCCTTCAATTGCAATTTCTATGAATTCGTTTAAAATGCATAGTTGCTTCATTTATGTTTTGTTCTCAGATTTGTTTTAATATTCAACTTATAAAAGACACAGGTAGCCCTAAATAGGCGCAATTCCTGATTTCAAAAGAAAAGTTCGAATATCTTTAAGTCCTCTGTGGATTTGGAGGAATCGGGCAATTGCTTATGTCAGCGCTGTCCTCCTAGAGACAAACAGCAGCAGGAGGTGCCAGTCGATCCACTTTTTCCCGCTTAAAACGCTCGGTCAGCAACATCTAACACCTACAACCCGCTTCTGATTCGAGGCTGGTCGGAGGAGGAAAGGATCGATGAATATACCAACCTCCATACATTGCAGTAACATACTTTCCCCCTTCTCTCTCGAGCACCCACCAAGTCGTCATCCTTACTACCTTACACCCCACCAGTTGTATTCACTATTTTAACATGTCGCCATTCAAGTAACTCCATCAACAGACATCTGTATTCTTAATCCAAAATAACACAATCAACAACAACAATGAATAAGTGGAAACAGGGAGCAAAGGATGTTGCTAGCAGGTGAAATATTGCTAGTCGAATAGCCAGAATGCCGATTCGTCAGGCTCTCTTCTCTTCTAATCGACTGTTGAACTTGACTCGGGAAGAGACAAGACAACAATAGATAGGTTGATGATGGTAGAGTAGAAAGTAGGCGAGAAAAGAAGAAGAGAAGAGAGCGGCTGACGACCAACAACAGAGGAAGCCTTCTTAGAGCTTCAGGTTGGTGCGACGCCAATGACGGCGCTTGGTGTTGTATTTGATCTGCAATCAGGATTACGATTACACAAGTTAGAACAAAACATGAAAAAAGAGATTTTGAGTTTAGAAATCCAAAGGAATAGATATTAAACCATTATACATTTGAATATAGTAAGATTTAAACAGGGTACCACCATCTTCCAATCAGGTCAACCTTAACTATTTCATTTTTATTTATAAAGAGTAAAAAACACCTTGTTGCGCGCCCACTGCGGCAGCGGCCGATTCTGCTTCTGCGCCTTGGCAAGCTTGCGCTTGATGATGAACGTCTTGTGTAGAACAGTCACTTGTTGAACAGCGCTGTGGTCATCGAGCGATCGCTGCCCTCGCCATGTGTGCCCTGGAAGAAGAAAGGATAAAAATCGGGAATATAACCAAGATTTTTTTTATTGTAATTTGCGAGTAGATACTTTAATAGCTTCAACAATAATGTTAGGATAATGTAATTAGAGTTAATTATCGAAACGTGCAGTTCGCTCTATCAATAGAGAGTGATATTACGTCATAATTTAAAGGTTTAAAAGCAGGAGTTAGTCAAGCGTCAATGATGCATCAACTGTTTTTTAAAACACAAACAGTTTAGTGCCCTTATTGGCGGCCTCCTGGTACTCGCGTGCCGCCCTCTCTGCCGTATGCACGCATTGCATGTAGGAAGCGTGCTGTGTCGCGCATGGCTTATCGTCGAACTCCCACTTCTTGAGGCAGCCACAGAGTGTTTGATGCTCTGGCGTGCATGATGAGGCTGGGAATGGGAGGGAATCAATCAAGAAAAAATTTCATCTAAATAGTTAAGCCTTTTTCCTACGGAAAAACCCCAAAAGTTAACTTTCAAATGGCTATGAAAGAGCGCCGTATCAATACTGCTTATAACAGTATAAAAATGTTTGAAGTGGATAAAACTTAGTTCAGACTATGTTTAAAAGAAAACGAAAAAGGCATTTAAACAATCGAAATATAAAAGGTAGAAAAATAAAATGGAGAAAAAAGAATGCCAAGCTTACTCGCTTGCTTCGCTGAGTGATGCGTTTCCTGCATGGAAGCGGCAGTACATCGGAGAAGGAGGTGACCTCCGGGTAAAAACCTGTACAAATTAAATATTATACAACATACAATAGTAAACAAACAAACAAAAAATAAATAAACGTAAGATGCCAACTTGGCATTGCAAATCACTCTTGTTTTTCATTAAACGAGTCCATTAATCTCAGCGTCCTGTTCAAACATTTCGCTAAAAAGTAGAAGGTGCAATTAGGATGCATCGACCGTGTCAGGGATATCGTGGTAGGAGTTAACGAGTTTCAAGCTCCTTTAAACCATAATTATAAGGCAAAGTCACACAGCTGCGTTTCCCAGATGGCTTCTCAAGCAAACGAAATGCCAAATATTTCGAATAGTATAAGTATGTAGTGTTTTACTCAGAAGACTTATAATTGGAGATTTCGTTTATGTATATGCACTTGAGAACATGTCTTATATGACATGCTGTTGCTCAAGGTAATCGCAGGTGCCCTTATATTGCAAACAAGAAAAAAAGCAGTTTCAATTTTGTCTTTACGTTAGCGGAAAATTTTTAATCTTTTTCAATATCTAGCTCACCGTTTGGAAAAAATAAGAAGACGACGGATCTGCTGACAGCAGCCCGATGAATACTCCGATTCAACCCAGCTCATGGTCAAAGTGCATTGTGCGAACAAAGTTTTCTATTTCTCTCCCTCTCGCACGTAGAGATTTTAAGGCCGTTGGCCAGTGTTGTGTAAAATGGAATAAGAGCATTTGACAAGTTCGGCGGGAAATACATATATTACAGCTGGGGTGAAATGAACTGACATCGAGTAAGAGGAGTATTTGTCTAATTTCGTGGGAATTGCGTGAATTTTTTTTCTTTTTAACCTCACTGGAACCCTAGCACCAGCAATTTGCAAAGCAAAAAGATATTTATCCAATAAAACATTAATATTTTCATTATTTCAGTGGCAGGGCTCCTCAAAGCAATGCATTCTTTTTCAGTTTGTAAAAATTACGCTACGTCGGCCCGGCCCGTATGGCCCGATCCATTTCCGGGCCCTTGAATTTTGGACCGACCCGGCCTGCAGGCCCGATTTGGCTTTATTTGTCCCATTAAATTTTGTAGAACTCGCAGTGGCTCGCTCCATCCAAGCAAGATATCAAGGAAGTTGAATGAAGCATTGAGATAAGAGCCAACTTCGGAATCAATTTTACTCATCTAGATCATCATATTCTGTTCTGGGCGCCTTTGGGGTTTTGGCTGTGAATCGCCGGCATCTCTTCCCACAAGGTCTCCGGCATAATCTTTCAGGGATCAAATGACCTCCCTACGCTCCGAGTCAGTTTCCAGCTTTCGTAACTGACTTCGCTTCGGATTGAACAGGGTGGCCATGCGGTTGTACTTTAAAATGTCGTCTACTTTATGCAGCATGCATTTGAGTGCACTTTGAGCCAGAACACCTTGCAACGCCGAGGCGAATGTACTGTTAAAGCATTTTTTCAGCTCGTGTCACTTTGGCCACACTTCATAGATGGTAACAGCATCCTTCTTAAAGACCTCGTCAAAAATTGATATTCAATATATCTTCAATATTTTAAAATTCAATATATCTTCAATTTATGAATTCATCTTATTATTTTAATTACATTTCTGTTCCGCCGGCGTAAATTTATTGTTGTAAAACAACAATTTCAATCGCAACACGACAAATTTCATTAAAACAAGGTAGCGCGGCGTTTTTTAGTGCTCCTATAGCATCCTGCAGAATGCTCTGTAAGGCCAATTTTTCTAAACGGGCCTCAAGGGTAAGCGGGGCGGGCCGGACCGGGCCCGGGTGGCAAGCGAGCCGGGCCGATGGACGTTGAGACGCTGACGCTACTCTCCCGTGAGCATCTGATCTTGTGGAAAGTCAGCCGCCGACACAGGCCGAAAAGAAACGTTCGATAGCTAGAAGATGTTAGTAATATCGTCAGCGATTGAGCCGGTGAGTGCAGCGAGAATAAGACTATGGAGGCTGCCGCAAGATCTAAGAACATCATATTTTTATAAGCACAAAAATAATAATAAATGACTTGCAAGAGATGATAATGTAAATTCGTACAAAAAATATATACATATCTGTATATATTTGAAAACTAAAAAATTAACATAAACTCACCGTCATTCTCAATATTTAATGTCAGCATTACAATCATATTGACAATTGGAAAGGCGAGAAAGAATACCGGCATGCATAGCTGAAAGCAGCAATTAGTTTTATGAATATGAAATAATCGTGCACTATTGTAATTGTGAATTAAAATACTCAAAACCAAAATAAACGACCAAACAAAATCAAATAGATAAAATAAGTCGAAATGTGAAATTTATTTTTCAGAATAGACTTATCTGCCTTTTTTACTGTTCGAATTAAAAGGACTTCTCGGACTGTAGCGAGAAGACTGTAGAAGAGTCGCTTTTGAAGGGCGAGTCGTCCATCCGACATATTAACTGATGAGGAAGTAGAAGTGATGATGTGACGCATGTGAAGGCTCAGTGCAGAAATAGCGACAGTAAAGCTGCTCACAGAACCGATAAATACAACTACAAACATATGTACATACTATGTACTAATAATTACATAGACTTGTTTCTTGATTATTGATTTGGTTGATATCGACTGGAAATAAAATGGTCCACATTGCACTAGAACAAGCATATCCATTCAGTTTTTCAGCATCCAAACTCACCCATTACCAAGTGCATCTTCGGGTGATCAATGCAAAGAAACTGTTGGGTTTCAAAGTCGTAGAGATCTTCAAATGCCTGCGAGGTCCATATTTAATAAGAATTGCGTGGAAAGATAAATTGTTCTCAACAATTCCTGACATAATCAGAAGAGTGGTCAGCAGACATTGGGCGAATGACGAGTGAGGAAAGAACAATAAATAATGTCATTGAAACAGAGACACTACAATAGACGCCGATAAGCGTTCTCCGTGATAGAAGGAATCGTGAACCGGGCAATTGGAGATGCTTAATGGATCAAACTATTTATCCTATGTCGACACACCCGAAATGCTTTGTCGTGATCGCATAAATAGTAAGCCGTAAATTAGTCAATGCATGCGCTCTGTACTCGCACACAAGAGAAAAAACATTACGTCTAGTAGTACCGGCAATGGTTTTATCTTTTAAACTCCTTACAATGAGTTTAAACTCTCAAAATGAGGACCTTATAACTAGTCCTTCATAACCACTTTTCAAAAAACCATTTAATCCCGTATTCACTATTCAAAAACCATTAAAATCTGCTCGGCGCGAATAACATTTGCCGCAAGTGTTTTTCCGCACAAGCGGTTTACCCCGCCCCTTCTTCCTCTTCTGCTAGGCTAGGATAGGCCGATTGGCATTGTGACAAAAAAAAAATACAACTGTACATGCGTTCAATGGACACGAAATAATCCAAATTTTTGCAGACAGACAGAGGACTGTAAGAGGAAGAGAGAGAAATTGAGAGAGAGTGGAAAATAGTGACATAAGTATACATATTTAATGTTCTTTCATGTGTTTGGTTGTAATTTGGTCGAGAGAGCGCGAATTGGCAATTTGTGGGTTCGCAATGGTTATATTAACTGGGGTGAAAAACACTTCAGTGTTACTACTGCATTGAAGTGGTTTTGCTTCAACATCTATTTTTCTCAAGTGTTTTTGCCCCAGGTGTATGGCGATTTCGCGATCGCAATTGTATTTTTTCTTGTGTGCGGTCTGAACTAAATTCTATATTCCAACGCAATCTAATTGAATGTAATATCGAGTAAGTGATCAACACTTGATTGGAAGGAATGTTGTTAATTTTCAAAGAAAACTGTAACTTACCTCTCGTAACTCAGAACGAATAAACAATGAAACTTACTTGGTGTCGATAAATGAAGCAAATGAACAAAATTAAGGTACATGTTACAGTGAGAACGAATACAAAAATCTGAAACAATTTATTATTTTAATTTAGTTGCCTTTAGAAGTTTTGAAGGTAACGTTTTCCGTTAAGCTGTTCTAAAGGAAACCAACAAATCTCTCGAATGTTAGTTGCCGTATTATCGGGAACTCGAGTGGACTATCGACGTAAAAGCAGAATAAAGGAGGGAAGAATGTAAAGCGGGCAAAGACGTCGAATGTGATGTCAAATACGCTTTGTGTGAGCTGCCAGTCAAAAAGAGAATGTGAGAAAAGAGAAGGAGAAGCCTCAGCAACAAGAATTCACAGACCACATTGGCTGCGAGAAGAAATCGATAATTTCCGATCTTCCGGTCGCTGTGCCTTAGAATGGCGACGGCGGCGAGGACGTTGAGAGCGACGCTGCCGACGCAGATTACTGCATGCACGACGCGCAGTGAACGCAGAAGAGAACGCGGAAACTCACGCATGCGGCCTTGATCTTTATTGCATTTAGACAACATAAATTTACTCAGTTACAAGTAGAAGTACACATGAATGACGTGTGCGTGACATGAATTTGCACTAATTTCTTGACACTTTATCGAAATTATGCTCCAAACTAACAAATGCTTTCGGTCAAACGCCCTCGGCATGAAAGACATAAAAGGGCAACCTTTAGAATGCCTTTGATTCACCGGGAAACTGCAGCTGTCTGTCGAATTTTATATTCAGCGAATCTCCTATCGTTGCTGCCTCTCCCGCAATCGGCAAGGGAAAATTTACGGTAGTGCTAAGAATAAGTAGTCAGTAACTAGCAAGTGAATGAAACACGTATTCATAAGGTTCTGAAATTATATTCCATTCTGAATTTATTGATTGTAATATAGCCAATTACTTTTCTGCGTGGGACCCCATTCTATTCCGCCGAATAATGCATGCTATTAAAAGGGAAAATTTTTTATCTCTTTAAACCATAATTATCTTTTAACCCAGCAAAGTCGGGCAGCTGCGTTTCTCAGATGGCCTCTCAAGCAAACGAAAGGCAAAACAGCCCGAACAGTAGATATAGCGCTGTGCTCAGATGACTTATAATTCTAGATTTCGTTTATAAGTAATAGAGAACATGTCTTGTATGACTATCAGTTGCTCAAGGTAGTCGCAGGTGCTCTTACATATATCGCAAACAAGAAAATAGGCAGTTTTAATTTTGTCTTTACGTTAGCAGAAATTTTTTAATATTTTTCAATATATCGCATCTGAAAAAAAGATTAATTCTATTCAGAATTCTATTAAAGAAGAATCATGAAAATAAGCACTAAATATCAAACCGCGTCAGGTCATATTTAATAGGTTAAAAATATGGCGCCTTGAAAAGAGGAGTGCTTCTTTAAAAGGAAGTTATTCATAATCAAATGAGACATGAAGAAAGAATGCAATAGACGGCCAATCTGGGAGAGAAAACGTTTTTCTGCATAGCAGTAGCGACTTCATCGCAGCCAATTTCTTTGCGCGATGAATCCGTAAATCATTTTCTTTTTCACCTCACTGGAACCCTATGAAAACAGCAATGTGCACAGCAAGAATAAAATTATTCATTAAATCATTAATATGTTCATTCCGGTGACAGGGTTCCTCAAGGAAATTCATTCTTTTCAGTATTTTAAAATTATCCGCTCATAACGATATGAATACTTTTCCCAATATTAACCGCCTGTGTATCCTAGCGAACAAAAATGTTGCCTTGATTTATTTGCAATTATTACTTGACCTTGAACCATCAATATTGTTGACCAATCAATTTAATTCGAGGATTTGGTTCCTATGTGACTTAATGCTTCGTAGAATGGAGATGTTTCTCTTCTTCTCTGTCTTTGTAAATTCCCGCCGCGCGGTAATTCTTTTATGTGTATTCTGAACGACGTCATTTGTAAATCAAATTGATTAATAAAGCATTAGTTTGGAGGGTGCAACAATTATTGTTAAGGGAAAGAGTAACGAATGGGCGGGATTGTCAATGTCTTGCTTACAATTAGTGAATGGGTCTACAAAAAAAAGAAAAAAAAGATGCCTCTGTTAATTAATTCAGATAATTTTTTTTTGCATTTTCCACATCCGATCGATCGAAATTTTTTAAGCCAGAACGAACTGTTCTGTGCTGCATCAATAGACTATTTTTGTTTTCCCACTAATTTAAAAGAAAACTTTAAAACTGTCTTTAATTTCCAGGGATTACTTTGGCTTAAGGAAATTGGTCTCCTCTTGTTAGACTTGTTCCTCTGCCAAAGCTTGCTCTGTATCTTCTTCAAAATACAACTAAATTATTCATAGGCATGTACATAAATTTCAGCGACGTCATGAAGAGTTGGATGTATTAAGAATTGTTAATTTTTATTCTAATAATAATTTACTTCGCAAACTATTGTTAGAATACCGTACCCAACCAATGGCGTTGAGATTTTTTTGCACTTTTCTTCACAAAGCAGCATAATGATTTAATATTTATTGCCGCCACATTCACGGTACCTTCTGCAACTAGAAGAGATGACAAATTGCTCAAAAATTTTGGACCTGTCCGGCCCGTCGGCCCAAGGTCACGGCCCGTATGCCTGCAGGCTTGATTTGTCCCATTAAATTCTGTAGAACAGGGAAGTCAGTGGCACACTCATCCAAGCAAGATATCTTGGAAGTTGAATGAAGCATTGAGATAAGAGTCAACTTCGGGAAACAATATTATCAAGCGACTCATCAAGATCATCATATTCTGTTCTGGGCACCTTTGGGGGTTTCGGCTGTGAATCGCCGGCATCTCTGCCCACAAGGTCTCCGACATAATCTTTCAGGGATCAAATGACCTCACTACGCTCCGAGTCTGTTGCCAGCTTCCGCAACTGCCTTCGCTTCGGATTCAGCGGTTGTACTTAGAAATGATGCCATCGTCTACCTTATGCAGCATGCATTTGAGGGCACTTTCAGCCAGAGCAACTTGCATCGCGGAGTCGAATGCACTGTTAGCTCGTGCCACATTGGCCACACTTCGTAGATGGAGATAGCCTCCTTCTTAAAGTCAAAAATCGATATTCGATAAATCTTCAATATATGAAAATTAAATATATCTTCAATTTATGAATTCATCTTATTATTTTAATTATTTTTCTGTTCCGCCGGCGTAAATTTATTGTTGTAAAACAACAATTTGAATCGCAACACGACAGAGCAAAAAGATACAGTATCCTAGCGACGATTTTTAAGCAGTCAATAGAAAGTGCCCCGGCCGAAACCCGAAGAGTGTCAGTTGCCAGCTGCGCTCGCACTGCCGTCCACCTTTTGAATGCCTTCGATACATTGGAAACTGCAGCTGTCTATCGACTTTTATATGCATCGAGGAAATACTAGTTGCTAATTTAAATTTACGTACAACGAGAGCAAAAAATTATAAAAGACGCACGATTTTTTACTGATTCACAAAAACAACATTTAAAGAATGTGCAGCTATGTAGGAGTGCTATGAATGTTGAAGAAAGTGTCATGTTTGGGACGCCTCATATTGTTAGACGACTCTCCCGCAATCGTTCCGTTGGATTCAAATGTCGGAACATATTTGGGATTCTAGCAAAAACAGACAGATAATGCGTCGAAATTCTATTCGCTTCGAAACAGCTGTAATATCTAAACTTTCTGCAGAATTTGCGATAGCTGTTGGACCTAATTTATCAGCAGCAGCAGCCACTGAGCAAGTGAATGAAACGCGTACACATAAATTATGTGCTCATACATGGATTTATTACATTCTTAATTTCTTAATTACACTTAAGCCAATGACTTTTCTGAGTGGGCCCGCTTTTTGATTCCATGGAATATTTTTAGGTGGAAATCCCTTTAAACAACGATTTTAAGTCGCGCAGCTGTTCAGATATTTTTCCCATATGGCTTGTCAAACAAACCGAAATGTGAAACATAATATGTCATATTGTGTACTCGTGGTCAGAAGACACACTATTGGAGAATGTTTTAAGGCATGTAGTAGAGAATATGCATCATACGACTAGCTGTAGCTGCAAGTCCTCTTTTGTTGCAAGCAAATAAGATGCAGTTGAAATTTTGTGAAATTTTTTTTCCACATTTGCAGAATTATTGAGAATCTTTTGCAATATCTCGCATCAGAAAAAAAAAGAACAGTGGTGCTATTAATCTAGGAAGAAAAAAAGCTGACCAGGGAATGGTCAGAAGCCCTAAATTCCAAAAATTCTGATTTTTTGCATACTGATTGCCCTTCATCTCAGATGTTTCGGAATGAAAAAATTTTTTTCCAAATCCCTCTAGGAAACTTTTTAAAACCATTCAAAAATAACTGTCAATCTCAATCATCTGTGAGATGACCACTTTAATTGATGCTAATACAAAGAAAACATGGCCGGGTAGCGCAGTTGGTTGCGCTTCTGGCCAACAGTTTTCGTTTGCAGGTTCAATACCCGTTCGGCACGAACTGTTTTGCTCATTTTACAAAAGCACTTTTAATGTTATAGAGTACTTTTATGTACTGTCTGCGCTTATCGATTTGATTTCAACCCACTCCTGCACCATTGTCCCCACAGTGTTCGCGGACGGGCACTAGGGCCAACACCTTTTCTTTGTTCTTCCCGAGCCAAAAGGGTCCTTTCCGGCATAGAAAAAGGTATTCTCTGTATGGTCGTAACCTGTGGGCGAAGCCACATTATGGACAGGACGCAGCTCGAGCAATGGGTAAAAGAATGCCTCGCCAAGGTAATGCCATCGTTTGTTGAATAGTTGATCTGTTGATTTGCTGATTTGCTACCACTTGTTGATTGTCTAAAACTTTTGGAAGCAAATAAATTAGATACTGTTTATTTTTTACTTTTGCATACACAGCTGTCTACATATGTACATACATACCTACATTTATGCAAAAAGCCCAAAGCAAAAAATTTTTTTCGTTCCTTGCAATTCACAATTGAAATCAAATCGATAAGCGCAAACAGTACATAAAAGTACTCTATAACGTTAAAAGTGCTTTTGTAAAATGAGCAAAACAGTTCGTGCCGAACGGGTATTGAACCTGCAATCGAAAACTGTTGGCCAGAAGCGCAACCAACTGCGCTACCCGGCCATGTTTTCTTTGTATTAGCATCAATTAAAGTGGTCATCTCACAGATGATTGAGATTGGCAGTTATTTTTGAATGGTTTTAAAAAGTATCCTAGAGGGATTTGGAAAAAAATTTTTTCATTCCGAAACATCTGAGATGAAGGGCAATCAGTATGCAAAAAACCAGAATTTTTGGAATTTAGGGCTTCTGACCATTCCCTGGTGAGCTCGACTCTTTTGTCTGGAACTTTTTTCAGAGTTGAGTTTAACTCTCAATACAATCGTGTCGAGTTTTCTTCAAAGCTTTCAACGCATACCTCAAGCTTGGGTAATTAAACCGGCTCAGTGCAGCAAGCATACGAAGGGTTCGGCAGCAACCGATGTCGGGCGGGTTTTCCATAGCATGCTCATAGGCCGAGGTGAGAGGCTGGGACTAATGGACGAAAACGGAGGCATCGAGACGCGATGTCTCATTTTCACTGGCATTTTAAGGTCAACCTTTTTTCGCGGCGAGAGAGTACACAAAAATGAGAGACCAAACGGAGCAATGATTTATAGCTTCCTTTTCCCTCTCTCGTCTTCCACACTCTTGCAGTTAGAAAAAGAGTTGACCACTATGTTGACCACTTTTTGGCTGAGCACGCTTTTTAAAGTTGGGATCTTTTTGGAATAAGTTGGGCCCATCTTTCTTCTTTTCCATACTAATCCGCTTTTTTCAGAGTTCACCCTCAATCTTTTTTGTTAAAAAGTTGAGCTCAACTTTCGCCCCGTTTTCTTCCTAGATTAATAGCACCACTGTATTCAGAGTCATGAATCATAAAATGATGACTGAATATCAAACTGTCATGAGATAACCATGCGACTCTTTTGCCACCACCCGCGGTCACTGGCACGGCAACGGTTTGTTTATTCAGCTTGTAACCCTTCGGTTTGTGGGCGATCCACTGGCTATCTCTAACGCTTCATTGTCTCTGCTAACTTTACATGGAGATTTCGTTTGTCTGTGCCATCTTACAATTCACACTGAATTCATCGTCGACTATAAGAGCCGGTCTCTTTCGTCCAGTACAACCAGTCAATGTTTAGTTTCTCGTCTTCTTTCCTCAAATCGAAATTTAATCCTTTTTAAATAGTTCTTCAACCACCTTTTAATAAAAATGTTACTAATTAAACAAAATTAAAATGTGTTCATAGCTTCCGCTGAATTGCTTATTCTCTGCAAGAATTACAAAATGCACGTCTCGTCATCTTTGACTTTTTCGCTCTTCCTCTTCGTCGTAGCGACCAAAGCGCAGCTTCTTCCGGTTAGCTTTTCATATAAAAAATTAACATTAAAAAAGAAATAATGTTGTTAATGGATTATCAATTTAATGAAAGAAGAATAAAATAATTAAAACCTTCAAATTCCCAAGGGCGTCGCATGCGGCAAGGAAGACTACAGCCTGCACGGCTCGTGCCTCGGCTCGAAGGCGCTGCCGACGTGCGTCTGCGACCTCGGCTACAGTGGCGCGCGCTGCGAGACCGGTTCGGTAGACTCGGCCAAAATTCTACCTTGTATGGCATTAAGCAACTAATCGATCTTATTCTCGATAACGGCGGGAAGTTCACATCACATTTCTAATCTCACTTTGCCCAGAGGCTTTCTGCAACTCGGCCCTCCAGTGCTCGGGCAACGGCCTCTGCCTCGGCACGGTCCGCTCGTACTTCTGCCTCTGCAACCTCGGCTGGATCGGCCCGAACTGCGGCCAACTCGTCGGCGTCGGCCTCCCGCTCCTCCCGCCTCCATTCCTTGGATAATTTCCATTTTGAAGGAAAATAATTTTTTAAACTTTATTCTCTTATTAATAATAAAAATTATAATAATAACGATAATAAAATAACAATTCTCTCGCCCAGACCATGCCCTCACTGCTTGCATATTTAAAGTAAAAAAACATGAATAACATATTTCACTATACCTCCCCCTGACGCTGAATGTATCTCACGTTTGTATTTTATTGCCTCTTATTTTCATGTAATAAAGCTGTGATGTCCATTCAATCATAACTCCCAGTGTTACGCTTCACTGCAAAGCCGTTAGTATTTTGTCCCGATAGCACTAATAAGAGTCAAGTTTGAAGGTGAGCTATTATCCACAGCCAGGAAATATTATGAACAATCGGCGATGTTTGAAACATGTTAACACTTGTAGTTTACATGTTTTGCAGTGTACGGCGAACACACATTAGGGTTTATTATTCGGCCTCATTACGAACGAGCCGTTGACGCTACTCTCTCGTGAGCATCTGATCTTGTGGAAAGTCAGCCGCCGACACAGGCCGAAAAGAAACTTTCGATAGCTAGAAGATGAGAGTAATATCGTCAGCGATTGAGCCGGTGAGTGCAACGAGTATACAACTGCGGAGGCTGCAGCAAGATCTGAGAAGAACATGCTTTTTTAATACGTAATTAGAAAAAGATTATTAAAATCATGTAAATTCATACGAATATATATATATATATATATATATATATATACGCACCGTCATTCTCAATCTTTAATGTCAGCAATGCAATCATATTGAAAATTGGAAAGGCGAGAAAGAATACCGGCACACATACCTGAAAGCAGAAAGGTTTTTGCTGAATCTGAGGTGATCGCGGTGCAAATCATAAGTGTGAAAAAATCAGAAGCAAAAACAAGGATCAAGCAAAATCAAAACATTCAAAATCCAAACTATGGCAACAAAATCCCAAATTGATATATCTTTTTCTGAAAAGCCTTATCACGCATTTATCACTGTTCGAATATGAAGCGCTTCCATGGATGCAAAATCGGGCCGGTCCCGGCACGATCCGTTGCTAATTTGGCGGGCGTGGGCCCATATCCCGCATGTCATGAGGCCCGGCACGGGCCGGCCTTGTCGAATGCGAACCATCCTGCATTCTAATTAAAAATCCGAGCTTGACGCGGGCCTAATTTCTAGCCCTTCAAACCCAAACTTTCAACGGTTTTTGTCCATGCTTGTTTTGGGCATCCCTGATCGCTTCACGGACTGTAGCGAGAAGACTGTAGAAGAGTTGTTTTTGAAGCGCGAGTCGTTCACTCGACATTTTGACTGATGAGGAAACAGAAGTGACGATGTGGCGCATGTGAAGGCTCATTGCAGAAATAGCGACAGGAAGAAACAGAAAGTACCGACACATACAACTACAAACATTTGCTCATATAATTATGCAGAAGAGTTTCTTCATTGTTGATTTGATGCTATTGACTGGAAAACATTATAAAAAAGTGCCCTGTGCTAATGATGTTCTGTCCACCGAAAACTGCAAAAACCGCAGACAGTTGTCATATAATATTGTGTTACGTCGCACAAGAACAAGTGCATCCATGCCGGTTTTCCCACCAAAACTCACGCATTGACAAGAGAGATCGCGCGTGATCAACGCAGATAAACTGTTCGACTTCAAAGTCGTGGAGATGTTCAAATGTCTGCAAGGTTTAGGGTTAAACGTTTATGAATTACGTGAGAAGATAAATTTTCCTTAATTATTTCTGACAAAATCAGAAGCGCGTTCAGCAGACAATGGGTGAAAGGCAAGGAAGACATGAACAGTAAATACTGCCATAAAAGCAGGGGGAGTACAATATACGCAGGTTAATGCCCCGTGTGATAACCGCCATCGTGAGCCGGGCATTTGGAGTTGCTAAATGGATCTAGCTATTTATGCTTTGTGAATAAACTACGAAGCTTACTTGGTGTCGATAAATGAAGCAGTACACTACAATTAAGGCACAAATTGCTGAGGTAACAAATGCGGAAACCTGAAATAATTAGAACTTTAGAATTTTTTGCCCTTTTCCTCACAAAGCAGCACAATGCCGTAATATTTATTGCTGCCACATTCACGTTACTTTCTGCAACTCTGCCCTGTAGATGAGATGACAAATGGCAGAAAAAATTTGGGCCATCCCAACCCATCAGCCCAAGGTAACGGCTCGTTTGGCCCGATCCATTTCCGGGCCCAAGAATTTTGGACCGACACCGGGCTTGCATTCCCGATATGGCTCTATTTGTCCCATTAAATTCTATAGAACAGGAAAGTCAGTGACTCGCTCCATCCAAGCAAGATATCTTGGAAGTTGAATGAAGCATTGAGATAAGAGTCAACTTCGGGAAACAATATTATCAAGCGACTCATCAAGATCATCATATTCTGTTCTGGGCACCTTTGGGGGTTTCGGCTGTGAATCGCCGGCATCTCTGCCCACAAGGTCTCCGACATAATCTTTCAGGGATCAAATGACCTCACTACGCTCCGAGTCTGTTGCCAGCTTCCGCAACTGCCTTCGCTTCGGAATCAGCGGTTGTACTTAGAAATAATGCCATCGTCTACCTTACGCAGCATGCATTTGAGTGAGCAGTCAGCCAGAGTACCCTGCATCGCGGAGTCGAATGAACTGTTAAAGCATTTTTTCAGCTCGTACCACTTTGGCCACACTTCGTAGATGGTGACAACATCCTTCTTAAAGACCTCGTCAGCAATCGATATTCGATATATGTATCTTCAATATTTAAACATTAAATATATCTTCAATTTATGAATTCATCTTATTATTTTAATTATATTTCTGTTCCGCCGGCGTAAATTTATTGTTGTAAAACAACAATTTGAATCGCAACACGACACATTTCATTAAAACAAGGTAGCGTGGCGTTTTTTAGTGCTCTAATAGCTTCCTGCACGATGCTCTCTGTAAGGCCGGGGCCCGGCCCGGGCCAATTTTTCTAAACGCGGGCCGGGCCTCAAGGGTAAGCGGGCCGGGCCGGGCCGGGCCCAAGTGGCAAGCTAGCCGGGCCGATGGACGTTGAGACGCTGACGCTACTCTCCCGTGAGCATCTGATCTTGTGGAAAGTCAGCCGCCGACACAGGCCGAAAAGAAACGTTCGATAGCTAGAAGATGTTAGTAATATCGTCAGCGATTGAGCCGGTGAGTGCAACGAAAATACTACTACCAAGGCTGCAGAAGATCATATTTTTATAAGCACAAAAATAATAATAAATGACTTGTAAGAGATGATTAAGATCATGTAAATTCGCACAAAAAAATATTTACATATCTGCATATATTTTAAAACTGGAAAATAAATATAAACTCACCGTCATTCTCAATATGAGTATTGGAAATGCGAAAAAGAATACCGGCACGCATAGCTGTAAGCAGAAATGAGTTGTATGAATATTAGATGATCGTGCTCATTATAATTGTAAATTAAAATAATCAAACCTAAATAAACGATCAAACAAAATCAAATAGTCTAAATCAAAATCAATTCAATAAAAGCTAAAATGTGAAATTTCTTTTTCTGAATAAACTTATCTGCCTTTTTTACTGCTCGAATAAAAGGACTTCACGGACTGTAGCGAGAAGACTGTAGAAGAGTCGCTTTTGAAAGGCGAGTCGACCATCCGACAAACAGACTGATGAGGAAGTAGAAGTGATGATGTGACGCATGTGAAGGCTCAGTGATGTTACTGCGACAGTGCAGATGGTCAGAGCACCGATAAATACAACTACAAACATACATACTATGTACCTACAATTACATAGACTTGTTTCTTTGTTGATTTGGTGATATCGACTGGAAAAAATTGTCCTGTTCGAATGATGTTCACCGAAACCTTCAAAAATGTCACAGAAATGCTAGACTGTCTTCGCACAGGAAGAAGCATATCTATTCAGCCTTTTCCCCCATCAAAACTCACAAATTACCAAGTGAATCTTCGTATCATCAACGCAGAGAATCTGTTCGGCTTCAAAGTCGTAGAGATCTTCAAATGCCTGCGAGGTCTTTATTTTTTAGTATGAATTACGTGGAAAGATAAATTGCACTCAATAATTCCTGACATAAGCAGAAGAGTAGTCAGCAGACATTGGACGAAAGGGGAGTGAGAGAAGAGCAATAAATAACATCATGAAAACAGAGACAGTACAATATATGCCGATTAGCGCTCTCCGTGATAGAAGGAATCGTGAACCGGGCAATTGGAGATGCTTAAGAGGGCCTCTCAGTAAGAGTCGAGCATGCGCTTAAGGCAGCCTGCCCCGGGAAAATTGTTTTCGAATTCGTTAACAGAAAATATTTTTCTTATACAACTCGACACGCTCTATTTAATGAGCCTTATTTCATCATCATCCGATTTTTTCCCTTCGGGAAACACTACCGTAACCCTGAAAATTCATTGAGCCATAACTTCATCCAAAACCTGTTTTGTGAAACCATGTACATATCATTCAATAGAATTTCGAAAGCGCTTCAAATTTCATCAAGGAACATGTTTTGTTAAGATTTCATTTTGATCAAGAAAATTGGCTTTAAATAATATGAAGGGTAATCACAACACTT
Organism: Allodiplogaster sudhausi; assembly: GCA_945643635.1. NCBI lineage: Eukaryota > Metazoa > Nematoda > Chromadorea > Rhabditida > Diplogasteridae > Allodiplogaster > Allodiplogaster sudhausi. Next base: position 2,787,499 of record CALZFC010000354.1, read on the forward strand.
TATTTCTTTTTTTTTCACACCATTTCTCCACTCTGGGACCTAGATAGAAAGAAAGAGCGTGAAATTTTCTACAAAATAAGCACCTTTCAAAAAAAATTTAATCGTACGATGTCTTCGATATCACGCGAAAAATGCACGGGAGTCGGTCAAAATGGTGCATTTTCGGTCGCCGAGGCACAGTGCATGCGGATTCATTGGTCCATAACTACGCTCAATCTTAATATTACAAAATTGTAAATATATCACCTAAGAGCTCTCATAGAGCTCTTCAAATGTTGCATACATACTTTTATTGAAAAGTTTGGATTTATATGGAAAATTTCGTTTTGTATAATAAGAACGCTTAAAAACCTACTTCAGAAACATTTCTACATGCCCAAACATACATCATAAGAAAGAGGATGAAAGTTGGTACAAGATGAACCCCTATAAATGAAATTCCATGCGTACGATCTTTTGTTATAAATCATAAGAGTAGGGCCAGTAGCGTCACTGTCATTTCGTCCAATAATTCATAGTTTAGTTTATTCAAATTAGAATATTCCAATCCTTTTTTCTACACTTTTTCCATAAGGCCTTGTTATCCTACTCTAATGGCTTATAACAAAAGATCGTACGCATGGAATTTCATTTAAAGGGGTTCATCTTGTACCAAATTTCATCCTCTTTCTTATGATGTATGTTTGGGCATGTAGAAATGTTTCTGAAGTAGTTTTTTAAGCGTTCTTATTATACAAAACGAAATTTTCCATATAAATCCAAACTTTTCAATAAAAGTAGTACAAGATGAACCCCATGTAACATTTGAAGAGCTCTATGAGAGCTCTTAGGTGATATATTTACGATTTTGTAATATTAAGATTGAGCGTAGTTATGGACCAATGAATGCGCATGCACTGTGCCTCGGCGACCGAAAATGCACTATTCTGACCGACTCCCGCGCATTTTTCGCGTGATATCGAAGACATGGTACGCTTAAATGTTTTTTGAAAGGTGCTTATTTTGTAGCAAATTTCACGCTCTTTCTTTCTATCTAGGTCCCAGAGTGGAGAAATGGCCATAAAGTGTTGTGATTACCCTTCATATTATTTAAAGCCAATTTTCTTGATCAAAATGAAATCTTAACAAAACATGTTCCTTGATGAAATTTGAAGCGCTTTCGAAATGCTATTGAATGATATGTACATGGTTTCACAAAACAGGTTTTGGATGAAGTTATGGCTCAATGAATTTTCAGGGTTACGGTAGTGTTTCCCGAAGGGAAAAAATCGGATGATGATGACATTAGGCTCATTAAATAGAGCGTGTCGAGTTGTATAAGAAAAATGTTTTCTGTTAAGGAATTCGAAAACAATTTTCCCGGGGCAGGCCGCGCTCGAAGCTTACTGACATGCTCTCTTAATAGATCAAACTATTTATCCTATGTCGACACATCCGAATTGCTTTGTTGTGATCGCATAAATAACTCGTAAATTCGTCAATACATGCGCTATAAACTCGGTATGAACTAAAGTCTATATTCCAACGCTATCTAATTGAATGTATATCGGGAAAGTGATTTGATGGGATGTTGTTAATTTTCAAAAAAAAAACTGTAACTTTCCTTTCGTAACTCAGTACGAATAACCAACGTTTATAAAATTGAGAATGACCATTATGATCTTTATTCTCAAACTTGGGTAATTAAACTAAAACTTACAGGTTCACAATATAGAAGAAAGCAACTAGTCAAGACAAAGAAGAATATCAAATGAAATGGAAAGCTTCTTCTCTTCCTTTCCAAAGAAAGTTGTAAAATACTTTCCCACATGAAATAGGCTCAAACAAGCAAAAAGAAGAAGCTACCTTTTCCCACATGAAGAAGGATTCAACCAAAATAGAAGCAGCTATATTTTTTCCACACTACAAGCGCTCAAACAAACAAATATTTTACCTTGTTTGAGAATCATTCATGACAAAACTTACTTGGTGTCGATAAAGGAAGCAATTTCCCAAAATTAAGACACATGTTCCTGTGAGAAAGAATAGAAAAACCTGAAATTATTTTATTTTATTTTATTTGCTTTTAGAAGATTTGAAAGGTGGTTTTTCCTTATGCTGTTGAGATGCCAACGAACAAATCTCTCTGATGCAAGTTGCCTTAGTGTCGTGAACTCGAGTGGACTATATACGTAAATGCAGTATAAAGGAGGGAAGAATGTAAAGCGGGCGAAGACGTCCAATGTGATATCGTGAACGATTTGTGTGATAAAAAATAAAAAATAAAAAAATAAAAAAGAGGATGTGAGAAAAGAGGAGGACCAGCCTTACAATTAGCAAAGAGAACAAGAATTCACCGACCACAATGGCTGCGAGAAGAAATCGATAATTGCCGATCTTCCGGTCGCTGTGCCTCAGAATGGCGGCGGCGGCGAGGACGTTGAGAGCGACGCTGACGCAGATTACTGCATGCACGACGCGCAGTGAACGCAGCAGAGAACGCGGAAACTAACGCATGCTGCCTTGATATCAACTGCATTAAGACAAAATGAACTCATCCAATTACAAGTAGAAGTACACATGATTGTCGTGTGCGTGACATGAATTTCAACGAATTTCTTGGTCATTTATCGGAATTATGCTCCAAACAAGAAATCCATTATATCTAACCCCCTCGTCATTAAAGACATAAAAGGGCAGCATTTATAACGTCTTTGATACTCTGGAAAGCTGCAGCTGTCTGTCGAATTTTATATTACCGTGGACTAATTTAAATTTTTGAACAACGGGAGAAGCGATTTATATGAAAGACGCTCGCCCCTGAGATTTATTAACTCTACATGAACAACTGTGTGCTATCTCCAAGATTGTACTGCTAGGAAGAGCAACGAATGTTGAAGATAATTGCATGTTTACCGTTGCTGCCTTTCCCGCAATCAGCAAAGGAGAAATTTGCGGTAGTGCTAACAATAAGTATCTGCGTCAGTAACTGAGCAAGTATATGAAACGCGTATACATAAGATATTACATTCTATATTTATTGATTGTAATATAGCCAATTACTTTTCTGCGCGGGACCCCATTCTATTCCACCTAATAATGCATGCTCTTTAAACCATAATTATAAGGCAAAGTCACGCAGCTGCGTTTCCCAGACGGCCTCTCAAGCAAACGAAAGGCCAAACACTTCGAACAGAAGATGAAGTGTTGTGCTCAGAAGACTTATAATTGGAGCTTTCGTTTATATGTTATAGAGAACATGTCTTATACGACTTGATGTTTCTCAACGTAGTCGCAGGTGTTCTTATATCGCAAACAAGAAAAAAAGCAGTTTCAGCTTTGTCTATACGTTAGTAGAAATTTTTTAATCTTTTTCTCAATATATCGCATCTGAAAAAAAGATGAATTCTATTCAGAATTCTAAAAAGAAGAATCATGAAAATGAGCACTGAATATCAAACCGCGTCAGGTCATATTTAATAGGTAAAAAATGGCGCTTTGTAAAGAAGAGTGCTTCTTCAAAAGGAAGTAATTCGTAACCAATTGAAACATGAAGAAAGTATGCAACATACGGCCAATCTGGGAGAGAAAACGTCTTCCTGCATAGCAGTAACGACTTCATCACAGCCAATTTCTTTGCGCGACGAATAGGTAAAGCATTTTCTTTTTCACCTCACTGGAACCCTAGCACCAGCAATGTGCACAGCAAAAATAAAATTTTATATTAAAACATTAATATGTTCATTCCGGTGACAGGGGACGGGGTTTCAGTGTTTTAAAATTATCAGCTCATAACGATGTTACCAACCTGGCTTGTTTTTTTTATTGTTTTCCCAATATGAACCGCCTGTGATCCTTGCGAACAAAGCGTTGCCTTGATTTATTTGCAATTATTACTTAACCTGACCAATTAGTTTAATTCAAGGATTTAGTTCCTATATGACTAAATGGTTTGTAGAATGCAGACGTTTCTCTTCTCTGTCTCTGTCTTTGTAAATTCCCGCCGAGCGAACACTGAGCGAACATTCTTACATGTGTATTCTGAACCTTGTCTTTTGTAAATCAAATGATTAATAAGACATACATATAAGTCCATGTTGACGCCCTTAACATTAATTGCTAGTTACACACCGCACTAATGCCTTATTAATCAATTTGATTTACAAAAAACTTCTCGCTTGGGGATTGTGAACGTAACGACTGGGTCTACAAAAAAAAATAGATACATCTTTTTGGTACAAACACGAGAAAAGGACGAGAGCGAGCGCGTCAGAAAGGCTTTTGAACAAATCAATTCACATGGGATACGGCAGCGTTAATGCGAGACTGGAAATTGTTCGTGCTGTTCTTTCGAGAAACATCAGTTCGTGAGTCGACCAAATAATACCTAATCTTTGCATTGGATGATCCGCTGATTCATACAAGCTTTGTCATCACGACACACAAAACTGTGTTTGATCTATCCTCTGCTAGTAAGAGTGTGTGGCTTCTGCACCAATTATAAACTCTCTCTTTTTTTGAGCTGCCGTCGTCTGACGCCACAAAAGGGATTATCCATTCCCATGCACAACTCCATAAAACATGTTGTTGAGACTGCGAGAACAGACACGGAAACTAACGGGCGTTCGTTTTTTGTCCATTTCTACTTTTTTCGTCCATATTTATCATCATTTAAGTCGCAATTATGTTGAATTTTTCTCTCTCTTAATTACATTATTATCTCATTTAACAATTGCACTTTATCCATTCATTAATGTTTTAATAATGACTGAAATAGGCCTTCCAAGTGTGTGCGTCACATTAATTTTGTCTGATGTCGATAAATAAATAATAATACTTCAAGAAAAGTGGCGTGAATTAGAAATTCTTGTTAAAAAAAGTCATAAACTCAATCTTGATTTCGCACGTTTTTGCCTAGCACAACAGCGAGAGAGCAGGTGATTTTAAGAGGAGCGAATATAATAAGCGGGAAAATTTAAATAGATTACGGTAGTATTTGTTCTTCCTTAAAGCCCGTTCAACCATGATGCTCTTCGCAATCGTCTCCCTTCTCGTCGTCCAAAGTGCCTCTGGCATGCCGTGGATGAATGACATGATGAACAACACGGAGGTCGCCAAATTTTTTGGTGAGTAAAAACGTAACATGACATTCTTTCCACACTGAATTCATAATCAATCTTCATAGTCATTGTGATAAATATAAATAATTCTGTATACTATAACAATATTGATTTTATTCATAACAAGGGTAATTTTTGCGATTTTTTCCCCTAGAAACAAACAGGGTCTCTCGTTAACTCTCTCTCTCTCTCTTTCTCTCTCCTAATCTCTCTTTCTCTCCTAAACAGACAATCTCGCAAACGAGGCGACTAACGTGGTGCGCAACTGGCTGCCGTACCCCTTCCACAACGTCTCCAACGAGGGAATCATGAATTACGGCAAGCTGCTGCTCAACGGGCTCAACAAGACGAGAGACGAACTCGGCGATGAAATGGACCAGTGGGCGGCAAAGAATGGAGTCAAGGTTTGGTTTTTGTGCGAAAGAAGGCATATCAATCGATACAATGTCTTGGGCAATGGTTGTGAATTTTTCTCTTCATTTCTGCATGATCTATTTGTTCTCGACCTTGAAGATTGCTACCTGAAAATTTCTTAAGATAACTAACTGTCTGATATATTTTTTTAAACGCTGTATTCCACATTTGCACTTCGCATTCGTAGTAATTAACAAGCGATATTTATTGCAATTAACTAAATAAAGGAAATGAATGTTTTTAGACAGGAGCTCTTTCTGCAGGAAATCTTCGACCGCTACTACAACATGTCAGCCGAGAAGATGACGGCGAAGCGAAGCGAAATGAATCAGATGATTGCGCGCCTTTCTGTAGACTACAAGAATGTTGGCTTTACTCCATTTTCTTTTTTTTTAAATAAAATGCATGTACAAAATAAATATCTGTTTGAGTGATAGAAAATAGTTGACACCTTAAACTTGTAATAATTATATATATATATATATATATATATATATATATATACATATGAGCAATAATTGCTTTTAGTTTGCCGACATTCTCGAGAACACTGGCTTGTCGCCGATGCAAATGATGCAAGAAATGTGTTCCATGATGAAGATGATGGACATGTCTCAGAGGCAACTGCTCATCGATCTCATCACGGTTGGTATTTTTTTTTTAGCTTTTCTTTTTTTTAAAATTAACATTTAAATGAGATTTCTAATACCTATTGTTTATTTTGTTTAAATTAATTAAAATAATTCTAAATAATATATTTAATAATTATAATTTTTTTTAACATTTCAGGTTGGCTACGGTGGCCCGCATTTGTACTACCGAAAGAAGCGAGAAGTGAACAAGGATGACGCGAAAAAGGCTCCGGAAAATCCAAAAGAGGCTGTCATCTCTGCCCTCCTTCAGCACATGGGCAGCGCCGAGTACAGGCCCATTCCAATGTAGTTGCAGAAAAGGCACCTCATGCTTCGTTTTCCGGTTTTACTGTTTTTCTCAGCTAATTTCACTGCATTAATCCTTCAATGCCGTTAAATCCCGACGTGCACATTTATATTCAAAAGCACACAATTTGCGCATATTTATATGCAATACAGACAAAAAAAATTGAGAAAAGTATGACATACGTGAAGAATTGAAATAGGATGAGGTGTTTTTATCAGTAAAGAACCTTAGGGCGCTTTTTTCTATTACAATGTACATAGCAGGGGTGTATCTTAATTCCAAATTCCGACTTTCTCATTCCGATTTCTGAATTAATTTATGAAAGGGAGCGTTTCGAATTCTTAATTCCGTAATGAAGGCCGTAATTTCGGACTTCTTTTTTTTCGTTGGAAATTTGCTGTTCAGCCGTGCACATTTAATTTATTTGTCTTTGAAGAAAACTGAAACTAGCCTTGAGAAAAAAGAGACACCAGTTAGACCACAATTGGTTATTTGGCTTCAATGAGAGCGCAGCATATTTCGGTTTTGGCCTGGGCTTTGGTACTGAAGCGGACGCCTTCCGTCACAGAACAGCCGGGTGAACATGAGCATGAAATTGTTATGCTACCGATCGCTGGTCCTTCTCCTCCAAGCCGACGACAACTGCCCATGTGGCAAGCCTATGTATGTATCTTTCTTGTTGAATCTGGGAGTTCCTTTTACGAAACTATTTCTCTTCCGAATTATTGTTTAGAGAGCATACCGAATTCTATTATGAAAATTTGTCTTCCAATACATCCCTGGTGTGAAAACATGGACCTATAATGTCTGCTACTACAAAAAAAAAAATACATAGTATATGGTACAACCACAAGACAAGGACTGGAGAGAGCATCAGGGTGTCTGTTTTACAAATCTTTTCGCATTGGATACGGCTGTAAATGTGAGATGAAACATATATTTTGTTCGTGCTGTTCATTCCAAACATCAATTAAATTGAGTCTAGAAAATAGCACACAATTCCAAGGGGATCTTCGCATTGGATTCACAAAAAACCTTGTCGCCACATTAAAGAATTGCACAACTGTTCGTGCGAGGCGGACAGAAGCGCAGCGACCAAAAGCGCAGCTGTCAGCTAGAGTAGTCAGCCTAACTGGGCGCGCACTTGCCGAATTGGATTATTCTAAGTCAACGGAGCTACCAATGGACCAATCTATGTGTGTAGGTAACTGAGCTCCAGGTGTCGATTTTGCCGCCCTTGGCCAATTTCGAGACAAAAATTAAGAATTATCAACAGAATAGAAGAGTTCAAGGAAGAAGGCGTGATTTGATCAGTACATAAGTGCGTTTGAATGTTTTTAGTGCATTTTTTCGAAGTACATCAACATGGAAGGAAAATGGATGTTAAAGATCGATGACTTCAAGAGGCCAAGAACTACTCTACGATTTCCCATTCCACCTTCCATTCCTTTAATTTGATTCGTGTTCCCTCATCGTTGCATCAAAGTCTATGTAATGATTATGCAACGGTTTGCGCCGTCCCTGCCGCTGACGCAAGCATTTGATTCGAATTAACATGCATATTGCCAGCTATCAAAGCACTTTTGGTGTTAGAGATGGATGTGTCTTCTTTTTTTCGAGGAATAAGTCTACAGGCAAAGCTGATTGTAAGAGGCTGCACTACAATGTACTCTCTACGTTCATTTTTGAACTTTATTACAGAACACAGAAGAACAAACACACAAACGAAAAAGCAAGAAATAAAAAAATATAGGTACATATGTATGTACGTACGTACTTCCAAATAGTAATGTATGTATAAAGTCGGAGCTGAAGCGTATTCCATGCATGTAATTCTCTGTACTCGTTGCTCGAATCCGCAATGACTATCATCAAATCGATCGAGCTGAATAAGTAAAAGAAGACCAATCGATCGAACGACAAATGGAATCGATTACCAGAAAACAGCTCGATCTACTCGCGAGAAGGCATATGTATGTGAAAGAAGATGTGTAATTAGAGAGAATATATCAGAAACAAACAAACTTCGTCGCATGTATGTATATTGTCACATACATATATAATATGCAAATTATATGCTAATTTAGGAATATCTCATGACTAGTTCGGGAGTAAAAGCAGTAATAGCCGTCTTATGTTTTAAAGCAAAAAAAATATGATAGTGCATAAATACATGCATATTTTTCTGATGAACTTATCTGTGGCTATCGACTAGCAATAAGAAGGTATTGCGTGAGTTCAAATGGTCTATGAAACTTCATTGTGGCTTCCCGATAGACAATGAAGAAGCTATGTAAGCGTCAGGCAAGGAATGAATGTACAATGGAATGATACATTTAATGTGGATTGAATATGGCTCTTTTGCCTAGCAAAATAAGCAGAATTCACGATGCACGAGGAGGTAAGTTTAAAAAAAGGGGATTAGCATAGTGCGTACTTGTGCAACTTCATTGTCTAGATCAGAACGAGATACTGTAGCGGGCAAGTGACATATGTGTCATGCTCGGTTCTCACGGTCACCTTGCCGTCGTGAAGAGAGTCGGCTTGCGCGAAGACGACCTTTAAATGGAAATATTATATATATATACTATATGCTAATGTTTCCCATACCCTTAAACTTGGCAGGCGGATTGACGAGAAATCAAATATTATTTCAAATTTCCCGCCATCGCATACCGTACCTGATCTCGGTACATGCGCATCTTCTGCTCGGGAATCGGCACGTTCTGGACGAGCTTCATGGCTTGCTCGCCGTGCCGCACCATCGTGACGCAGGTTGCCGGGAAGGAGTGGAGTGTCTCGGTGCGGTCGCCCAGCTTGAAGCCGTGCAGCCAGTCCGGATCGCCGTTGTCGACGACATGGAGCTGAAGAATTACCGTCATTTTTTAAAGCGGAGATATACCGTATAATTTTTTTTTGATTCATTTTTAGTAATCTAATTAAGAAAAAGGTGTTTATTTATATTAAATACATCGTTGATTAGCATCTTTTGTGTTAAAAAAGACATTCTGCATTGTTTCACTTAAAAGAATATTAGCTAAGAAAAGAAGCTTTTTGATGTTATTCATCGTCGAATATGCATATCATTTCTCGATTACTCCCGTCCAAAATTAGTTTTATATTTCCCTCCCGCCTTGCCTAATCTTCCGCAATCCTTTTCCGATCCGGGAAATGTCAGTATTGCTAGAGGAATACTGAGAAACATGGAGAGAGAGAAAGACATGGAATGAGAGAGAGTGAGAGAAAAGAGAGAGAGACAGAGAGAGTGAGAGAAAAGAGAGAGAGAGTGATATCGCGAACTGCGGGCGTAAAGGTCAGAAAGGTGTATATTTCTTCCCCAGGTAATATTTTTAGAGTGTCTCTTTATTTTGCATGCACATGTTCCCAGACTTGAGTTTCCGGTGGCCAAGATAAGCGTAAAAATAGAAATATAATAGATGAGAAGCATTGCTTAGTAGGAAAATGTTTTTTAGAAAATAAATATATACAACAAAAAAGTAGAATAAATAATGTAAGAACGAACCCGCTCGCCGAGGTAGAGTGTCCCTCCGTTGGATGGCTGATACTCGTGCGTTACGACGTAACACGGCGCGGTTACTAGAAATACATCTTTTTTAAATATATTTTAAATAGTAAAATCAATCATTTAGTCATAAAATTAAAAATATTAAATGGAAAATACAAATAAACATAAGATGACAATAAAATAAAATTTTAATTTTAAAAGAAAGAAAACTGACTTGCACTTGAGCTAGAGCGTCGCGAGTGCGCCGGCAGCGGCAGCGAGGCAACCGCCGGGCTGCAGCTTCGCTCCCAGTCGGAGAGGTCGGACGAGCCGCCATTGTTGAGACGACCGCCAGAGGCAACTCTTCCTGGAACTTTAATAAAATTGATTTAAATATTTAATTAACTAATTTATTTATTTCAATACATTTTTACTCCAAAATCTCAATTTTTTTTTAAACTTATACGATGTAATTAACGACTTTGTTTGCTAATTTAAAGGACAAATTACGTTTAAGATCACTAATACCTTGCATCACTGGCTGTTGTGCCTGGACGGGTTCGCGAGGCATTAGACGACCGCCTGAGAAAGAGAGAGATTAGACTTGCGTTCAAGCCAAGTTGCCCTTCAACATTTGAAAGAAGAAACAAACAAGTGTAATGTTTCTCAAGCTAGAACAAAAGAAGGCGGCTAATTGTAAGCTCCTGACAAATGTCACAAGCTTTTCTTATATGAGTTGTACGGCATTTTTTTTCTATATGAGTTGTACGGCATCACACACACAACTCATGTCTACTTCCTTTTTCCCTTTGTTTTAGCATCCGGAGCTGGAAGTGATTTTCTGCGGAAATGGCAAGGGAGGGGAGCGCAGGCCAATGTTCGCTGGGATAGATCTTTTTCTTCGTTGCTCTCTGATTCTTGATCTCTTGTTGGGATGGAAAGGAATGGAATGGTCTGTAATGGAATTGTCTGGAACAAAGTAGATAGAGGGCTAAGCCAGAAGATGTGGGTTTCATAAAAGTGGGAGTGCGCAACCGACATTGGTCGGATTTCTCTTACTGTGTCGTCGCCTTGCGCAGACGGATAGCGAGCGGAAGAGGGAGGCGGCATCCTTGTGGTGGTCGGCGGATGGGCGGCGGTACGTGAGCGGCGACTCGAGAGGATTGAAGCTGCCGGGCGCCGAGCGTGGAAAGGACATCAGGGGAGGCGTGCGGGAGGCACCCGAGGCGGACAGCATGATTTGAGCAGTTTTCACGGGACAACTTTCTGGCCGAGCACCAAGTCCACTCAGAAACCAAGACAAGACCAGCAGAAGAAGCCTCGAAGTCGATTGCTGATTATCGTCCACAGAAGGAGAGATGAGTCTTCTTCTCCTAACATGGGCGGAGCGCAAGATCCTCTTATCTCGAAAGGGACATCCGGAGATAGCACATGTGAGTGTGTGCGGATTCGGATTAAGAGAGCATATAGGATGCGGATATTTATGGATTTGCGCGCGCGCAGGTCATAAGGCGATGGGATGAGGCAGGAGGAGCGAAGAGAGAGTGCAAAGGGTGAGAGAGTGAAAGAGAGAGAGAAAGAAAAACAGACAGAGAAACAGAAAGAGAAATATCCAGCGATTCACGTATGCTTGAATTGCCACCTACAAACATACATATACATACACGCGTAGCCAATAAAGCTTTTACCGAGGCATCAGATGAAGCTCCAGACGCGCAAAAACAGCGAGAAAAGAAATATGCTTCATTTTCATTGTATATGCCTTCTTTTGTCGCCGAATCAATGGAGCTTGCAAGAATAAAAATAGAAAAAAAATAAGAATAATAAGAATATTAAACTGACGCATTGGCGAGCGAGTCGTGCCTGAGGAATTCGAGACAGCGGTCGACGAGCCTGACATGAGCCGGTTAAATAAACTCTCTGAGAGCCGTCGATGGTTGAGGACAAAAGTGTCAGGAAATCAATGCGTCACGAAATAAACCGTTGGAGAAGAAAGCTATTGTGGGAAAACCGGTGGGGAGCAACACCGTTGCTGAATATACAGCTGGCGATGAAAAGGCTATGGAAGAAATAATTGTAGGGGGGGGGGAAACAAGTTGGGGAAAAAACCATTGGGGTACTAAACCTTTGGGAAAGAAAGCGTCATGAAACACGTACCCGAGATTCGTGGCGGCATCTCGGCGCAGTCGAGCGAGAGCGACTTCATCTGCGCGCTGAGACGAGGGGCGCGACGGCGCTGTCCAAAGGCTGCGGCGGCCGCGACGAGAGCTGGCGGCGGCGCGGCGCCCGAGTTGACGCCGTTCACGAATGGAGCCGCTGGCACGCCGGCATCTGTGGGATTTAGCGATTACTTTATTATTTTTTTGTTTACAAAAATTTCGCGTTTTTTATATAATTTATTTTTTAATTATTTTTTCCCTTAATGCAATGTATAAACTAAACATACCAAAGAACAGAAAAAGAACATTAAAGGTGGTATGGATTTTGTTTTAACATAACTTTTTTTCCAAAAAGCAATTATAAGATATTATGTGTGTGTGTGCGCAAAGCTTAATTCGTTCCGGAGCGCGGAAGCTTCTAGATCTTTTTTGAATGCTCGAGGGTAGCTTACAAAATTATGAATTTAAAGAAAAACATCAATAAGCTCTTCTTTCGCTTGAACTAATCCGATGAGTGCAAGCGAGGCGGAAGGCGAATGCTCCGATAAGCTAATCACACTGGTGTGATTGCGAAATTGTGAAATGAAAGAAGTGAAGGATTATCTGCGAGTTCAATTTCCACTCAATCCAATTCCACTTGTAACACTACGCGTTTGAAATGAGGGGTCGGCTAAATATTTGTAGAATGAAGAAGACAGAGCTGGTGGTAGGCAAGAAAAACGTGAAACGACTAAGAAGCGACCAAAAAGCGAAGCTCGAAAATGGTGCGCGTCTTCTTGGGGGCGAAATGGATATTTCCAACTTTTATATATGTACCAAACTTTACGGCCCCAAAAGCGCCTCCTCCTTTTCCGCGCTTTTCTTCTCTTGTTTCGTCGTTTTGGCGCCCAAAAAGTTCCCACAACCACGCACACACATATTCGTAGAAGCAACCAAGCAACTTCTCGCACGCGCACACAAACACCTCCGTCGCTCTACAAAACTCTCTCTACTTTTCCTAGTAACTTCCAGGGAAGGAGGGGGGAGTGTCTGTTTGGTGAGAGAGAGACAAAAAGAAAAGAAAGTGAGGACACCAAAGTGGACGCCTACGGGGAGGCAGACGCAGACATACATAATATATGTTTTACTAATTGTATAAGCGGAAGAAGGCCGTAGATTAAGGAAGTGGGAGGAATGATCCTTGGCATTTCTAGTGCGATGGGAGAATTCACGGAAAAGAGAGCCTTCCATTTTCACCCGGAAGTCAGCCTCCAGCCGCTGATGACTCCTCTCGTGCGACGGCGCGTTCTCATCGACTCCAAATCATTCGCGACCACTCCGACTGGCACCTTTTCTCTCTCTTCTCTCTCTCTCTCTTCTCTCTCTTCTCTCTCTCTCTTCTATCTCTCTCTCTCTTTCCCTTCTCTCTCTCTCTCTCTTTCTCTCTCTCTCTCTCTCTCTCTCTCTCTCTCTCTCTCATAGCCCTCTCTGCGGGAGCCGTGACACTCTTGGTAATCAGCTACCAGTCGCAATGGTGACAAAGTGCGAAGCTGTTATCCTCTCTCCCTCCTCTTCCTCTCTCTCTCTCTCTCTCTCTCTCTCTCTCTCTTTCTCTCTCTCTCTCGTTTTCTGTCTCTTTTTCTCTGTCCCTCTATCTTTCTCTCTCAGTCTGTCTCTCTCGCGTTCCTTCCAAACTGTTGTAAGTTCTCTGTGTCTTCTCCGGTCTTTCTGAATCCATGCTTCAGTGACTCTTCCAAATGGGGCGAAAGTACTCCTTGCATACCTTCAACGCCCCCGCAAAGGGGGCCGACTAATGGACCGGGCAAGAGGGCACCTTCATCTTGTGTGTTTGATGCAGTTTGAAGCGAGCGGAAAGGCATAATGTTTCTTCGCCCGTGGCATGCATGGCTTCTTTTCTAATTCCTCGCTATGCAGAGAAGCAAATTATGCGATTCTTCCGCATTTAATTACGGAAGATTGGTGTTAAATTAAAGACGAGAAGATGTGCAAGATAGAGACACATTTGAGGTTATATTAAAAAAAATTTTTTATGAATAAATAAAATAAAATAAATAAATAATAAATACCGAGCTGCGGCGTCGAGCCGACCATGCGCGGCACGCCGTGCATCTCGAGGTACTGCGCCGACGAGCGATGCTGATGGATGGCGCCCATCTCCGAGTAGCCAGAGTCCTGCAGAGGAGAGGGGTCACGAATTGAGAGGTGGTCGAGAAGGTCCCCAGTATTCTATGAGGTCGAGAAGGGCCCCAATATTCTATAAGGTCGAGAAGGGACCCATTCTTCTTTGCACGAGGGGGTACCTACTAAAATGTTTTGCGTTACTTTCTTATACGAAATCTTCAAAAGGTCATATCGGGAATCTGCGAAGCATATTGTCCTCGGGGTGACATTTATATTTATATGTAAATGCCATGTGAAAGTGTTGATGTCTTACGGTTTAGTGCTGGAAATTTTCATGTGAAAAAGTATATGTTGATGTACATATGTATGCTAGTTTTGTTCTATTTTGTAAATCTCACCTAAGAAGAAAGATGATTACTTTGTAAAATATGTTCAATTATGGTATTTTTGCTCTAATTTGTAAATCTCACCATGGAGCGATAAGTAATTAGTAAAATGAACTAATTAGTTTTCGAAACGCACACCCACCTGCAGTGACACTTGCGACAGATTGCGCGGACTCGGCGTGCACGAGTCGGCAAAGTGCGCCGACGAACCGCGACGCGTGCCGCAGCCGCTTCCGCTTCCGCCCGAGGAGTAGCGAGAGGTCGCCTGCTTCAGCGCCAGGTACACCGGATCCACGACAACTTCTGAACAAGCTCTTCTCATTCATTCATGTTCAAAGAAAACAGTAGACAATCGATTATGGTTTAATAGTCACAAAGAATTTATACACATTTTCTTTTCAATTTTATTTACAATATCGTAATTCATAACAGTTAACCATATTGTGTGTATGCTTGTATGCATGTACATCATATACTGTAACTTTTTTCCTCTGATATTCCAAACCTGAGATGTTCCTGACTTTTTAATAATTTTTTTTCAATCTTATTAAGAGAGTATGTGAGTACGGTGCAGCTTGATCTTCTGCTCCATGCTTGCGAATCTCTGTTCTTCCTCGTCTGTCACACCTCACTTTGTCAGTGTCCACTATGCCTTGCTCACGACCAATCTAATCATAGTCGAGCCATGTGAGAAGGGAGCAGAAGAAGAAGAAGAAGAAGAAGAAGAAGAAGAAGAAGAAGAAGAAGAAGAAGAAGAAGAAGAAGAAGAAGAAGAAGAAGAAGAAGAAGAAGAAGAAGAAGAAGAAGAAGAAGAAGTAGTTGAGAAGAGAGGAGTAGGCGACGGGGCAAATTTGATTGGCCGCCATTGCATCAAAAGGCGAGTGTCGTAGTGACAAAAGCGTAAAGAGAAAAAAGGGTAAAGGAAAAGAAAAAGCTTAAGTCATGTGATTCTCGCTAAAGGAAGTAAGGAGTTACAAGAGAGAGAGAGAGAGAGGAGAGAGAGGAGAGACAGAGAGAGAGAGGAGAGAAAGAGTGAGAGAGAGAGGGGAGAGAGAAAGAGAGAGACAGAGAGAGAGAGAGAAGAGAAAGAGAGAGCGAAAATAGAGTGAGAGAGAGAGAAGAGAGAGAGAGAGAAGAGGGAGAGTGAGAGAGAGAGAGTGAGAGAGAGAGTGAGAGAGAGAGAAGAGAGAGAGAGAGAGTGAGAGAGAGAAGAGAGAGAGAGTGTGAGAGAGAGAAGAGAGAGAGAGAGAGTGAGAGAGAGAAAGAGAGAGAGAGGAATCAGAATGTCTCACATTGCGGTCTCTTTTTCTAACAACCTCAAACAAGAAAGAGGAAAACATGCTTGGCAACCGTGAGATTGGAAGCAAAGAACTACCGTAAAACGTAATAAGAACGCGAATAAAAATAAGACTATTATTTCTCATGAACCTCTGTCTTTTCCCCATTGAAAGGTCAACATTTTAAGTACCCAAGCAACGGCTTTGTTTTTAGAGTCTATACCAAGAAATGCATGAGTGTTTGTTAGCAAATGGGTAAGTATGCCGCCATATCTTTGACAGGAGCGACCCCTTTTAATATTCTCTCCTCATACAAGAAGCTATAGCCCCTTTCAGTATACCAACTTCTCTAAATGTCTGAAAGAGATGAACAGAGTGCGTCTCACTAGATTATGTGCATTTATCGAATGCCATGCAACCTTTTTTAGTTTAAAAAAAAATATGTTTATTAGTTCGAATGAACTCTCCGAGTGCCTTTATGTTTTTCGTTTCATATACATAAGCCCGAAAAAGACAAGTCTCCTGATGTTACTTCCTCGTAAGATTATCGCTTGTGGAATTCTTTTTCTGTCGAGAGAAAAAAAAGAAGACTCTTATGTTTATGCCAAGAGGGACAGAGAGAGCTAGAGTATGTGATATAGCCAGAGAGATCCAGATAGAGAAATGGAGACAGAGAGTGTGAGAGAGAGAGGGAGAGTGTAAGAGAGCGAAAAATGAGAGAGAGAGGGAAAGAGAGTGAGAAAGAGATGAAAAAAAGAGAACACCGCCAAAAGCGTGACCGTCATGCGCATTCTTCTGAGTGGCATCGTTAGCACTTTTCATAAGCATAAATATAGCTCGTGGATATTCGGCTCCTCTCTTGGAGAATGTTGTTTGCGGACGGATCCTTGTCGCGCTTGCAAGTAGCCAAATAAGCAAGGAGCCCGGTGCACTATTTCATTTACGTTCTTCTCTCTCTCTCTCTCCTACTCCTCCTTCTTTTTTTCTTCTTCTCTTCCTTCTATTTCTCTCTATCTACTTTTTTTCCTTCTCTATTTCCCTCTCTTTATTTCGCGCTCTCTCTCTCTATCTCTCTATCTATCTCTGTTTCTAGTTCTTCTTTCTTTCTCTCTTTCTCGTTTCTCTCTCTTTCTCTCCGTACTTCTGATGCCTTCGTGCCCGTGCCCTTGGGTCATTGGTCGCCCTCTCCGCTTGCACCACCCGTCCAATGAAACTAATTACGGACAGGGTCGATGCATCTCTCGCCTCAGGCCTTCTCTTTCTTTGGGGGTGAAGCTGAAGGCAGTGAAAAAGGAGAGAGGGCAGAAAGGCGAGACCTGCCAACCAATCTGTCAAGGCTAACAGTTTCGAAATTACCGACCCACCCCCCACTCAACCCAACTTTTACTAGCAACTTTCAGAGAACGACCCATTGGATAAGTCATAGGCTAATCTTCCTAAACATTGAGAGGGAATGTTAAGATAATCTATGAACTCCACCCCCATCATCTTTGAAATCATATATGCATGCAATGAAGCATAAAGACAGAAAGCTGAGAACTATAAAACTAATAAAGGAAGTAATATATCCTGTTTAATATTACTTCAGCGAGGCTTCTTCTTTGTTGAAAGCATTTGATGTTGTCTATTTGAGAAGACGTTTTTTTTTTCTCAAAAGATATTGGATCCCGGCGCGTGCAATAAAGTGATGAGGAAATAAAAGAGTATATAATCCAATAATTCCAAGCAATTCATTCACATTCAACTCTCGTCATAAAGCATCTTTAAACAAATAAATGTAAAGTGTTTTCATTTTTGTTCAACAAAAAGTTTTAATCCCCGAATGAGTTAAAAATGGAAAAAAAGTGTAAGAAAAGATCATAAAGTTTAGCTTTCCTTTACAATGGAATATCATATAAAATCTGAATAACGGCGAAATGTGAATACCGGCAAAATCTGAGAGCGCCTCTTTTTTTTACAATGAAAAGATTTCTTCCATCGAAGAAATTCTTAGGATATTTTTTCTTCTTCTTTCTTTTTAAAAATAGCTTTGACTCCGCGTGGTTCTTGCGTCATCTCTGTTTATGCTTGACCGAATATTTCTTTTAGCGCAATCTAGTGTTGGCTAATTGCAAGTATTTTGAATAATAATCATACATCTTCTTCCGTGCAAAATTTACAAATTTACCGCTTGACTTATGGTTACTCGAGTGTAAAGAGTCATTTCTTTGTATTTTTAAATGTTGATCTTTCTTTCTCGATATTTAAGCTTTTTCAAAACTAAAAAATATTAATAGTTATTATAATAAGTAATAAAATGTAAAAAAAAATTTTAAATAAATAAATAATAACCACGATTCGGCGTCGACTCGTTGCTGTCGGCGGCTGACGAAGAGCCGCAGCCATGACTGCCCGCGCGTTCTTGTTGGTGGCGCTGAAAGCGAGAGGAGAGGTCAGACTGGGGCGCGCGACGGAGCAGATAGCGGCGGGGCAGCTGGACGCTACGGGGAGATAAGGAGGGGCTGGCGCCAGGCGCCAGCCCGGCTCCCGATGATGACAGCGTGCGGGACGCGGGGCCACGAGGGCTCGCATAATGCCTGCCTAGCTCGGGCGGCGGCGTTCTATAGTAATGATGGTCGTCGAGACCGCGCGCCTTCGGGAAAGCGCCGCGCCTTGGGCTGACGCCGAAGAAAAGCTCGGGCTGCGAGTGGCGCGCGCGTTCTGGCGCGGCGCAAAGCGGTCGTGTTGCGGTTTTGGAAGCGGCGGCCGCCGATGGAAGCGATGTCAGCGAGTGATTCGGACGGAGCGACGGCGCGTCCGGCAACATCCGGTGGCGGACGAGAGTGGACGAGGCGAAGGGAGTGCCGGGAGCAGGGAAGAAGTGGCAGCCAACAGGTGCCTTTGCGGCGGCGGCCGAGTGCGGCGTCTGAGGAAGCGAGAGACGGCGACGGCGGAGAGAGGAGGACGAGCACGACGAGGTGGACGATGAGCGACTGGCGACGGTGGGATTCGCCATTCTGAGAGAGAGAGAGGGAGAAGCACTTCCGGACCGGAAGAAGAACGGCCGAGCAGATTAAATGAGCGGAACACGAAAGGGAGAAAGGGGACAAAAGGGGGAGGGCGGCGTGAAGGGAGAGAGAGAAGAGAGAGAGAGAGAGAGAGAGAGAGAGAGAGAAAGAGAGAGAGGCAACTTCAGAAGGAGAGCAAAAGGGCGTGTCAGGCACGCCGCACGCCAGACAGAGAAGCCGTTCACTTTAGAACGGCCGCCTGTTGACGAAGACGGCCGTATTAGGAAACGATGAGGAGAGCGAGAGAGCGAGAGAGAGTGAGAAAGACGTTCAGAGAGAGAGAGAGAGATAGAGATAGAGAGAAAGAGAGAGGAAACTCCAGAAGAAGAAAAGACGAGAGATAGAAAAATGCAGAGGCAGAGAGGCAAGAAAGAAGATACTACCGATTAATAGAAGCGCGTGTTTGCCATGATAGAAGTGATGATGGGGTGCTGAGTTTCAGGCAGACAAGTAAGCAATGACAAGCAGATTGAGAAAGAAGGCGGAAGAGAGAGAGAGAGAGAGAGAGAGAGAGAGAGAGAGAGAAACCGAGAGAGAAGATAGAGAGAGAAGAAGTGTTACAGAAACAGAAAGAGAAACAGAAAAGAGATAGCTTTCCTATGAGTCAGCTTAGAATGGAGCGAAAAACTTCCGGGGTTGGGGGGGGGTGGAGACAAAGGGATAAACTTGGGGTTGAAATGCTCTCTTCCACTCTCGCATGCCTCTGGACTCTATGGTGTTGGAAGAGGGCCAAGGGCGCGTTGCCCTTGGCAGGGTGCTGCGCGCCGGCGCATTCGGCGCGCAGAAACAGAGAGATGCTCGGACGGAGAGGGAGAGAGAGTGAGAGAGAGGAGACAGAGAGAGAGTGAGAGAAAGAGAGAGAGAGAGTGAGACAGAACAGAGAGAGCGAGTGCACGACGGGGGAGAGAGAAGGGTGGAGATAAAAAAGAGGAAGGGAGATAAAGACCAGTCAGCGGATAATGTGAAAGCAGACGGGATTAAAGGCCATGAGAGGTGACAGAGAGAGAGATAGAGAGAGAGAAAGAGAGAGAGAGTGAGAGAGAACAGAGAGAGCGAGTGCACGACGGGGGAGAGGGAAGGGTGGAGATAAAAAAGAGGAAGGGAGATAAAGACCAGTCAGCGGATAATGTGAAAGCAGACGGGATTAAAGGCCATGAGAGGTGACAGAGAGAGAGACAGAGAGAGAGAGAGAGAAAGAGAGAGAGAGCGAGAGAGCGAGATCCAAATGTCTCACAAACTTGGCCGGCGCGGGCTTTCATGTATGAGTTAGCTACGTTGGCCCTCCTTATTGGATTGTCTGACATCCGCAGCGGCATCCAATCACTTCCTCTTTCTCAGAAATCTTTCTCTCTCTCGCTCTCTCGCTCTCTCTCTCTTTCTCTCTCTCTCTCTTCTCACCTTCTAACCCTTTGGCCTACGTGCACAATCCAATAATAGCACGTCTCAAAGTAGTCGTCGCCTTCTGTATGCCTTTTCACATTTGCTGCTCCTTTGCAAAGGTAATCGAGGCATTTCAGGGTGTAATTCTTCCCGCTCAGTAGAAGTAATTACTTTTTTCATCACTTTTTTTCTCTCACTCTAATTTCTTTCGCCTCACATTTCCTCGAACCTCTCAAATTGAATTGAATAAACAGCGTACCAGACTGGGTGGTGGTGGCCAACAGGTAATTGGGAAAAATATACTGATTAGAAAAAAATTTGAATCTGACAGAGCTGATTGATGGAAAGGAAGAGAGTAAATACGGGAGAGAAGTGGTGTGTGTGGATAGACAATTCTGCAGAAAGTTCCGTAGCAGGCGAAGCGAAACTGTTCCAGATTCAAGGGTCGTTTTGTGATTTTGCTTCTGCTCCTCGTCGCTGCTTTTGGCCGTACAGATACATACATATGTGAACACAGCTCATATGATCACTGTAAGAGCACGGGAAATTCAAGTGATCATTTATTTTTAAAGCCGAGTTTTCATGCATATAATGCAAGATCAAAGCGCCTGCTGTCCAGGAAGAAAGCCGAGTAAGGGTTTCCCGTGAATGGGATGCAGTTCCCTTTGACTTTTCAATAGTTCGTCTCGCCACTGCACTGTTGACAGCGACTTCTAAACGGGAATCAAAGATGGATATAACGACAGGGAGGGCATACAAAATCGGGTCGAGAAAGAGTGAGAGAAAAGGAGAGAGATATAGATAGAGGGAGATATATATAGAGAGAGAATGGGAAAGACAGAGAGACAAAGAGAGAGAGAGAGGGAGAGAGACAAAGAGAGAGAGAGAGCATACAGGGAATGAAAGTGAGTCAAGCTCCCGTATTCATCTTTTCAGAAGCAAGCACCTCTATGGCGCTAGTCATTTCGAAATGCATTGGGACCTCGGGCACACGGCACACTTTCCACACACTTTTCTGGTGTCTGCGAAGAGGACGATGACGGGAGAGAAAGAGAAAGAGATAGGAGAGAGAGATGGCGAGAGAGAGAAAGAGAGGAAGCGAGAGAGAGAGAGAGAGAGAGAAGAGAAACTGGTCGCTTTTTGTCACTTCCTTTACCGGGTTGTTTGTTCTCAGCAAGTCAGCCGTTGCGAGAGATGAAGCGGTAACAATTCACTTTGTCTGGGCATTCGAGATGTTTCTGTCTCTAAAATGGGTTGCAGTCTGGAAGAGAGAGAGAGAGAGAGAGAGAGAGAGGCAGAAAAAGTGGGTGAGAGAAAGAGAGAGAGAGAGAGAGAGAGAGAGCGAAGAGAGAAGGGCAGAAAGAGAGAGAAAAGAGAGAGAAAGTGTGAGAGAGAGTGATAGAGCAAGAGAAGCAAGAGAAAAAGAGACGAATACGGGTGGAAGTAATTGATGGAGAACTTAGAAAAAAGGCAAAAGGTACACAGGCAGCAATTCTTGTGCCCTCTATAAACAACTCCGCCAACGTGGTCGGGAGACCACTTTGGAGAGCGAGCAAAAGAGCGAGATATCACACGTGCATATTAATTATGCGCAAGGATGCTTCCTCATCTTCTTAGCCTTCCTTCATTCTCGAAATATTCTCGGAAAGAAGGATGAGAGGCGAGAGAGTGAGAGAGCCAACGAGAGAGATAGAAACATAGAGAGAGAAAGAAAGAGAGTGAGAGATAAAGAGAGAGAGAGCGAAGTTGGAGAACGAATGATGGAAAGATGAAGGACTTCACGATCTCATGATACGTGAATTAAGTTATGAAGACGAAGAGGAAGCGACTTCAACGCTCCTATGAAAAGGAGTAGCTAATGTCCGGTTTTTTTGGAAAATCTAATGGAAAATTCACTCGTTGCTGTAAAAAGGAAAATGACACGCGCCAGCTGCCGCCGCATGGGGAGGAAATATTTAAGATTATATAAAAGATAAAAAAAAAGAAATATTTAAAACTTTTTCTTTCTTTGCAGAAATCTAATCCTAGCCGAATTCTGCGTGTATTATGTGTACACAAACCATAACTCTATTTTTTTTAATACCTGGCAGAAAAAGTTAATTTTGGATGTATAATTTAAATTTTTTAAATTAAAACAAATATAAATAAGCCAGCTTACGGCAGCGGTGAGCGAGCTCTTGAATCGCTGGATGCCCTGGACGACGCGAATGGCCGACGTCCACTTCTTGCGCGCCGGCGACGGCGGCAGGGGCGGCGACTCGGACAGCTCCTCCTTCTCGGCCGCGACCATCATTACGGTAGATCTCATGCGGAGTACGGGGATACTGTAGCTCTTTGAGAGGAGAGTACGGTAAGTCTTGGCAACAGAGACTTTCTTGGGCTCAAAATTCGTTCAGCTCACAGACTCTTCTGCAAGTAAGCAAGTATGTATATGTGTGTATATATGTATGTATATAAGTTTTTTGGCCGCTTTACAAAGTTTAATTTACTCATTGTCGAGAAATTCAAATGAAAAAATGGCTCGCACAAATGGACGATTACGGATTAATACGGCTAACAAGAAATAGGGGTCGACAGAGAGCAAAAATATTTATGGATCAGCGTTTCGGAGTGTTCACGCTGGATTATGAAGAATTTCATTAGAAGACGCGCTAAAAGGAGAAGAGAGGAGCTAAAAGGGAACATCTCGTGTTGTTATATATACATATAAATAGCGGAAGATGACTCGAATGCGAGGAGTGGAGAAGAAGATCTTTTCTGTGAGAGAGAGAGAGGCATAGAGAGAAAAGGCAGTGAGAGATACCGAGATATTGAAAGAGCACGCAGAGAAAGAGAGCAGGAGCGAATGGTAGGACAGATGAGAGAAAAGAGAGAGAGAAACAAAGAGAGAAAATGAAACAAAGGGAGAGAGTGAGACAAAGAGAGAGGGAGGGAGAGAAAGGGATATCAGTTTCAGGTTCAAAAACCGTTGAAAGGTCATATGAGCACCTGAAACATTCGGCTTGCTGAACTTTTCCTGGCACGACAAGACTTGTACTTTCCATCCAAATCGGCTTCTCTGATCTAAGAAAAGCTGATTGGGGGAACAGAGGAGCGACGTTGAAATTTTTAGAGGTTCTGAAAGTTGACAGACGCGAATTCCTCTCCCTCTCTATCTCTGTGTCTCTCTCTCTCTCTCTCACTCTTTCGCTTTCTCACTCTCTCTCCTCTTTCTCTCTTTCTCTCTTTCTTTTTCTCTCTTTCTCTTTTTCTCTCTCTCTCACTCTTTCGCTTTCTCACTCTCTCTCCTCTTTCTCTCTTTCTCTCTTTCTCTCTCTCTCTCTCTCTCTCTCTCTCTCTCTCTCTCTGCAACATTTGCTGGCTTTCGACATTGTAGCCAATCCTGCTGTGCAGAGTGTCCTTTCTGGACTAGCGGAAGGCTGATGCTCTTGTACAACAAATTTCAATGGCACAGCATTGCGAACACGCGTGACTCTGCGTCAGGACAATGGGCGGCTAACAATGACATGACGAGGCCATGTGAGGGTGGCGAGAGGGTGGAGGGGGGAATGGGTCTAGAGAGGGGGCCAAAAGGGGCCTAGAGGAGGAAAGAGGTCCTCCTACCACATGATACACCCCTGACATCACTCACTCTCTCTCTATCTCTCTCTATCTCTCTCGCTCTCTCACTCTCTCTCTCTATCTCTCTCTCTATCTCTCTCTCTCCGATACCAAATGAATGTGTATGCCAACAACCAAGATCTTCTCTATTCTCGCGAGACATGGATATATACGTAAGCCGATCAAGATCCGAGTCATATCCCTGGACCTAATTCAGAGTGCTCCGTGGGAAATAAAGCGAAGCCGCAAAGGGATCAACGAGTGTGAGAGAGTGATCTTGTGGTGAGTGCGAACAAGGAAGCAAAAAAACAAGAGGTTTTTTCCCGGTATTAATTTTTTTCTTTCCCGCGTACATTCCAAACTAAATTCTTCTGATTGAGATTTATTATGAGCGACTAGGTTTTCCCAAAGTGTCCAAAAGAAAGGAGAAGAGAAAATAGATGAGATTGATGGATAGATAGACATGTCCACCTTGTTTGAGACAAATTGACCAGATGAACATCGATCATTCAAGAAGCTCGGGTTGTTTTGGTTTTCTTCGAAGTTGGAAAGTGATCTCAACATACATACATATGTTTCTGAACAACAACATTAAGAGGAGGGGAAGGAAGAGAAAGAGAGAGAAAGAGGGCGCGAAAGAAAGAAACAGAGCAAGCGAGAGAGAGAGAGAGAGAGAGAGAGAGAGAGAATAGGGTAAAATCTCGCTGAAGAAGAAAAGAAAAGCAACCTGATGAGCCATCCAACTGGTCAGCTAATATGAAAGCAGATACTTCTGAACCTAAGCTTGTGTTGTCTGGAGAACCCAATCGCGTCAGGACTGGCGGTCGGAGTCAGGAACCCCGGGGGACCTCTTCCTTTGCATTCCATAGCTCATAAGCAGACACAGACCATCTTATATCTTCTTATAAAGACTACATCCTGCTATCTATCCACCACCTTCACTCCTTGAATTTATTATATATCTATGTATATGTATATGTATATATGTTGATATATCCATCTCTCCCCTCTCTCTCTCTCTCTTCATCTCTCTCTCTCTTTCTCTCTCCCTATCTCTCTCTCTATCTCTCTCTCTTCATCTCTCTCTCTCTCAATCAGCTTCACGCGGGTGTCAAGCATCCTTGAACAACGGAAAGCAAAAAAAACAGCTATCCGATCACACACTCGAGTAAATAGATCTGCGACATTATAAATAACGAGGCAGACACTCATTCCCTATGTCCGTACTACGGTAAGTGGAATGGCAAAACCAGACTGGAGAGAGAGAAAGAAGGGGAGGGCGAAGGCGAAAGAAAGGAGAGAGAAGGGACAAGAGAGAGAGAGGAGAGAGACATATCACAAGAGAATATTGTTAACTCATAAAAATGAAGTATAAATAAAATTCTGATATTGTATTAAATTTTTTGCTATCATGTACATATTTTGAACATTTTAAGAAAATGATTAAACTTTCCTTCATGTTTATCTTATGGGAACTACTTTATGACTTGGGCCGGTTTGATCTCTACCCGGAAGACAATTGTCTGTGGGCGAACAGCCACGACATTCTGGAACATGAATGTGAACACAAGAGTGTCTTCTGGCTTGTGGGTGGGGTCAATAAGAAGGGGGGAGAGGGAGATAGATGGAAAGTTGGGAAGGTGGCAGACTGGTAGAGAGAGAGAGAGAGAGAGAGAGAGAGAGAGAGAGAGAGAGAGAGAAAGAGACAAAGAGAGATAGGCAGAGAGAGAGAGAAAGAGAGAGAGAGAGAGAAAGAGATTGAGACAAAGAGAGAAGCGGGAAGAATTGAAAGGAACGAACAAAGATGGGGACGAACTACAAAAAGGCCATGAGAATCCTAGCGATGATTCATTACGATGATTCACCAGGCACATGAATGAAGGGTGGACAGAGGATTGAAAGGTCGAGAGAAGGGAATAAGGAGGAGGAAAGAATGTGAGAAAACGAGAGAGAGAGAGAGAGAGAGAGAACGTGAGAAAAAGGAAAAGAGGCAGGAGAGATAGGGAGAGAGGGAGAGCGCTACAGGGCAAAGAAACTTCCGAAAAGAGAACTCATTTGGACTTGTTCTTCCACATGTGGAAAAAAGTTCTTCTTCTTGTCTAATACCTAATGAGGGTTTCGCTTTCTTGGGATAACCAAGTGAAAGTCTCATTAGGAATTAGAGAGAAGAAGATGAAGTTCGCACTCTCTTCTTCTTCTTCTTCAACTTTTCACTCTCTTTCTCTCAATCTCCCTTGCTCTCAGCTCTCCTTCTCTCTTTCTCTCTTTCTCTCAGCTCTCCTTCTCTCCTTCTCTCTTTCTCTCTCTTTCTCTCCCTTCTCTCCTTCTCTCTTTCTCTCTGTTTCTCTCCCTTCTCTCCTTCTCTCTTTCTCTCTTCGTCTCATGCAGATGGGTAGGCGCAAAGTATGTGCATACATGGAATAATAATAAGTCTCAGTCACATGTGCTCAGGTGTCCGGGAAGAAAAAGAAGAACCAAGCTCTCTTAAAATGTGACTCGTGAACACACGCAAACTCTCTCTCTATCTCTCTCTCTCTCTGTCTCCTGTCTCTCTGTCTCTCTTTCTCTCTCTCTCTTTCTCACTCCCTTCTCTTTCTTTCTCTCCCCTTTATCTCCCTCTCTTCCTCACTCTCTCTCTCTCCCTCTTATGGTCCAGTTCCTGCAGAAACGTCCTCGAAAAGTTTGCAACGAGGATGAAGCTGGTGAAGAGGACCGGGAAAGGGAAGAGGTCTTCCAGGATTTTTTTATGCTCAGTTCCAAAGAAGAAGCTGGAGGTCCCGAGGCTAATGCATGCCTGGCTGAGGGCATCTTCCATGGAAACAATAGAATAAGAAAAGAGAAAGACTTGGTGAGAGGACTCTCGCGAAGAGTGCGACCACAACTTGGTTACAAGGTAATTTTGAAAGGACTCGCAGTCACATGCTTTTGACTTTACTTTACGTCCTTTCTGACCAAATGTTCAACTCTTCTCAAAAGTCGCGACAATGGTAAAATATATGTACTCCTTTTTAAAGTCATGATAAAATAAAAGCAGCAAGAATATCCAAAGGGCAAACGCGTTGGAAACACTTCAAGAAACGACATCTATTATTAAAATACCGTAATAAAAAATTGTTGTTCTTCTGGTCGCACTGGCTCTTGAGTGCTAGGAAAATAAGACTAATTTGTTCACCATCAGCACATTTTGCGCGTTGTTGTGCTCGGAGTAGCTTCTTCCAATTTGGCGAGGGTGGGGAAAGAGGAAGAAGCGTGATCTGGAGCTTTTTCATAGGAGAATGGTGGGAAAACGAGTGAAAATACTCGAGAGAAGAGAATGAGATAGAGAGAGTGAAAGAGAGATAGAGATAGTGAAAGAGAGAGAGAGAGCGAGTGAAAGAGAGATAGAGAGAGTGATAGAGAGATAGAGAGAGAGAAAGTGAAAGAGAGATGAGAGAGAGAGAGAGTGAAAGAGAGAGAGATGGATGGGAAAGTTCAGAGGGCATGAAAAGTGCATCGTAGAGCCCGGAGCTGCCATCAAACGCTCCTCGATTGAGGGTGCGTTGATGGCACGCATTGTAAATAGAGAGTACAGTCCGAGTCAAACAGATGCTTGTTGTTGGCTGCAGGCGGAATGTACTATTAGCATGGATTCTATCTCTCTCTCTCTGTCACTCCCTCTCTGTGTCTCTATCTCTCTCTCTCTGTCCGGTATGAACTTTTATAAATGAGATACGAAAAATATGCATGCTCGGTTCTAGGACCTCAAATACGTTAGCAACAATACAGTACTCAGAAGGAATACAGAAATAAAAACGTGTAAAATTTGGATTTCGGATCGAATATAAAGATAAGCGAGCTGGAAAAAAGCTCTAATATAATCATTTAAGAGAAAGAGAGAAGCAACGTCAAAAAATAAAGAGAAATGAACATCATTCTCGAAAGAGGAACACTCTCGTACTATCGTACAAAACATGTTTGCGGCTTCTTTGCCGGCGGACAACTTGCTCGAGTAGCCAAAAGCGAAGACGCGAACGAGACGATGTAGTTATGAGAAGGATAGAGAGAGAGAGAGAGTGAGTGCGGGAGAGATGTTAGAGAAAGCGAGAGATCAGAGAAGGAGAGGGAGAGATTGTGGACAAAGACAGAGAGAAAGGGAGGGAGAAAGAGAGTGAGAGGGCGAAGAGTAGCAGAGAGAGGAAGCGGAAGATCCAGGACACAACGAGTACGGAAGGACATTGGAGAAGATGGCTAGGAGTAGTCTGCAAGCGATCGCAGCGACTTCTCAGGGCGGGTAGCGAAAGACAAGGCATTTTGATGAAGTGAGAGAGTTAGAGAAGAGAGAGAGAGGGAGCGACAGTGAGGCAGGCAGAAGAGAGAGAGAGCAAGAGCGAGCGAGAGAGAGAGAGAGAGTGAGAGAAAGAGAGAGAAAGAGCACCAGTGATACTGATGACTTTATCTCTCTCCCTCTTTATGGCTCTCTCCTGATCCCATTATCTATATCCTTCCTCTTTCAATCCCTCCCTCTCTTTCTCACTCTGTCTCTCTCTGTCTCTCCCTCACTTAACGCTGGCTGCAACTGCTTCAAAAGTGAGCGGCGGAGCCGGGCGGATACGTCAGTTTTCTCCGCTTCTTTCATTACAATCCGTCAGCACCTTCTCTCTCTCTCTCGCTCCCTCTCTCTGTCCGTCTCTCTCTCCCGCTCTCTTCCTCTCTCTCCCTCCCTCAATCTCTTTTCCCTCCTCTCTCTCTCCATCTCTCTCCTCCATTCTAATCCCTTCTTCTGTCTCCACTTCATTTCTTCTACCTTCCACCCTCTCGCCTGCCTCTCTCTCACTCTCTCGTGTTGAAATGCGCCAATAGCAGCTTCTGCAAATTCCGTACTCTTTCCAAAGTGCTTCTTCCCTTTTTAATAAATCCCCACGCTGACGATGTTGGGCTATTATAGCACCAAATTCTTTAATTCACTAAAGGGATTTCGTTTAGCAAGTGAAGGCATTGCCTGAGGGTATTGTGAATGCTTCCCAGAATAACTATCAGAGTGAGCCTTGTGATGTTCCATGAAGGGGGTGTCTATGACTCACCTAGTTCAGTTCTTACATATATACATATACATACAAGTCTCTCTGTGACAAGCGTAATGGGCATATAATTTCTCTCGCTCTCTCTCCCTCGATTTCTGTCTCTCTCTCTCTCTCTCCCTCTCTCTCTCATTCTTCTCTCTCTCTTCTCTATCTCCACCAATCGGGCCGCCTGCCTGTCTCGGCCGACGCACTCCACCGCATTACAACCGATTGCGTTCCATTGCTCGCGGATCACAGAGCGACAAGCCAAGATTGACGTTCTGAACGAGGACGCTTCCGGTGAAATCGGGTTGGATAAGCATATAGACAGGAAATAGAGAGAGGGAGAGAGAGGGGGAGATAGAGAGAGAGGGAGCGAGAGAGAGAGGAAGATGTTGAGAGAAAGGGAAAGAAAGGAAAAGATTGTGAGGTAAGAGAGAGAGAGAGGTAGCGAGAGAGTAAGAGAGAAGCAAGGCCGATATTCAGAGAGATAGCCGCTAATCATTCAACATTAGCATAGCTGTTCGACCTGGCCAGTTGCTCTTTCTCTCTGTCTGTTTATCTCTCCCTCTCACTCTCTCTCTATCTTACTCTCTCACTCTCTCTTTTCTTCTCCTTCTACCTCTCCCTCTTAATCTCCCTCTCCTCTCATCTTGCTTTGTCGTTGCGTAACCTGGCGTTCACACTGAAATGGGGATGAGGTGTCATGAAATGGCGAGGAGAAGCTTGCTTGTTACATCTTCATTCCCTCTATCTCATTTCTCTCTCTCTCTCCCTCTCTTTTCACTCTCTCTCTCTCTCTCTCTCTCTCTCTCTCTCTCTTTCTCAATCGCCCCGAATGAACCCTTCATGATA
Organism: Allodiplogaster sudhausi; assembly: GCA_945643635.1. Classification (NCBI taxonomy): domain Eukaryota; kingdom Metazoa; phylum Nematoda; class Chromadorea; order Rhabditida; family Diplogasteridae; genus Allodiplogaster; species Allodiplogaster sudhausi. The sequence continues at coordinate 2,817,320 of CALZFC010000354.1, forward strand.
GCATTCCGTTTCTCATCCTGTTCATTCTGCGACACATGCACATTAAACTATGGAAGGTGTGCAGCACACTTGAAAAGTGGCCATCAAGCAGAGACTTGCAAGAACGGAGGATACATTTCATGCCAGAATGGAGTTTGAATTTCCAGATTGAAGCAGTTGATGAATGAGATTTTCTATGTAGCGGTGTATGTACATATGCATCTAGGGCGAAGATGACAAGAAGGAAAGAGAGAGAGAGAAAGAGAGAGAGAAAGATGTATAGATAAAATGAAATAAAGAGAGAGAGTGAATGGGAGAGAGAGAAGCGAAGAAAAAGAGAAAAATATGCATTCTCTGGAAGATGCCGACGGCGCATCTGGGAGACACGGATGATTGGTACACGCCACCGGGCATGAAGAAGAAGTTGGATCTCTCACTTTTTTTTCTCCTACTCCCTCACTCTCTTTCTCTCTCTCTCTCTCTCTCTCTCTGTTTCTCCACGCTCTCTCTCTCTCTCTCGACTCGGTTTCCTAAGAGATAAAACAGGAAAGATGCCATTCATTGCTCACGCATGGATGCCAGAGGAATTGGAAAATAGAGAACAAAAAGAGGCAACCAAAGGGATAAAGAGACATTGTAGGATCAGCGAGCGAGAGAGAGAGAGAGATAGAGAGAGAAAGATAGAGAGAGGGAGAGTGATAGAGAGAGGGAAGGAGAGAGATAAATGCATGATACGGGATCAGATATGTACACATGGTTCATGCACCCGAAGACCTGTGGCAGCTGCTCTCTCTCTCTCTCTCTCTCTTTCTCTTTCTCTCCCTCTCTCTCTATCTCTTGCTCTCTCCTTCGCTCCCTGTCAAATTCTTTCTCTTTCTTTCCTGTCCTCATTCATCTATTTTTTCCTCCAAATCACACGGCATTTCTCCCTGTAGATCGCTCTTTTTTTAGTAACCTCGACCTTGTTCGCAATCAATCCCTCTCTCTGGAGACTTTGTGTGTCTTCTTTCTTTCAATTCCCTCTTCGTTTCTTTCAATTCTTTGACGACATTACACCTATTCCGGGTGGCTCTAGCCGCCCTCTCCTGCTCAGAAGAAATTCGCCGTTCCAGACCCGATGTGGCACAGCGAGGCGCAAGGCGATCTCATCGTGCAGAGTTCACATTCTTCCGCTAAGCTACCTCCCCTCCCGACTCCGGATATCCCAGTTTATGCGTACATACTACGTAATGTGTATGGAATCTTGATAGTGGTCTCTCTCTTTCTCTCCCTCTCTCTCTCTCCCACCCTCTCTCTCTCTCTCTCTTTCTGGAGTTGGAGTCCAGGCCGATGTCAAGGAAATGGGTAGGTGGGGGGATTAGTCAGGAGAGCTTGAGAATGGGATAAGCAGCAAGTGGCGCTGCTTGTGTGTGTGTCCGAGTGTACCTATGCGAGGGTGGAAGAATGGGAGGAGGAAGATAAAAGAAAATAAAAAAGGTGTCTTTCTCCCTCTCTATCTCTCGCTTACTTTAGCCCTCCCCTCTAGCCCATTCCAGAAGCTTCTATAGCGAGAGCCATTTCACTCTCTCTCTCTTTATCTCTCACTCTCTCTCTCTCTCGCTTTCTTTCTCTCTCTCTCTCTTGGTCTCCCCTCTCTCACCCTCTTTCTTTTCTCTCACACATGACTCGGTATTATCCATCGCCCTTGCCTCCTCTTCTTCACCCCACAAGCCCGAAGGGCAATGCCGTTATTTTTTTACGCCACTTCTTGCCTATTTCCGCGCTTTTTCAAGCGAAAGCTATACGCCTAAGCGGCCAAAAGGTGTAAATGGCACGGATGAGAGGAGAGAGAGAGAGAACGAAAGAGACAGAGAGAGACAGACAGAGAGGAGAGAGAGGAGGGGGAGAGGAGAGAGAGAGTGAGAGAGAGAGAGGATAGAGAAAAAACACCGTCCGAGTTATAAGGAAACGAATTCGGCGATGTAGGCGGCACGACACGTGTGCATAAAAAAGGGAACGAACGGCAAAAGTAAATGTCGGCCGTGAAATAGATCAGCGCGAGATGTTGAAAATGACACTGAGTGTTTCAGTGCGTGGGTGGAATCGAGAAGTTGTACGTGAAATCGTCATTTCAACCCCCCCCCCCATCGTGATGTTCGAAGGCATTCAAATAGAAGCTGGGCAAACAATTGTGACATAGAGAGGGAGAGGGAGATGCAAAGAGAAGGAGAGAGACAGAGAGCGAGGGACAGACAGAGACAAAGAGAGAAAGAGCGACAGGGAGAGAGAGAGAGAGAGAGAGAGAGAGAGAGAGAAAGGGCGACAGGGATAGAGAGCGAGGTAGAGAGAGAGATACAGAGGTGAGGGGATGGGGTAAATTGAGATTTACATTTGAATGTCTCGGCTATCAAGTGTAATTGAAAGAGAAACAAAACACAATTCCGTCCTCGTGCACTCTTCAGCTGAATCCATGACGACATGGGCAGAAAAAAGGACCAAGAATTCGAGTTGAATGAAGAGAGAGAGAGAGAGAGAGAAAGAAAGAGAGGGAGAGTAAGAGAGAGACCCAGACACAAAATTAGGAGTCTGGAAGCAGGAAAAATGTACATATTGGGAGGAAAAAAAGAAAGGGAAAGAGAGAGAAAGAGAAACAGAAAAAGAGAGAGCGTAGAAGGAGAACAGAAGGAGAAAAAGTGAGAGACTATAAAGGGATAGGAAAAGAGAAAAAGCGAGAGAATGTGAAAAGATAAATAGAAACGAAAGTGGGAGACAGAGAGTGAGTGAGAGAAAGAATATGGAATAAGACCGAGAATGGCTAAAAGGGAAGTTTATTTTTTCTTCTCGGCTCGAACACGAAAGCGCTTTTTCTCCAAGGCAACTCTTCGAAGATGAGGGGCAATTAAGCAGTTCTCTGTTTCGGCAGCTTTATTCCTTAGTTAGTATAGTTGAGAGGCAGTAAAGCCAACTTTTCGAACTGTTGAAGAGACGGAATGGAGTTCGGACTAATTGGCTTGCCTTCGACATGTTCATAAAGAATTTCTTTCTTCTTCAAATTTGGAAATACAATATACACAAAATATATACATTTTAGAACATTACCTCTCTTTCACTGGCCTTACGACTTTCAAGAAGGATTCGCGAATAAGTGGAAAGAAAAAAATAACGTTTAGATCGCCTGACATAACAGTTCTATAAAATATATATATATATACAAAGTAACATGGAAGCTAGAGAATCTCATCACTCAAAATTACGCGTTGGATGCATGGTTCATTTTCCAACTGTCGAAAGAATGGGGAGAATACGGTAACCAATAAATACAGTATGCGTAGGATTTGTAATCGCCTTCCTTTTCTCGTGAAATAGCGTAACTCGACGGATCACGCGATAGGGAGAAGAAAAATATAGACTCATTTTTCGTTCTCTTGGCTTTCCCCCTCTACGGTCGTCATAACCGAGGCTCCACGCGACTAAAGCCGAAAACAGCTGAAGAAGGGGGAGGGGGGGGAGCGAAAAAGAGGAAAGAGGAGGAGGCAAGCACGCTAATGAGAGGTCGGTCGGCAGCGAATTTACAGAAGATGAAGCTTTTTTCACTCTCGCTCTCTGCATTTCTCTCTCTCACTATCTTTTTCTCATTCTCTGTCTCTACCTCTTTCTCTCGCTCGTTGCTACTTATCTTCCTCTCTCTCTCTTTCCCTCTTTCTCTTTTATTATCTCTCTCCCTCCCTTTCTCTTGCTCTCTCTCTCTCTCCCACGCACTCTCTATTTAATTTTATAAAAAATATACATGCATACGGGGATCAACACGTGAATGAGGAAGTGTTCTTCGAAAGTCATATTTTTGGTGCGACTAACGAAGGCGAGAGCTTTCGACGAGATTAGACGCGGCGCGTATCCACCAACGCTTATTTACATTTATGTATATCCAGAGAAGATTCTTAGAATTCTTAGAAGACGGAAAAGGCGTCGGGGATATCACTAAAAGACGGCCCGCTTATCCCCGGATTCGGTGGCTGAGAGTGCCGGACAGACATCTCTTAATTTCTATGATGTAAGAAAAAAGAAATTATTCGTAGCTGCCATTTTGCTAGAGCCCCTGTGACGGACGTTGAAGAAGTTGCAACGAACCTACAAAATCTCCAAAATGAGCTTAGCAGCTTCTTATGGACCGAGCTTCGACAGCCATTAAACTCCTTTTTTCTAAAATAAATTAGCGCTTTGGAGATATCCGGTGATGCTGATATTCGTCAAGGGAATTCTTTGAAGGCGGAGAAGGAGAAGAAGTGGATATCAAAGCATAGGAGATACGGGCTTTTTCAATATCCTTTAACAAATTATTAAAGCAGAAATTTTTAATTTATCATGCGGAAGGTGAAAGAAGTTGAGCAAATGTCTAGAGAACTAGCTTCTTAGTGGCCTTTTCCATTCTTCGCAAGAGCCGAAGCCTTCCGAACGGCTGGAGGCTTCTAGTTAAATTATTTACGTAGAATGACGATAGCGGCCAATGGGGCGTTAGTCCATTTGTTTTTCTCTCGCTCCTACTGGTCCTTATTGCCAGTCAGCAATTAAGCAACAGTCCACCTTCTCGGTAATGTTTGGGTGAGGCATTGGTGCAAAAGAGAATGAGAGAGAACGAATGAAAGAGAGAGGGGAGAGAGAGATAGAGAGCGGCAGAGAGAGAGAGATAGAGAGCGGCAGAGAGAGAGAGACAGATAGAGAGAGAGAGAGAGAAAATAGGACAACAGCCGGAGCATCGTTCACACACAAAAGAAAAAGTTGCAGCAGTTAAAAACTATAAATAATTTCACATGAAGGCTGTCTCAGAAGTAATGGGGCTCTTCATGGTTCTTTTCTTGCCACATCCCTCCCCCCTTTCCCTAACTCCCCAACTCCTCTCTCCCATTACTACTTTACTATTTACTCTCCAGCATGCTTGTGACGGTCGGATCAACAAGAGGAAATGATAGTGAAGATATAAAGATGCATACGCAATCAAACAAGCATCAGTCACAAGCTTACGCTCCTTCGCTTGCTGCTGTGTTGAATGGAGCATGTAAAGAGCGGAAAGACAGAGAAAGAGAGAGAGAAAAAGAGAGAGAGAGAGAGAGAGAGAGAGGAAAGGTTGAGAGAGAGGGAAAAGTAGAGAGAGGGAGAGGGTGAGGGTGAAGTAAAAAAAAAGAAAACAAGAATCAAGAGCACAGCTACATACGATAAACAAAGCAAAAGCTGGAAGAGGAAAGGAAGGTTATCAAAACAACAACAAGAAGAATTGTGAGTAGAGCTTGAGACTCTCTGCTGCTCGCTTTTCGGGTGGGGGTGGGGAGGGAGAACAAGAGGAGGCATATTTCTGTTGCATGAACAGCCCTCTCTCCCCCCCTCCTCCACTAACTCCGGAAATGTTATGGCTTTCCTTCTCTCTCTCTCTCTCTCTCCCTCTTTCTCTCTCTTTCTCTCTTTCTCTCTCTTTCTCTGTCTCTCTCTTAATCTTTCTTTCTCTTTCCTTTCCTCTCCCTCTCTTACAATCTCCTTCTCTCTCCCAATAACATCTCAACGATGCACAGTGTTCTTCTTCAAACTCCTGATGGTGAGAATAGCAAATGTACAGAGCCTTTAAAGATTTCTCTCTTTCTCTCTCTCTCTCCTTCTTGCTCTCTCCATCCCTCTCTCTCTCTCTACATCTTTGCCCTGTGCAACATCACTATTAACATACATATATCAACGCCAAGGTTACTGAATCAAATTTAGCAATAAAAAGGGAAACAGCTGATATTTTCTGACCTGAAAAGTTGTCCATTTGAACTTTTTACAATGACGAATTGTCAAGGTTACTGACGAATTGTCCAGAGAAGATTGTGGCCACCACTCAAACAAATGGTTTCGTAATAGTGCTGAATTCCATGTTCACGATGAGGTCATTCCATGCATAGGGAAGAAAGTGACAAAATGTGTTCGCTTCTCTTGGTAAGGCTGAGAATATCTAAACGTTTGAACTCTTGATGGCGGCAGAGCATGGCTGATCACAATGTCTACCCCATTTACAATGTATGTACGTAAATGTTACATATTATGCATCTATGCCTGGCCAAAAAGCTAACTTTCTGTTCCGGAAACATGGACACGCCTAAATTTTCCTCTTTTTTCCTCACTTTTTCTCTCTCTATCTCTCTCTCTTTCTCTCTCTCTCTCTCTTTCTCTCTCTCTCTTTCTCTCTCCTTCTCTCTTTCTCTGTCGCTCTCTCTGTATGTAAACGAATACCCGTGGTCACCATGCAATCTCAACGAGCGCACAAAGAACTGTGATCTCAAACTTTCCTTTCCTGCGGCCCTTGGCGACCAGAAGCCGAAAACCTTTTTAGGGTATCCTTCCGATTCGAGCTGCATATTTCATAGGGAGATATAATGTAAAAATATTAGAAGGTGCGACCGGAACCAGCGTGTTACATTTTATATGCCATAAATAAAGAAGCTAGTTGGTGGAAGAAACAAGAGATGAAGAGAGAACGAGCGAAAGAGAGAGAGAAACAGATAGAAGAGATAGAGAAAGAGGGAAAGAGAGAGAGAGAGATAAAGAGAGACTAAATTCAGAAAGAAAGAGGAAAAAAGGAAGTTATAATTCTCCTCATGGCGCTTCTTTATTTAACGCACATTTCTCGGTCATAAATTATGATTTTACTGGATAAGTTAAGACTGTTGATATATGGTCGCGCCAGAGTTAGGAAAAGAGGGCTATTTCCGCGTTCGCTGCTCCTCTTCTTTCTCTAATTTCTTCTTCTTCACTCTCTCTCTCGCCACTCTTTCTCACTCTGTCTCTCTCTCCCTCCTACTCTCTATCTCTCTCCCCTCCATCTACATCTTTCATCCACTTTCGTCGTGACGGCATGAGCTGGTGGAGCGCTTTTCATCTTGTAGCTCCGTGATCTTCGATCTAAACACCACGCCTTCGCTCTCTCTCTCTCTCTCTCTCTCTCTCTCTCTCTCTCTGTCTCTGTCTCTGTCTATGTCTCTCTGTCTCTCTCTGTCTATGTCTCTCTGTCTCTCTCAGTCTATGTCTCTCTGTCTCTCTCTGCCTCTCTCTGTCTCTCTCTCTGTTTCTCTCGCTCTTTTTTCAACATCTGTCTCCTTCTATGCCTCTCTCATTTCGTCCCAATTTAGTTAGATATTCATGGGCCTTCCACCACGTTTCGAAAACTAATTAACAGATCCCTTTTCCTTGCATCTTTGAGCTTCTTTTTTTCCTTTCAATGAAAATGTGAAGACGTCTGAATCCAGCTATTTCTGGCAGTTCAGTAGCGGTTAGATCGACTTGAATAAAATATTTATCTTAAAATAAGAAATAAGTCTTACATACTGGAAAATACATCCTTTCCAAAGACAATCGTAAAATTTGGAATACAAGATTCACAGAGACGCTTATTATGTCGGCATGAAGTATGAAATTATTTTTATTTAGTTTGATTTTTGGTGTTCCATATTGTTAAGCTGCTTGCATTGTTTTGTGAGCCTCTAGCTGCAAAGAGTCTCCCTCGCTGATCTTCTTGCTGATCGCGCTGCCTTTCTTTATCCACAGCTGTATCTTTCTCATTTGCTTATTCTCTTTCTCTCCGTCTCTCTTTATCATTCACTCTCTCTCATACATCCTATCTCTATTTCTCTCTCTCCCTCTCTTCGTCACTTCCTCAAAGCCACTCCACACTTCCAAGTCAGCTGCCATGTAGCCAGGCTACATGATCAACACATCCTGGCTTTTCGACAGTCTATTTTCTCTCACTTTTTTTTCTCGTTTTCACTTTTCTCTCTCCCTCTCTCTCTTCCGTTTTCATTCACTCTCTCTATCTATCAAAATCTCTCTCTACTCTCTTTTTTCTTTTCTGTCGCTCTCTTCCCCCCCCTATCAGAATCACGTGCTGAATTCTCTTCTCTCTCTCTCTCTCTCTCTCTCTATCTCTCTCTCTCTTTCTCACTCACATCGTATGCTTGCGAGGGTGGAGGATGACGGAACGATCTGCTTGATGTGCAGAGAGAGAAAGAGTGAGAGAGACTGACAGAGATAGAATGAAGAGATAGAGAGAGAGAGAGTGAGATGGGCAGAGAAAGAGAGTGCATCACTCCTCAGTCAGCACATCCACCCTCACATTGCACACATCCGCATCCCGCTTCTCTTCCTTCCTGCCAGCTGGCGGGCCAACTCTCAACACATTCTACTTTAGCTTCTTCTCTAGTATCTCCTTCTCTCTTTCTCTCTTTTCTCTATTTCTCTCATTCACTCTTTGACTCTAACCCCCCCCCCCCTCTCCTAATATCCCTGATCATTCCCATTTCTCACCTCTCACCTAATTCACTATCTCTGCCCTCCTCATAATCTCAGATTATGAGAGCGGCTGTCTGTGACTCTAGAGAAGATACTAGTGAACAAGGAGTGAAGGAGAAAGAGAGGATTGAGAACGGTGGAGAGAAAACAGGCGAAGACAGGAGAGAGAATGAGATAGTGAGAGAAAGAGAGGCAGAGAAGGAGAAAGAGACAGGAAAAAGAAACAGAGAGAGAGAGAGAGAGAGAGATCTAGGAAGTGACAAAAGAAGAATGCGAAAAGTCTGGAACACTCGCCGAGTGTGTGAATGAGAGAGAACGGTTAGAAATGCGAGCTTGACACGCAACTGCGTGACAGATTTGTGAAGAAGAAAAAAAATAGGAAAAAGCGAGAAAAGCGAAAAAATGGAGGAGCAACAAAAAGGTCTAAAGGTCGCGTCAGTCTCTTTTCTTCATGAAGCTGCAAAAATATACACTTCTTAACTGCTGCTGTCAGAGGTGGTGCAAAAGAGAAATAATCCTGTGAAAAATTACAGTTTAAAAATATTTTCCACCGATGCCAGACTTCCTACTCTCATCAAGAGGAACTTGGACTTGAAGTGCTCTTCATGAATGAAGTATTATTATTGCGGCACGGAAAGAAAGAAAGAGGCAGAACATTTTTAATAGTGGGCCGCTGGAAATTTAAAAGTTCAAAAGTAAAAATTTTACGGTAGACTAGAGAATAACTTCCAACGAGTCAGTGAGAAAAAATAGCGGCGCGGACACTTATTATTTTCTCAGAGCAGAGGCGAAAAGGAAGGAGATGTTGAATTCGTAGACGAAAAAAAAGAGAAAACGAGGAAGGAGAATTCGGTAAATGAAATGAATGAAATGAAATGGGCGAGCAGCAACTGAGAGGTTTGACGACGACGACGGGGATACTTAACGGGCTCCTCACATTGGAAGGGTGATGGGTGAGAAAAAGCAAGGTGAAGGAGAGAAAGAGAGAGAGAGAGAGAGAGGGAAAGAAAGAAAAGAGAGAGAGGGAGACAATGAGAGAGAATGAGAGAGTGAGAGAATACAAAGAAAGGAAAAGATAGACAAAAAGGGCCGAAGCCAATATTTGGACGAATGAAATGGAATAGCTTTCCTCCGCCACGAGAGTATATATTTCGCGGCGCTCTCCCCGATTATGGGTGAGAGGCCGCAGGCCCATCCATTTATAGGTAGAAGCAGCAGGAGAAGAAAATATTATTCGGCGATTGAATCAACGGCTACAATTTAAATTTGTAAAATGGTCAAAAAATATTTAAAAATAATTGAATCCTATTTGCATTGTAATTTACGAAAAAAAGGCCGATATATATGTATGCAGTTTCATTGACGATTTTAGTGCTTATACTATTTTTGTAGTGCATTTTGCGTTCAGAATTTCTTGACAGCCAGCAATTGACGGCCCTATCTTATACCCAGTCTCGATTCCACTTTTCTCTTTCGATATCTCCTCTCGTTTACTCACGTAGTATATATTTGCGCACAGTTCACGGTGTTGAAGCACGAAGGTATCCACATGATATCCAGATCCCAGGTTTCTCTTTCTCATGCAGTTAGAGTATACTCATCAACACCACGAATCTCGCAATCTCTTGAACAATTCTCATTCTGCTCAAATCTAAAAGAAATCCACAGTACGGCTCTGCATCAAATTGTTTGTATGTTTTTATTCTCTCTTTTTCGTCTTCTTCTCCATCTTCGTCTTCTTCATCTTTTAGTGCGATTGAACTTTCTCCAATTGTGACGTTTTCTTTGTTTGTGAAGAGAAGGATTAATCACGTTCGGCAAATCCTGGCCTTGAGGCCAATTCTAAATCTGAAACGAAGGCAATCAAAAGATGCTCGATTCATCGGAGGGAAAACGTGGCTTTTTTTATTGTTAGCATACTGATCATAATCGTTATACATATGTTCGTCGACTTAATGGAGAAAAAGCATTTGAATGCTCACGTTTTCAAGGCACATTTAAGTAGCTTCATCGATCTCTACCATCTTACATTGTCGGAAAAACAATGAGTTGGATCTATTTTTTGCTTAGGTTACACCGGTGGTGCAACATACAGTAAGCACAATTCCTCGCAACTTCCAGATCAATTTCCCAATGCCTTTCTGCTTACTAGCGATAGTGAAGGTATCAGCTAATAAAGTAAAGAATTGCTGTGTGCCTGCCTGATTATTGCTGCCGTCATGCTCTCGTTTTAGACATAATGACAGAAATGTACCTGAATGTGGCTTTTGGTTGTCCATACTTCTAAAGCACACAGTTATTTCAAATCTTAATAATTAATAACAGCGATATTCGTCAAAAGTTCAGTTGTGGGCCCCCTGGGGGTAATGGGGGGAGGGTGTTCTTTGCCAGAACCATTCAGCCACTCTTATGATTAGCGCCTTACACTGTTCCTGATCCCGATGACGTGCGGCGCGGACGCATTGGACAACGTCGGCGGCGCGGCCGACGGCGGTGGCGGCCGGCCGAGCAGACGATGAACGGCGCTAGTGAGCACCCCGGTCAGCGTCCGCCGACTCGTCTTGGTCGACAGCCGAATCGTCAGTCCGGTCCACGCCACATCGTGGATGCTTGGATCCACATGGAGACGTCTCTCAAAATATTTTTTTTACTTCATAGAAATAAAAAAATTTGTGAAAAACAGAAAAACAAGTCTTGAAGATAAATTGTGACTGCTTCTTTTCATTTTGGGAATTTTAACTTTTACAATTTATTTGAAACCATTCGTGAAATTTATAGCAACCTCTGTATCATAAAAACACACAAATTTCTATAAGTTCTATGAAATTTATTGAAGAACAAATTAAACTAATTCACAATCACGATCAAATCTGTATTAACGAAATCAATAGAGGAACAAAACGATGAATTCGATAACTGCCTAATGTTACGACATGCCAATGAAATCTATTAAAATGTGGCATCAATGAATTTCAAAGTACTTTGCTTACTTTTCATCATGTTAGTTTTACATTTTTGAGTGTTATCATGATTCTGACTACGTGATTGCCTGAAAAATAAATTATGCATGCATGGTGTTATAACATTTGAAAAAGAAGCAATAAATGTAGTGGGTCGATATTCACTTTAACTTTCCTGGTTTGAAACTGCCTTTCAGTTTTTCAATCATTTCAGCATTGAGAACTACATCTGCACTTTTACACAGTCATGGTAATTATTTTCTAATATTGAAAAGGTACCGAGAAAAAATAAATCGAGAGAAGAAATACCATATGTATGGCATCTCACTTTGCCAATACTCAATTAATAAACCTATATTTTTAAACCGAAAACACATTGTACGCCAATTAGTCTTTACACAAAAAAATCATGGGAGGAGTTTGGTATCTTCTAGAGATGAAGAGATATAATTTTTTAAATCGACTCCATCGCCGTACGACGAACGTTGCCATATAGTACATAGATCGCAACTAATGGTCCCCGTAGCAAAACAATAAGGCGCCCTGGGTTAGTGTATGTAGTAAACCATAAAAATTCAGTACAAAATTCGCAGGTCGATTTCGAAAGAGGCTCATTTGATCGTCGCGCTCGTACTGTTCGCTAATTTGAGTTTATCTCCTAATCTAGGAATGCCGACGATGAGGAAGGAGCGAAGAGGATACGCGGAGCCAGAAGACCGCCGCAGCGGCGGCGGCGAGGAGAGCAAATCTCATTCCGACCGGGGAGAGTGGAAAATGAAACGAGAAATGAAGGGGGCTTCTAGGATTTTCATGCACTTTTCTAACACGAAATTTACTGAAAAAAGAGGACATGTTGTGAAATTGGATTTTTTAAAATTTAATTGAAATTAACACGCATGAATTATTAATGAAGTGATAGGTTCAATTTACATAGATGACCTTTTGTTAGGAAAATGTTGAAACTTATTTAAAATAATCGGTTAAAAAATTCTTATAATCATGCACCGTTCGAAAGCTCACGCAATTTCTTCTTTATTTTTGCAAAAGTGCTCGTAAGCCTCATTATTTTGTAAATTTCTTGTTCGAAAGTGCAAAAAAATTTCGTATAAAAGCCGCTGCCCATTCATTTCCCATGACATTCTCCGTTCTCTCCGGCCGAAGATGCTTCGCTCTCCTCGCCGCGGCCGCTACCGCCGCCCGCGCCCTTCTTCTGGCTCTTCGGACCGCCTTCGCCTCGCCCTCTACATTGGCGCTGTCAGATTCGGGGAACTTTTAAGTTCCTCCGATCCCTCTCCGTTCTGAATTCATTTATTTGTATAAGAACGTGAAAAAATTCATTTAGGAAATAGGATGAATTGGAAGTACCAAAAATCATTAACATTTCTATCAGGTTGTGATTTGCGTCGTCGTCGTTGCTTCGCAGAATTCACCATCCAATGACACTGATACCCTTGAGCAGCCGCTGGAGTGCTCCAACGATACAGAGACTGAAGATTGCCCCTCAGACCAAACTTGTTATAAAGAGAGCAAGGTTGCTACGATCAGCTTCTTTCGTAACGGAATTCGTTCGTACGCCAACATGAGTTGTGTGGGAAGAAGGATGATGGAATACAGTGCTGTGTGGACACCGGAAAGGTCCGTATTATATGTGTTTTTTTCGGGTAATGAATTTAGGATAATGAATTTTTCATCCAGCGTATCATTTTGTTCTCTCTGGTTCTTTTTTCCAGCAACCTTTTTTCAGCCTGAACATCACGAAGAATTGCTCTGCTTACAACGATGCAGAAGAAGTCTTTAACGACGAAAGGACTGAACAGCTCCGAATTGATTTCAGCGCCAAGACGACCACTTCCAAGGTGTCATAATGAATTTTTCGTTTGTTTTTGTTACGAATTGGCCATTAGCAATTACATATATATAAATATTATAATAAAATGAAAAAAATTCACTTTTCAGAGCGCAGCCTCCTCTGCAACCTCCCCCTCCGCAACCGTCTCCTCCGCCGTCAAGATCCCACAGACCACCCTTTAGTACGACGCTGAATAGTGCTATAAACAAATTTTTTATTACGAAAATGAAAAACATTTTATACGTTGTGTTATAATTAATTTAGATTAATTAATTTAATAATTCAGCGAACGCCACCGCACGCTGTACATCGCGTTGGCCGCGGTGGCCGTGGTGCTGTGCTGGGGGGCCAACGCGTACGCCATCTACTGTGGGAGGGAGACGAAGAAGCTGCTTGCCATGCGTGATGAGAAACGAGCGAAATGTCATATTTCTTTTCTTTTTTAAACGCTTTGTTTTAAGCTTTAAATAATTTCAAAATTAACTATAACCAAAAAATTAACTTATTTTAATTCTTCAGTGAACGAGCTTCTGGCGGAGAAGGAGAAGGCGAGGCCGAATCAGTTCCGCATCACCTCCAAAGACGTCACCTTTGGAGGAAAGCTGAAGATGCAGGGCCATATTCGCAAGGACGAAATGGTTTTTTTATTTTGTTATTAAAATATATCTGAAAAAAAGATGGATGCTAATGCAAAATGCGTACTAATAATACGATTTATAACTACAGTAATCCATTTCGCTTCAGGAGCACTTGTTCGATCGCTCGGGCTACCAAGACGAGAAGACGCAGACCATCGACGAGCTCAAGATGAACCCGAAGCTCAACGTCGTCTTCGAAGTTGGCAAGGGCGTCGAGACCTATGAGGTACGGGCAGTGCAAATGTTTTTTTAGGAATTTAAATTTAAATAAAATAAACTTACTATTCAAAAAACTAGTTTAATCGTAATCAAAACTTTCTGCTTGCAGTCCACGACCTGCGATGAGTCGACGGCGACGCTCAACCAATCCGAGTTTCTGAAGGACGTCGACCTCGACGCGAACATTCCGCAGAAGCCACCGGTTCCAATTATTATTTCGCTTTTTTCATTGAGCAATCAATTCGTTCTCGTCAATTACGAAAGATTTGTTATATTTTCGAGCTAAAATTGTATAATTGTTATTATTCGAATTTCAGGCCAAACCATCCAAATAAACTGGCTAAGCGCGGACAGCCACTGATTCTCTCCCCATCCCCTTTTCTTCGCTCCCTTCTCTCCTTTCCATCGTATCCCACTTCTTCTACATTCCCTCTTTCACGCCACAGTAGGCAAGGCTTCTTCTTCCACTCCCTCCCTCTTTCCTACGTACTGAATAAATGGGGACACTTTTTTTATGACGCAAACCTTTTAGCAAGTAGAAATCAAATAGCAAATAACGATGGAAGCAGGTAAGAATGAAGGGAAACAAAAATCTTACTAATAATAGAGCGCTTAGCGTGGCTTTGTAACAGTTTTTTTCTGGAATCTTCCATGCTCCGTCCGGTTTAATTTCCCGAGTTTGAGGCAAACAAACGGTCAAAAGCACAATGAACGTTGCGACTTTCGTATCACAACGAATGTGGCAATTTTCGCACCTTCATGGGCCCTTTTTTCCCCCAGTACATTCAGGAAGGGGCCATTGTCTGCCCCCGGTCCTTGGAACCTTCTAGAAGGTTCCAGAAGGGACAAAGTTCAGCCCCGGGACATGGAATTTTCCAGAACATTCAGGAACGGGCCAACGTCTGCCCTGGGTACTGGGACATTCGAGAAGGTTACAGAAAGGACCGAGTTAGGCCCCGGGATGTGCAATTTTCCAGAACATTCAGGAAGGGGCCATTATCTGCCCCCGGTCCTTCGAACATTCCAGAAGGTTAAAGAAGGGAGAAAGTTCAGCCCCGGGAGATGAGATTTTCCAGAACATTCAGGAACGGGCCAACGTCTGCCCTGGGTACTGGGACATTCGAGAAGCTTCCAGAACGGGATGTGGAATTTTCCAGATCATTCCGGAAGGTTCCAACGTCTGCCCTGGGTACTGGGAACATTCGAGAAAGTCCAGAAAAGACAAAGTTCAGCCCCGGGACATGGAATTTTCCAGAACATTCAGGAACGGGCCAACGTCTGCCCTGGGTACTGGGACATTCGAGAAGGTTCCAGAAAGGACCGAGTTAGGCCCCGGGATGTGGAATTTTCCAGATCATTCCGGAAGGTTCCAACGTCTGCCCTGGGTACTGGGAACATTCGAGAAAGTCCAGAAAAGACAAAGTTCAGCCCCGGGACATGGAATTTTCCAGAACATTCAGGAACGGGCCAACGTCTGCCCTGGGTACTGGGACATTCGAGAAGGTTCCAGAAAGGACCGAGTTAGGCCCCGGGATGTGGAATTTTCCAGAACATTCAGGAACAAGCCAACGTCTGCCCTGGGTACTGGGACATTCGAGAAGGTTCCAGAAAGGACCGAGTTAGGCCCCGGGATGTGGAATTTTCTAGAACATTCCGGAAGGAGCCAACGTCTGCCCTGGGTACTGGGAACATTCGAGAAGGTCCAGAAAAGACAAAGTTCGGCCCCGGGACATGGAATTTTCCAGAACATTCAGGAACAAGCCAACGTCTGCCCTGGGTACTGGGACATTCGAGAAGGTTCCAGAAAGGACCGAGTTAGGCCCCGGGATGTGGAATTTTCCAGAACATTCCGGAAGGAGCCAACGTCTGCCATGGGTACTGGGACATTCGAAAAGGTTCCAGAAAGGACCGAGTTGGGCCCCGGGATGTGTAATTTTTCAGAACATTCAGGAAGGGGCCATTGTTTGCCCCCGGTCCTTGGAACATTCGAGAAGGTTCCAGAAGTGACAAAGTTCAGCCCCGGGACATGGAATTTTCCAGAACATTCCGGAAAGGGCCAACGTCTGCCCTGGGTACTGGGACATTCGAGAAGGTTCCAGAAAGGACCGAGTTAGGCCCCGGGATGTGGAATTTTCCAGAACATTCCGGAATTGGCCAACGTCTGCCCTGGGTACTGGGAACATTCGAGAAGGTTCCAGAAAAGACAAAGTTCAGCCCCGGGACATGGAATTTTCCAGAACATTCAGGAACAAGCCAACGTCTGCCCTGGGTACTGGGACATTCGAGAAGGTTCCAGAAAGGACCAAGTTAGGCCCCGGGATGTAGAATTTTCCAGAACATTCCGGAAGGGGCCAACGTCTGCCCTGGATACTGGGAACATTCGAGAAGGTTCCAGAAGGGACAAAATTCAGCCCCGGGACATGGAATTTTCCAGAACATTCAGGAACTTGCAACGTCTGCCCTGGGTACTGGGACATTCGAGAAGGTTCCAGAAAGGACCGAGTTGGGTCCCGGGATGTGTAATTTTTCAGAACATTCAGGAAGGGGCCATTGTTTGCCCCGGTCCTTGGAACATTCGAGAAGGTTCCAGAAAGGACAAAATTCAGCCCCGGGACATGGAATTTTCCAGAACATTCAGGAACTTGCAACGTCTGCCCTGGGTACTGGGACATTCGAGAAGGTTCCAGAAAGGACCGAGTTAGGCCCCGGGATGTAGAATTTTCCAGAACATTCCGGAATTGGCCAACGTCTGCCCTGGGTACTGGGAACATTCGAGAAGGTTCCAGAAAAGACAAAGTTCAGCCCCGGGACATGGAATTTTCCAGAACATTCAGGAACAAGCCAACGTCTGCCCTGGGTACTGGGACATTCGAGAAGGTTCCAGAAAGGACCAAGTTAGGCCCCGGGATGTAGAATTTTCCAGAACATTCCGGAAGGGGCCAACGTCTGCCCTGGGTACTGGGAACATTCGAGAAGGTTCCAGAAGGGACAAAATTCAGCCCCGGGACATGGAATTTTCCAGAACATTCAGGAACTTGCAACGTCTGCCCTGGGTACTGGGACATTCGAGAAGGTTCCAGAAAGGACCGAGTTGGGTCCCGGGATGTGTAATTTTTCAGAACATTCAGGAAGGGGCCATTGTTTGCCCCGGTCCTTGGAACATTCGAGAAGGTTCCAGAAGGGACAAAGTTCAGCTCCGGGACATGGAATTTTCCAGAACATTCAGGAACTTGCCAACGTCTGCCCTGGGTACTGGGACATTCGAGAAGGTTCCAGAAAGGACCGAGTTAGGCCCCGGGATGTGGAATTTTCTAGAACATTCCGGAAGGAGCCAACGTCTGCCCTGGGTACTGGGAACATTCGAGAAGGTCCAGAAAAGACAAAGTTCAGCCCCGGGACATGGAATTTTCCAGAACATTCAGGAACAAGCCAACGTCTGCCCTGGGTACTGGGACATTCGAGAAGGTTCCAGAAAGGACCGAGTTAGGCCCCGGGATGTGGAATTTTCTAGAACATTCCGGAAGGAGCCAACGTCTGCCCTGGGTACTGGGAACATTCGAGAAGGTCCAGAAAAGACAAAGTTCAGCCCCGGGACATGGAATTTTCCAGAACATTCAGGAACAGCCAACGTCTGCCCTGGGTACTGGGACATTCGAGAAGGTTACAGAAAGGACCGAGTTAGGCCCCGGGATGTGCAATTTTCCAGAACATTCAGGAAGGGGCCATTATCTGCCCCCGGTCCTTCGAACATTCCAGAAGGTTAAAGAAGGGAGAAAGTTCAGCCCCGGGAGATGAGATTTTCCAGAACATTCAGGAACGGGCCAACGTCTGCCCTGGGTACTGGGACATTCGAGAAGCTTCCAGAAAGGACCGAGTTAGGCCCCGGGATGTGGAATTTTCCAGATCATTCCGGAAGGTTCCAACGTCTGCCCTGGGTCCTTGGAACATTCGAGAAGGTTCCAGAAGGGACAAAGTTCAGCTCCGGGACATGGAATTTTCCAGAACATTCAGGAACTTGCCAACGTCTGCCCTGGGTACTGGGACATTCGAGAAGGTTCCAGAAAGGACCGAGTTGGGCCCCGGGATGTGTAATTTTTCAGAACATTCAGGAAGGGGCCATTGTTTGCCCCCGGTCCTTGGAACATTCCAGAAGGTTCCAGAAACAACAAAGTTCGGTCTCGGGGCATGTAATTTTCCAGAACATTCCGGAAAGGGCCAACGTCTGCCATTGGTACTGGGAACATTCGAGAAGGTTCCAGAAGGACAGAGTTCTGCTCTGGGACATGGAACTTTCCAGAATATTCGGGAAGGGGCCAGCGCCTGTCCCCGGTCCTTGGAACATTACAGAAGGTTCCAGAAGGGAGAAGCTCTGCCCCGAGACATGGAATTTTCCAGAACTTTCAGAAGGGCCTACGTTTGCGCTAGGTACAGGGAAAATTCGATAGAGTTCCGGAAAGGACCAAGTTCGGTCTGTGGTTTTCTAGAACATTCCGGAAGGGGCTAATGTCTGCCTTGGGTACCGGGAACATTCGACAAGGTTTCCTGAAGAGGCCAACGTCTGCTCATAGTCTTGGAATTATTCCAAAAGATTCCGGAAACGACTATTTTCTGCATCGGGACATGGAATTTTCCTGAACAGTCACAAAAAAGGTTTACAGATCCAAGCAACCAGCCGGTGAAGCGCGCGCTTCAACGGCTGGTAAATAAATAAAGTATCAGGAATTCTATGTTTTATTTTTCCCTGCTTGCTGGGCAATGAGAAGGGAATATTTCATTGAACAATAGCACGAATAAAAATATATTAACTTCCGGCCCTTTTGTACTAAGAATTCCGGAACAAATCCGAAAATGGATTGCTTAGTACAACATGTGATTTCGGCCTGAAGGTAAATAGATTCCATTTTTATTCGAGCAATTGAGCGAAGAGAAGATCCCTCCTAATTCCCCGAAAGGAAGGAAAACAAGAGTTTCTCTGCATTTATTATAGTTTGTGAAAAAGTCTATTGTGCAAATTGGTACTATGCAACTTTATGCAAATTAACAGTAGGGCTCGGAGTAAAAATGCCTTGAAAATTCAGAGTTCGCGCCAAGCCCAGTGCGTTTCACGAATAAAAATGGCCGTTTCGAGAGGTCGGTATCGGCCCGTAATGGTCGTAGAGACTAATTTGTCTTTTCATCGACTCAGCAACGTGAATATAGAGCTATTGAACGCAACTTACTGTCCACAGGGCAAAAAGTTGAAAAACTCTAAGGAAGGCTTTATAGTAAGCCAGAAATAGTTAACGTGAAAGCGTGTTAAATTTGCTACAATACATACTCCTTATAACGAAACCAATTCACCGCGTTCACCGCGAATATTCACCGTGTGAATTGGTGAATATCCATAGTGTTGGATATTCACCAATTTACCGTGTGAATTGGAATATTCGGAGAGAGAGAGACAGTTCTATAATGGCCTACAGAGAGTTGTGTATAATTCACGTTGAGCGTTCTGACAGACACTTACAAGTACACGGCCAAGTCCTGAAATAGTTTGTTCACATTGAAAGAAAGAGAGAGAGACGACGTAGAGAGAGAGAGAGTTCTATCATGTCTCTCACATTCTCCTCTTACTCTCTGTTTTTTTTTTGTAATTTTATGTATCCTTTAAGGTAGTAAAACTTTCAAAATAGACTTTTTTGGCACTTTATATACATTCCAAGTACGCATACCCAACATCATGAACTTCTAAAGCACACAATTATTTCAAATCTTAATAATTTCCGAAATGTACAGAGATAGTCTTCAAAAATTCAGTTGTGGGCAGCCTGGGGGGTAATGGGGAGGGGGAGGGGTGCGCTTTGCCAGGACCATTCTAGCCACTCTCATGATTAGCGCCTTACACTGTGCCTGATCGCGATGACGTGCGGCGCGGATGCGGTGGACAGCGTCGGCCGCCTGTGGAGACGATGAACGGCGCCGGATAACAGCCCGGTCAGCGTCCGCCGACTCGTCTTGGTCGAAAGCAGAATCGTCAGTCCGGTGCACGCCGAGCCCCACATCGTTGACGATTGGATCCACGTGGAGACGTCTGGAAAAATAGATTTTTACAAATAATTATTGAGTAATTATTTATGGAAAATATGGTTTGTTAAACAATACTCTATAAATGACACAACTGACGAAACGGAAATAATAAAACGGAAAAAAAGTCTTGCAGATAAATACAATGATAAAGAAGGAAGGTCTACCGGCCGGATTGGCGACAGAAGGCGCGGCCATCACAATGGCCATCGGTAGGTAGACAGTCGTGATTGGCACGAAAATCTGTAACGATCATTGTAAGAATTAAACAAAAAATAAGAAGAAATTGTATTGCTAAGAATAAAGCAAAAAACAAGAAGAAATGCTTCATGTTTTGCTAGGCTCTTCCGATAATGAAGATATCGACGTTTTGATTATAGAGAGGTGGTGGATGGAATTTATTGTAAAAAAAAAAAAGAATAACAATTTTAAAGATAATTCTGCTGTATAATTCGAAGTTGAAACTGAACAAGCACATGATCTATCAGGTCGTAATTTTTTTGTCTTCTTTATCGATTTGACTTTTTAAAACAATTTTTTCATGCTTTAAAGTAATAAAAAAGATGTCTTTACTCACAATGTGAACATTAATTGGCACGCCGAGATCGTCGAAGACGCCGACGCTGTAGAGGACGCAGTGGTCGACGCGGATGATGGGCGCTATGAAGATGAAGGTGGTCGTGTCAGAGACGAGCATCGTCACCTTTTGATGGGTTCATGAGTCATGTCCCAATAAGGGAAACATATAAATTGCATACATTCTAATTTTAATTATATTCTTTACTTTTTTAATGAATACAAATATAACTTTATAGATGAACATATGTATATAACAAATAACAAAATTATATCTTCTGCTTCTGTCACTTTCTCTTTCTCTCTCTTTGTATCACTCTCACTCTCTCTCTTTCTTTCTCTCTCTCTTTCTCTCCCTCTCTCTCTCCCTCTCTCCCTCTCTCTCCCTCTCTCTCCCTCTCTCTCCCTCTCTCTCCCTCTCCCTCTCTTTCTCTCTCATCCATATTCCCCACATAACAACCCGCAGCCACTCTAACAATGCAAGTAGTGAGCAGATTCTTATAAGCGCCCGCGTGTCGCGAGCTCTTGATGTAGACAGCAACGATGAGAAGGCCAGCGATGAGGATGTTGGCAGCGAGGCCGACTCGGTAGAAGACCAGAATGGCCCTGTCGATCGACGTCGTCGTCGTGAAATTGAAAGTTTCTTCTTCCATAACTTCGGCCATCGACGCAAAGAGGCGCTACCGGAATCGGCGCGAAATGAAAACTGAAAACGGCATAAAGAATACTCTAGCTGTTATCATAACAATAAAATGAACGAATGTAAAAGATGTCATAGTGGTGATGATAAGAATGAAGAATAGAAAGGTCGCCTTCTCACCATCAGAATGTTCCACTTCCCCTCATATGAAGCCATGTCATGTTCATAATTCTGTGCTCGATTCATTCTAGCCGACCTCTTGAGCATGAGATTAGTTTCCTTGTTGACTGTGTCTTGCCGCGGCAAGAAAGCACACGCTCTTTTGGCTTTTAGATTTGCTCTTTATTATATGTACGTCTCGTTGTAATCAGGCTTCATGGGAACTTGCTGGAAATGATATACTCATGTACCTCGCATTCTGTTCACCCATACCACTACTTTTTTTCTATTTTAAAGGAGCCAAAAACTAATTTTTGCTTGACACAAGGGCAATACTCAGGAAAATAAGGCTGAGTTTCGTGTTCTTTTAAGATCGATTGCATAATCCATTGTCAGGTCTCGTTTCGTGTGTCTTCTTTGTTCTTTCTCTCTCCTTCTATCTGGGTCTCTCTTTCCCGCCCTCTCTCCATCTCTCTCTATCTATCTCTCTATATATTTCTCTCTCTCTCTCTCTCTCTCTCTCTCTCTCTCTCTTTCTCTTATGATAACATCTAGCGACTAACGCTTCTTGCCCGGTCGCCCAAAGGAAGAAATTGCCTAGCTGGGAATCATGATGAACTTGATCAAACCTGTACAGGACACAATCGGGAGAGAAGACGAAAAGTCGTTATAAGGTGAGCGATTAGATATTATGGATTACGAGACGAAGAAGATCTGGATATTCTGGCAGAGAGTGATGAGGGATAGAGAAGAGTACGAGAGTTGGAATGCATTAGCAGGGACAGTAGCAAAAAGAAATCCAGGGAATCTCGTTTAGGCTAGGCGAAGTATAGTCTGTTTCAGCACCAGACTCTGTATGTCTACGAATTCGGCCATATGTATCATGCTGTTGTGAGCATTTTTGAATTCTTGATTTAAAATTGTTTAATCTCATTTAATTCTCGGAGGATACATTCATATATTCATATATGTCAGAAATGCGGAAAACATCGTGTCTGATGACGTCATCTTCTCTTTTTCTTCTATTGCTGCTTGGACTTGCGCCGCTCTCGTTAGAAGCGGTGAATATTCCGTGCGGTGTCTCGTTCACGCCCTGTCCGGCAAAGACGAACAAGCAACGTGCATTTGGCATACGAACTGCGCTCATCGATGAGCAGCGAGGTTTTTAGAAGAAGCTTTTCTTTTAAAAATTAAAAAGAAATTATTAAATTAAAAAATGTACGTTAAAAAACGATTCTCAATGCTTTAAATTATGCTACTCTGTTACAGATGCCAAGAGTAACTATCACGAGCTTCTCTCCTCGTTGAGGACAGATGTCAAAGAGAAGGTGGCTTGACATTCTGTTCATTAGTGTTCATTTAATTTTTACATTTCTGATATATCATGATGATATAGCAAAATTAATTGGAAATAGATGAGAAGTAATGGGAATTTAATGAACTAAAGTAATTAGAAAAGGGTTTACTATACATCAACACTGTTAATTTCAGGATAAACTTCCTGATCAGGCCAGTCTTCAGGAAATTGCTAAAGAGGCTGCTTCATTCGTCAGGGAAAAGTATCGATTTGTTGAAGAAGGTTTGAGAAACATTTCTTTAAGGTATTTATTAACTTTTTAAAATTTATAGTACAAGAAAGTAATGAGATCATGCATGAATATATTGCTATCTATTTACGTTATATCAATCAAGACAAAATAAAAATAAATTTAAATCTTACCTTTACTGTTCCACTTCCTCATTTATGCGTGAATACTTCGGTGTATTCGGCAATGTCTCCGATTCGCCGATCACATCCACTGGCATCCAAGCGCGCAGCCGCCGCGTTCGTCAACGAGCGCGTCTTGCAGCGACTGACGGAGTACTGTAACTTTTTAAGATTCGTTTTCCCTCTCAACGAAACGGTTCTAATAAAGTATTTTATCAGTTAGTTAAGTAGAATATATTAATTTTTTTTTGTATTTAATAACATAGCAGGAAATAAATGAATAAGTAGTGTATAAAATAATATGTTTAATGGAGAAAACGAAAATGTACCTTGAGAGGCGGCTTGAGTGCATCGCTCCTCCTTGGCACTTCCATGGCGAACTCCTCTTCTTGTCCTTCTTCCGAGATCGAAGAGTGCGTGGCGGGCCGCTACCGTTCGTACTCTGGCCACTGCAACAACGTTCGACGGGCGCGTGCTGGCGCCGCTTTCGAGCCGATGCAACGGGCAATCCAGGCGGAGTATGCAGATGGTAGTTTGTTTATTCATCATTTATTTATATATTTTTTTATTATATAAATATTTATTTTAATTTTGTTATTCATTTTTTTAAACAATATTTTCATATTTTTGCTTATCAAACTATAATAAAGCTCTTATTGAGCTAATAGAATATTCTTGCTTGCAGTTTTAACAGAATCATTCTTTCCAGACGTTTCCGAGCCAAGAATGCGCTCGCTGAATGGAACGCCACTTCCTTCGGCGAGTCGCGTCGCAAACAGGTTGAATCTACTATTCAGTTGGGCTCGTGTTTAGGCTTTGCTTTAGTTTTTGGCTATGAACACGCTAAGAAAAAGAACATAGAAACAACTACAAGAAAACAACAACATTAACTCTCTGGTCATCAACTCGAATAAGTAAGAATGCCCTTCATAGCGTCTTCACTTCATCCTCGCAAGCAACGGAAACGACGGCATCTCTGCTCCTCGCGCACTGGGCAGCGTTGGTCTACGAAGACATCGCGGCGCCCGTCGCCAATCCGATTGCCACTGGTGCGTTTCTTTATTTTGTTTCAGAAAAAGGTAAAAAAAATTTTATTAGTCAAATTTGCTGATAAAATAAATTTTAAAATTTTTTAACAGAATTAAGAAAAATAAATAAAATTATTTTCAGCAAACGCCTCGGCCGACACGCTTTCGTGCTGCTCTCGAGAAGCGGATGAGGAATGCTTTGCGATTCTGCCAGAGAAGAGTGGCGCTCTCAGTCAGTAGGCATAACACATATATTTATTTATAATAATGTTCTTTTTTGGAAATTTGTAATATGTGATAATAAGAAAATATACGTAATAAATATTAGTTATAGAAAATTAATTAATTACATTAATTAATTATTAATCCAGACTTTTGTCTTCCCTTCGTGCGCTCGCTTCCAGCGCCGTCGGTCGGTTGCGCGCTGACGCGACGCGAGCAGGCGAATGCCGTCTCCGCCTTCCTGGACGGCAACGCCGTCTATGGATGCACGACGGAAGAAGCGGCGGCGACACGAGAGTGGCAGAATGGTCTCGGCTTAATTTTCAATCTCTCATGGCTTGACGAGCACGAAACTCCCTAGAAACCCCCTTCTATTTGCGTTTTGCAATCGAATAGCTCAAAGTCAACCGATTCTTTCACGCTTAACGTCCAGACAACATAGCACTTGAAATAAGACGTAAAAGTTTTCATATAATAATTTCAAAGGAATAAAAAAGGCAATGTGATAAATGCTTTAGGGCATCTCCTCGACGCCGATGACAGACAAGGGAGATCGTACGGTGCGACGATTCGTCGTCTCTGGGTTCGGCAGCACAACGTTGTTGCTGATCAGCTTCAGGTTGGACTGTTGCTTTTTTCATCCCGCAAACATAAATTAAAAATCAATTGATTACCGTATTTTCTCTATTAGTACCCCCGGGGGTTCTATTTTTCAATACCCTTGCGAGAGGGGGGCACTATTAGAGGGTGGGGTTCTACTCTAGGGAGGGGTACTATTTTTCAATGTGAGACACTAAAAGTTTGATAACAACATTTTCTTCTCAAAAAAAGAAGAATCATAGCTCGAATTCATAGGGATCATCACTGAAATATCCATTTTACCACATATTTTGACTGAATTTGTTGCAATCAGTTCACTGGAGAGATCATCCCATGCCTCCAGGATCCATTAAAGGTACGTCTCGAGCTGAGATATTAGGTTGTTAGGGGGGCACTATTGGAGGCGGGGTTCTACTAGAGGGAGGGGTTCTATTTTTCAATGACTTTATCAGAGGGGGGTACTATTAGAGGGGGAGTTCTAATAAAGGGGGGGGGGTACTAATAGAGAAAATACGGTATTAAAAAAAATTATCAGTGACAGTCAACTTTTTTTTATGACTGTTTAATTTTTTTTAATTTATGGTACAGCGCATAAACGGCCATTGGCCCGACGAGCGCGTCTTTCAAGAGGCGCGCCGCGTCGTGATCGCGCAGCTGCAGCACATCACGTTCGACGAGTACCTGCCGACGCTGCTCGGCAAGGGCGATCTGAAAAGGCACAGATTATTACTCTGGTGCTCCCCCCATACCGGGCTATTTATACTTATAAATTGAGGTTTAAAGTAGGGATTTGTATTTGTTTGCGATCGTCCTCCTTTAAAAATGTTGATTAAAAAGGACAGTAAAAACAAACAACAACAAAACATCTATATATTGGAGAAGCCGTCCAGGGAATCTTTCTAGAGTAGTACAAAGTGTTCATTTGATCGCGAGCGCTCTTCCAATTCGGTCTTCATAGTTGGGTAGAGAGAACGCGAAAGAGTAGGGCGGCCCATAATGACCGTAGTCAACTTTCGAGGTCGTTGTTTTCGAGCAAAGGAAATTCACCCATGAAGAGAAACCCACATATAAATTATTTCCCGGATAGGTCTAATTGTAAGCGTCAATTGCAGGCTGAATCTCGAGCTTCATCCCGACGGCTATGATAGCAGCTATGAAATGGTGCTGTTCAGTTTATGCAGGCAGATTCTGTGCTTGTGTTTGCTAGCTGTTTTAATTTACTCAAAACAAAATTCAATAATTAAGTCGACTGATTCGTCAGCTTTTAACGAATTCGCCTCGGCTGCGGGACTCTTCTTTGCAACAATTTTGGACGAGGTTGGAGAAAAAGTGGCCGTATCTTCGTATCTATGCCATTCATATTCCCTTTACAGCCGATTACTGCCGCCGGAGTCGTCAAGAGCTCAGTAAAGTAAGGCCTATCTACATGTTATTTGGTGATTTATACTAATTAGCATACAATTTCGTTTTCTCACCAACCAGCTTTGCCGTTCATTTGAAGGATTCTAATCTTTAATAAGTCACTTATTGGGAAAAATAAGAATAGACTTGATCGAGGCAACTTCTGGAAGCTCCGCTCCGAGTGCCCGAACCACGAGTGGCAAACATTAGCGGTCTCGCCAACATCCGCGGTCTCCTTGTTGCAGCTTATATTATTCAGATGGGACGAGACCACGGCATTCCGGGTATTCGCTTTTTTTTATTTTTCATTTCTTATCTTTTTTTTTTGTCAAGCAAACTAAAAACTACTGTAAAATCTTAGTAAAATTATTATATTATTAAAAATAATAGTAATATCTGTTTTGCCAGGCTATGGCGCATGGCGAGATCGGTGCGGCCTTCCAGAGATCAACTCGTGGGAGCAGCTTCAAGAAGAAGTATATTAGTGTAGTTGTGTACTTTCAGGGTTATGGATGCCGTAGTTTTCATTTTAAAGATTTTGAATTAGAAAAAAACTTTCTTTATCTAAATAAAAAACTTTCAGATTCACCCAAACATAAACGTGAATATCTTTCGTGAGCTATACGCTCTGCCATCAGACATGGATGCATTTGTTGCAGGTTATTTTTGATGTTTCATAAAAAAAAAATTTTTTTCCGAAAATTATTTTTAAAAAAATATGAAACGATTTCCACGTACGGACAAGGGACCATCTTGAAATAGGCCTTGCTGAACGTTCTCGCAGAGGCGCACTCGTTGGGCCGACCTTCGCATGTATTTTCGCTCAGCAATTTGCGAATGTTTGTCTTTTGGAGATATTAACATTTACCTTACCGCTAACTAACAAACAAACTCATTTTCCCTTTAAAGTATGTATTTAGATATATAACACTAATATTTATTTATAATATAAAATATAACCAGGATAAAATCATGTAATAAAAGGTAAGAAGAGGTGATCGTTTCTGGTACGAGAACTTCTTTCATCCGTCCGCGTTCACCGAGGCGCAGCTCGCGCAAATTAGACGGACAACACTTGCGGGCACGAGATATTTTATTGAATTACAATTCTGAATAGTGGAAATGTTTTGTAGTTTATATATTATTGATTGTATATTTGTAGTCGAAAACATTTATGAAAATGGATAGTTAACTTCTAATTTTTTCGGTGTCATATGCAACGTAGCCTCGAGTGTGGAGAAGAAAGGGGACGACACAGTCCTCCTTATCCAGCCCCGTCCCTTTATGCTTCCAGACGAGTTCTCGTAAGCAGATCTTTTTTTATAACAATAGTAAATAAGTTTGTGTTTTTTTTTGGTGTCAATTTTTTCATAACTAAATAAAAATAAAGAATTGTTTTAAAATCGAATGAGATCTTTTAAGCTATTTCAAATCGTTGCAGAAACTGCCCAGTGCGCTGCGACAATTCGCTGATTGAAAGCATTAATTTCGATGCGTGGCGTGATGAGGAGCCCGAGACGCGTTTTCCAATCACACAGGCGCCTAAACAAATTAATTATTTATGTAGTATTTAAATATTTTTAACGTAATTTTTCTGATTTGGCTTTTTATACTTGCCATATTCAGTTAAATACATACACATAGTATATATGCATCCTGCTAGGTAGTCGTTTAAATTCTGACCATGAGCTGATCGCAGGAAACTCTTCAAAAAGCTTTAAAGCTCGGTGTCGAGCAGTACGAACGAAAACTCGAAGCTGAAGGAAGACGCATCACGGAACAAGGTGTTGTTAATGAATTATATCTCACTTGTACATATAACCTTATTACTCAATATTATTTAGCCATTTGCTATTATTTTATACTATACATGATTGCGCATTGAAACAGCCAAGATGGAGGTTTTCATTTGCGCACTCTATTAATAAAAGCGAGGATTTTTATTAGAAAACGGTGGTTCTGGGATCTCGTCTAGAAATATGAATTACATAGTTGTTCTGACAAGCCAGCCGTTCGCATTCCGTTCTTTTTTGTCACTCCGATTCTCTTTCTTTCTTTCTCTCTCTCCCTCTCTCTCTCTCTCTCTTTGCTTCTCTTGTCCTTTTTCTCCATCTCTCCCTCTCTTAATTGATCTCTCTAATTTATCCTGTCCTCGCTCTCTTATTTTCTCCCTCTTTCTATTTCACCACTCTCTTTTCTTCCGCTCTCTCTCTCTCTCTTCCTCTCTCAGCCTCAAGCACTCTCTCCACCAACATCTCGTCTGCCTCTCTCGCTCATTCTCAGCTGATGTCACCTAAGCGCGAGTCGCTTGACCTCGCGCGCGTTGCAGGTGTTCTCGGTGAGGCGACTGCAATCCTACTGGACAAGTATCTTCGCATATCATTTATTTACCATGCACTATATCAAAATATGCATTAAAAATTTTACGAAATAATTCGTATTTTTTTTTGTTGTGCAGAAGTAACGAGATAAGTCAGTGAATCTATTATCTAAAGGAAGGTGTAACGAACCTAACCTTGCAATGAGCCTATTGACAGCAACGAGACGTCTCGCTCCTCGCTCGGCCTTCCTCCTTCACTCGATGTCGTGACCCTTCAGCGTCTTCTGCCGAACATTGACGTCGCTGAAGTCATTGGCAACTTTCGCTTCTTTCTCGGTCAGAAGAGAGGGAGGGAGAGAAATAGTATGAAAGAGGGAGAGAAAGAAAGATAGCGAAAGGGGAGAGGGAGTGGTAGAATTAGAGATAGCCTGAGAGAGCCATTTAACAACCAAAAAATGAAGTTAATAAATAGAATAATTTCAAAGCATGTAATAAAAACTAAATTAACTTAAACTTTGCTCATTCTCTCCAAGGCCGAGAACTGCCAAAAGAGGAGGAGTGCCTGCGGCGGCCTCTGCCCTGCGATCACACGGCCAAGTTCCGCACGGCCTCCGGCTGGTGCAACAATCTTCGCCAGCCGCACTACGGCAACGCCTTCCGGCCGATGCGGCGACTCCTCCCGCCGGCATATGACGATGGTTTGTTTTTATTTTTATTTTTATGGCTTTTGCTCTACGGATTGAGAGAGAACCCTTAGGCTCCGCCGCCGAGTTGACGGATATTTTTTCTGTGGGTATCTTGCATTGGATATATCTCATTTGAAAGCAACAACGAGGAGTTTTTCTCAATGCTTTTACGATCGCGTGTTCAAAAAAATAAATCTGACTTTTTTTCGTTTTAATCTGATTTTACGAATAATTTAGAATTGAAAAATATGAAAATTTGCATTTCAAAACAAGGAAGGAAGAAAAGATAAAGAAGTCAACTTACCTGCACAAGGCTTCGACTCGCCGCGCACGCGCGCCCTCTCGGGCCGGCCGCTGCCGTCCGCGCGACGCGTCTCGAATGTCGTGCACGCGTCGCGACCGCGCTTCCACGCCGCCTTCTCGCACATGCTCATGCAGTACGGCCAGATTCTCGATCATGACATGATGCATTCGCCGATCGCGAGAGGTCCAAATTCGATTTTATTGACTTTTTTTCCTTTTTATTGACCGATATCTTCTTAATTTTTGTAATTAATGAATAATTTTTTAACTGAAATAATTATAATAATTATAATAATGACAATGTTAATTTAAAATAATAATAATGAAGAAGCATGCAGGCGCCAACAACGCCTTCCTGAACTGCACGGCGTGCGACTCACAACGCACTCTTTCCATTCACTGCTTTCCTATTCCAATAGAGCAGGGAGATCCGCATTTTCCCGCTACGGACGAAGGGAGACCAAGGTAGAGAGAAGAGAGCGAAAGAGAGAGAGAGAAGCGACTAAAAGAAAGAGAGAGTACGACTGAGGAGAGAGGTGGAGGAGAGAGAGAGAAAAAGACTGGTTGAACGGATTCTGTTAAAGAAAAAAATACGACTTTAGCCGCACGATTATTCTCCCTCGAGGACATGGACAAGCGTCTTGGACATGTCCAAGACAATTTATTGTCCAAGACACTTTAGAGACATGTGGGAGACATGTCAGATTTCATAAGAAAAAGAGAATATTTGCCGACAAATTTGAATTTTACACAATTATGAATACTTGTCATCCAATTTTTTTCATAATTGGGTGAGCAACGGGAAGAGGGACCGCTCACTGTGAGCGAAACTAGGCAAAATGACTTACGAAGTAAGGAAAAAACTCACGTAGACAAAATAATATTTAAGTCGGAATAGAGACACTAGAGACACTCGGGACTAGAGCATACCGCGAAATAGAACGCGACGGTTAAGAATGATATGCGAGGGGAGTGATTTGTCTCGGAGACACGAAATGAAATTCGGCGTGTTTGTTTCGCCTCTCTTCAAATTGTACACTCTCTCACATTCTCAGGATGTCTTGGACATTGTCCCAGACATTCTCGATATCCTGGACATAATATCTTTCCAAAAGTGTCTACGACATTTCAAAGACATATGAGAGACACTTGTCCATGTCCTCGAGGGAAAATAATCGTGTGGCAGGTGCATGCCTTTTACTCGAAGTCTTCTCGGCCAAGTGACGCTCGGCTATCGAAATCAGGTATGTTATTCGTCAGGATCGAATTTTTCGCCGGGTAATGAATATATATGTACATACATACATATGTATATAATATATATGTAATACCAGTCAATGTTGAAATACTTTTTTTTTTCGTAACGAACTAAAAGTATTGTGCAGCTGAACCAGCTGACGTCATTCCTGGACGCGTCAACCGTCTACGGCTCGACCGAGTGCGAGACGACGCGGCTGCGACTCTTCGCCGGCGGCCGCCTCAACTTTACGAATCTAGGCTTCAATCGCGCCGCTCTGCCGCAGGGCACCCAGGAAGCGATGTGCAGATCACTCCCGACCAGCAAGTGCTTCGTGGCAGGTTGGCTCTCTACATGACTCTGACCGCTGCTTCCCACGTTTATACCTTACAATGTGCTATCCTTAAAAAAATGAAATGAATTTCACGTCTTTATTTTTCTTCGTTCTGCCAGTAGATACATGCTCCACTTTCTAAAACCGTAGTTTTCTTCATCAATATCTTGTAATTCTTCGCTCTTCCATATACCGATCACTGCTTCGACTCGTCTTTGCTAGAGACGGTACAAGATTGTGAATGAACAGATGGGAGATGACTCGCGATCGTTGATGGAGCTAAGAGTGGAGTTGTAATTGGCTGGCTACACAACAATTACACAAAACTTACTTCTATTACATAAATCATGACGGCCAAGGATTCGTAGACGCGGAAGCAATTCAAATCCTCTTTTTTCATCCTCTTTCCCTCTCTCTTTCTCTTCATAATCTAATCCTCTCAATATTCATATTTAAAAAATAAATAAAATGAAACGGAAGGCGACGAACGGAACAACGAGCAGCCCGGGCTGACTGTCATGCACACTCTGCTGATGCGGGAGCATAATCAAGTGGCCAGCGAGCTGGCGCGCCTCAACAATCACTGGACGGATGAGAAACTCTTCCAGGTGAGAAAGAGAGAAGGAAGATATGCGAGAGAGGAAAGAGAATAATAGAAGTAGAGAGATGGAAGAGGGCGAAGAAGGAGCACGGGAAATAGAGAGAGAGAGATGGTGATGCAGAGAAAGAGAGAAAGAGAGGGGGAGAGAGTGAGAGAAGGAGAGACAGAAAGAGGCATTCAGGAGACGCGTCGCATCGTGACAGCCGAGCTGCAGCACATCACGTACTCGGAGTGGCTGCCCGTGGTGCTCGGCTGTGAGAAGATGAGCGAACTCGGGCTGACTCCGCTCAAGAGCGGCTATTTTACGGGCAAGTATTTGGTTGAAATGCTTTTATAATAAAATATTGAATCAATTTTACAAATTATCTTTCTTGCATAATTACATATTGCTTTAGTTATGTACTCTAGTCATCATTTTTAATTACCAAAAAATAGGCTTTAAAATGCTTGTTTTCCAGGCTATGACGATCACTGCGATGCGACAATCTCGCAGGTGTGCTATTGGAAATGTTTTGATGTTGACATTATGAGATTTGACATTTCTCGCCTTCACACTCAACACACTATAATTGACTAGGAAATGTCGACGGCCGCCTTTCGCTTTGGCCACACGCTAATTCGCGAGACGCTACCGCGCATGAACGCGTCCTACGCGAATGACACAACGGCGGTTCCGCTCAAAGTTATTTCTCCATCTTTTTCGATCAACTTTCTTTCATCGATCTATTCCGTAAAAAATATCGATCTAGTTATATGTACATACGTTTATGTACTCGTCACATTGCACGTGACTTGAAGATATGTATTCCATTATAAAGATTTGAAAACAAAAAACTTTTTCGAGCTAAATTAAATTCTATTATGACGATATATATATGTGTGTATGTAATTCCATACGCAGTAATTCTGAAGAGATTGAAAATTACCTTGTCACTTGCCAAGGATTCCTTCAACTCTGTGCACGCCATGTACGAGCGACATCATGGACATCTCGAGTCCATCTTACTCGGACTTCTCGGCGCTGAAAGGTCGGCAGACGTATGCTGTGTCGATGTATATTAATTTTTATTTACCGTTACGCATATATTTTTAAAATAAGTATTATACATAATATTTTTCTGTTTTCTAGTTTAATCTTTTATTGCTTTAAAAAATATATATTTCCATATGACGACGCTACTCGGTCTCTACCTAAGATTTTTTCATTTATTTTATCTTTAATGATTATTGCATATCATGTCGCATTTCCCATTCAGCATGGACTTTGACCGCCACATCGCGTCGGCCGTCCGCAACCACCTCTTCCAGCTGCCGACCGGCGGGCCGATCACCGGGCTCGACTTGCCCGCAGTCAACATTCAACGAGGCCGCGACCATGGCATACCGGGCTACAATGCGTACAGGTTCTTGATCTACGGTTTTCTTTCACTTCACTGACGCTATATTATAAATTTATTCAGCTAAATAATAACACTTTAGAGAATATTGCAAACTGCCTCGGGCGCGCCACTTCTTCGACCTTCAAGTTTGCCTTCACACTTCGTACATTCTCTCAGGACATTCCATTAAATTAGCTCAAACTTGCCTTTCCCTTTCTACTTTGACAATCTCTCATTGTCTGACAACTCTCTTTTACTAATATACTCTCTCTCTCTCTCTTCGTTTCATGACACAATGGACAGCGACGCGATCAGCGCCTTGGCAGCTGTATACGAGAACGTCGATGACGTCGACCTCTTCCCGGGCATCATGAGCGAGCGGCCAACCAACGGCAAGTTATTTGGAAATAAAAGTATGATATCATCATTTTATTATTTTTATCTCACAAAAAAACTTGGCTCATTGCCAGGAGCTCTGGTCGGCCCGTCGCTTGCATGCTTGATTGGCGAGCAGATGAGTCGCCTCAAGAAGTGCGACCGATTCTTCTATGAGAACGACGCAACGGCGACAACGCGGTTTACACCAGGTTATCTTTTTCTTTAATTTTTTAAATGTTTATTTAAAATTATTATTTATATTCCTAACACTGTTTCTTCTCTTCTTTCTTGATTTCCCTCCTTATTCTCTCTGTCTCTCTCCGCCTCTCTCTCTCACACTCTTTCGCACTCTTTCTCTTTCTCTCTCTCTCTCTCTCTGTGATGAAATCCACTCTCTAAAGGTCAACTCCAACAAATCCGCCGTGCCACGCTCGCTCGTCTGATCTGCGCCAATTCCGAGTGGACACGAGCCATCCAGCCGAACGCCTTTCTTATGCAAGATGACTTGACGTCAGAGAATATTTGGGCAATATTTTTTTTTTTACAAAAATACTGTTGTCACCTAGTTTTCACATAAATACCACTTCAATTCGAGTTTAAGAAAATATCGAACTTTATCGCTTTCGGATTAAATATGTATGCATATACTTACGAATAGTTTTAATCGCTAATCAGACCGACGACCGTACACTTTAAATAAATTATTTGTTCTATAACATTTCCTCTTCAGAAACGCGCCGATTCCATGCTCGGAGCTGCCGGAAATGGATCTTAGCGAATGGATGGATCGACGTTGGTTTTACTTTATCTTCTCGCCTTTCCATATTTTCGGCTTATAAATTGTAAGTTTAATGTCTTTTTTGACCCTAACCCTTAAGACCTTAGCGACCTTAATGACCTTAATGACCTTAACCCTTTAAGAATTCTGCGTCGTCGACACGCGCGTCATCCAGCTCGGCCAGAGTAAGCGAGTCACGCCGTGCATCTCGTGCACGTGCACCGCCGAGGGAGTAAATCGTTTTATTTTGTTATTCCTCTTTTGTTTTACTAAAATTATCCCTTTTCATTTTCCAATCACTTATTGATGTAATTAACTTGTTGACATCGAATATTACGCTACAAATAATTAAGTTTTGATGAAATTTATCGGCTATTTGAAAGTGAATTTATTTTTATGGTACTTCTTTGAGGAGCACTAAACTCAACCGTAATATTTTGGAATTTTCCTGACCATTGTGTCGCGCCTCCCAAAATGAAATGCTCACTCGTCCTTCTGTCAGGCATGAAGCCGCAAATTCCAGTTTTTTTAGTTTTTGGCTATTTTAAGGCCGAATGTCGCGCAATGATCGTCGCAGACTGCGAAACGTTGTTGGAGGACTTTACGCCATCGGAGATCCTCGCGGTTCGATCTGTGCCACTTTAGCGAGAATATATTATTGCCTATACTAATTACACACAAAACGGAATGTTCGCCTCAACCGAGCATTCAAGCGGAGCATTAATTCTCGATTTCGGCTCCGGAGCATAAATGCTCTGATTGGGAGAACATTCTGATGCTCTGCTCAGCGGAGCACCAATGCTCGTCTGCAATGTTCTGCCCAGAAGAACATTCGCCGCTCGCTTTTCGCCACGGCAACCGCTCCTCGTTTTCACCCTCCCTCCCCCCAAATGAGCTCTCTCTCACTCTCATCTCGTTGTCGTCGTGTTGGGAGTCGTCGTCGCTGGTTGAACCTGGAGGTAGACGGAGAGAGAGAGAGAGAGAAAGACATTTTGCTCCTGACCGGACCCGAACCACCACCCCCCGCGCGCAAATTTCCCACGTTAACCACCAGGCCACCAACCCACCCATGCACATTTCGACATTGGATAACCTAGTGATAGCGGGGGGGGGGGGGGGTGAATGTCACATTTGCGCAGCAATTTGCTTCATTCATCTTTCTCATCTCTCTCATCTCTCTAGTTTTGTTTTTTGTTTAAGTTGTTTGTCTGTACATACATTGCGAGTATGCATGCACCCCCCTTGTCTTGCTCGCTGCGGATAGAGAGAGAGAGAGCGAGAGAGAGAGAGACAGACACAGACAGAGAGACAGACAGAAAGACAGACATACAAAGAAAGAGAGAGAGAGAGAGAGAGAGAGAGAGAGAGAACTCTACGAACTCGGTCTCTCCAGCTGTGCCAATTTCGCTAAGAGCCAAAGGGTTTTTTCGCGAGTTTTACTGCTCAACGTGACTTATGATGCGTCTCTCTCTATCCTACATTTTTCTACAGAAAAAGGCGGTTCTTTTGAGCTATTTCATGCTGTATAAAAATAAGTCTGAACGATTTCCGCACTCGAGGTCTGAGAAATAAAATATGCCCGTTTTTGCGTTTCTTTTTAAAAAATCACTTAGAGAGAGCCCATAAGTTGCGTCTCTCTCTATCCTACATTTTTCTACAGAAAAAGGCGGTTCTTTTGAGCTATTTCATGCTGTATAAAAATAAGTCTGAACGATTTCCGCACTCGAGGTCTGATAAATATGCCCGTTTTTGCGTTTCTTTTGAAAAAATCACTTAGAGAGAGCCCATAAGTTGCGTCTCTCTCTATCCTACATTTTTCTACAGAAAAAGGCGGTTCTTTTGAGCTATTTCATGCTGTATAAAAATAAGTCTGAACGATTTCCGCACTCGAGGTCTGAGAAATAAAATATGCCCGTTTTTGCGTTTCTTTTTAAAAAATCACTTAGAGAGAGCCCATAAGTTGCGTCTCTCTCTATCCTACATTTTTCTACAGAAAAAGGCGGTTCTTTTGAGCTATTTCATGCTGTATAAAAATAAGTCTGAACGATTTCCGCACTCGAGGTCTGATAAATATGCCCGTTTTTGCGTTTCTTTTGAAAAAATCACTTAGAGAGAGCCCATAAGTTGCGTCTCTCTCTACTCTACATTATTCTACAGAAAAAGGCGGTTCTTCTGAGCTATTTAATGTTGTGTAAAAGTAGTTCTGGACCTCATCCGACGTCTGAGAACAAATATGTGAACACTGTTCATGATGTCAGGAGTTGGCCG
Organism: Allodiplogaster sudhausi; assembly: GCA_945643635.1. Lineage (NCBI taxonomy): Eukaryota > Metazoa > Nematoda > Chromadorea > Rhabditida > Diplogasteridae > Allodiplogaster > Allodiplogaster sudhausi. The sequence continues at coordinate 2,853,932 of CALZFC010000354.1, forward strand.
TATGCCTCGCTCTGTGCGTATACTTGTAAGTGTAATCAAAACGCTCAACGTTACTTATCCGCATCTCTCTGTACTTATCCGCATATCGGCATGCATTGCGAGAGAGAGAGAGAGAGAGAGAGAGAGACGGACACAGACAGACAGACAGAAAGGAGACAGACAGAGAAAGAAAGAGAGAGAGAGAGAGAGAGAGAGAGAGAGAGTGAGAGGGAATGAGAGAGATACGGGGAGAAAGGCAGTGAGAGAGAAAGAAAGAGAGAGATAGAGAGAGAGAGAGAAAGAGAGAGAGAGTAGACCGAGAGAGGGATAAAAACACAGAAAAAGAGATAGTGAGAGAGGGAGAGAGAGACAGCAAAAGAGAGTGAGAGAGACAACAAAAAAGAGAGAGTGGGGGGAGACAAGGATAGAGAGAGAGGGGGACAGCAAAAGAGAGAGAGAGAGAGAGGAGAGAAAGTGAGGTCGGGAAGATACAAATAGTAGAGAGATTCAAGGAGGAGAGGCAGACAATGAATGCGTGTGGGGGCGGAATGTTACGAACATTGGCCTCGAGGGCGGAATGTTCAGCTGACCCGAGCATTGCGTCGACTACCGCGCAATGTTCGTAACATTCCGCCCGAGGGGAGCGTAACATTCGGCGCCAGATGCCCTGCGGGGGGGAATGTTCGGGTTGGGTCGCTTGGAATGTTCTGCTCAGACGAACATCCAAAAAAACATTCAAGCCGAGAAGTGAAGGTTACGAACATTCCGTTTTGTGTGTAAGTAAATGGCCATGGCAATTTGAAATCTCACATACCTATTTGTTTTTTTTTCTGATCGTTAACCTTCAACGATTAGAAATGTTTTAACCATTTTTTCTTTCTCTTAGGATACGGCTTGTGTTATTCAATGTGCGCCACAACTCAACACGATGCTTCTCCTCAAGAACAGCCGCTGATCTAAAAATATTTATTTATTTTATTTAATTAATTTAATTTTTTATACATTACACTTATGATTAATCATCGCTTATATAATTATTAAATATTAATTAAAACTTAACATGATGGCGATTGGATGGCTATTGTTTTCTTATCAATAATATTAACTTTAAAGACGGGTTTATGTTGCTGAATTGTTCGCAGACTTCAAGATCATGGACATATTGCTCGCTAATTACAGTTAATAGCAGCATTGCGTCGCTTAAGTATTCATCTCGAAATGTTTCTTCTTTTGTCTTTTGTTTTGGATGTGCTATTGGTGGTTGTTAAATCTTTGTCACCTCTTTGAATCTGAAGCCATTTCCGACTGCAGTTCCATTCGAGTAGCGAAGTTCAAGCAAGACAACATAGCAGCTACTGTTCTTGACACTCGAAAATTGCGCCACACAAAACTAGGAACGAGCGCGACTTTTGCGAGGCCTGTAAAGACGTGAAAATGAAGGTAGAAGTTTGAATGTGCGCCCTCGCATGGCCGCGCCACAACTCAGAGATCTCTCCCTTTCCATTGTACTCAACGAGACCAACCCCTTCTCCCTCTGGCAGCATCTCAATTCACTTTCCTCAAATCGTCCCATGACACTTGCTACCCCATTGATTTAATCGAATAGACGAGCATTACCTTTTTCCTCTTTCTGCACCGATAAGAAAGACTCAATTCTTTCACTCAAACGGTCAGCAATGGGTTCATTCACAAAAAAAAAGAAAAGTTCAAGAAAAGGACACCTCTCGTCCAAGTTTATCTCCCAAGCGAACAAAAAATAATGCAATAGTTTACCGTATTCGAAAGGTTAGGGAAAAAGTAACGAGGGGAAATGGAAAAATTCTAGAAGAGGAATTCAGAATATATGCACTAACAGCAAAGTGGTCTTCGTTCACGGGGAATAAGGACAGAATGACGAGGGGAGACCAGCGACTTGAAGTGGAAAGGCTAAGGATGATGCAAGTCAATCATGGTGTCGACTACAGGCTCGACGATCCAGGGACTTCGGCAGAGTGGGCAGCCGGCTTTTCCTCCTTCGCCTCGCTTGCTCGCACGGAACCAGCGATCCGCGCATCTACAACAGGGGAGGTATCGGAATAAAACATTTTCATAACGGAATTCGGAATTCAGAATTCCGATACATCCTTGATCTACTTCATTCCCTTCAAAGAGAGATCGACGGGAGAAGAAGCAAGAACAGACTTGCGGCAACCCACGAGTTGGCGGCAGTAGATGCAGCCAACCGGCTCAGCCGGCTGCTCCTCGCAGCAGATCGGACACCCTCCGAAAGCGTTCGTTCGGAGCACATTCACTGCAAGTGGAGAGAAAGGGAATTAGCAGACATTACGAGGTCTTTTTTAAAGCAATAACTCACTATTTCTTCAGCATGAATCTGGCACTAGCACATTTCAGTCCCACTAAAGTCATCCTACTTGAATCATGGTTCCCCGAAGCCTCTAACAATAAGATATGTAAATAGAGTGCACGGACAATCGTCGCTTTCCCTTGCGTCCTCCCGCTGGCGAATCGTCTGCTCCTCCTCTTCCACGTCTTCTTCTTCTTCATCATCGCTAGACGAAAGCTCCTCAAAACTTTCATCCTCAATGTAAGGGAGGTGTTCCTCGAAGGTCACGGAGGCAAGTAAACTTGCGTCTGCATTCCCTTCATCCTACAAAAAGATTCTATGTTAGCAATGCGATTCGAAACAAAGGCTGTTCTCCATCATCATCGCTAGACGAAAGCTCCTCAAAACTTTCCTCATCCTCATTGTAAGAGAAGTATCGTCCCCCGATGGACATGGAGGCAGAGGCAAGAAAACGTGCATCGGCATTCCCTTCATCCTACAAAAGAACCTAATTGTATGTAAGTAAGTTAGCAAAGTGATTCGAAACATACATAAATGCTGTGAAGACTCTGGTCACTGCCGATCTCTCTTTCTCTCATCGGCAATCCTGCTCTCTCCCTCTTTCTCAATTCCATCTCTAGCTCCTTTCCCTCTCTAATTGTCTCCCTCTGACCTCCGAGAAACTTCCATTGATGGAGTGGTTGGACATTGACTGGAATGTGGTGCGAATGTCTTCTGTGGACTCCGAAAGGTTTCCAGTGACAGAGTGGCTGGACATCGACCCGAGGGCACGGCGTATATCCTCTATGAGCTCCAAAAGTCTTTCAGGGACGTTGTGATTGGATGTCGACTCGAGTCCCGTGCGAATATTGGAGTTTTCTTCCACTGGCAGCAGTCGGAGGACGCCGCCGACAAGCGAGGGGCGGACAACCTAAATTTATAAAAACTTTCTTATGGAGGCTCCTACAGCAATTTCATTCCTTCCGTCGCCCTAAATAATTCCCGCTTGAAACCCCGCTCTCTCTCAGAGGCTCGCCTAACAACAAGCGTACGGGAAGACGACTGAGCGCCATGCGACTTAAACATCTTCTGGAGCTGCTTGAGCTGCTTGCCCGAAAAGACCGCCTCCTCCCGGGCTGGTTCGGGGGAAGGGGAGTGCTCCTGACGCCGTTCTTCCTCCGGATGATCACCATCACCCGCTTCTGCCATGACGAAACTCCACTGCGCTCGAGACAACCTAACCGTCTCTCACGGACACACTGGCGTAGAATGACGCAATCTTCTCACAAAACGACCGCGCTCGCCTCTGAGAGAAAGAGAGCGTACTTCCAAACGCCCAATTTAGTATTTTTTATAGTGCATTTTATTGACTAATCCTTTATATCCAATTCTTCATCCATTTTTTCTTATATTTTCGCACAATTTTATTTTGCTTTTGTTTAAATTTCATCTCCCCTCTATTTAGCTCCGCCCACCTGTCCCTCCGAGAAGTCAGCGAGCAGAGCACGGATCTGCTGCCTCGTGAGAGGAGCGCCAATGTTGCGAGGCGTGGCCTCAGGGGCCGTCCGCTCCGCCCTCTCCGCAACGCATCCACCCAACTCGTAGGACGCGTACTCTTCGGACGGCTGAATGAAAATGAATATCTGGTGGAATTTACATATTTCCATGTTAAACTCCTTTGAAAGGTACCGTCTACACTCACGAAGCTGTATACATCCTCGTTTATTTTCTCTTAGATAATTCTCCTTGTTTTCATTAGCCATTTTCTAGTGTTCGGCCGTATAGAGTTGCGTGCTTGTGACAATTTATATATTTTTTGAAATTACCATGTTTATAAATTTTCCATATCAACCTTATATGTTCCCCACTGACAGTTCCTGCGGGCGACTCCGAGTTGTCCATGGCGTCCATATCTCTTCTTTTTTGTTGTCCGAGCCGACCGTCCACGTAGGAAAACCCAAATGTAAGTGATGTTTAGAGCGCGGAGGATGCCATTTTATACGATGGTTGTTTGCTTTGAACGAAGTTTAATTTTCACGCAGTTCTAAAGATAGTGCAATGTGGATTTTTGACAGAACACATTAATTATCATCTTTTTATTGTAATGTGAACTAAACGTATTCTAGATTTCGTAACTCCACGTTTCACATTGGACTATTAGGATGATATTTCTCTATTACTATCCTGTATTTGCATGCACCTAATCAAGATGTACTCTACGGGAAAACCAACATTTCTCACGTCGTAAAAAGGCATAAAAGGGGCTTTTTCGCCATTCCTGACACATTTCCTGATTTACTTCTCTACTTGACCCCGGTGGCACTTCCCTCTCTCTTTTCCCCATACACTCTCTCCATCTTTCTTTCCTCGTCTCTCCCCTCTCACACTCTCCCATTTCGCCGATATGCCCTCTATCGTCCAAATCGCCTTCGAGATGCTGCTGCCGTCGCTGACCATCATCCTTCTGCTCGCTCAGTGCACCAAGAAGTTGGAATACTTCTTTTTATAAAATTAAATTAGCTTGTTAAAAAAATTTGTCAAACTTAATTTCATGTTAATCAATTTAGAAAGCCGCCAGCGTCGAAGATTCCTCCTGCAAAGCCGGCGCCAGCGAAGACGACCGGTTCACAAGCGAAGGCCCGTTTTTTCAAGCTATATGAAATCTTTAGATAATTCTAATTTTTTTTTGTAATTGCAGCCTGTCACGGGCGCGCCTGCCGGTGGTGAGAAGAAGGAAGAAAAGAAAGAAGAGAAGAAGGAGGAGCCAAAGGAAGCGGAGAAGAAGGAAGAAAAGGAAGAGAAGAAAGAGGAGAAGAAGGAAGAAGGCAAGGAAGCAGTGAAGAAAGAAGAGAAAGAGGAGAAGAAAGAAGAGAAGGAGGAGAAGAAAGAAGAGAAGCAGGACGACAAAAAAGAAGAAAAAGATGAGAAGAAGGTCAAAATGACTTACTAATATTTCGATTGATTGATAGGCAAAGGCCTACAAAATCATTACAAAAAAAAACATTTTTATTCCAGGGTGAAGAGAAGGAAGGCGCAAAGGAAGAAGAGGTATTATGATACTTATAAAATACCATTTCGCACGTTGGAAAAAGTGATTTCTACTCCTTGCTGATGAAGCTAGATCTCCCTAAATCTATCCACTACAAAGAGTACAAGTAATAATAATATTCGTTCTTCTTTTAGAAGAAGGGCAGTAAGAAGTCGAAGAAGGCCAAGGATGCGGGCAGCAAGAAGTCAAAGAAGGAAAAGGAGGACAGCAAGGAGGGCGACAAGAAGTCGAAAAAGTCCAAGAAAGAAGCTACCGGCTCGAAGAAGGCGGGAGCTTGGAATACATTTTTGATATATTTATCAGCCTTCTAGTTTTAATTATGACTTTATACTTTTAAATTTGTAATTTTGTCATTCCAGGATGCTAAGGATAAGGATGGAGACAAGGATGGAGAGAACGAGGAAGAGAAGGAGGAGGAAGAAAAGAAAGAGTAGAGGCTCGCTGCCCACTCTCCATCCAAGCACTCCCCTCACCCACCCCAAGGATCTCACTTTCCCTTCCCCACTAGCGACTGAATAAAGCCACACTCCCAATCTTTGGCCTACTGAAACATAACATGTTGTTACATCACAAAGTTTGACGAATGAAGAAATAATGTGTTTTTGATCTCAAAATGATTGATATCCTCGATTTCGAGCTGCATAATTCAATATCGGAATAATTATGCATATTATATAAAGATATTTATCAGGTTATTTTATACATCCAGGCAAACAAAAAAAAATCATGCCTTCTCGAACGCTTTTATATGCATATGGTAATAACGAAGTATTTTAATTCATGAGAATTGCTTTATTATATTCAAGATCTTTACAATATGATAATTTGGATAACATGATCTGTATAAACAATTCATCAATAAAGTAGGTTACGCTTGTTTCTCCTGCAACCCGGGGTTCAAAAGAGATACTTTCTTAGTTTATTATAAATTCCATCTATTTAGCAAATTTCTTACTAAATAATGACTTTCATAAAGCGGGACCACCTCTAATCGATCGTTTAAGTCAAACTTGATCGTATAGGAATATAAACAAAGAAGTTATTTTTTCGTCGGATACTTCCTTTAATCCTATCAAAATACGCTTACGGTTAGAAAAAAGTCTCCCTTATGAAACATATTTAAAACATTTAATTGATATTTCGCTCGTGGAAAAAGTGAAATGTTCATTAATATTTTCTAAATTGGCGTCAGTATTCTCAAGATTAATAGCACGGCAGATAAGTAGATCCAGTTTTTTTCTTTGTTCTTCTCTCCTCTGCTTGAAAGAATTCTATCAGACTGAGCGAATAAAAGAAGTGGGACAGCTACGGGAAAGCGAGAGTGAAAGCTGCTGGTTTCATTCTCGAATACTGGAATGGAGAGATAATTTAGGCGAGCGAGCGAGAGAGGGAGTGAAGAGAAAGAGAGAGAGAGAAAGAGAGAGAGAATCTTAAGAGAAAGTGAAAGGAGAGAAAGCAATCAGCTGAAAGTGTCTCGGTCATTCTCTACAGCCAGTATTTTTCGTTGTCCATATTCGGATGGCTTTCAAATTAATCTGCATTTCTTTCATCCTAAACGTTTTCAAAAAAAGTAAAATTAATATTCATGTCCGTTTTCCCGCCTAATACTGCTGCTACAGTGGATTGTTAGTCGGCCAAAATTTAGCCTGTTTTAGCGTTGTCAACACATTCCGATGCTTATCCTGTTCGCTGCGTACGCTTCCGTTGCGATCTCCACGCTGACGCTCTTCTCTCAGCTGCTCTATCTGCCGCTTCTGCTGCAGCAGACGGCGAGCACGAAGCGTGTCGTCGAAGAGCGCCTTGCGGCATTCAGGGTATGATGACTTTATCGTTATAATAATACTTTTATCTAAAAAAAAATAGTAATAATTATGGCAATAATATAATTATTATTATATCGATAATAATAATAATAAAAAAAAAAAATAATAATTATTATTATTATTGCTATAATAATACTAGTAATAACAATAATCTTTATTTTTCTCCAAACAAGCTAATATTTAGGGATAAGTTAGAGGCTAAACTCTTCTTTTATTTACAGGAGCACTCCGTCGCGGTCGACGACGCTCTCCAAGCGCACTCGATTACCACGCGAAGCATCGGCGTTACGTGTCTACCCGGTAGACCCGGATTTCGAGGTTTTCCTTTTTTACTTTTTTTTTGTAGAATCACTTTTCTTAATTGAACAATATTCTCGTCCTTGTAACACCATAAATGTTAGTATATTATTCTCTTTGCTTCGAATAATGTGTGCAGTTTGAAAATGTGTGCTTTTTTTCAAGGCGAGCCCGGGGATGACGGTGCTCCGGGCGCTGACGGGGAACCAGGCGAGCGAGGCTCGGACGCGCGCGACATTCTGGCCGAGCAGGAGCAGGAGTGCGTCGTGTGCCCGCAAGGGGCGAGCGGGCCCGAGGGGCCGCCCGGACCACAGGGCACAACCGGAGACAAGGGCATTAAGGGGATTCCCGGTCAGTTCATTTTCTTTATTTGTTTTTAAATAATTATCAAAAAACTAAAGTAACAATGCTTAAAGAGGCACGGAACTCAACAATCATACATTAGACTTTTCCTGGTTATTGTCTCTCTAAATCACCTGCTCTCTCGCGATTGGTCTGACAAAAAGGCGCGAATTTGAGGAGTGAGTTTCTGGCCTCCTTTAAGGCTCTCCTGACATCGACGGCCGCGACGGTGCGATAGGTCCCGAGGGAGAGATGGGCAAGCCGGGCAGGGCGGGGAGGCGGGGCGCGCAGGGGCCGAATGGACGCGACGCACCAGGCGGGACGGGGCTGCCGGGGCCGAAAGGCGCCCCTGGCGCTCTTGGCGCCGGCGGACAGCAGGGCGCACGCGGCAAGAAGAATTACGTGTATGGACCGGCTGGGCCGCCAGGGAAGAGAGGCCCGAACGGGATGGATGGCATGCCTGGCAATCTGGGAGAGAGGGGCCAGCGGGGTGACAGGGGCGAGCCGGGCTCAGACATCAAGTTCTGTCCTTGTCCCCAAGAGCTGCAGCGACACTTTGGCGGCAGAAGAATGATGGTCAGGAGATTAAATTGTTTACTGATATATGTGCAAACACTTATTTCTCAATGAATTATTATTCGATTTGTTTACACTGAAGGGCAAAACCCACATGCATAAGCTTTAATATGTATTTATTAAATGATTTTAGAATAATTCTAAACTTTGAACATGCAAACCCTGTCCAGGCACCGCCACTCTCTCCGCCATCGACGCCCGCGCCCTCGCTTCTTCTGCACCACAAGTACGCCAAGGAACTCGAAGGCAAGGAGATTAGACGCGCTCCGCAACACTTTGCTGCCGTTTCGGAAGGTCGAATTCTATTTGGTCGTTCTTGTAAAACGCTAAATGATATGAGTTCTTATAAAACAAATCTATACAAATATATATTATTTACAAAATTCTTAAAGAACAACCAAGAAAGGACGCCTCGCCGAATGCGATAGAAGAAGAAGATGTTGTTGACCTGGCCTCCCTTCCGTCGCCAGATCCACCCTCCAACTTCTCTTCCTTTCCCACTCTAATGCCACGGACGTCAACGTCACAGCCAATCATCGAGGCAACGGAAACCTCGACAGAAACCTTCAGAACGACTACCGAACCGGTTCTTGTTACAGGCCTTTTTTTGGAAATGCAACATTTTTCTCCTGATTTCAAACTATAAACATCAAATTATTTATTCATCTACACCGATTAAGATTTGACAACACTTGGAGAGATAGATGGAAAGCCGATAAAATATGGAATAAATTGAGTGTTTAAGAATCTATTACAATAATGTTGATGATGGGCGTAAAAAGAAATGTTAGGGCGAGAGAGAGAGTTGATGAAAAGAGTAACTAGAAAACAAGATTATTAAATAGTGTAAAAGTAAGTATTATGAACCCTCTGCCTGTCATTAAGTAGTAATTGTAATTGCAGACTACCTCATTGGCAATGACGACCACCACAGCTGCGACAACGACGACTACAACGACTGAAGAGCCGACAACAATGGAAGAGCCGTCGGAAGAGGAAGAGGAAGACTTCACCACGAGGCGCCGCTTCAAATATGTCACAAAGAGACCGCGAATCAACGGATGATTAGTCGACTCGCAGCCTTCTTAAGTTCGCCACACACGAGATCATTGATATGAAGTGTTATTTTCTTACTTTATATAAACATATATCCGGAATCATCTGTGTTTATTGAATATTGTTAAATTAAATTTCATTGTAAAATGGAGAGTCAGCGAAAAAAAAAATGCATTATACAACATCATTAAAAAACAAACCAAAAATTGTAATCTCATTACCCAACACTATAAACAGCCAATGCTACGAATGTACAAATTTCATTCAATCTTACGTTTTACCGTTTTGAAGGCAACCAATCGAACAATAAAGTGTAGTACTTTAACAGCAGCGCAGGCAGCACATATCAGCACCAAAATGCCAACACCAAAAATGTCCAGATTGTAGAAAGTGACAATGCCCATATCACGGGCCGCATGGCTGAGTTGTTCGAGTGGTCCGAAGCGGGCCATGAACTCAAAGTGACGCACGAGCCGCTTCTGAACCGAGACTGGCTGCTCAGCCACCATTGACGCAACGCGCCGCGCACGACGCGAATATCTGCATTTTTTTGCTTTTTTTCTCCAAATGATGCATAAAACACTTAAAGGACCTCTCCGGCGAATATACAACTTCTCGTTTTATGTTCTTGTCCGGTGTAGTTCGGCCAGAAACATACATTGGAAGTGGTCCCGTTTCAAAATAATGTTTGGTTTGTTAAATGTTAACAGTTTTTGATCGGGATTACGGTGCATTTTCCGCCCGCGATCGTTCTTTGAGCTCATGATCATGGCTAAGCCACCCTCCCTCCCCATGCCATGCGTGGCAGAGAACGAGGGCACAGGATGATATGAATGTCATTGATTGTTCTGAGAGAGAGAGAGAGAGAGAGAGAGTAGAAGAGAGAGAGATAGAAAAAGGAATGGAAGGGCTGTGTTGCCATTTCGAACACATCTAACACAATCACAGTGTTCCATAAAATTCCACCTTCCCAAATACTGTAAGAATTTTAGAAGGGTTGGTTTTTTCAAACACCAATTATTAAACGGGCGCGAAAACATTCGCCGGAGTACTATGCATACCTTTGATCTATGAGAACTATGCATACCTTTGATCCTCTAGCACTTCCCTGGCTGCGTTAATAAGTGGTTGGGGAGTCGCGAGCTCGTCGCGTTCAACGATTCGCGAGGTACCGAGACGACGAAGCATTTCACTGTTTCTTCTCTGATCAGCCATCACGGGTACGGTAATGGTGGGAATGCCCGACATGGCAGCTTCATACGCGGAGCCAGCGCCGCCGTGCGTGATGAAGGCCGAGAGGCGGTGGTGTCCTTGAAATCAGTATGCAAGTATGTATATGCGATATTACCTTTTTAATTTAGCTAATCACCATCAAACTGCGAAAAATTAATAAAATCATGGCTAAACTGACGAAGAATGTCAGTTTGCGGCAGCCATTCGGACGTGAAAAGATTCCGACAGACCGACAGCGATGTTATCCTCTGGCTTCTCATACTTCCAGATGAACGTGACATTCGGCATCGAGTGCGCGAGAGCGAGAATCGTTTCCTTACAGAGAAAAGAGAGAACGTGTGAAATGTCCGATCTTTTTTCTCCCAAAAAATTCGATTAATTTCTCTTCCCTTCTTACTTACATATATTATTCCCTGTTAAAAAAAGCTAGAAAATTTCTGAGTACACAACCTTAAATGCCGGCGGCATCAAGCAAGAGAGCAAGACTGAGCCAAAGGAGATGAGCACTGCTTGGGGACGCATGGCCAGCAGCGAAGCTAGCGGCTAAAATAGCTTTAGACTTCATAGTTGTCATTATAACAATATATTAAATACATATGTATACATGTAAACCTGCATGCTTTTAGTATATTATGCCGAACAAATTTTTTATTTGTAAAAAAAAACATATGTAATTGAAATGTGCGACGAGTCCTAAAGTAAACGAAAATAGAGGCCTCTTCGAGTGGATGGAAGTCCTTCGGCAATGCGATCCCGCCAATGTTGACCATCTTGGGACTCGTGAGTTGAGGGAAATCGATGAGAGGGTCAGTGTTGAGGAAGAAGAAACTCGAATTCTTTACGATCTCCTGAAAAGTAGATCTTGTAGATTGTACTTGGGGCTCGCCCAAGCTTCGTTTATGTGTGTGACATATGTATGTATGTAAATGTTTTCTCTTTCTCTATTGCAAAACTTCGCGTTCTATTATTTAAAGGAAGTATCCGACGAAAGAAAACCGTATCTGATAAAATTACGTTTCAAACTGTGCTAAACTCCCAACTGGATGAGCTTTTTTTTTAGCGCCCGCTACAAAATTTCAAATTTGAAAGGTATGTGTATCTAACCTCTCTCGACTTCTTTAATTGTCTCGTTTTTCTCTAACGTCTGTATCTCTCATCCCTTGGTGAAAATGGGGTGATAAGACGGGCCGAGACTGCCTCTTTTTCCCACCCGTTGGCACTCCTTGCTTGGATTTGAGCATACACCGGGTGCATCGACAGAGACGTTTTCTAATGTATTCCAAAAAACAAATGCAAGTTTCTGGCTAAATACTGACTTTCGTAAAGCGGGACCACTCTATTCGATCTTTTAGGCCTGACTTGATCATATGGGAATATAAAAGAAGAAGTTATTTTTTCGTCGGATACTTAATTTAATAGACTCTGCGCTTACCTCTAGGCCGGGCATTTCGGGATATCGCTGATGGAAGAATTCTTGAATGGGCCCACGCGACACATGAATCGTCTGGCTCCAACCAAAGTGGAAGAGGAGATTGGAGATGCGGCCGAAGAAGGACATTTGGTCGCCGTGCTGTGACATCAACGCTAAAGTTGTTGTGAGCTGATGAGATCAATTCAATTTCCTTAAAATATATAAACGCTAGTTGAAAGTTGACACATTCTGCCTTTGCGCACCTGGAAGGAAGCTTGTGAAGGAGGGAACGCCCGTGATGAATTCGTCTCCATCCATTGTAGCGAAACCCGACGTCACGGCGAACTTATCGATCCCAAGAAGATGGAAGAGGCCTGTTGAGGAGTTTAGTTTATATGTATAAATATTTTTGATATGTACATACATACATATATCAATAGCACAAATAATTGTATAGGAATTTACATATAAGTATGTACATATGTGCATACATATGTGCATGGATATCTACTAGAACATGAAACCGAGAATTCGGAGCGAGCTTTCATTTAAAAGCAACTTTAAGCAACAGAAGTAGAATAAGCGCGTGGCCTCTGCTAACCGAAGCCGCAAAGTGTAGTTGTGGTCTCGCTGAAAGCGGCGTCGAACTTCTCTTCACGGAGCTGAGCCAGCAGACCCGGAGTGTCAAGTGTCGCTAAAAGGAACATTGAAAGATTCTGGAGTTTTCAATTCTTCTACGTTCTCTTTAACTGAATAATTAGTGTTGTATACCTCGAAACATCTCAATATACGACGGAACAACTTCGTGCTCAATCTAAAGTTCAAAATTAGTTAAAGTATGTACGTATGTATATAAATATATGTAATTAAATATACGCACTTTTCAAGTACTGAAATTAATTAAAATCAAATTAATTTCATTTGTTACTGAAAATCAAATGAAATTAACTAAAATAATGTAATTTATATAATTAATTAGAGTACAAGAAATGTTGGCCTTACTGTAAGTATATGTGATATATCCAATTTGTGTGAAAGCTTCTTACATCCACGTATGCGAACGGATTTGACTGTAAGGACGTCCAAAAGCCAAGGGAGGCGGACTTCTTTGAGATCTCTTCAAATTGAAGCATCAGAGTGTTCCCTGGAATGTGAATGATTCGAGCGTGTTTGCTGGTCGTGTTCGGATAGCCAGAGTGCAGGATCGGAGAGAGCATGACCTGTAGAGAGGGAGGGAGAGAGGTTAGGAGTGCGAAAATTTGGCAAAGAAAAGAGGTTGAGAGAAAAAAAAGGATGAATGAATGAATTTATTAAGGTTTTAAATATTAATACGAAAAATAGTAAGTAAACCAATATAATCACGGATGAAAGAGAAATATATACGGCCGAGCACTAAAAAAAAAATTTTTTTTAATACATGCACAGTATAATGATAGGTTATGCACAAGATTGGCTTCTTCTCACCACTTCATGGCCCGCCTCGACGAGCGCATCCGAGATGCGGCCATTCAGATTGGCCGTGCTGTGATAGATGATCGGATTGAAAGCGAGGAACTTGAGAGCGCCAGCCAAGCGAAGGAAGTTGAGGAAGACGACGACCATAAGGAAATGAACAGGAAAATGAAGCATCTTAAAGTAATATATTTATATATATTTTTTAATGTAATCGCTTCAGAGGGTTAAAAGTAAAACATGTGTAAGTGTGGCGTGTGGAATCAATAGGGCAGCAAGCGAGAGAGAGATAGAGAGAGAGAGAAAGAAAGAAGAGAGATTGAGAAAGAGAGAGAGAGAGATAGAGATAGCGAGCGTCTGCTTCAGACTCAGCTGTACGTATTTCGTTATCACATATGGACTCTTATGATGGCCAGTGAAGCGATGATATTTTCCGACTTACCTCTCTTTCTGGTCAGTCTCACTCTTTTCTTTTCTCCGGGTCATTTCCTCGCCTTTTTTCAACACATTCTAGCCATTACTTTTTCGCATGTTTTCATAATATAAGCATCAGAGATAGTTCTTAACTGTTCATTACTTAATTAGTACAAGTGCTATCCATACTTATCTAGTAGACATTAATTCATTCACTCTTCTGTTTCCAATCTAATAGACAATAAAGTGATCAGCAAAGACTAGCAATTTCACAATCAAAAATCGCTGCACCAAAAAGTTTACAGATTATAGAAAGTGACAATTCCATTATCACGGCCCGCATGGCTCTTAACCTCGTTTCCAAACCGGTCGCTTACTTTTTTCTTCCTTCCCTGCTGCGCATTGGGTTGAAAAAGACATGATTTCCTTGCAAAAGTAGTAGACGAATACGACGGCGAGGAGATAAGATTGAGGTTTTGTATTCTCCTTGAACGCGTCGTGAGGCTTTTTTACTGTTTTTTAATATTGAGTCGATCCCTGCTTCTAGTTGTTGTGTTTTCTTTTTCAAGTGTAATAAAAATATGGTGTTAAGCCCTTGCCTTGCTTTCCGAATCACGTTGTTACAAATAAACCTGACAATATTAATAAATAAAAAATTCGAATATGGTGAGAGAAAAACGCGGGAGTAGAAATGGGAGAGCGAGCGAGTGTGACAGAGAGATGAAGCCTGTCTGATTGATTCCGGCAAACTTGTAACAAAATGTTGGCAAAAAGAAGAGTGCATCGACTTAATTTGCAAACGCGAAATTTGAGTACGCATTATGCTTGCGAGGAAGATACTAACTTAATAAATCTTCTCGATGCCTTCTCTTCCTCATTCTCCCCGCAGCACGTGTCAAGCATGAGCAATTCATTGGAAAAGTCTAGTTTGAGTTGCTAAACAAATCATAATCATAAGTGGGCATAGTTTATGTATATGACATGCGTATATTCAGCCGACGATGTGGAGACTCAACAAGTTCCCTCTGACAATACAGATTTTGTTTCGATCTTTTTCTTTGTTATTTCACAATTTTGTAGTGTTTTATAGAAGAATAATAGAGGCAATTAGATAATCAATCATACTACCTTAATAAATCTAAGTTTTGTTTACAAACCATTCTTTTTTTAGGAATAAATTTGGCAAGCCCATACGGACCAAAATCGAAAGGAACAATAACCCAAATCTCATGATGATACAGGATTTGCGTCTAACAATAAGTATGGATATCAGATTTGTATCTCGAATGCCAGGTTATTTGTGTTTGAAAGCAATAATATTGCAAATAACACAACAACAAATTTTATCGGAACAGAAATATAATTTTAATGAAAAAAACATAAATACAAAAGATGAGGCTCTGGAGAGGAACGAAGCAATAGTCGACTTTTCTTCACATGTTGTTCCCATGACGCGACTTGAGCAGCCTCAGGGAGCTCCAGTACGCCAGGAAGAAGAGTGTGCTGAACAAGTTCTTTATTTAAGAACGATTATAGAGATTTAAATTTCCCGCCCAGCTATTTTCAATTCACGTAATGGACACCACGACAAAGTAGGGATGTGAAAGCCGTACATGAAGCAAACGTCGAACAAGCCGAAATTTTCTTCCTCGTCTGTCAAATTGTCAAAGTCCTGCAAAAATAATAAATTACAACTCCAATTCGTGGAGAATAATAATTTAAACAGCAAAAATGACACGCCTCTGTCTGGAGCTTGTCCACGAGAAGAACCGGAATGAAAGCTTCGCTTTTCAATTCGGGGAAGTCAGTCCAATTAGCGGTCGCATTCTAAAATTAGCGAGGTTTTAAAATAAAACACAGCAAACTAATAACGAATATATATATATATATATATGTTTTTTTCCAACAAGAATTTCTTTTTGATAGTTCCTGGATTTAGTAACGTATAAGACTATTCAGGGCAATAAACTGGCATTAACAACAGCAATGACGGGTGGATGATGCACGGGATAGCGAATCGAATCGCTCATATTCGCCCAATTGTGCTTGTAGTGCTGAAAGTGGACAACTTTCGGCTTTGTCATTCTATTTTTATTGTTTACTACTTAAAAGTACTCAAATGCGATGTAATAAAGAAGAAACTTACGTTCTCATAGGCGTGTTCCATGGCATCAAGCAGCGACTGAAAGAAAAAAAAACAGCACTGTTAAGGTTCAAGCAAGTAACCTATAAGTACTTTTTTAATGTTATGTAAGTTGAAAAGCTTTTTCAACTTGTACCACAAGAGTGGACTGGTTGTTGTCGAGGCGGCAAGTGATGATTCGGTGGTGGTGGCCGATCTTCTCGTTCTGCTCGTCGAGCAGCTGAGTTGTGCATGTCACTTCGCTGCCGTTCATCTTCTGCAACGAGCGCGGACTTTGCTTCGGTTTGAGAGAGAGAAAAGAAATCGATATTTAATTCGTCGAGAATGTGGACTTTCCTTTTTTCAAGAAAATATTTTAGCTTCAATTGTGCATTGCAGATTTAGTTATTTCTAGTGGAAAAACTGTGATTGTTTTCTAGTAGTTGATTTTAGTTTCAGCTACAGAAATTGAGTTACTTCCGTGAAGTTCTTGACGACTTTCATGGGCAGAGTATAGGGTAGAAAGTTGTCCGCGTTCGAGGTGAGAAGTTCGAGAGAAGCGCGCATCGTTTGCTCGGAACTCATGAACGACATCGCCTAAACGTGCAACAAGGTTTAATATTATGTATAAAACTTGTTTTATTAAAGATATTCCAATTAGGATTGGTGTAATAAAAAAAAGTTGCCTTTTTTGCTACAAAATACTTACCTTTCGTTAAAAGTTAATTATCTGCTAGCTACTTTGATGAAACGAAAATTCGTTAACTAAGCCTTACGAGAGCGCCAGAGTACGTGTACGCTTCGATGAAGTAGCAGTGAGCACCCTGGAATCAGAATGATGTAGGAAGTTGAGAAGTGAAAAGCAAAGCCGGGAGATTCCAGACACAGAGTTCAAATTTTTTTTTAAATAATAAACGAATTTATTAACTAAAAAAAAGAACTCTTTCCAAAACATTTTTATACGAATAGAGTCAGCCGTCTAATTTGTTGTTTGGAATAAGGGAATAAATATTTCCAAGATTCGTGTACCGGTCGCCGGAACGCACGAGCGTTCTCCTGCTTGAGGATCCTCCTATCGATCGGTTCATCATCACACTTTTTCCCGCCGCTTGAGATCGCTTTCGGACCTGAAAATGATAACTGCTTTCAAATATTCATTATAATAATTAATTCTTCGAATTGCGCAATAAAGAGATAGGCCGGGAAAAGCAGCAAAAGAAAACTTTAGTGCGCCTGACCATAGCCAGTGTTGTAGAAGTCCAAAATATCGAAGAGGATGCAGTCTTGAAGCGCTGATGCTGTAATGTCATTTAATGTTTACAAAGAACCAAAAAATATTTAAAATTGTTTAATAGAAACAGGTAACAGAGTAAATCTGCTTAATAAAGATAAATAAAGGATTAAATATCTATAAACATTATATATATATATACATATATATATACCATTGTAGTAACCTTGGAAAGGCAAGGCAGTGAGAGCCAGTGCAAGAAGCAGCCGCATGCCGACCGAGCCAACGAGACAAATGACTCTTTCAAAACAAGAACATTTACATACTGTCAATCGATGCATTAATCCTTCATTTCCATAATGAATCCTTTCGTTATATTTGCACTTTGAAAATTTGTGTTGAAGTGGAAACTTTTTTCTATACTATTTTATTCAAAGTTGAAGAGTGCTGTTGGAATAAGGAATATTGAAATGGAGCCAAATGCTATCAGATAAAGTGTTCCTTTATTTATGCTGTTGTTGAGTAGATATGTAGTATCTACATGTAGTTTGATCTTGACTCTGTGAGTCAACGTGTGTATTGGTAGATAGCAATTAGTGCTGCCTCCCTCTCGTAGCCATTGGCATAGATCATCACGGCAGAGGCCACTCACTCTCACAGTTACCCATTGCTCTACTACCTATCCTTCGCTTGTGAGATGTATATAAGCGCCCCGTTAGTTAGTGGCGCATGTCATTCGTTCGTCCTCTCTCTCTACATGTTCTACGGCGGTTCATCTCTCTTCTAATAAACCTCTCTTCCGCCTCGCCTCTCGTCCTGACACACACAACACTCGTTCCCTGTCCCTCCCTCTTCTGGAAGGACACAACAACTGTCGATCAGGACTACAAGAACTTCTGCGGCGGCCGATTTCCCATCTACGGCCGTTCCCTTTTCTCTCTCGCGCTATCTCTCGCCGGTCAGCCTCTCTCACGGTCGACGTCTCCAACCGCGACGTCGTTCCTGGGTGGCTGTTCCTGAGCATCTACACGCGACTCCGGCAGCTCTACAGTTGTTAAAACCCCAAGTTGACGGGGGCCCGTTCTCTGCTTGCGGAGTTCGGGAACAACAAGGTGTGTTTTCCTCCCCAGGGCCCTCTCCTGTTCTGTCCGCACGTGTGGCGCGTTTCCGTTAATTCGGATTCGGCAGCGTGGGATTGGAGAACAGGAGGTGTGCAGGTGGCGTAGCCAGCCTGCATTGCTGTGGCAGTTGGTGGTGTGGAGCTCGGTGCGGAGCGGTGCGGTGTTGCTGGTGATTACAGGCAGAGAAGGGGAGGAGTGTGAGGCACCGAGAAGGAAGGAAGGTGGCAGTACAGTAGTGGCCAGACCTTAGCTTGAGAGAGTTTCGGACTCTAAAAGCAAGAAGGTAGCCCGTACTGAGAGTGTGCGCAAGCAACTCTGTTCCACTAGAAGGTTACGTGGCAGTGCACAGTGGCCAGACCTGAGCTTGAGAGAGTTTCGGACTCTAAAAGCAAGACGGTAGCCCGCCCTGACAGTGGTGTTTAGACAACTCTGGTCCACTGGAAGAGAAGTGAAGTGGCAGTACCGAGTGGTAAAACCTGAGCTGAAGAGAGTCTCGGACTCTAACAGCAAGAAGGTAACCCGTACTGAGAGTGTGCCCCTAGCAACTCTGTACCACGAGAAAAGATCAGTGACAGTACTGAAAGGCCAGGCCTGAGTTTGGAGAGAGTTTACGACTCTGACAACGAGAAGGTAGCCTGTACTGAAAGTGTGCCCCTGGCAACTTTGATTCACTGAAGATGGCTGAACTGAAAGCATTCATGCAAGCTTTAAAGGAGCAGCAATACCAGAACTTGCAGGCTCAGCAAAGCTTAGTGAAGACAATGCAAGAACAGAATGCCAAGACAGTTGAGCAACTGTTGGAGAGACTAGAAGCAGCTGAGAATGGGAATGCCCAGTCACAGAGACAAGGTGACGGAGCAAGGGCCGGGCCCTCCATCGATGCTCTTGAAAGGACGATCCAAGTGTTTGAGTACGAGCCAGAAGATGGCTGTACATTCAATGCATGGTACGCGAAGTACGAGGATGTCTTTGAGAACAAGGCTGGTCATATCTCGGAGGTGCAGAAGGTTCTCATGCTGATGAGGAAGCTCAGCGTGAAGGTCGATGCTCAGTACCGCAACTCAATCGCACCCAAGAAGGTGACCGATTTCACCCTCACGGAGACAGTTGAGAAGTTGACGTTGTTTGGTGACTACAAGACAGATTTCGAGGAGAGACTGTACTTGTTGGATCTGAGAATGAGCACGACGAGAATCAATGACTTCAGAGTTCTATGAGGTGAACAAGGCTGTCGAAGAGGCCAAGATGGCAGAACTCTCAAATGACCAACTGAAGACAATGTTCTTCATGGCGGCGATTGACACGCCACGCCATGCGGACACGGCATTCCACTTGCTGAGTCAGCTGAAGAAGAATGCGGCGGTGACCATGGAGGAGTTGGTGCAAGAATGCGATAGAATCGCGATTCTTAAGAATAAGAGCAGTGCAGTACAAGCTCAAGGCAAGGGTGCCATGGTGCGCTATGTGGGGAAGCATCAGAAGAATGTCAATCAGAGAACAAAGAAAGTCAGCGAGACGTCTTCGTCCAGTGACGATGATGCACACACACAGAAGAACAGCAGGTTCAAGGAAGGCAAGTCTTGCTTCCGTTGCGGTGGTAGACACGCGCAGGAGAACTGCAGGTTCAAGGAGGAGAAGTGCTTTGCATGTGGCAAGATTGGCCATATGAGGTGTGTCGGAGCAAGAAGGCTCAGGACAGCATTTCGTGGAAGGAGCACAGGAAAGATAGCACTAGAATGAACAGGGTTGTTGTAAACTCTGTGCGGAACAAGTCATTCGATGTGGAAGTTGTGATCGGAGGCGCCAAGGTCACCATGCAGGTGGACACCGGTGCAGATATCACACTGATTTCGAAGTCGACTTGGGAGAAGATTGGTAAGCCAAAGTGCAAGAAGGCAGACTGCAAGCCGGTCAGTGCTTGTGATCAGAAGCTATCACTCATTGGCTGCTTCCAGACAAAAATCCAATATGGTGATAGAAGTGCCTTGGGAGCCGTCTACGTGACGAAGAAGCCCCTGAAGTTGCTGGGCATGGACTTCATTGCAAAGCTGGAGATGATCAGGCTGGAGCAGTCCAGGAGGAATCCGAAGGCTCAGATTGAAGCAAAACGTCCAGCAGAGAGTTTCCAGAGAAGGAAGCGATTGAACTTGTCTGTGCCATCAGGAAGCACTGATGAGCCGGTGAAGAGGCAGTTCGATCAGCAGCAGGGCACGAAGGCACGCCATTTCTCAGTCGGAGATCTTGTCCGGTACAAGACAAGTGGTCAGGCGATTGGCAAGAAGTAGAATTGTGGCGAGATCCTGAGTAAGAAAGGCCGATGAGCCTACTCAGTGAAGTTGGAAAATGGTTGCGTGATCAAGGCATACGCAAATCAATTAGTGTGGTACCACAGAGACGTGGCAGCAGAGACAGAGAGCACGAGGCTACCGTTGTCTCTATTGCTGGACACCTTCTCAGCCACAACAATGCCGACTGCACAGCATGAAGGGAACGGCCGGATGCCAAATGATCTGAATCAGTCACGAGGAACTGATCAGAATTCGAGCGAGTCGAGGAATCCAGCGTCGTCAGCAAGCGGAACGTCGAGGTCGAGCAACTCGAGCAGCGTGGCGTCATGGGCACAACCGCACTCAAGTTCTACGGCCGCGCCGACATCTCACGCAGCCCAGCAGCAGACGAGCCCCTCAACGACTTCAGCGAGTTCCAGTCAAGCAGTCGATCCCTCAGTCCGGACGCGTCCTCAGCGTCACCGTCAGCAGCCGAATCGACTGAACCCTGACCCCACCAAGCAGAGCTATCAGCTCTTGTATTATCCCCATTGATGTTTTATAAGATTGTAGTTTTCAATCTTAGTGTTGAGTAGATATATAGTATCTACATGTAGTTTGATCTTGACTCTGTGAGTCAACGTGTGTATTGGTAGATAGCAATTAGTGCTGCCTCCCTCTCGTAGCCATTGGCATAGATCATCACGGCAGAGGCCACTCACTCTCACAGTTACCCATTGCTCTACTACCTATCCTTCGCTTGTGAGATGTATATATGCGCCCCGTTAGTTAGTGGCGCATGTCATTCGTTCGTCCTCTCTCTCTACATGTTCTACGGCGGTTCATCTCTCTTCTAATAAACCTCTCTTCTGCCTCGCCTCTCGTCCTGACACACACAACACTCGTTCCCTGTCCCTCCCTCTTCTGGAAGGACACTACAGCTGTTAAAATAAATCTCTTGATATATATTTGTACATGTGTATATATGTATAGTGAGTGATTTCTTCTTTTGTAATATATCACGATTTATTCTTCTGCATATTTTATTAAATTTTGGATCATTTTTTTTAGAGCAAGATCATTTGACATTCGCATCGAGTTTGTTCGTCTCAACGTGGCTGCTCGTCTTCAAAGTGGAAACTTCTTGCCGTCTGGTCCTCAATGGTAACTTTACGATTGCTAATCTTATCCTTCTCGTTATTACATACATACATATGTATATAGCTATTGCTAATACATATGTATATACTAGTTGTATGTATTTACCAATTTTCTCCCTCAGTTCATTTATTATTTCAGACATGCTTTGTATCATTCTATCATAAAGATTCAAAAGCGAATATCGCCACTTTCTCCAAAATCGAAAAGAAGAGGCATCTTAGCCAAAATTGAAAGCTAAGGCTCTCAAGTCGACATGTTTCATAATTTTACTCCATCACCCTTTGCAGGAGCATACGAAAACAACTGACCAAGAGAAGCAGCAGAACGAGCCGATTTCACTTGAGCATATTATGGTTCGCTCGTTTTCTCTTTTCTTCTTTTTCTCTTCCTCTTTCTTTCTCTCCCTCTCTCTCACCTTCTTTTGTTATCATTTTCTCTCCCCCCCCCATTTTGGACTTTCCATGCTACATGTATATATGTAATATGTATATATGTAAATCCTTCGCTATGCTTTATAGTGAAGAGTGATGATAGTCATGGAAAAGCAGAGTAAAAGTGAATTTATAGCCCCTTTCCCCTTTGCAGAAGCTTCTACTCGACATTCAAGCACACGTCACGAACATTGAAACGCGCCTCGAGATGCGTTGCGGTTGCGTCGCGGTCGAGACGGCAATAGTGGCCGGCCAGGTGCTTCAAGATGTGGCGAAGCATGGTCAGTAAATTTTCCGCCTTGTTTCGCTATATTCAGACTAATTCGATTAATTTTATCCCTTTCATATCTCTCTTGGAAAAAAATAAATTGATAAGATTAACAGAACATATGGCTTGCTAATTGAATCTCTCATCAGATGACCATGCAAAAACAATGCAGATATCACCCTCGAGGCCGAGTTATATAGGGGGCGCGGCAGAGGTTTTTTTTTAAAAATATTTTTTATTATTATGTTTTTATCTCTTTTGTTCTCTCTCCCTCCTTCTCTCCTTCTATCTCTCTTTCAATCTTTCTACCACTGAATCAAGCAACTAATTTTTTTTTAACATTTTTGTCTCTTTTTTCTCCAGAGACGTCATCTGGAAGAGCGGCGACTCGAGCAGGACAAGGTGAAGAAGGTGCCTGTTGCGACTTCCGCTTCTCTCCTTCCCAAATCCGCAAACATTAGAGACCTCCACTTGATTGATGACTACGACGGCGAAGAAAAAAAACACTCTCACTCTCTTTGCCACTTTCTATCTCCCTATGTAGGAGCACGAAACATTTTGCTTTGACATCTAGGCCACCTTTCACCTCGACCAAGGGGTACGGTAGAAAACGACCTTGATTCAGGAAACAGCTTCTGATCGAAGGGAAATCTTCAACAACTTTGGCCAGGCTATAGAGGCCACTGTCGACTGCTTTTAAACCATGGTTTTGGAAGGGTATTATGGAGCCGCAAAGCAAGACTGGTAGAGCTAAAAAAAAAAATTCTTCGTCAAACTCTGGGTTGTTGTTATGGCTCCGGGAGGCCCAAAATCAGGATGAGTACGTAAATTAGACTGTAACATTTTAACCGTGATAACTGAAATTATGTAATGAAAGAGGGGTTGGTGATCCTTTGTTTAATATATTTGAAATTAACAATTCGTTCATTGTCCGTATATTTCATAGCCGCTGACGTCGTCTTCGGTTCCGATCTTCACTCCGCAGAAGATGCGACCTCTCGAAAACTGTCACAAGAAGGAGACCGACCTGGATCTGAAAGTCAAAGAGAAGGGTAGGAGACTTAGCGAGGCGCTTAAGAAGAGCGAGCAGGAAAAGTTAGCAGCGTCGGGAGAGAAAGAATTAGAGAGAGATATAGAGAGAGAGAGAAAGAGAGAGAGAGAGAGGGAGAGAGAGAAAGTTCAGAGAAGAGTAAAAAGGAGAGAGACCGTGCGAGAGAAAGAGTAATTAGAAATATGATAGGTTATTTACGACATAACTCGAGCAAATGATTTCTCTCTGAAGGGTATTTACAAAATAATTTCAACATTTCTCTCTGATTTCAGAAGGAATCTGGAAGAGACGAACGCGAAACTTCGAAAAGAATTGGAACACAATAAGAGAAGTCAGTGGAGCCGACATTTCTGGTTTATTATGCAAAATTGAAATATTCTTTTGAAATGAATATTCATACTGAATTTGTAAAAACACTTGTGATTGATGCAATGTATTAATTTTTTTAACCGTTTAAAGAATACATTGAATGAATTGAAAAAAAGATATTATCTTTAGCTGGCGAATTGCGGAAGCTACAGTATCGTCAATTCTACGTAAGTATTTATTTTATTTATTTAAAAGGTTCCTTTCTAAGCGAAATGTTTATTATCTTATGGCGCTTACACTAACAGAGAACAATGATAATCAGTTTTTTCATACGCTAAATGGGAAGTGTTAGAACGAACAAAAAGAATTGAAGTATTATTTTATTATACCTAAAAGGTAATCTCGGAATTATTTTATTTAAAAAAATTTTTTCAGAAGAAGATCGAAGAACTAATAACAACAGTGGAGAGCGGAACAACAGTACCCACGAGAAGCGGTACGGCTCCCATGAGAAGGGTCACTTTTAAGCTGAATGATTGAGAGTTGTTTTAGTCATTTGTATTTTTTTTTACTAAATCCATCCAAGGCCCGTCTTTTTTTGAATACTTGTGCTTTTATTTCGATATAAACTGATGTTTACTTGTGTTTATTAGTTAGGTTTTTTGCTGGATATATGTGACCAGAGAAAAAAAAACTAAAGGGCCTTGGAAGCTTATTGTTAGTCCGGCCCTCATTTTGGTTCTGACCAGGCCTGTTGCATCTCTGTGTGTGACTCATGATGTCCTCTTCTTATTCGAACTAATTTTATTTCAAGCGTGTGGTTCCAATATTTCAATTCTGAATTGGACTGGAAATAAAATGTCATGTTATCCTGTTGTATTTGGTGCTGAAGTGCACTGAAACAACTTTTATCTTATTGGTAGCAAAATGTGCACGGCTGGACAACTGATTGTGAGATGAATTGTACTGAAATTATTCTCGTACTGGTAGAAGTCGTTGATGGGCTACAGTGTTCACTTGGTTCATTGTAAATAAAACTACTTGACGGAAAATGACTGATACCAGAAAGATCATTCCTTTAAGAGGTTGACGTGATCGTGGAAGTAGTCGTTGTCGTGTTGGTTGTTGTGCTGAAATTTAGAAAAAAAACAATAAAATTTTTAAACTTTAAAATTTTAATGTTTGAAAATAAAATATCTGACAATTCATGCACCTGGCGTGAAATCGATAAAGTGAAACTGTCGGTGTTTTTTTTTTGCTTTCGTGCATTTCTTCAAAGAACCATCTAATACAACAACAACAACAACAAAATGGTGGCATTCAGGCTGAAAATTACTAAATATTTTATGCTGTTATACATATTCGTTCATTTAATATTCGTTTTTATTGCCGTCACTTTGCGGGAAAGTTATAAAAAGACTGAAAAAAAACAAGATAAAGTAATTTACCCGATGATTGAAGAATCGCATGTCGTCTTCTAGTTTCTTGTAATACACACGAAATTGGAATGAAGTATTGAACATCTTCTCGAAAATTCTATATTAAATATATTTCAAATATATAAACATATATATTTTTTATTGACATATAAATAAATTCATACTTTCTTGCTGCTCATTGATCTTTCGGATATAGGTGCGAAGCCCAACAGTCTCGGCCATCAAGGAAGAGGGGACAACTGATAGAAGACCCTGTTAGCATGAAACAATTACCAAACACTTACTCTTTCGTTTTCCTTTCTTTTAAGCTAGTCGTCTCACGCACGCATGCTCCCAAGCTTGGTTCTGTCGTATTTAATCCTCTCTCCATCTCTCTAACCATAAGAAGGGCGAGACCAAGTGTTTCTGCCGTAGCTGCACCCGATGCAATCGAAGTGGCCGCCTGGCCAGCAATGCAATTCGTACGGTGCCTGCATCTCCTGTCTCTGCGCACTTTCTCGCCGCCTCGACTCCTCTCTCTCGCTGTCCTTCTCTCCCTCTTCACATCCCACACTCTCTCATCAGCCTCATGGTATGTAACGAGTCGTAACTTACGACCCTTCTTGTATCGCTTAATAGTTAACGCCTAATTGGATGTGAAATATCTTAATTAGCAGCATAAGATGCGGACGCCCTCACTGTCATTCTCGACTGCATAGCATGAGCATACTTTTATGCCAATCAGCCAGAGTTTTATCTACCCTAATAATGCACCTTATCCATTAGCTAATTAGCGCCTCTTGCATCCCCTGCGATACATTCAAGAGATACTTTTCTTGTTCCACTACCACTTCCTCACCTCTTCTTCTTTCTGATTAGTGGCGAGTATTGAGCTTACAAGAATTGGTTGAGCATTTCAAAAATTTATCGTACTTTCACCATCACTTTATTCTCGTTATATTTGTTAGTAAATTTGCTTTTTTGAGTTTTTTTTTTGTAATTCAAGAATCTTTTCAGAGCGATGTCCGTTATTCGCGCGCTTCAACCGATCAGCAATTGCTCGGAAAGTGCGACAATCCTCGCCGTATCCGACGCGGCCATTCTCTGGTCTTGGCCTCGCGAAATTCTCAAGACAAATACAGCGTTCTCACCTGAGTCGCTTCGCCTCCTTGATCAGACTCCGGCTACACCGTTCGGGAATGCGATGCCGGCAAACGCTAGGGCCGGATGCTTCGTCACTCCGATCACGGCGATGACGTCACCAGCGTGCCCGAAGTTAATGCCCGGACAATCGGCGCCAAATCATGCGTCTTGGCATACTCGTTCTTCTTCGGTCTTGGGAATACCCCGAGGGCGGCCACCTTCGCCTCGCCCACCGACATCTTCTTGGCCATTGTCACGCCTCGCGATACAGTCAATATCGTTCGCTACACCGCGGCATCTTCCCTCTTTGATACAGAAGTCGGCTATTACATCTGTCACAGCTTCCAGCAGAGGAACGAGATTCTGTCTGAGTTGTCGATCGCCACTCTTGTCGACTCGGTGCCCACTGCTGACGGACAGCACTTCTGCTTGCTCACGTACGAACTGTGGAACGGAGGACAAGGAAGACAGCGTGCGCGCCGCTTACGCGTATCCCTTAAGGACGGAAGCGTTTCTTCAAGTGATTGCATCATCGATCGACCTACACGAAAAGATGACGAATTTGAAACTGCTCGAGAAGTCGCCGAATTGCTTGGGCGACCTGCATACTCGTACGAAAGCGACACCTTTCGCAAGGATGACGACGGCGCCTAGCAGCAGAGTGAGATTGAATCGATCAATGAAGACTATCACCGGGAAGGACGAGTGCTCGAGCCCATCAAGATGGCCTCGTATAACAGGTAAATTGTGTACAGATCACTCAAGCGTTTCCACGAGCGCTATTTCACTATCTGCTATGGCACGAAACATTCGGACACGGACACCGACAGCTGTGAGGAAGACATTGAGTGCCTGACGACACTGCAACTCGTGATGCCAAATGGCAACATCGGGGCCATTGCCCAGCAGTCAAGCAAGCGCGGCAACGTTCGCGTTTGTGATGTGATCTCCTCACATTGTGGACGGCGCGTTCTCCTCTTTTATGGCGGCACGCTTTATATGGTGAGATTTTTTTCTGCATTTTGTCCCTTTCTGCGGCGCCAAATGTTGCAAATATTCAGTTCATGCATCTTTTTAGCCTTCTTTCCGCATTGAAAAGAAAAACATCGAATTCTACGATAAACGATTTGCAAAAAAAAAAAAAGCCTTTTTTTTCTAGGGCTGCATCGGGGGCGGAATTCCGACCTTGGAAGAAGCCGCTAAAGCAGCGTGCTTCGGTCTCCTCAGAGAGTGGAGGCAGATCATTTTCCCATACCGACGAGATTTCAATTCAGCCGTCAACTATTTCTCGACCGCTAGGTAACTTCTTTCATTTGATGGCACATCATCGCCTTCTTACTGTTGTATTTCTGCCTTCACTTTAATTTACCATTTTATCTTCAGTCCACATTGCAATCGTTGTTATCTTATTCTTTTGTTCTTCAATTTTTCTCTACTTCCAAACTCAAGTGCCACTTCGGTACCCCGTAAATAAAGTTTAAGTATAAAAATTTGGCTTCGTTTTAATATTGCTCTCGCACAATTTATACACAACAGATGCCACGGTGCGTAATCCATTCCAACTTCATCGAATGATGATATCAACATGCATATGAACATATATCAACACTTTACACCTACGATTGGACTTTTCAGAGCTTGAAAAACTGATTCGCGTTTCCGATATCTTGATCTGAAATGAGCAGTACTATGGTTTCGTCAATAGTTATTATGAATGAAAAGGCTCTTTTCAGCAGGTCCTAGACATATCAATTTTCTGGAGTGAGAATCTTTTGGTCCAAACCTTTTGGGTGCTAATTAACCGTGACCGCACGAAGGCAACTTTGGATGGCACTATGTGACATTTCTCTGTTTTTCGCACTCTCCGATATGCATCGCTTATCCATTTATGTCCCGCTAACTCGCTGACAACTTTCTCAGCATCTCTCAACATTTCTAGACGCTTCTTTACTTCGTCCTGCTCCTAAATTTGTCTTACATTTTATTTCTGCTACTGTTGATCCAACTTCCTTTTGTTATGTTTCATAGAAGCTTCTTTTTCATTATTCCGATTCACTATTAACATAAGCGGTAGTGTTCAGAGTACAGTTGAATTGTGCCTTATCAAATCCATCCATATGCTTCAGATCGATGCCAACTATTCGTTCTCTGTAGCCGATCGGCCCGTGCTATCCGACTACCGCGAGACTGCTCGCTGTCTCCGACGTTGCGATTCTTTGGGCTTACCCTCGTATTATCGTCAAGGAAGACTCGAATTTCTCGCCCGAGTCCCTTCGCCTACTCGATCAGCCTCCGGCGAATCCATTCGGGATTCCCCTCCCACCGCGCACATTCGCCAGATGCTTTGTTACGCCAATTGTAGCCATGGAGGCGCCGTCAGTTCCATCGTTCTGTCCGGGACCAATGCCCCACTCTGCTATGCATCTTGTATCTTGCCACACTCTGGCACCTTCTTTGAAACGACCGCCGCCACCGCCATCTTTGCGTCGCCTTCCGACATTTTCATTGCCATTGCCTTGTCTTCCGATACAATCAATATAGTTCATTTCTCCGCTACATCGTCTCTCTTTGACACGGACGTCAGCTACGCCGTCTGTCACAGCTACCAACCATCGAACGCCTTTCCGTTCGACATGTCGATAACAACGGTGGCTAACTCGGGTCCAAACGGTGATACGGAGCACTTTTGCTTGCTGACGTACGAACGGAGATCTGGCAGAACCGGGAGAATGCGCGCGCGACGTGTGCTCATTGCAAAAAGTGACGGAAGCGTCAAGTCCAGTGAATACATCATTGATCGGCAAGAAGGACGCGACAACGGGTTCGAGACTTCTCGAGAACTTGCAGAAGCACTTGGGTGTCGTGTGTTCTCGTGCTGCGGATATGTGTTTCGCAAGAAAGGAGTAGAATGGACTTGGCAAGATCATCCGATTGGCTCAGTCTCTTTCGGTGATCCATGGATGTCCTGTGCGAAGAGACCGCTGGAGCCCATCAAAATATACGAGGAGTTGGACAAGTTGTACGAATCGATGGGCAAACTCACCACGGCTGACTCCTCCGCCAGCAATGAACTCGTCGGAGACGAGAATGAATATGTCTCCTCGTTCATGGTCATGCTACCGAATGGAGACGTCGGCGATACTGTCTTGGCGAGCAATGACAGCAGAAGTAACAAGACTAACGACGTCATTTCCTCCCAGCATGGACGTGTGGTCGTGCTCATCAATTGTACACTCTTCTCGGTAAGCCATAAAAAAATTCTTTCTACATACTTTCGACGTATCTTTCTGAATGTGCTCAATTCATAGTGTAGGCGAAAATAGAAGACATTCGTCGTTTGCTACTTACGACATTTTTAAACTGCGCTCATTTCCAGGGTTTCATCGAACGCGGACTTTTGCGCCTGGCGGAAGTGGCACGCGCGTCATGCTACAAATTACTGAGCAAGCGGAATCAGATTGATTTCGCTGAGCGCGCCGCTTTCGATTTCAAAACTATTTATCAGTTCCTTTCGTCAAGGAATTAGCGCTTTTTCTTGTTAATTCTAAGAACATTACCTCAGCGTTGACCATATATATGCTTTATACAGTTCAATTTGAGTTTTCATTGGATAAAGTGACAATTGAGTTCAAAGTCCGAGACCAACATGGAGGGAGACATAAGAAGTAATTTGACACTTGAAATGAGAAGTAGTTGAAGAGTAATTAGCTGTCAAGATCAACTCCTCTTGCGAGGCATCTCGTGAGGCCAATATTGTGCCTGCTAGTCCCTTTTGCGGCAATTAAAGATGTTCAATCGTTCTCCAGTCGTTTCACATTGTAAAAGCCTGACAACAATCGATATGGCTTTACAAAGTCAAAGACGATCCCAGATTCATGGTCTGACTTGTCCTAATTTATTACATCACAGTCCCGCAGACTTCGAGTCTTCATTCATATAACGCCTTTCTTTTCTAATTTAAACGTTTTGTGGACACGATTGCTAAGAGATGGAAGGCGGAGGAAAGCGCCAACTAATTGTTCATTATTTCTAGGAGATTGAAGATTCTGAATTTAGGAGAGTCTTTGCATTGCCAAATTTCCTGACGATCCTAGGAAATATGTTTCTTGCATAGTGAATATACGAGCTGCATTGCAGAGATCTGGAAAGTAATTGGATAAATCTTATTTTCATTTCTAATTCCAGTCGATCGATTTAGAGCGAAACATGTATGCAGTTTGAAAGGTCAGGCAGAATTAATTTGCAAGGTTACAGAAAGGGAGAGAGAAAGAGAGGAGAGAGAGAGAGGGATAGAGAGAGGGATACAGAGAGAGAGAGATTGCATGCTCTACTCGAATGAAATGGGTTGAATATGAATTTAAGAGTTTCTCAAATGTTCCTTGGCCTCAATGCTCTTACAATTCCTCCCTATTTCTTTCGCTCTCGCCTTGCTAGGGCTTCGCCCTAAACATGCAAGAAGGAAGGTTCTTCAGATAGTTCTCAATTCTTGCGATAGGACTGAATATATCGAAGTTTTATTCAATAAACGTCAACTGCATCAATAGGAAAGAAATTGCTGCAATCAGCAGTATAGTGAAAGAGGACGGAGAAGTAGATAGCGACAACGTCTGCAGGAGATCTTAAAAGATAACAGCTTAGATTATTAGTCCGCATAGACATTTGTCAAATTTAGCAAAAGCATAAACCAGGAATTGAATAAGAAATGGTTCCATTTATCAAAATTTATCCTTCGAACGTACAATTCATCATCTTCACGCAGTTGCTCGACTGGAATCAACGAGCTTGAAGTGGAGGAAAGCGAGAATGGCCAGAGCCACGAGCCTCCGGAACGGAAACATAAGCGGAGCGAAGAGCGAACCACGCGCTGGCCAGGAAATAGGACGAAGTGAATGATATCTGAGGCAACCGCGAATTTATAGAATTATAAGCGACCTTGAAAAGAACTTATTATTAGTATAAATATGTTATTCTTGAAATTGGTTGACCTTTTGATTTAGTCAATGGTTGGACGCTTTCATACTATTTCCGCTTGTGAAATTGCATATAAATAGCAAATGGTAAACTTACCTTAACTTACAAATGGTAAGCATTCATTGCGAATTCTCCTTCAAAGTGCCCAACGTACTTACTCTCCGGGCAATATATATTCGATCAAGAATCTGACAATGAGACTTCAAGCCCACTACTTCTTTCGTACAGAAACCCCAATCTAAACTGAAGTGAAAAATTGTCAAGAAAACTTTGGAATCTAATGTTTCGGAGTCTTCACTTGTTACGAGAACAGTGGATTCGGTTTCTAACAAGTAGCCGAAACTTTCCTCAATTATATCCTGTCCGCATCGAAATATGACATCTAAATACCATCGCTCAACATTTCACGATTAATAGAAATTGCTCGGTATTGGGATTGGCACTGGATCGATCATCGAACATTTGGTCAAAACTTTCCGACCCTGGCAGGACTCGAACCTGCAATCTTCGGTTTAGGAGACCGACGCCTTCTCCATTAGGCCACAGGGCCACAAGTTCCATAAAATAGAGACAGAAATTTGCATAATACTCCTAGGATTTAGGTACGCCACTTATGCCTAGCAACTTGTACTGATTATGGATACAGAGAGACATTGCATGCTCTGCACGAATGAAATGAGTTAAATATGAATTTAAGAGTTTCTCTACCGTTTATTGGCCTCAATGTTCTTGCTATTCCTCCCTATTTCTTTCGCTTCACCTCGCCTTGCTAGAGATTCGCCCTAAACGTGCAAGAAGGGGAGGTTCAGACGAAAATGTTCTGCAGATAGCTCTTAATTCTTTAGGAAAAAATCATTCACAACATTTCCTGTGATAAGATTGAATACACTGAAGTTTTATCCAATTAATGGCAACTGCATCAATAGGAAAGAAATTGCTGCAATCAACAGTCCAGTGAAAGAGGAAGGAGAAGTAGATAGCGACAAAGTCTGCAGGAGACCTTCAAAGATTACAACTTGGTAAGGTTAGATTATTTATCTGAATAGACATTATTCAAATTTAACAAAATCACAAATGACGTATTCTAATAATTCTGATTTTTAAATGTTATTCTTTAAACGTACAATTCATCATCGTCTCCATGCAGTTGCTCGACTGGGATCGTCGAGCGCGAAGTGGAGGAATGCGAGGATGGCCAGAGCGACGAGCATCCGAAATGGAAACATTAGCCAAGCTGAGAGGAGATCGAACCACGCCCCGGCCAGGAAATAGGAGGAAGTGACTGATGTCCGAGGGAACCGCGAATTTATAGAATTACATATAAGCGACCTTGAAAAGAACTTATGTATTATTAGTATAAATATGTAATTCTTGAATTTGATTTTGATTTCGTCAATGATTGGACGCTTTCATACGCTCTCCACTTTGAAATTTCATATAAGTAAGCATTCATTACGAATTCTCCTTCAAAGTGCCCAATGTACTTACTCTCCCGGCAATATAGATTCGATCAAGAATCTGAGACTTCAAGACCACTACTTCTAACGTACAAAAACTCCAATCTAAACTGAAGTTAAAAAATTGTCAAGATAACTTTGGAATCTAATGTTTCGGAGTCTTCACATGTTACGAGAACTGTGGATTCGGTTTCTAACAAGAAACCGAATCAACAGTTCGTCGATCTGTGTAGAAATTGCTCGGCATTGGTATTGGCACTGCATCGTGGGGTAAATAATCATTCGGTCAGATATTCGGTCAAAATGTTACGACCCTGGCAGGACTCGAACCTGCAATCTTCGGTTTAGGAGACCGACGCCTTCTCCATTAGGCCACAGGGCCACAAGTTCCGTAATATAGAGACAAAAATTTGCATAGTACTCCTAGGATTTAGCCACGCCAAATATGCCTAGCAACTTGTACTGATTATGCCACTGTCATTTAAAACAAGCGATCTTTAAGAGATAGTCATTCCTACAGTTTTTGATTTAAATTTTTTTTAATTTTTGGACGCTTTCATACACTTTCCATTGATGTAATTGCATATGTAAATGGCAAATGGGAATTTGCATTGATTGTGAAACTCCTTCAAAGTGCGCACTGAACTTACGGAGCAATCCGTGGACTAAGTATTCGAGCAAGACTCTGAGTCTTCAAACTTCTTCTAAAGTACAGAAATGACAATCTAAACTGAAGAGAAAATTTTTTTAAAGATGACTATGGAATTTTATCTAATCTTTCTGATTCTGACAATGAGTACGAGATCTGTGGTTGCGGTTTCTAACAAGAAACCGATGTCCTGTCAGCAAGGAATGATGGAATCTACATATAGATATTTCAGGATTAAAAGAAATAGCTCAGCATTGGGTTTGGCACCGATGGTGCAAAAAGTTCCGACCCTGGCAGGACTCGAACCTGCAATCTTCGGTTTAGGAGACCGACGCCTTCTCCATTAGGCCACAGGGCCACATTTGTTTTGCAATTTAAGAGGCAAAAATTTGCATAGTACTCCTAGGATTTAGGCACGTTAAACATACCTAGCACCTTGGTACTGATTGTACCACTTTCATTTAAAAGCATTTCCATCAGGTCTCACGACTTTCCTATAACTTGAAGAAGAGCAAATGAAGAAAAATACTGAAGATTTATTCAATAAATATCAACTGGACCAATAGGAAAGAAATTGCAGCGATCAAGAGTCCAGTGAATAAGGACTGAGAAGTAGATAGCGACGAAGTCTAGCGATGGAGACCTTCAAAGATTACAACTTAGAATATTTCTCTGAATAGACATTATTTGAATTTAACAAATGCATAAACGTGGACTTGTAATAATTCTGATTATAAGAAGTTATCCTTAAAATGTACAATTCATCATCGTCTCCAAGCAGTTGCTCGACGGGGATCGTCGAGCGCGAAGTGGAGGAATGCGAGGGTGGCAAGAGCCAAGAGCTTTCGAAATGGAAGCATGAGCCAAGCAGAGCGGAGAGCGAGGCAGCCGCGCGCCGGCCAGGAAATACGAGGAAGTGACTTAGATAACTGAGTGAGCCATGAATTTATAGGCTTATAAGTTACCTTGAAAATAACTTATTATTAGTAAAAATTTGAAAGTTCTTGCATTTGCTTGACCTTTCATTCGAAGAATCTTCTATTATTATGTATTGCAAGCAACTTATGAAAGTGTTCTTTGTTCTGCCGAGATTACTTTTCCAAATGAACTATTTATTTAGTCATTTGAATCTCTAAATTCGCCTTTTTTCGCCTGCTGTCGTGACAAAAGAAATTGTTATCAGTATCAGTTGACCCACACCCAGGACATGCCAAATCGAAATATCCATATTTTTAGTTTGCTAAACGGCTCTCTAGTAAATTTCGTCCAAAATGCAGCACAGTATGTAAGCAGTCTTCAATCATATTCCTTGCCATTTCAGCAGTAACATCGAGCAAGATTTATTTATTAACAGTATCTGATATTCCACATGACTGCAACTGATCGCATTACTATTTTTAGACATGTATAAACAAAGATGTACTCGTAAAATGTATCCCAAAAGAACACTTTAGTCATCCATGGCCCGCTTCCGGGTGGCGTTGTCCTAGTAAAATCTTCAGCAGGAAAAGAAGTTCAAATAAGAAGGGAACGCCTGCACTTAGACACATTCCGCTTATGCTGCCGAAGTTGCTCAGCCAGTTCGTGAACTGAGAATGAGAACACAATTCGTACGTACGCATATATATGTAATCAATCAATCAATACATTTTAAATTACCGAATAAGCTTTAGAGTAGTTGAAAATATGCTTACACTTATGGCGTACTCCTCAACGTAAGCATGAATTTGAAGGGTACTGTAGCTGATGGTCACTACTAGCTAAAGAAAAGTGTTTGTTTTTATTCAATGAAATCTTAAGAAATTATAATTTAAAAGAAAAAGAATTTTTGAGATTGAAGAATAATATTAATTATAAATTTTGCAACGAGTGAGCAAAATTACTAGTGATTTGAAGAAAAAAAACCCAACCCGATCGCGCATCATTCTTGTGCACTTGGTGGAATTCGTCGCTTTGTCTTCGCACTCGATTGGCTGTAATAATGACATTCGGGTAATTATAAATGTTTAACTTTTTTCTGTTAGTTAATTGTATACGTAGCTCAAAAAAAACATTAATAAAGTTGCTCTCCGTATATATTAAAGAGAACCGTGACGCTCGAGAAGCTGCTATAAGAGGAGGCAATCTCAAAGCGGTCCATATCGCATGCCATCTTGCAATGACCGCAGCCCTTCCAGGTTCTCGGCATGTCCGACGTCGCCTTGTACTCTTCGACACAATTGCCTGAATTATTAATATATCTTTTTTGAGAATTGTTCTAACCTTAAATAAGTAAATGGATTATGCCATGTTGCAATGAAGAAGTCACCATCGTTATGGGGCATTGGGAAATAATTATTTTTATGTTCTGTCCAATTCTATTTGTAAGAAGGAAAAAAAGTTTTCTTTTTGGAAAGTATTAGCATACGTCTGCTCATGTTGCAATATTCGACGCCTTCTGCCTTGGGATAGCTATAGTCCGCGCAGCCGCACATTGCCACAACTCCCTGTTGGTAGCACGAGCGATAGCAGGCCTGAAAAGATGTATAACATGTTGAAATGTGGATATTATTTAACCTTTCTTTTTCTTCCCAAAATAGGATTTTTATTCTCAATTCGAAAATAGTTGTCGACATAAAAATTGGGCTTCTTATTGTTAGCTGCACCTGCTGCGAGTAGCGCGAAGCATTACCGTAGTAGGGCGTAATGTCGCGTGCATCCGAGATGCACTTTGGCCCACTTTTCATGAATTTGTGCATTGTCTGAAAAAGAGAATAAGAATCCATATTATCAGTCAATCAATAGAAGCATCATTACATAAATTATGCATAAATAGGTAATTCGAAAGGCGCTTGTTTTTCGACTGGTTCATCAATTATTTTTTTAAGCATGTCAAATGCTCATAATAAACATGAATCAAACAGAATAGCAACGAGAAAAAAGGAAAGATGTGTTTACTTGAGTAAATGAGATTCGTGTTTCTGCCGTCGGATGCGGCTGCAGACTGAGACTGTCGAAGAAAATGTCCTCGTTCAGGTCGTGCACGAAGACGTTAAAGGACGCCAAGATAACATATGGAAGATTTTCCTGTTGCTGCAGCTTCAGTCGGACTTGAAGGCCTTAGATATGAGCTCATTAGTGTAAATACTCTATTGCACTCACAGCACAAGTTTGAGCAGCGCAAACCTGCATGATCTCCGGCTCTCCTTGCAACGTACGTCGCGTTGCTGTCGCGATGATTAAACGTGAAACAGTTGCCGAGTGTGATGTCATTGAACATGACGAGGACATCTCTAAACTAATTTTTTTTATAAACGGTAAAATTGTTCTGGCTCATGCTCCTTTTTGCTTATGCATGCATGCAGTAATTAAAAAAAAATTTAAGTTGATGATCTGGCAAACAATATATTGAACAAATTATAAATACAGAGTTTAAAAAATATATAATTTGACATACGCCGCCACGAGCTCGCGTCGCTCGAATGCAATGAAGTCGATGAAGTCGTCGAGGCTCCACGAGAGATCCGTCCTCACCGAGCCATTCAGGCGAGCAAACTCATACAAAAAGGCAGTGTTGAAAGAAGTCGGATCTCGCACAATCTCGGCCAATACCTGAGAAATGCGTCTTGGTGAATGTTTCATACGACCCCTTCTTTGTGTTTCTTATTGATACCACTATCTCTATCACCATAATAATAAGAATACTGTGCTCATCGTCACCAACATTGCGAATCTGTTCCCACTTCAGTGGCGATAATATTCGTGTGAGTGCCGCAAACGAATGGAGGGCTGAAGAGATATTATCATAGCTTGGAACAAAAACCACACTAGTTTACTTGAACATTGTGTCATTAAAAAAACTTTGAATAAAACTGATGGAAAGTAAATCAATTACTCAGGTTACACGAGGTGTCCGTGTAGTTTGGTGAGCAGACACAACTGAAGTTGCTTCCATCTCCATTAGTAATGCACGTTGCGGCAGAGTCGTAAATCTGAATTCGGAAAAAAAAATTAATACGGTGCCATTGTATTAATGTTGAACTGCTGACATTGCAAGGAGATGGATGAAGGACACCATCCGGAGTTCGGACAGGATCGCAGGCATTGAAATCTTAACATTTATCTTGGGAAAAAAACGCTTTGAAGCCTCGCTATTTTATAACATATTGTACGCACATTGATGGGTTAGACTTGTTTTGCTTAATACATACATCATGAGTAGAAGAAAAAAAACCTTCAAAGAAAGCACCCTCCAAATTCCACTAATGGCAAAGTAAGTCTCCTTGTCGTACTTGATGTATGTATTTATTTACCTTGTCTAATCAAACTGTTTTTTTAAAGCATTTCGCAATGTTAGACTGACGCGATAATGTAGTAGTAATCGCAGAGTTGGCTGCAGATGCAGTCGTCGTGTCAGATAGCGATATGGATGCCCCCTTAGAAGCTGAAGTTGTCAACCAGCCTATCGTCGATGAAGACGAATCGTCGGAAAGAGTCGTTGTATCGGTAGGCAATGTAGATGTCGTTGCTCCAATTTCTTAAAGAAAAAGAAGCAAACGAAAAAAAAGTAAATATATACATTTTTTTTTACATAGTATTAAACCTGTCGTGTCTGAAAGCGGTATGGAAGTCCCTTCAGAAGATGAGGTTGATAACCCGTTAAACGTCGATGTTGGAAAACCGTCAGAAAGCGTCGTAGTAGATGTAATCGTCGTCGCATCAATTACTGTATGAATGATCAGCTATGAGGATTTCTAAGTTAGTTTTGCTTTTAGTTGTTTATCATCCAAGGTATGGCATTGGTTTCTGCAGTATCAACCACTTCTGACTTTTGTTACTAGTTCATGTGTCTATTCAACGCTTTCCTTTTGTCTACAAAGACTCATGCACCCGTCTGGGTACATGCTAGGAGCAAAATTGGTGAGATAGGAGAGACTGCGAGAGTGAGCGAGAGATATGTATAGGGAGAGATACAGGTTAGGAAGGAGAGAAACGGCGTGAGAGAGAGGGAGAAAGGACAGTGATTCCACAAAGGAAGCCAAAGTCATTTGGTGATTCATTCACAGCTTTTTGCATAGGAGGACCTGATGTTACGGTAAAAATCAGCTTATGAGGAGGGCAAATTTTTTTAAACTTTTTACTTAGCAATTCCTATGCAACCGTGGAAAATATCGATATTCTTATGTTATGTTATGCGTGTACTTGGAATGAAAAGAATGGGCGTACAGATTTCGCAGAAGGTGCCCGAGAATGCGGGCGTGCACGCGCATTCGACGTGGCATTCCAATGGAGTACACGTCCCGCCATTCTGGCACGGCCCAGATGTACAGTAGTCGATCACTGCAAGTATCGATTTGAGTAGCATTTTTTTCTGTCAATCACAGTAGTCGTCAATAAATGCATTGCAAAGAGGGTTCAATTCACAGTAGATAAAATCACTTTAAAAAATAAATAAAATAAATATTAATAAATTAGTACTAGTTTCGCAGTAGTCGCCGGTGTAGCAGTCGTCGCACTCGCAGATGAAGCTCATTGACGGCCGATTCACCACGTTTTTGCATTCGCCGTGCTTGCACTCCCATTCGGTGCCATTCGTATAACGGCACTGCTCGTAGCCTATAATATATTTCGTTCTTCGGAGTCAAATAGAACAAGAATAAAATAATAATAATATTTTAATTTATATTTTTCTTTAATTACAAAAGCTACATATGCTTAAATGGCGGTAACTGAGTTTAATGATGAACATTGTCATG
The DNA here is from genome assembly GCA_945643635.1 of Allodiplogaster sudhausi. Lineage (NCBI taxonomy): Eukaryota > Metazoa > Nematoda > Chromadorea > Rhabditida > Diplogasteridae > Allodiplogaster > Allodiplogaster sudhausi. Next base: position 2,893,221 of record CALZFC010000354.1, read on the forward strand.
AATTATACATAAATTGCTTCTTCAGTAAAATACGTGCCTATGTATGTATGTACATACTAGATGTAATACAATTTCCATGTTTCGTAAGAAAGAGAATCAAGACCTTCGCAGTGGGCAGTGTGTGTGTGTTTGTATACGAAGAAGACGTCGATGGCGCACTCGCACCAGCCCTGCTCGACGTTGCACGCCGTGCCATACATGCAGTCCGAGTCAGATAAACAGCCGATATAACCTCAATCGGACAACATTTATAGCCATTTTAGTTATTAGCTAGAATATTCATAATGTAATATATAATACATATTTGGTTCTAAATATTTGCGTTAAATCTTACAGCAAAATGAACTAGCTAATATGCGATACTAGAGAATTTGTTATAGTTGTACATGTATATATTGCCAACAATGTATCTTTATTAGCTGTGCATTTGATTTAAAAAAAAAAGGAAATTCGTCTATGATGTTTGCTAGAAAATATGCTTTACAGCTATGTTCTTCTAGAAAAACAAAAGAATGAACCCGAGCAGTTATAGCCAGTTCGGCCGGGCGGGCAGTCGCAGATCATGCCGTGCGTGGAGTCGGCCGTGTTGTTGCAGCCAAACTCCATGCAGTAGTCGGCGCCGTACGCGGCACATGGGTCGGAGACTGGAAAACCTTCTCACTTAATTAAAAAAAAATATCTTTAATTAATAAAATTAATAAACATTAGATTTTAAAAAGTGTAATGCAGAATTAAATCCATTGCTTTCGCTCACTCGAGTTTCCATGCAATTGCTTCTACATCTTGGCAAGCAACATATTAGTTATCTTGAAATAGACATATAAATACGCATATAGTAAATTGAATCGGTTTCTCAATTACCCAAAAACATATTAGGAAATACAATTATCCAAGATATTAAAAAATAAAACTTAAATAAAATGGAAAATTCATGATAAACTACCATTATACGTGCAATTGGGTCCATTGAAGCCGTCTCTGCAATAGCAGATATACCAGCCAGTCGGCACACTTCGGCAGTCCCTGGCATCGCCGCATGGACTCGACGCGCAGTAGTCGACATTTAAATCTGATATGAAATTCTATATTTTCGCGCCATTCTCACGTTCAATAGTTGTGAACTTATGCTTATCAAAAGAGTTTTAAATTTTTTTTAAAGGAGGATTACACCCATTTTTCATGACTTACGCGAATACAGTAATTAATTTACATCCTTCATGTGAATACCTCAGAAAAATAAGAAAAAAAACTCTCGACACTCCAAGATGGACGAGCTTTTTTGCATTTAAAAAGGCATTTCAAGAATAAGGCACCAGGAAGATTTTTGGTGCGATACGATATAATTATGGCGCGCATTCAATTTGTCAAAACATACTAGGAACACTTGTTCGCAATATTGGCTTTCTTGTCACAAATCGAGAACAGGCACATCTTTGAGTGTTCATGCAACAATAATAATAATAAAAACTTTTAATTGTGCAATAAAATTTTGGGCGCTCACTTGTCTCGCAGGACTCGCCGGTGTAGCCCTGCGGACAAACACAAGCGCCCGCCGCGCATACCATGTAGGGCTGCCATTGCGAGAGACTCTGAAGTGGCTTTATCTTCACACCTCAAACGCCGACTTATAAACAGATACAGTTCAAAATTTTTTTTAATCATTTACAATTGTCTGCTTTTTCCGGCAATTTAAGGTGATGAAATAATTCCTTTTTTTTTACCCGGCAAGCGCCAAAGTTCTGGCAGCCGTAAGGCGGATAATCTGGATTCCGTGGAAAGGACATTTCCGACGATAGAACGTCGATCAGCGGGAGAAAGAAGATCGCTGCCAAAATGCGCATTGGATCTGAAAAGGTGTCGGAGAATGAGAATGAAGAGTTCACCAATGCCATGGGCATGATTGAAGAAGGAAGTCTGTGTAAGGCAAACCCACTCAGCACTTGTCTATTTACATTTGTAAATAGGGTTCCGCTTTTCCATCCAGCTTGTTCGTAGGAAGTGCCGTGACTTTTGGGCATAGGAGGGTTACAAAGAAAGTCAGAGAGAAAGAGAGAGAGACCGAAAAAGAGAGAAGGGGGAGAGAGAAAGAAAGTCATTTCTGCTTGGATCTAACGTATGTATGTATGTATGCACATATATGAGTTCAAAAAGCGAGGGCGGTTGAAGGCTGGAACTATTTTGTGTCTCGCTTCTCTTCTTTCGTGCTCGAAGAAGACAACAACTGGAGACCGAACAAAGACCACCTCTTCAAATCACATCACTCTTTCGCATAATATTATTCTCGAATGTACCCTTATATACAACTTTTTGTTTTCAAGTGAAAACTGAGATTCTCTTCTGACTTCCATTGCAGACTTTGCTTAACTTAACTGGTAATTTTCGCAGACTTCCAGCACAAATTAAGCTTTTGCTCCATTTGCGTTTGAAAGCGAGTTCGCACCTGCATGAGGTCTTTTCGTGCTAGCTATTGTTCTCCACAGAAATGTGCATGAGGTCTGCTCACAGAAAAGAATTTTGTAGTTATGGCGATTTCGACGACAACCAAACTTCTAAATAGGACATATTTTATAGTTTGTGAACCATGATATAGTATGTTTTACATTTCGATCTCCCAGTATTATCTCTCTCACTCTATTCCTTCTCCCTTACTCTTTCGTCTGGTCTGTGATATGAGAAGTGTTTGTCACTATCTCTATGTCTGCAAGGCAAACGAGCTCCAACAACTAATATTTATCTAAAGAACGTAGGGCCATGGCTGCCTTCTACCAGACTGCACAACGCTTCTCGTTGTCAGGATTCATAGCGGAGCCGACCGGGCAGTGGAATGCCTGAAGGTCCAGGTTGACTCCGTTAGATGTTTTATTATCACTATCATTACTGTTGTGAGCAAGCCTTTATTGTCCCTCAAACTTGGGTAATTAAACCTAATCTTAATCGAGAACCGAAAAGGAGAATAGAAAGGAAATGAACAACTGAGTCATTACATTTACTTAAATAGCTCCATGCTTGCCGAACGATATTCTAGACATTAGATAGAGAATGTGTATTCGAGAGGCATGAGCGACGAAAGGAAAACGTGTCATCGGGAAAAGGAAAAGAAACTGTCTATTAGATTACTAATCGAGAAAACGGAATTCCTTCCCAACTTATCAAAATAGAGGAGGAGAGCAGGGCCAGAAAAGAGGATGATTCATTCGGGATGGGAGAAATGAATTTCATTTCGGCACTTGCCGACACTGGGGGAGAGGAAATTAGCGAGGATAGAAAGCTACATACAGACTTTGCAGACAAAGAAAATGACCATGATTGATGACGCTACTAGAACGATAGTATAGGACATATGATCTGCAAGAAGGGCCAATATATTATTTCGAGTGGTAATGATGAGGCCGAACTGAGTGTTGCCTTTTTGTTCGCTTACATCGAAGATTGTCTTGAGAGTTCCATTGATCTTGAGTTTGATTTGTTCGCGACCACAGCTTAGTTGACAGTTCTCTTGAACTTCAGAGGTGGAAAAAGTGAGGGTAGTCATCCTCGTAATGGCTTCGGGTGTGCATTTCACAGAGAGGGCTTTTCCTGAATCGCAGTTCAGGTGACCGATAGCTGCATGGGGAGTAGAGGTGCAGACGTACGTCAGCGTTGCCCCAGCACTACAGCTATGACAGCCGACCATGCTTGTTGAATCCATCATGCATTTCGCATGCGACTCGATCTGAGCGAGCTCCAAGTCCTGGATTCTAATCGAAAGATCGGCAACTGTGGTCGGCTGTACCACAGATACCGAACTGCCTTCTGCTTCAAACCAGACTGAACCTTGCCGTTGTGGAAGTGTGCATCTTCGAATTGCATTTGCGGTTGCTTGTCCATTTGCGCAGGCACACTTGACTAAGTCGTCGTCAGCTAATTTGCACTGACAAGCTTCCTTTCTGAATTGGCACTGGCTGAGATCTGAGGAGTTGCATGGGAAGACTGATGCTTCTCTTTCTTCCTCAGGCGTCAGTAGAGCCACCACTTCTCCGTCTGATACGAAGGCTGTCGTCAAGGCTGGCATGGGCGGTTCGATGACGTAGTTCATCTTCACTTGGATTCCTTTCATGGTTGTCAGCATTCCTGGTGACATTTTGAAGAACTGCTTCTCTGTTTCGTTGTTGGTTGAAAATTCGATGCTGATTGTCACGACAGGCAGGTAGCTGGAGCAGTGAAAGACTTCATATAGTCGATTATCTGTTGGTCTTCCTACTGATTTGAAGAAGGTGCATGTGCTGTTGCAAGAAAGGCAGCCGTTCCAGAGACACCCGGAACTTCCAAGACAACCAGAAACTCCAGGGAATCTGTTCACATACCCGAGTTCAGTTATCTCCTCATCGGTTGCCATAGTAGCACACCGATTTTCTTGACAGCTTCCAGATCCAGCGCACCTCTTCACTGATGTTGTCTCGATCTCGAAGGCTCTTGTGGCGAATTTGAACTGCTTTTCGCATTTGTTAGCGATCTGTTCGACTTGTATTTGGATTGAGGCTGCAGGATTGCCATTTTCGTCCTTCAATTGGAGACAGGTTATTGCACCTGTTGTAGCTCCGTTGAAGTTGGCTACATCAATGGATGTGCAAATCACTGTCTTGTCGTCTTGGATTTGACATAAGTCCTCGGTGGTGGTGATGATGATTGTTTGGTCGCACGCTGAAGCTGGAGTAAAGATTGATAGAAACAAAGCTAGAGCTAATAGCGGGACTGCTTCTTTCCGCTTCTTGAGGCTGACAAGACGGATTCGAGATTCCTTATGGCGTTTCCTTTTCGGGATGCATTTTCCGATGCAGCTCGCGACGGCCCTCCCGACTGTGATGATGCTTCTGCTGGCTAGGCGGGCAGAGTTGGCGCTTCCTTTAAGCGCTTTACAAATGCATCTGCTGGCACTCAGAAGCATGACGGCTAGTGATAGGAGGATGTATGCGGCGGCCATGAGTAGGGCGATCATCCATTTCGGATAGCATTGGAGGTGGATGATGGCTTCCCAGCAGAGTGTGCATGTAATGTTTTCGCAGACGTTTCTGGCTTCACAGTGAATGTCCTTGTCAAAGACAACAGTGCTGCCTTTGTGCATCTTCACGTTCACGTTGTACGGAATAGCAATCACTGAATGCGGGAAGCGCACTTCTTGCTGCTGCGTGGGATGCTCGACCATTGTCGAGTACTTCTCCATTTGTACGGCTATCAGTCGAACACCATCACTGGTTGCAGAAATTCCTTCGTTTGAGCAGGAGATTGAGCATGTGGTACACTCTTCTTTCTCCTTCTTGAAGCCGTAGACTGTTCTTGACACTGAGCCCCACTGCTTTATTGCGATATTTCCTTGTTTGGTGACGAGAAGAGCTATCGGCTGTTTCGGGAGGAAACAGAAAGCAGTTCCGTTCTCTGTGCAATTAAAGCGAGTGCAGTATTCGGATGTTCCAGTCTTGGCTCCTTGTCCCTTGCAGTGTGCTCGATCGATCTCGGTAAACTTGATGTTCATCTCCTTCAGAGGGTAATATGAGTTATCGAATAACATAACTTGAGAGACGTCAATGAGGAGTTCATCCTTGCTGCAATTTGGATTCGGGTGCCAAGAGCAGTAGATTGGCTTCATATCTGCGAGGATTGCTTTGGTTTTCTCATTCTTGCTGGATGAGTTGTGTGTGAACATGCCTTGGTAGTGAGAGCATCCACTTGCCCATTCTTCACAACTGCATTGAGGGCCACAGAGGTCTCCAGATTCGCTACGCAGGGCGTTTCCAGGACATTCTCGGGACAAGTGACAGAGTGAGCCGTCGGGCTTCTTGAAGGCAGCAACACCGTACTCCTGGCACTCTTCCAAGAAGTAGAGTTGTGATCCGAGTGGTGCCTTGTCGTTAGGGCATCGGCTAGCGAGTGTTCCATTTCCAAAGATCAGGATGAGAAACATGCTCGCCACAGCTTGTTTCGCGATTGACCTGAGGTTATAGCGTCGTTGAATCGTGTTCTTGCTCGTTCCTTCTGGTTGATTCTTTTCTTTTGCCCTTTTGTCAACTGCATCGGCGGCATCAACCGTCGTATCGGTTGCCTCTTCTGTAACTTCTGCTGGCAGCGTATCTCCTTCTCCTTCAAGTGCGAGAAGATGCGTGACGCTTCGCTTCAACTCACGCCCGTTTTTCATTTTCACTGTAGCTGTGCGGATGTTTCCGTCTGTTCCTTCGTGTAGTTTGACGATTCTTCCGAGTGGCCAGTCGTCTCTCTTCTTGAGTTCATCGACGACTATCACGACTTCGCCAATCGTTGGAGCTCTGTTGGTTCGACTACGATTCTGCTTCATGAATTGTTGATGCCGTTCTCGCAATGCAGGGATATAATGCCGGGTCCAGATGTCCCAGAACTTTTCGAGTAGTTCATTCGTCGCTTCCCATGCTTCTAGTAGTTTGTGTTTCGGTTGGTCCTCGTCGTAGTCATCGAATTCGAAGGAGTGCAGCGTCGTGTTCACCAGAGGCTGCAGAAGATCTTGTGGGCGAAGGACTTCACCGTCGTCACCCGTTTGAATGAGTGGGCGATTGTTGAGAATGGCTTCAATTCCTGCCATCAGAGTTTGGAGTTCATCTGCTTCGATCTTCTTCTTGCCGGCTGTGCAGCGGAGGCATACTTTCACTTCCTTCACCATCCTCTCATAGAACCCACCCTGCCAAGGCGATCTCGGAGGAATGAATTGCCATTTCAGGTCTCCGAGGGCCTCAGCGCACGCTTTCTGGGCGAGTGTGAAGCAGGTGGCATTGTCCGTGATGATCTTCACAGGTTTCCCTCGTCTTGCGATGAATCGCTTGATTGCGTTGATGGCACTTGCTGCAGACAGATCATTGACTACTTCCAGGTGAATTGCACGAGTCGCGGTGCACGTGAAGAGTGCCACCCATTGCGATAGTGGTTGACCATTTCTGATGGTTGAGAGAGGGCCGAAGTAGTCGAGTCCAGTGGAGGAGAAAGCGGGCGAACGGATGACTCTTTCCGGAGGCAGTGGAGCCATCTGTGGAGCAGCAAAAGGGGTCGCCTTTCGCTTTCGACAGCTATTGCATGAGCTGATCACGCTCGCCGTCAACTGCTTTGCTCGGTTGATCCAGAAGTTCTGTCGGAGAGTTGCGACCGTATTTGCAGAGTTGCTGTGTGCACTGCGCACGTGTGCGTCGAGAATGAGGACTCGCGCCAAGGGTGACTTCGCGTTAACAAACCACGGGTGGCGTGTTCTCGCTGGCAGTTCGCAATTGCCGAGGCGACCTTGGCACGTCCAGATTCCATCTTTCTCTTGAAGGTCTAGATTTGCTTTCAAATCTTTTTCTGGGGGATGCTCGTAAGCGCATTGCATGAGAAGGAGGCGAAGAGCGTTGTTTCGCTCTATCAGCACTCGGAGTTGCTGAGGTTGTCGCGACTTGAAGCCATCTTGTCTGGGGAGACTTGTTAATAGTCTTCATCATGAGAGCTGCGAAGCGGATGACTTGAGAAGTGGCATTGAGGAGCCTGCTGAGGTTGCTGAACCTTTCCGTGTTGATTGAGATAGGCGACAGCTTCAGTTTGGAGGTGCTCGATGTGACGGCAGCTGTCTGGAGATGGATCTCTTCATCATTCTGGTTGTCTTCTTCGGATCCATTGACAGGAGGTGCTTCTGTCCATTTGGATTCCTCCTTTGTGAGCCATCTTGGTCCATTCCACCAGAGTTGAGATGTCTGGAGCTCGTCGAAAGGGACTCCTCGAGATGCGATGTCTGCGGGATTTTCTTTGGTCGGCACGAATCTCATTTGCTCGATTTTCTCTTCTAGAATTGAGTTCACTCGGTTTCCGACGTAACGAGGCAGCTTTTCCAGCTTTTCGTTCTTCAGCCACGCGAGCACACATCGGCTGTCTGTCCAAAGGATCGTTCGCTTCGGCTGGATTCTGAGCTCCTTTTTTGTGAAGGATAGAAGTTTGGCTCCAATCTGTGCTGCCGTTAGTTCCAAACGGGGAATCGTGACCTTCTCTTCCTTGTCCTTTTCTGAGGATGGGACAACTCTGGATTTTGCAAGCACAGGCACTACGTGAATTCCACCTTCTGTCGTAGTTCGGAGATAAACTACTACTCCGAGGCCATTACCACTGGCATCGCAGAAGGAGTGAAGTTCTGTGGAGCTGTTGACGATTATTTGCCTTTTGATGGACATCTGGCGTTCCAGGAGTTCTCCTGAGATCTGTTGCCATTCAAGTTGGTCTTCGCCGTCCAGTGCTGTTTTCCAGTCGTATTTTTTGCTGATCTTCTGTAAGAATAGTCGAGCAGGAAGGACTGCAGGACTGATGAGGCCTAGCGGGTCGAAACCGGCAGCAAGTTCAGCGCTCACTGTCGTTTTCGTCTGTACTTCACCTCTCTTTTGGCCGGTCTTGATCGAGAGAAGATCCTTTTCAGTGTTCCATATGAGACCTAAGAACTTCGTTATTTTCTCTGTCGGCTCGTCTGCGAACTCTTCGTGGATTGTAGCATTATTGCTTGTGAATTCGCGCAATGTCATTTGTGCTGAAGCTAGCAGTTCCTTCGCCTCGATGCATTTCCGTCTTGCTTCCTCCTCACTGTCTGCACACATCATGAAGTTGTCAGCATAAATGCTGTTCTTGAGTTCTTCTGCGAGTTGGCAGTTCTGTTTGCTCAGGTGATGATCGACGGACGCTGCTAACAAAAAGGGCGAGGCGATGACGCCAAAGAGGACCCGCTTGAAGCGGTACTCGACTATGTTTTCTTCAGTGACGCACTCGAGTGGGTTACGGAGCCAGAGAAAGCGAGTGGCATCTCGATCCCTTTCGATCAGACCGAGCTGCAGGAAGGCCTTCTTGATGTCTGCTGTGATGATGAACTGGTAGCAGCGCATTCTTAGGAGCATTCCAACGAGATTGGAAATCATCTTGGGGCCGGAATAGATCATGTCGTTCAGTGATCTTCCCTTTGGTCCACATGAAGCATCATAGACAATCCGAAGCTTGGTTGTCTTCTTGGCTGGATTGTACACTCCGTGGTGCGGCAAGTAGTGAATGGGTCGTCCGTCAGAAGGAGGTTCCTTGGGCGCCTCCTCAATGACGTCGGAGCGGAGTTGTTCTTTGATGACTTCGTCGTACATCTCGAGGCGTGCTTGCTCAGTGAGGTTCTTCACGGTAGATTTGAGCCTTCCGAAGCATATTCCTCGATTTGTTGGGAGATTCGGGTGCTTCTATTTCCACGGCCATCCAACATAGATACGGCCTTCTTCTCCGGGCTCAGTCGAGATTGTCACGCTGTCTTCGAACAGCTTCACAGCGGTTTCGTCGTCCTTTTCGAAAGGGCTGTCTGTGATGCCCAGACAATCTAGAGAATGCATGGCCTTGAGAATTTCTTCTTTCACCTTGTCTTCTTTCGCGATGGCAATGGTGATTGTATCATCTTGGAACGCTGCTGCTACTACTGCAGATCCAGTTGCGATGTGTCCAAGAGTTGTGTCGATCAAAGACAAGCCGGAAGGGAGGGTTTTGTCTTTGTGACGAATGATCGACCAGAAGTAATCTGATCCGATTAGGAGAGTTGGCTTCATGTACACTCCTTTAGGTTGCTGCTGTTGGAACTGTTGCTCCGTGATTGCGCGCACTGCTCCAACGATTGTCGGAGTGCTCTTGACGGTCATCTCAAGAATAGAGCCGTCTTCTTGCCGAAGGCCAATCGAGAAGACCTTGCTCTCGATTATCCTCTCTTCATCTGCTGCGAAGGTAGTCATCTTCAGGATGGTTGTCCGTTTCGGCTGCAGTTGAAGAGTTCCTGCTAAGTCATCTGAGATGAAGCTTCCTTGGCTGCCAGAGTCAAGGAATGCAGTTGCTTCATGTTCCTCTCCAGTTTCGAGGTTGATCAGAGTGACTGGTGTTGTCAGAAGGACCACATCCTTCTCCGTTTCAGCGGCGCATGCTGTCGTTGTTCGTGAGGGGGCCTGCCACGCGGGACTTCTTGGTTGCTGTGCCTTGCTTGAGATGCAGAGGCTGGTGTGGTGGAGTTGATCTCCACAGTTGAGGCATCAGAATCTGCTCGTGCATTTGTCCGACGAATGTCTGTTGCTTAAGCAGCGTAGACATAGCTTCTTTGCTTTGGCTTGTTCCTTCCGTTCTCTCATCGTTCGGAATTTGTTGCAAGAAGCTGCATGATGATCTTCGGATTCGCACAGCCGGCATATTCTTTTCCATGCAGTCTGTTTGGCTTTCGAGTACGATCCTGGTTTCCATTCCTTCGTTTGAGGGATAGCAGCAACGGACATTTTCACTCTCAACTGATCCTCTATCTCTGTGACAGCTCGTCTATCCCGAACTTCTTCGAGGCAAAAGCTGAGCATTCCCATCACGGTCCATTCTTCATTCCTCACAGCTGCTCTCCTTTTCTCTCTGATGCACGCAGTCAGCAGCCAGGAAGGGAGGCGTTCTTGAATTGTTAAGACCATCTGCTCATGTTCGATGTCCGCTCCTGTCTCCGTGAGTTGACGGCATAGCTTCGTAAGCTCGCGAATGACGACTCTTGCTCCCGAAATTGATTCGTCCGGTTTCTTGACTCTGCGGATCAATGCGTGTAATCGTGTCCGGTTGACTGTCATGTCGCCGAATTCCTCTTCAAGTGTTGCTAACACATCAGAGTATGCACCGTTCACGACAGAATATCCCGCAATGACGTCTTTCGCTGGACCCGTAATCGCTGACATGAGATATCTCAGCTTTTCAATCTCGGGTATCGGTTGCGAGTCGATGGTTGAACGGAAAAGCTGTATGAAGCTCCTCCAGTCATTCATGTTTCCATCGAATTGGGGGATTTGCAATAGTGGGAGACGGGGGATGCGCGAGTCTTGATTATGGTCCGTGTGATAATGCCTTGCAAAGACTGACCGGGGAGGAGCAGTTGCTTGATTGCCTTGTGTTGCTTGTTCGCCGGAAGCATTGTCACTTAAGCTGGCTACCGAGCCTTGACTTTGGATTTGTTTGGCGGATGAGAGTAGAGTACGCTCGTTGGTTTTGAGGAGCTGCATCGTCTCTAGCGCCCTGTCTAGAATTGCTGTGACGCCGTCATCACCTGCTTCTTTCTTGGCTTTTGCATCGTTTTGAATGACTTGTTGATCTTTTGAGAGACGGTCAATAAATTCATCCCAAGATGTCATTGCTGACAAGAGCTGTTCACGTAGAACTTGTATCGAAGCGAGTGAAGAAGTTGTTACCTTTGCGAGAGAGTCGATCTCTGACTGACTGATTGAATCGTTGTCGAAGTCGATTGCCTCTGCATCGTTGAGTTTCTTTTTGAGTTTTTGCAGCAGCGAGTCCACGTTGGACAAGATTGTTTTTGACATTGCTGGAACAGCTGTGTCTCTGACTTGGCGCTCCAGGATTCACGCGTGCCGACGCACCAGTTGTTGTGAGCAAGCCTTTATTGTCCCTCAAACTTGGGTAATTAAACCTAATCTTAATCGAGAACCGAAAAGGAGAATAGAAAGGAAATGAACAACTGAGTCATTACATTTACTTAAATAGCTCCATGCTTGCCGAACGATATTCTAGACATTAGATAGAGAATGTGTATTCGAGAGGCATGAGCGACGAAAGGAAAACGTGTCATCGGGAAAAGGAAAAGAAACTGTCTATTAGATTACTAATCGAGAAAACGGAATTCCTTCCCAACTTATCAAAATAGAGGAGGAGAGCAGGGCCAGAAAAGAGGATGATTCATTCGGGATGGGAGAAATGAATTTCATTTCGGCACTTGCCGACAATTACATACTTCTGGATCAATCTCAATAATGCTCTTTAAGCATGTGATTATTGATTTAAAAAATCCGGTTTTATGTTGTGGCACCACGACTAAACGGATTGTGGTATATTCCCGCCAAAACTCAAATATTTTATTGATCTCAAAGTGACTTGAGAACATGAAAATACGGTATTTTCGAAATATTCAAATGAATGGCTTGCCTGCGCAAAGCCGACAAAGAAGAGTTGTTCGTTGGTGAGCTGATCGACGAGCGGCATGCGAGGTTCGGCGCCGAGCGTCTGGAGATGATTGCGGTAGGCCTGCAGAAACGATTTCAGATGAAATTCTAAAGCTATTAATATTGAACTGATTAGTCACATCTGTAGGATTAGGCTTTAAAATTCAAAGTTCAAAGTGAACTCGAAGAGATTGCTTGATGCTGCCGTTGTCTGCGATGTTTTCACTCAGCGTAAAAATTCCGTTCACGTTCAGATCGACTTGGTCGAACTGTGATAGGCAATTTTAAAAAACTGCCATAATTATCTCTTCTGAAGATATAAAATCAACGGACATGTTCCGCGGAGTACTGATTGACGAAGCACTCCGCACGTTTAAAAAACTTGTTTCTGGTCGCCGGCTCCCACCAGTCGGCACCAAAGTTGCCGGCGCCACCAAAGTTACGGCCTTACAACAAGAGGGCTATTTTTCTTTTATAATAATAAATGTAATAATAATTATATTCCGATTAAATTAATGATCTTTTTGATAAGACAAACTTTTTAAAAACATATGAAATTGTCTGTCTCTCACCAATATTGTCGAATCCATGCGTAAGCTCGTGCCCGATGAGCATTCCGATGGTGCCATAATTGATTGCGAGTGGAAAGCTGTGGCAGAAGAAAGGCGGCTGCAGGATCGCCGCAGGGAAACCTGACGATCGGTAAGGGCTTGTGGAAAATTTGTCGATATATGTAAAAGTTTTAATATAATTTTATTAAATTTACTTGTAATAACAGCTTAGTAAGTGCGGGTGGAAAGTAACGCTCTAGAAAACTTTCTTTTCTCAGTCTACAACAATATATACAGAAAAAGAAACGAGATATATGTAATTGTACAAGCCGTCGGCTGACAGATGCTGTTGCGGAATGGATCGTAGTAAGCGTTGACATCAGTAGGACTTCGGTCGAACTCGACCGGCTTGAGAAGGCGGCCAAGTTCAAAGTTTGCTTTCCACTGGAGAACCTTGGCCATCCCCTCGGCGTACGAGTCCGTTGGTAGGACATCCAACTGGATTTCTGATCCCGAATTTTCAGCACATATGTAGATATATTATTTACCGCTTCATAGAAGTTGTCCAGCCTCTCGTCATCCAAAATCCAGTCGGGATAGCCAATCTTGCGGATTACGGAGTCGAGCTTGTGCAGTGCTTGCTTAATGAAGTTGAACGATTCTAATTGTTTGATCGTTCTGAGTGCAGATAGTATTGCTAGGCCGCACTCTCCGGATGAACTATTTAGCCTGTGAATGTCTGACATTTCTCGTGCTGTTGTCCATCCAGCTGTTGCCTTCGATGGACCCGCGGAAAGCTTCGCTGATCTCCTCGATCATCGCCTCGGTCGCCGCTTTTGCGTCCTCAAGCAAAGAGTCGTACTGCTTGAGGAGCTGCGGCGGACCATGACCACGACCACATATTGCAAAGGGATATAAAGTATCTACTGTCCGTACTTTCACCTCCATATCCGTACTTACATACATATATGTATGCATGTTAGAGGGACATCTCTCCGTATGCGCAATTAAGCTCCGCCCAAAAATTTATCGGATTCTTTTTCTGTGTGAGCACCTCCTTGAAGTGCTTCTCGACGTAAACAGAGCTGCACTTCAAGGAGGTGCTCTTTACTTGAGAAGCTGAACCTCACCGACGCACTTCTTAAATCGCTCCACAGGCGCCTCCTTGCCGTCTACGATCTTGTGCATACGCTGCAAATAGCGATATTCATATATATATATTTTCAAGGTGTTTTTTTTAAATATTGAACACTTGCAAAGAATCGGAACAATTCTAATTTCACGCATGCCTGTTTAATCTCACCATATCTCGAGTCGAACTCCGATTCGTAGGTCTTCACGTATGCGAGAAAGATGTAGTTGGCCAGGACACGTGAGTCTGTTTCCCTGAAGGCTTCCAGTCACAGTTTGAACTAACGTTCTTTAATCTCTTTCATACGTATCGCGACACATTTGACAGTAAAAGACTGTATCGAAATTGTAGGAATGTATGCATTTTTGAGGATTTTAAGATCTACTAAATATACTCTGTAAATGAAAGTTAGCTAACTGACAGGATTGTTGACACAAGAAGGCTAACTGTCAGGAGTTTGCCCGAAAGAAGGCTTTCTGACAGGATTGCACACACCGGAAAGGCTAACTGGTAGGATTGCAAAAAGTGGAAGGGTAATTGGCAGGAGTTCCTCTTGGAAGGGATATCAGTAGGTTTTGGAATTCTAATTAACCTAGTGCGACGCGATCGCGGTAGTGGTTATCACGGGAGCGATTATTTCGTGGTAGTTGCTGTTGCTTTTGATAGAATGTTCTCCTTGCCGTGCACGTTCTCATTACCATGCATTTTGCGCCTAATTAGATGCCTATTTCGCTTTAGACTGATGGTGAGAGCAATTATACAGGCACGCTTCGCGCAGCGTTACACCTTGCTGCTCAGTTAGCTCTGCGAAGAGCTCCTCGCACTCCTTGTCATCGCTCCATCTCGAGTCGCTGTCGGTTTGTCGCCTCGCCTCTTCCTCCAGCGAAGCTATCGGTTAATGAAACGTAATGCACCTTGAACAAATTTGGGGATCATTGTACTTTGAATGTGATTCAGTGGTTCTCATTAACTTTGCGCTTGCTATTTTCGGCCAATTATGTGCTCATTATTCTTTAAGATACGCAGTGTCAGCAGGCGAGCAGTGTCTTTTCGGGCGGTGCTACGGCTTGCCCAGTCAGAAAAAGGATGATTGCCTTGTCATCACTACCGAAGACGTAAAAGTAAGCTTTCGATTTAGCCGAGCGCTTCTTGATCTAGAAGCAGTGAGGGGCTTGAAGCAAATGCACATTTTTTTCTATGCATAGTTGGCATCTTAATTCTACTTGTACTATGCGGCATTCTCTGATATCTTAACTGTTTAAACGGTATATGCATGACATGCGGGTTGAATATGCATGAACACCTTTAGTCCTGCTTTTCATTTAAGAAATAGGCAAGAAACGCGGGGGCTGTCAACTTGAAGTAGCGCGCCCAGTCAATCTACAAAATCATTCTTTTTATGATACCGCATAAATAAACAAGAGTGAGAAAATAAGAAGAGATTGCGAACAAGTGGAAAGGAGGTCTGCAACTCGCTGAGACTGAGAACATCAATCATTCTCTCCCGCAAGCTTCGCTCCCTCGACTCCTCCAGGCCATTCAGTCGCTTTTCCAGATCGAAAACCTTCTCAATGTCATTGCGCAGCTCCTTCTTCGATATTTCACAGCCGATATCAGACGCGATCAGCGACACCTGGGGGAAAATAAATTAGGAAAGTCTGCTGTTATTAATTTTTTTACTCTGTAAGGTTCACAAAATTTTTAATTTAAACAGGAATGTCCCCTGTTAACCGTCTCGAAGGCGAACTGTTTCCATGCCTTGATCTGCTTTGCATACATTTTCTCGTTCTCATAGAAGAAATGCTTTCCGAAGGTGAGCTGTCCTTTTCGAAGCTATAATTAAATGATTTTGCAGTTGGGAAGAAAAAGTGTGTTTTCCATAATTCAATTAAAATCACGATGGCGGAATAGAAAAAGAATACTTCCAAAATGTAAGGAATCGTTCTTTTAGAGAATGCCTGAAGAATATTTCTCGTATTGTTTGTTGGAAGGATGTCGGCGAAGACAGTCAGAAAAGTAGACGATAACCGAGAGGAAAGGAGAGCAAGCAGGGAAGTCAGGTCAAAGGCATCCGAATGCCAGTCCAGGGTCAGCATTGGCCAGGATCCGAGAGACTGAAACGGATAGAGTGCGAGAGAGAGAGAGAGCCAGACACACAGACAGACCCAAAGAGGGAGGGAGAGAGAGAGAGAGGAGAAAAGCGAGAGAGAAAGTGTATGAGCGAGAGGGAAGAGTGAGAGAGAAGTGAGATGTCGATTGACTTTGATTCCTTGGATGAGATCGGCTCCCTTCGCTCTCTCAATGGCCTCCTCGTCCATGCATGCCCGGTAGAGAGAACGGACCATCTGCTTGGCCTGTGATGGTGAAGAGTCTAGAGTTGACGACAGGAGGTCTAAAAAAAAAAACTAAAACATTATCCTTCGTACGAAACGAATGTTGGAATATCATCAAAAGCAGTTTTCAGCTTTGTTTCTTACAAGGAAAATTTCAAATCTTGCAGGATTTTCTTCTATATATAACCTCGAAGCGCTTTGGTAACTCGATCTCTCAATATCACCATGGGAGATAATTCTAATTTGTCGGCAGGAATGGGATTGGATGCAAGCCAGCCGCCGCAAGCAAAGCGGTAGAAGTCTTTGCATGGAACCACCTGTAGATATCTAGATAAAATAAATATGTTTAATCATCTAATTTTTGGTCCAATAACCAACACTTGTATTCATGGCAGCGGCGACCATCTTTCCGGCCTCGATGAATCACTGAGAAAGCAAATTAATTAAATACCTAAAAATTTTTTTTACTATGTATGTCATTTGGCTTCCATTTCTCGATCCATTCAGACCGCCTAGTACTCAATTTTCTGTACCTGTGAAGTTCCAATGTCGAGTTGACTTCAGGCACCAGCGGCGCTGCCACCAAGACAGCGAAAGTCAGCAGAAGCAAACGCAACATGGTGCTTCGAGACGAATTTGTCTGCCCTCTCAGTCGTCGTGTCAGGACCTAATACCTGAAATTTGAACTTCAAAACTACTGTATATTTAATGAATAATAAGAAGCCAAGCTGTAGCTTGGAAGAAACAAAGAAGGAGGAGAGAGACCACCCGACCAGACGCGAGCAAAGAAGACGGATGAAATAAAGTTACCATAAAATAAATGGCTAGCGCTTCTTGCTCTGAATAGTACTTTGGGTGAAAAGAATGAAAGATAAAATAATACATTAAAAGAAGTATCCGACGAAAAACTAACTTCCTATTTTATATTCCCATATGATCAAGCTTGGCCTAAAAGATCGATTGGGATTCCCGCCTTATGAAAATCAGTATTTAGCCAGAAATTTGAATTTGTTTTGTGAATACGGAAGAAAACGTCTCTCTCGATGCGCCCAAAAATTCATGCAAGGAGTGCTAACTCTTGTTCACGGTGACTTAATATTTAATTGAAAAGAGTTAGCTGTAGCGAATATTAGACAACTTGTTTATTTGAAGTGAAGAACTCAAATAATTTCTTCTTCCATTTGATCATTCTCTCCGTCGTTTCAACAACGAGATCCAAGTTGATAAATGAAATTTATGGTTTAATTCCTTTTGAAGGAACAACCCGAGGGATCTTCTTAAGAGCGAGGACATACAGCAGAAAGAGCAGCGAGTCCGGGGCAAGAAATTCGAGAGCCTCCTCACCACTCTCATCGGCAACTTCGACCGCCTCGAGTTCAGTGTGTTCACGGCAGACTAAAGGTGGGTCGTTAGTACTACTATATCGTCTCTTTCTGCTATTTTTAGAATCCATCTTAACACAAGTGACCGAAAAATTAAATATATGCCTCAAGCAATCTGTTCCCCTTCTTTATGGCATTTTTATGGCAGATAGCAAACTTCCAGACGATAGAATTAAAGGGGGCAATCAAGAAGTAAATATTTGGTTTTTATGGTCCCTTGTTTCCCTCTCGGTCAATATTCTTGTTTATTTTTCCTATTCCTAACCCTTTTTTGCCTTACTGTCTTTTATTCTCATTTCTTCATTTAGACAACTTGACTCCTCCGCTCGCTCACATCTCCGATCGAAATCACCGCCTCCATCAACCATTCAGCCATCCTTCACTCTTTCTCCTCTTCCCGTACTCTCCTCCTTCGTATCCCTTCATTATCCCAGCACAAAAATCGGAGTCTTCATAAAATTGCCACTTGTGATTTGGCTAAATTTAACGAGTAGCATGTAATTTGGTGAAATGCTATTTACTGTCGGAAGCTGCTCTTATACTCTTCTTGTGTTTGCATCTATCCTCCTTCTAAGCATTTATTTAACAAGCTCCTGTTCGAACCAAAAATTTCAGTGGTGTATATAACGAAGTTCTCAGTAGCTCAACTGAATTATTTTTTCTGTCATGTTATTATTTAATAAAAGAAAGTTTTAAAGATATATGATGAGGAATAAGTCTAAAGGCTAACTTTAGGAGCTACCATTAAATGGGAGCAATTTACCCACTTTTAAATGCAGTGCAGGCGCTAATTTCAATATCTCTCCTACCAACAACCATGCAACTAAAATGCCACGGAATTGATGCCTAGTAAGCCGATCTACTTCGCTGAGACTAGCTAAACAACATGGTAAATATATAATGCACATTAATGAATACAGATTAAATTCTAATTGCATTTTGGAAATTCTTTAAGCAATGAAAGTAGCGTTACTTCGTATACCTGCGAGGGCGAGTTCTGCGCAATTGAAGTTACTTATATGTATAATATGAACAAGGACCGTGACTTTGAATGGCAGGTGTGTGCAAGAAAATGAAGATTTCTCTTGAAATAGCCCCTTTAAGACAGCCTCTCCAGAAGACTCGAGCACTGCGTTATTGAGTGATGCCTGGAGAATTTTTTTCGAATTCGTTTATGAAAATTGGCTCACCTATGCAACTCGACATCCTCTTGACAATACCGAACATTTTAATTTTTTTTCAGAAATATTCCAATTGAGAAACAGTACAGTATCCGTCAAAAAATGATGAACGATAACTCTGCTAAATTTCCGAATTTGACGAAACTAAAGATACCGTTCGATAGCTCGTTCAACGCACTTCAATTTTAATCTTGGGTAAAAGTTTCTTAAAATTCCATTTTCGACCCAAAACGCAGTCCTGATAATTTTTATGACCACTTTTTGACATATGTTTGTGCATTTTTGGAAAGAGTACCCTGCAGTGTTTTGATATGTTGTATTGCGTGAAATTTGCTACAAGAATTCGTTTCAGTCAAATACATAGCTGTAGGCACCCCTTGTGAAAAATGCGCGCGAACAGCGTCAGGTGCATGATCAGTGATAGCGTTGGATTATTTTCTGGACTTTGCTCATAAGCACCAGGAACGCTATTCTAAGCATCTCCCTCGTCGAGTTGATTCCAATAAAAAAAAGAACTCCCGGATCCGACCACTTCAAAGGGGTTTTCAACGGGGTATGACAAAAGCGCAGCGGGCAGAAGCGTAGCGGTCAAAAGCGCAGCGTCTGGACTGGTGCGTATGTATGTATATATGTAGCTGCGCTTTTGTCATACCCCCTTTGAAAACCCCTTAAAAGTGGTCGGAACCGGGAGTTCTTTTTTTATTAGAATCAGCTCGACGTCGGAGATGCTTAGAATAGCCTTCCTGGAGCTTTTGAGCAAAATCCAGAAATTACTCCAAAAATACAACCCCCTATCAAGTGGTTGCACTTGAAACTGTTCGAGCGAGTTTCGCGCTATCGAACGGTATCTTTGTTTTCGTCAAATTCCGAAATTCAGCGGAGTTATGGGTCATCATATTTTGTAGGGTACTGTTCAGTTTCTCGAACGGAATGTTGTAGAGGACGTCGAGTTGTATAGGTGGGATAATTTTCATAAACGAAATCGTAAAAAAAATTCCCGAGGGCAGGTCGTGTCATGCTGTTTTAAGCAGCCTTCCGAGTTGCAGGGTTGCGTTAGCGGGCTGGCTGGCTTCCTGACAGGCTGCTCCTATTCGTTATGTATCAATTGTTCGTCGCAAGAACGACAGAAAAGGCATCACGTGCAGTATGCTTGCAAGTTTGCGATTTAGCTTCGGCCGCTTGTTCAGGATCTTATTCTTTGAAGAAGAAAAAACTCTTTTTTTTCTTAAAGAAAAATACTTGATTAGTTCTTCCAACTTCTGCAATACTCCAAGTCTCCTCCACTCTCGACCGCTGAGTGCATCCGATGTCCGCTGCCTTAAAAGAACCTCCGAGCTCTTCTCACCCAGTTTCTCCGATCCCGCCAACATCTGCCCAGCCTCCTGTTGCATCAGCATCATCACCAACTCGGGCAGTCGCGCACTCGAATGCGCACTTTCATATAGGGTTCGAGAAGGAACACAATTTAAATTGACTATACACAATTTATTAAGCCCATAAGTGGCACGGAGGGTACCCGCCCTTAAAAAATTCCGGAAATTTGACACAGCGAATACCGTATTTTTTCGCGTTGCGCCCGTTTCATGTGTCGCGGCAAGGCACATCATACAGCTCTGCGGAGCCCGCCTCCCAATGCATAGATCGAAGTGATTTAAACTCCCTCCAAAAGTTTGAGCATTCGTCTTGGGCGGGAAAAAAGACGCTTGGATGTATTAACAACTGGCGTTGTTACTGGTCTTGTTTTCGATGGTCAACTTGTTTATCCTTTTCCTCTTTTTGTTAAAGGTCAATCATGGGCGAGTACAACAATGGATTCGGCGGCTTCAGCGGCTACGGCGGATTCCACCCCCCGCCGCCGCCGCCTGCGCAACAGCGCATCGACGTTCGTTTCTAGCTGTAAAGCTAGCAGAAAAATATGATTCCTCTCTCTCCTTCAGCATTTCGAGCTGGCTGGCGCGCTGAAGATGGTCTTCGACGCAAACCACTCCATCATCAAGGACGCACTCGGCGAGATCAAGAAGTCGGACCCCTCCTTCTTCTCCCACCTTTGGTTAGCCAACTGTTCTTCAACAGTTATAGTCGTTTTTATTTGTTGTAGTTTTAGCCACCGCGACCGACCTCACCCGTATAGGGGAGGACGAGGCGGCTACACGGGGCTTCGCGGCGGAAGACGCGGCGGCTTCCACGCCGCCCAGGACAAGGAGTTCGTGGAAGAAGAGGAGAAGCCAGCCGAGAAAGGGCACGGGTCCGTCTATTGTTCTCGTAAATGCTGAGGACCTCGTGAATGTTTAATTGCAGTTATACCCTCTCGGCCGAGCAGTTCGAACAGCTCATGGCGAGGATGGTAAGAAAGAGCAGCTCGAAGAAGAAAGAAGATGAAGGAGAATGACGACGAGGAGAATGGAAGGGAGAGTAAGGAGAAAGACTCCTGTTGTTGTGTTGTTACGTTTATCTGATGATAAACACTTGTTATTCACATTTGTTTTCTTCATCAAAATCAAGACGTTTATTTAAAAAAAAACATTAAAAAATGGAATGGATTGGGGTCTCGCGGGGTCCTTCCTAATAGAGGGGGAAGGCCTCCTTGTCGTCTTCTTTCGGAGTCGTTCGGAAAGGAGGGGGGGGGGGGCTCGTCTTCCGTTGCTGCCTCCGCCTCTTCCACTCGAAGAATCCTGCAAGTAAAATTAATGTGATGTATTGAGATTCAGCGATAAATTTTTATTAATCTTGCTTGGTATCATGTTCACCACACCGAGGTGGTATTAAGCCACTGCTCTAAGATATTAACAGGTTTTAGCTATTCTGATAAACGTTTACCCCTAAGGCAGTTTCTGAATTCTGATTTGAAGCTCATCTACGCAGCCATGAACCTGCTGGGTGCTAGTGCAACTCACAACTGCCCTTACGGCCTAAGAATACGGGGGCTAAGCCACGCAGACATCGTGAGGGTGACAGAGAGAGAGGATGGTAGTCACTGCAATGTGCTACATGAAGTGTGCGACGAGAGAACAACTGAAACATGGGCAGAACATGCAATGATGAGAACCTACTCGGTTAAGGGAATGCCACTTTTCACGGGAATACCCATAGATCAAATCATTCCCAGTCCACTGCATGTGCTGCAGGGAGCGTCCGTCCCTATCGATGAAGCACTCAGAGGGGAGGCAATCAGACTTGACATGTTTGCGGCCGGCTACGGAGAGTGTTGGCCAGGGAACGAGAAAGGAGTTAAGCAGCTTCTAAAGAGAGTCAGGAAAGACATCAAGGATGCCACCACTCAGCCTGCATTCGACAGGGTCGAGTTTTCGCACATGTGCACCTTTGCCAAATTGCTGGATGAGTGGATTCACTTGAAAGGAACCAACGGGAGAAAGCTGCATTCAGCTCTCTCTCGCCTCGGATTGATTGGTAATTTCTACAATGCAAAGACGGGGAACCAAGTTCGAAAAATGCTTTCAGGTGATATCCCCACACAACTCTGGAATGTTTTCGAAGAGACCCCCGAGGAGTACAAATGGCAATGGAAAGAGATGATGACAACCCTTGGCCGCATCATGAGCTTCACCGCAGCTCGCTTTTGGTCTAAGGAAGAAATTGATGAATGCGAACAACAGATACAAACATTCCAGGTGTTGCTTGCGAGAGCAGAGCCAGCGAGGAAGGTGACACCCAAGTTGCACATTCTCTTCCAGTATGTCGTGCCATTCATGAGAAAGTGGGGAACATGGGGAAGAATGAGTGAGCAAGGAATAGAGGCAATGCACCCACAAGTCAACGAGTTGAGAACGCGCTACGGATCAATGAGAGACAAGAAGATTCGCTACGTGCGAGTCTGCGAACAACTCCTGCTAAGGATGAAGCTTACGGATAACGAACACGGGAATGGCGAAGAAGAGATGGACGAGTGAAGAAGATAAGAACGAGTATCAAAGTAGCTTTTTTCATTAATTTCCACTGCTAATTCTACGTCGAGCTAATAAAGCGTTTTTTTTCTATTGCCCATCGCAACACACAACACACAGCAAACACAAACACATTTATATTTTAACCAAATATAAAGGGGGGGGGGAACAAGGGGGAAGAAGGTCGGGTCCAACCTTCGCGGGGACAGGCCACGAGTCGAGCACACACCAGTCATCCAGAGAGCACTGCTGCAATAAAGAAATGTTATTCCTTTCAACGATGCCCTATTTTCAACAAAATCGGTATTGTTAAGTAAAACAAAAGTAAAAAGATATTACAACAAATGAAACAGCTGCCAACCCATTTGAATAGGATGTGTAGAACTAAAAAGTGCTATATAATTCAAGCAAAAAGCTTCAACGAAACTATACCTTTGGACGACTCTGCCGCCACGAAGAAGCGCTTCCTCGCATCTCGTCGCATCTGCTTCTCTCAGAGCAGAAACTATCGCTCGATAACTGAAAATAGGCTTCACCCTCGTACTAAAATTAATTCGCTGACCTGATATTCGTAAAATTCCTTCATAAAATTTGCTCGCAATAGAGCTCCTCAAAAAGCAGAACCAAAACGTTACCTGAAAACACAAAATTCTTCAGTGGATGACAAGAATAATCTGAAACAACAATACAAAAGTTGATAAGCACCCCAAGAAGTGACGCAAGTCTCAATAAACGAGTACGTTATCGCCAGAATTGCGATTTCATAAACGTCGGCAGAAATGTCGACTACCCCAATTTATAGATACACTCGCACACCATAACGAACTTGCCTACCCCCCGTGAAGTGGAGATGAAATATAAAGTGTTTACTGCAGTTTGTCCTCGCTGATGCGGATTTGTACGAGAAACCTCCGCAGTTCTACATGAATGGCTGTGTACAGTATTTCATGGGAAGAGACTACGCATGGACGCAAGTTTGTAGATGTGACTGGGTATCGGATTTTTCTATTTGTTTTCTCTAGTATTTTCTTTAACTGTTTTCTAAGTATTAGATATAATTGTTCAATTATACCCTTTATTACTCATTGTTGGTAACTTCTTTCATGCATGTTCATTGCCATTTTTGTACGTCAAAAAGGCAAGAACTTTACGCCTTTTGTAAAAGACTCTTTTTCTCTAAGGATTATTGCAACGCGGAGCCGGAGAAGAATTTCGTCAGGCAGCGACCATTGGTGGCGTGTCATCGAAGAAATTGCCACTTCTTCGATGAGATTGGAGATCCGGAAAATCCTTACAGCGTTTGTCTCGGCCATTTCTGCGTTATTCAAGCAGCTAATCCGAGTTCCCGGGTATGCTTTTATTTACCGATTCCAAAGAAATAAGACGACGTTGTACCGTAGGATTATACTTAATTGTAAGCAAAACCACAAGGATTTTCACGAAAACGAAGTGAATTTAACGTTTGCGCTAGTCCAAGTTCGCCGGCCGCAGTGAGTAAAATTTTATATTCTTCTTTAATTTTTTCTTCCTTCTTTAAAGAACATATCTCGACATTCGGAAAAGATTTATAAGACATGCTGGAATGTGAGCGAGTCGGAGAATGGCACTGCATTTCAGGTCTGTGTACATAATTACATATTTCAAATGCCACAATTTGCTTCTCGGACAACATACTTTTAGCCCGAACAGCAGCATTATCTTTTTCGACGATGTGGAGACTCTTTTCAGGCGGGATTTCTGCGATTTGGCACTGTTGACATTTGGCTCTGTGACACAGCGTTTTGCAACGCAAATCTGGAGACAGTCGAAAGAAATTTGTCAATAGGCAGCCAATTGTTGCTCTTCCATATTGTTGGATGTTTGGTGATGTTATTATAAAATGAATGTTTTCTTTGGAAGAATGCAAAACATTCATTCATTCATTCAGGTTTATCAGCATTTTAGAATGAAAACATGAGAACATAGATATGAGATAAATATGTAAATATATAAGTCCCTATAGCTGACGTGATCGGCTGCTTCTAGGCATGCCTACGGTTTAACAACAATAAAATTGTGGAACATAGAAACAATCTTGAGAAAGGTAAAATAAAACTAAAAAAGAAAAGCATGTGGAGACATTGTAACATTATTTAGGCGTGTGTGACAGACAAATGGAAGAAATAACTGAGCGAGTTAGAGATGCACTGTCAAAAATCTCATTAGGCAGTCTATTCCAATCATTAACCACTCTATTCGGCAAAAAATACTTAAAACTCTTATTTCTACATAGGTAATGTGTAATCTTAAATCGATGACCTCTAGTTACAGAAATAGGGAGAAGACAAAAGAGGAGTTTGGGATCAATGTCAATGTGGTTTGCGAATATTTTATAAGTATACATAAGATCTATAAAATGTCTTCGCGATGCAAGAGTTTTTCAAGATAGAGCAGAGAGGCGGGCTGGGTAAGAGGGATGTTTTCCAATTCTTCTAAAGATGAGACGCGTAAATAAGCGCTGGACATTTTCTATGCGGTCGTACGAGGAAGCAGATAGTTCCTTAAGAGGGTTCCAAATTTCACTTGCATATTCCAGGATAGGTCGTACATAAATAGAGAAGAGACGCATTAGTAGCACCAGGTTATGTGAGCGGAAATTCCGCAGGATCAGAAGAGCTCGAGCGCGCGCCTTATTGCAGATGATTCTGATATGCTCAGTAAATGAAAGGTCATTAGAAATGGTAACCCCGAGATCACAGAAGTGGTGGGCAATGGAGAGGGGGTGACCATTTAGAAGGGGACAAAAGGTGGGGTGATTTTGACCTATGGTCATAAATTTACTCTTGCTAATCGAAATTGAAAGGCCCCAGTTGCTAGTCCAGTCTTGTATGTTGTTAAGCGCAGTTTGAAGAAGGGTTGTATCATTAACAGTATATAGTTTTGCGTCATCGGCATAGAGAGTGCAAGAGGCGCCAGTAGGTAGACAATCTGGTAGGTCATTTATGTAGATCAGGAAGAGTAGAGCGGCTATGACGGACCCCTGAGGCACACCCGACTGTACTGGATAAAAAGTGGATCTGGATTCATCAATTGTGACACGAAGAGTACGGCCAGAAAGAAAAGAGTCAATAAAACGAAGAAGGCAGCCGGATATTCCGTAAGCTGCAAGCTTATATAAGAAAAAACTTATAGGAACACTATCGAAAGCTTTAGTAAGATCAATAAATGCTACGGAGACAAATGATGATGAGTTGACTGCTTTGTACCAGTCCAGAAGTGAGACAAAAAGCGCTGAACTACACGATCGTTTAGCACGGAAACCATGTTGAAAAGGCGAAAGGAGGCGGTTTGATCTAAGGTGGGAAGTTATCTCTTGACAAATTATCTTTTCGAATACTTTAGAAATTGCCGAAGTAAGTGAAATCGGTCGGTAGTTGATGGAGTCGCTAGGATTGCCTATCCTTTTAAAGAGAGGGCGAATAAGAGCAGTTTTCCATGCACTAGGGCAGGTACCTTAGAGAAGAGTCTTATTATAAAGAATCGACAGTGGAATGGCCATAGCATCAGCTGTGCCTTTAGGAAAAGCATAAGGTATGAGATCAGGATTAGTTGAGTTTCTAAACGGGAGTTTTCGTAGAAGTGAAGAGACACGAGCCGCGGAAAGATCGATATAGTCAATGATAGCAGTAGTGCGTGGTGGGAAATGAGGAGGCGGCGAAGACGGGACATTCTTAAAGGAGTTGGCGAATTGGCTTGCAAAAAACTCGTCCTTTGCCTCATTGCTTGTAATCGTTGTGCCAGTTGGGGTGAAAATAGAAGGGATAGAGGGTCTCTCCTTGAGGCGGCTGTTAATGAAGGAAAAGAACTTTTTAGGATTTCTTGAAAGCGCTATTTTCTTCTCTTTGGTACGTTCAAGCTTACGAAAAGCGCGGCGAAGTTTGGCTGATTTAGCGTGGAATGAAGCAAGGCCGTAAATGTTGCGTTTTTGATAGAGCTTTCTAGTGGCACGAAGAAGACGCAGAATATTTCTAGGATAGCGGGAGAGTTGGGGGCTGACAGTTCGTAGAGGAACAGTGGAGTCAATTATGTCCCTTATGACAGAGGCAAAAACTTCATAAAGTAGATCAATGTCTGTATAAGGGCCAAGGAGAGATGGCCAATCCACAGATAGAAGAAGGCAAGTAGCAGTATTGAAATCAGCATTTCTGTAATCGAGATATGAATGTTTTTTTACTGGAGGTCGGCAAAGAGAGATACGGCAGACAACCATGCAGTGGTCGAGAGAAGGAAGAGGAGGGAGAACAGTACATCCCGTTACTATTTCTGGAATTGTTACAAAAATAAGATCCAAGATGCTATCAAGTCGAGTATGGCGAAGAACAAGCTGTGACAGACATGCAGAGATGGAGAATGAGAGAAGAGAGCTTGAGGAGGGAGAAGGCCCGGAGAGCGGAGATACAATTAGATCATTCCAATTAATTTCTCTGCAGTTAAAATCGCCACATATAAAATGAGGGCATGAGTGTTCCGAAATGAGGTCATAAAGAGATGATAAATTCACTGAATTGAGCTTCTGAACAAGAAGGACTGCGATAAATAACGGAGACAATAAACACGTTTTTGTTGGCCTCAATTCGAACCGACAGAGATTGGTAATAAATAGAGAAAGAAAGCGAATAAAGGATAGAGGATGGGAACCGCGTGCTTATTAAAAGTGCTACACCCCCTCCCGGAGGTTCTGAAATTCTATCATTCCCATAGACAGTGTATAAACCGTTAAAAGAGAGAGAAGCATGCTACACCCCCTCCCGGAGATTCTGAAATTCTATCATTCCTATAGACAGTGTATAAACCGTTAAAATAGAGAGAAGCATCAGAAAGGCGTTCTCGAGCGTCCTCTTCTGAAGACGCTGCCCACTGGAGATACTCGCGGCAGAGAGCGAGGCCAACTTCCTCGCGAGAGCCTTGTGGGAGATCGGCTTCTTCCCGCGTCGGCCACGCACAGCGGGGTAGACGGCGGAGCGTTCGAGAGAGAGCGCTCTGGGGAACAGCTCGCCCCAGCTGCCAGAGATGCTGACTTGTTCCTGTTGCTGTTCACAAAAGTTCTGGAAGCAGAGAGAGAATCAGAAACTCTACGGCCGCTCGAGGCGGCTTTTTGTTGGTTAGCTAAAGAGCGAGGAGGAAGGGGACGTGGAGAGCGAAGCTCAACCACTTTTTCATCCCTAACAACAAAAACAACGTGTTCACCACAGTGTCTATCTACATACATATCTATGTATATAGATAATTTTTTAAGTGCGAGTGAGCGATTGAGCGAGAGAGAGAGAGAGAGAGAGATAGAAATTTAAAAAGGAGTGAGAGAGTGAATGAGAGAGCAGCCTTATTTTTGATACAGCGATCCCCACCCCCTCCACTGTATTTCTTGTAGCCTCATGTTCGTGTAGGTGATAAATCTCAAACCAAGATGTCCACGACTTATTTAACAAGTAGTTGTTCCTATTACAAAAGCTTTTTTCTCAATCCAACAAGTCTTATTCAAATTGTGCCTCCGTGAGTCTATCTGGCAATGTCTGAGAATACCTGACACGAAGAGAGGGGGGGGGGGGGGTGATTCAGTGGGAGACAAAGAAGCCTGTTATGAATCCGTGAACGGTGGGACTTTTCTTAATTTGACTTTTCTGAGAAATCTAGAAGAAAAATCAGGACAAGAATTACAGCTACGATTGATTGATTGAATTAGATATTGATAGGGGAGGAGAATATCCATTTGAAAGAGAAGAACTTCTGCTTTATCGAGTCGCGCGCCCCAATCGGTCATCAAAATTCGTGTCCGTTCGATCCTACAATTATGTCTTATTTTAATTAATCTAATCCTCGTTAGTTAAAACCAATTAACACATTTCGTTTTGTTCGATTTTTCTCAGCCTTTCTTATCCGCTTATCTCTCGCGATATACGAACGACTCTCAAGAATGTCTCCTCGTCGAATATGTCCTTGCTCTCATTTCTACAACACTTTTCTTCCTTGAATGGTCGATACTCTTACTAGCTCTGAGATGCGCATGCGTCGTCCAAACACCACGAAGAAACCAAGGATGCCGATCAGTCCGATGACCTGAATCTTTGTTCGAATCGCGGCCAATGACGATTTCGGTTAAAATTTAATGATTAAATGAGTTCCACATGCCTCGACCACTGAGATGGCGGACAGTCCGAGCCAGAGGCCTGCCTGGCCGCCGAGATCGGCCACAAGGGCGGAGAGCTGTAAAAAATAAACTGAATGTTAAAATTAGAGCTGTTAACCTAGGACGATAGGATAAATACATGCTGATTTTCAAAAAAAGGATGAGCGGGAAAATATTAAGCTACCGTGTAACTAGGAGTCTCAGTAAGCCGAGAGAGGACGAGCGTCTCGAAGTAGATCTAATTAAACAATGTAAATATTTATCTAATCTGAAAAAAATCCATACAAAAATTCGAACTCCTATTTTATCTGTGAATCTGAGATAACGAACTCCTATTATATCTGAGAATCTGAGAGAGAGAAAAAAACCTGAACGATGAGACCGTTCCGGCCGTACCACTCTTTGCACGCTTTGACCGACTCGAAATTCGTATTCCACTCTTCACAGCTGCCCTTCTACAGTCGACAGAGAAGATGATGAATTTTGGTATGTATATTTCAATATAATATGGCTGTTTGCGTTAACTTTTCGTGAGTTAGGTTGAAATGTACCATTTATTGCGCAAGGGAACTGTAGCGCAACTTTATTGTTAAGTTTGTTCGTTTTGTTTGTGTACATCCTCTTGATATCAAGATATATAATGTTTAAAGCGAAACATACTCCCGCCGTGAGAAGCGATGTCGGGTTCTGAGGCTCAGAAGTAGAATTCGTGTCATTTGACTGGCGTTTCATCAAACCGATATTAGCATGCTATAATAGCCATTTTTTAGGGAATTATTTCCTAATTTAAACAAATTTCTTGATTGTATGGTGTCAAAAAAGTATTTATTTAGTGGCACGACCATAGAGACTAATTCATGGGAAAAATGATGTCATTTGAATGTGCCACTTTTTTGATTGTTAACAAAAGGGATCGCAGCAGCAATAGAGATAAGGTCTAAATGTGTATCATCAAACCTCAACTTGCCGTTTCATCCGTCCCGACGGCGTCGGAAAGCAAGTCTGGCCGCACTGGTTCTTAAAAGAGCAAACTCATTTTTTTTAAACTCGCGCCTATTTTCCTCTCACAGGGGCGAGAGAGTATTGTACTTCTTTAAAGGAACTGTAATTTATTTCAATTTTACTGACCACATCGCATCTCTCTAAATCGCTCTCCCGCCCTTGTGTAGGGCAAGGGGAATTGTATATTGATTTTTTGTCTTCTTTAAGAAAAGGCATATTTTGGTTAGTTAGAAGACATCTGCTTATTTTTTACTGTATTTTCTTTTCGCAGATGTCTTTTTTCAAGCCATCATCCGAACAAATCGAGCTTAGAATACCGCCATTGATGTGTTAATTGAGCCGGTGAGAAAGTAATCGGCGCAGTTCGCAAGGCCGCATAGCGATTCGAGCGTTCCGCCGTCTTTGACGTACTGTATGAAAGTAAAAATAACAATAATAACTTAATTAATTAATATTTTCATTGTTTTTTTTATTTTCAAAGAGCCTCAATTGCCATGCGTGTACGAAAAGAGGCTGTAATCGATTGCAGATCTTGTAATATTGAAAAACGACATTATTTAACCATTTCAATAAAGTTAAGCGTAAGTAAGCAGAATGAAACTAACTTGCGAGCACTTCGGCTTTTTCGAATTATACGGCATTTCCTCTCCATTTTGGCAGACGTAGTAGCATGGCCAATCATCGTACCAGCGTTTAGGGCACGGCTTCGTTGTTGTCGGTTTGATGGTGGTCGAAGTAGTAGCAGGTTCGGTTGTGGTTTGGGGCACTGTAGTTGTCTCAGGCTTTGTTGAAGTCACAGGCTTATTGGTCAGACGAGGTTCCAAGGTGCTCTTCGGCTCAATGATCGGTCCAAGGTCAATGGGGAGTGGAAATAGTCCCCTAGTGGTTACGGGTTTCGAGGTTGTCTTCGCTTCCGAAGTGGTGACTTCTTCGGTGATCGATGGCTCAGTCGTTGTCTGCGGTCCATTGGTTGTAACCACCGAGGGAGTGGTTTTCACCTCAGAGGGAGTGGTGAAAAGCGGGGTAGTTGCCTGTGGTGGCGTCGTGACTGAAGTCGTCACGACAGTGGCGATAGGGCTAGGGGTGGTCAGCAGGGGAATGGTCCTAGTTGCCAAAGCCAGCGTCGCTGCAAAGAAAGTCATGACAATGAACCTATGGAAGCACTTTACTAGGAGATTAGAGCCTTTTTGTGTCATATCATGTTCTATTTACGTTTCGACTGGACGACTCGATAATGCCAAAGATGTTTTCTGTTGTTTAACATCATTGTGGAGACCAATTCTTCAAGATGAAATCTGACAGCTTGGCGCAGGAGTAGGCGGATTACTGTATCCGCAAGGTGGCGGATGCCCCTGATTCACTAGGAGCTGCACGCTCTGCGCCGTCGTGCCCGTGCCGACGGCATACTGTAGGGACGGATACGAGCCGAGCGAGATCGCAGCGCCGTATTTTATCTGTAGAAAATGTAATTATGTTTAAGTTTCAGCAAAAAATAAGTGAAGAATTTAAAAATAAATAAGCGATCCTATAATTTGCCTCATGACACGGCGGATGGCAGCCACATTCGGCCCGCTCATTCAGATTCACCGTTTTGCCGTGCTGGTTGCCTTTCAGAGTCTGGAGGCAGAGCACTGAAAATGCCATGAAATAATGATCATGGCTTGAGCAAGTTTATTCCGTGAATAAGGTCAGGTCGCTTGTATTCTCGCATTCTTTCATTCTCCGTCATGCCCTTTCGCTGCGAAAATTAAAAGACGGCCAGCTCTCTTTCACTAAATGCACGACAAGAATAATTTGCTTCTCAAAAGCATACAACTTTGAGAGTTTTGTATGATTGGATTGCATTAAAGGAGAGCGAATATCGAAATATTTTGTGAAGTTTGAGGTTTCAAACTGCCATTCCCACTCTCATAAATGTACTACGCGTGTTATCTTCGTTATTTTCTTGTTTGTGAGACCTGCGAAATACTCCAAGGCAGGAATTCGAAACCCTATTAAATGTTATTCGGTGATCGTCAATTTCTAACTTTTATTTTCCTCTGGCTTCCCCTTTTTTTCGAGGCTGCAGGTTTTACAATCAGAATAAAAGTGCCTTCTTGCGGCTTTG
The DNA here is from genome assembly GCA_945643635.1 of Allodiplogaster sudhausi. Classification (NCBI taxonomy): domain Eukaryota; kingdom Metazoa; phylum Nematoda; class Chromadorea; order Rhabditida; family Diplogasteridae; genus Allodiplogaster; species Allodiplogaster sudhausi. The sequence goes on from CALZFC010000354.1 coordinate 2,924,967, forward strand.
AGCAATGGCGTGAAGTGGGCGCCTTCGGCATTGCTGGGTTTGAGCAGCCGCAACGCGTGACCGCGGCGCGTTGCGCACAAGAAGCGATGCATGTCGGCAGCGTGTAGTTGCCGTACTGGAAGTTTCATTTCTGTACAGCAATTATTTATTATATATATATATATGTAAATGTATGTATATAATAAGATTAAAAAGGCGACAAGGCTAACTTCGTAGTAGTTTGTGGTTGCAGAGTCTCTGTCAACGCACGTTCCGTAGGGCTTTTTCAGGCGAATAATGTCAACCTGTTAATGTTGTATGTTCATACATAAGAGGGAAATGAAGGGGAGACATAAGTTGATCTATTAAGTTTTCAGATGATGTCTGGCTTGACGGCCTCTGGATGGCTGCCTGCTCCTTACCGTCGTAACAGCGATGAGCGACTGTTTCCCGACGGCGACATTGATGCCGTCCTCGTCGAAGGCTGGCGTGTAGCCGGCCGGACGGATTACGAAGCGGTAGCCGGCCAGCGAAGTCGTCGGCAGGAATTCGGCTGCGCCCGTCAGAGTGTTGTCCACCTTGGCAAGTCAAAGTTGTTTGGGCACAAGAGTATGAACAGCAAGGAAGAACATCGTATCCAGCCCCAAGTTCATTATTTTTCCATTGCGATGACTCCCTGACATTGGCCGTGAGCAGCATCCGGAATCCATTGGTGATGCCGGGCCTGCGGATCGAGTAGTTTGCCGAGTACGAGAAACATCCGCCATGCACCGGGTGCCAAAACCAAGAGAAGTCGCCACTAAGAAAAATGTCGACTATTTTCCATCAACATTTACATCAGAAATTTTAGTGTGCCTCATGCTGACATGTCGCATTCGTGGCCGGCGAAACGGCACTCGGTGAGGATGTCAGCGATTGAGTATGTCGCCGCCGTTCGCTCCTTGTCATTCAGCTGCGACATCAAAACAGTCAAGTGGTCGCGCGCTGTTTGGTCCCGTGAGAAGCAACTCAGATTCTGAGGTGAAAAAAAATGTTGATTGATAACAGTTAATATAAAAATTTGAACTATCTCATCTGGAGGTATTTTCTTAAAATTAGTCTTAAAAAACGATAAAAGTGATTCCAAATTCGGAGGAAACAGTATTTTGATACACATGCCTAAGTATGAGCCTGGGACACTGTGATGTTTCCTTCGAATAACTAATGTTCATTTTTTTCCCTTATTGCGTCAGGTCGAGATAGAAACTGCGACTGCAAGTGTCCCGAAGTCACAAATACTCTGCGAGAAAATTAACATTTTAATTGGACAATTGCAGTGTAGTGAGATTGCGAATGGTTGCAGCACTGACCATGAGCTTGGAGGATCACAGACTTCAGAGAATACTTGGCTTGTAGAGAACAAGGCATACTGCAGTCAGTGGCAGCTAAAGCCAGTTACACACGGGATACTTCATAGGTCAAATGCCTTTTTTGAATTGGACAAACATTTGACATCCTTTAAAGGAGCCAAAAGTCAATCTTAATTCAAAATTGTCCTAATGCACTACTGTAAAATCATTCCGTGCATGATTCGTTTAATATTAGCATTGTTGATATCCCCCACATGAAAAGAGATACAAGTACTTGAAGACTGTAGATATCGGAGGGTGCGGTAGCGTTCTTCTTAGCCGCCCTGTACTCATCCATGAGGCTGCGAATTGAAGCGAATGTGTCACCTTCGGCAATCTGTCAATTAAATATATTATTTTCCTTTATGTTTCTGCCCCTCTGTCGCTTTCTCTCTATAGCTCTCTATCCGAACTCTTAGTATTCTGATTCAAAACCGAATCTGACCTTGACCACCGACCATTTCAGTGGATTGTGATTGCAGAAGCTCACTTGAGGGTAATTCTAAAGTAGCAGTATGATCTTTTTTTTTCGTTAATCCAAAAACCAAATTTCGATCTATGATTTTTAATCTATGAATAGCATAAAACCGCCTGCCTGTGGTTCAATCACTACAGTGGTGGCAACTTCCGCTGGATAGCTGAAGAAAAGGCCGAGCAGATAGAAGAGCTGGATGGCGAAAGCGATGAGGCTGAAAGGTAAAGATTTCCGAGTACAGCTAGAGGAAGCTGCGCGGGTTAACTCTTACCGCACGCTGGCTTGAGATTGTTGCACACAAAACAGAATATTGTTCAGAGCAGGACATTCAAATGGGACATTTGAGTTTCGTTTAACATCTGAGCTTAGTCTGAACCAAGCTCCGCGTACATGGTGACGAAGATGCCGATCCACAGAGATCGCACGAGTTTGCTGGGTGCGTCCGAGATGTGGCGGAGACACGCGACCGTGGACCAGTCGGCGAAGTCGTGCAGGATATCAGAGAGGAGGGGCGCGTGGGGAGAGGGAGACATAGAAGACTAGTCTAGATGTCTTGGCGAGATTATATTCTTTACAATGCTCTCTTGAATTGAATTTGCAGCAATGCCTGACCGCTGGGCGAGAGAGCATTTAACGCGACAATAATGGTGAGTTAAATTCAAATAGACTACGGTTGACTTGCGTGCACCATTTACTCTTGCTACATTTGGATGACTCACACAGTAATCCAAGGTCATGCTGCCGAATTTATCGTCAGCATGGCTGCTCCATGCCATTAGTGGCGTCGGAAATGCAAAATATTTTTGTTGTGATACAGAAAAGCCTACCTGTGTAAGCTCAAAACGAGACATAGCAAAATACACTCAAAAGAGACAAAAACCAAGAAGAAAGTGAAGACATATACGTGCGGACGGATGGACGGAGCTTTTCTACCACAAGCCAAGCTGTGCGTGCCCTTTACGAAGGGGGCCCACGTGGATGTCTTCAATTGTCTTGCCTTACACAATACGATTCGCTATTCTCCCTTTGGAATAATAAAAGATGTGCCCTTGTTACAAAAACAGCACAACGAGTGCTCCATGTGCTAGAACCCGGTTAGCTGCAAATGTCGACAGAGAATCAGAGCTTACCATTAGAGAATGCGGAGAGTCAAAGAAGCTAAACATGCGTGGTCTCTCTTAAGGAAGGCAGAAAAGACACATTGTGCAACGGGCAATGATAGCTACATTATATGCACAAAACGTTTTCACAAAGCGTTTTACTCTTGTCATTGCCACGGTCACGCATTCTGTCAACAGAAGTTACTCGCTGCGCTCGCACTGAAGCCAACTTCAGCTTTAGGGTCCCTTTAGATCGCTGCTCATTTCGGACAAATAAAAGTAATGTAATCTTTGGATCGTCAGCTCAAAATGTTTCTCTTCGGCGATTCCACTGCAGTTCACTCGCTCGCCGTCTCCGTCTCTGGAGAGTCGATCCGAGATATGCGACCATGGAGAAATCTACTTTGAACTATTTAATAAGAGCTGGTATATCAATGTTTTCCAAAAAATAACAATCATTGTTGATTTGAGTAATCTATTGTTCTCATTCCGTACATATGTCAGAATTGAGGCTTCCTTTTCCGCTTTTGTTCACAGAAGATGTTTACACATGTGACTTGCATGATTCGAGCGAGAAATTAATTCCAGCACAATTCCTACGATAATTCATTCAACCAGTAGCACAGTGAAATGGTATAGCAAATATTTTTTGCCTATTTTTTCCGCAATTGACTGAGCTTCAGGAAAATATAAGAAGTGACACTTTGTTATCGTGAGGACTACAATTATATTTCTCGTCCCGGTATAAGTGTAGTTGTTCAGAAAGTTCGACTGCCTGTAGATATGGTCTTTCTAATTCTGGAGAAAGTCACAAACTATAGAAAGACAATGCCAAAAAGCGGAAACGAAGATAACAATTATTATTGATCAGTGAACTCTAAGAAGGGTTAGACAGAGAGAGAATCTGCCGTGGCCGAAATGAGTGTTAAAAATCCATCTGCTCACTCGTGTGTCAAGTGTCTCATAACAATTCAAAGCATGAATAGCAATAAATAAGCTCGTTATTGAGGAAGGTGAGAAAACGATATTGGAATTATTGGCGTCATTGCAAGCGATCAACTGAGGGTATTTGGGCATCGGCCAGGGCATTTAGCACTGGGTTTTCCTGGCTTACGAAAATGTCGACCCCATGGTTTTCGTTTTTGGCCGTGGAAAATAAGTTGCGTTCCAAAGCTCAATATTTACAGGGCGTCGAGCTGAGTAGATTAAAAAACGATTAGGTCTCTTCGGCATCTGGCAGATTCAGATCCCTACTATGTTAACATTTTAGTGAAACGCGCTCTGTTTGGTGCCACTGGGGTATTTTCACTGATGTGAGCGACATAAGCCGCGGCATTAATCTTGCCGTTCCGTTTGTCCAAGACATGTCAAGGACAATCACACCTGCACAAATGCGCGTTAAAATACTTTTTGACATTTTCAGCTCTTTTTATTGTTTTCTATATTTATTTTACATAAATAATCGAAATAAAAAAAAGAGAAGCTAAAATTATTCACTTTAAGTCCACTTTTGAAAAAAATGCAACTTTTTAAGTCGAATTGCACCAGACACTTATGCACCAATCAATTACAATTATGCATCATCTGCTTGAAACTATGTATCGAATCGGATTCCTTTCCATACCCAGCTCTGAATGTGAGATACGAGCAACCTCCTTGCTGCAAGCTAGTTCCCTGCATCTTCTCATTCACAAACACATCTCGAGAAATTCTTACATAGATGTAACAAAAAAACGGTGGGGGAGAAAACATAGCAGAGGAACGTGGGGCACTCCATGCAACATTCGCGAGCACTGCTCGAATACGATGGCGCCGAGCAGTGGATGTGCGAGTTGGCGCCAGTCAGTAATTCTGCTTCACCATTCGCGAGACGCATGTTCGCGAGGCAAGCTTCTCCCGTCTTTTCAGCTAGGATCTTCAGCACAATGGTGGCGAATGGATCCAAAAACATTCCGAAATCAGTTTAGAAAAACAAAACAACATAAAATTAGTGCAGCTCCTTTAAGAACGTGAAAGAACGTTCTTGCATCCATCCGAGAATTATTGGCTCGTTTAAAATTTTCCCCCCAAATTGACTTCAAACAAAACTAAAAAAGAGGTGCCATATGTCATAAACTGTGTCGCATAAGAGATTTAGCGTGATTCATCTTGGCAAACTGGTGACAACTTGTGGCAAAGACCTACCTGCGATGAGTATGCTCGCCACAATAATTGCGAGTCGGGGCGCCGCGGAATGGAACCATTTCAGAAGGCGACGACTGAAAGCTTAGAAGAAGAGAATTGGAAAAATAAGCTATTTGATAATGGTCTGAAATTAAGTGTTTTTTTGTTTTCTTATCTTATCAAATACATACGTACATATGTATGTAGGTCTCTTTGAACTATCTATCAAAGTGTATGACAGTAAGGTATAGCTCACTTGCACAGTAGAGGAAGCTGATTGTGAGATCGATGGCCACGAGGACTCCGAAGTAGAAATAGAACCCACTAATTGGCACAATAGTCTTTTTCAAAGTATAATAAATGCAGTGAAACTCTTGTTTTCCTTAATTTCGGGGAATTAGTTGGGATCCTCTCTTCACTCAACTGCTCGAATAAAATGGAATCTATTACTTTTCGGCCCGTGTCGAATTAAGAGAGCCTCTCTGTAAGGATCAAGCAGCACCCCATGGGCGCCTGCCCCGAGGGAAAGTGTCGGATTTTGGTAACCAAAATTTTATGAGGAGTACAGACTTGCATTGTAAAAGAAATAATGAAGTCAGATTTGTTTAAAAAAAATTTTTCTTCTCAGTGCATGCAATAGTATGGCAAAATTTTGAGTGTTCATAACTTCCTTAAAACTTAATATTTTTCAGTTTTCTTTTTTTTGTTTTATTTGTCATTGGAAAGCACACAAAAAAGATGTATGATGTGTTTTTTGAAAAATTCAGTTTTGACCAGTTTTAGGCATTTTTCTATTTCAGAAATTGGTTTTTTGGACATTTAACCTATTTCGCGGCCCGGGCACGGGCCAATTTATAGTTCATAAGAAAGAGGAGAAAAACTACACAAGATATATTCTTATGAAGAAAATCGAAGGATATACATTTTACGAAATTTTGACTTGAACCTGGTGCACTCGCGTTTTTGCTCGTTGGGATGAAACTGTATAATTATTTTCAAAGCTTTGTTTTTGGGATAATATCGATGTCGATATATTCGCCATTAAGTTCTCTACCAGAAAAGGTATCTATAACCGATATATATTACCTTGGGACTCAGAGAATGAAATTATGTTTTTCAAAAAAAAAAAATTCAATGATAACTAATGAAACCCTCATTTTTAGTCCATAGAGGTAGCCAGCGGAAGCAGTTCTCCATATCATAAGATAGAGCGAAGAATTCTGCATATCATATTCCCCTTTCGTGGAATTTGAAGGATATACATTTTCTTTTTTCTATCAATATTGAAGTCTGTCCACGTCATGCAAACGACCCATGATATCGAAAGCGCATTCAGCGATCCATAACTTTGCTCAATCTTAATATCAGAAACTCATAGGTATATCATCTAAGAGCTCTCACAGAGATCTTCAAATGCTACATACATACTTTTATTGAAATATTTATATTTCTATGGAAAATTTCGTTCTGTACTTTTAGAAGGCTTAAAAAACTATTTTACAAACATTTCCGCATTTCAAAACATACATCATAAGAAAGAACATGAAATTTTCTACAAGGTGAACCCCTTTCGATAAAGTTTCAAGTCTATAATGTTTTGTTATGTTATGAGAATAGGGCATCAGCATACCTTAGCACAATTCTTCAACGTAAAAAATTATTGGAATATTCTAATTCGAATAACCTAAACAATGAACTTCTCGGGCTAAAGGATAGCGACGATACTTTACCAATATTGATAGAAAAAAGAAAATGTATATCCTTCAAATTCCACGAAAGGGGAATATGATATGCAGAATTCTTCGCTCTATCTTATGATATGGAGAACTGCTTCCGCTGGCTACCTCTATGGACTAAAAATGAGGGTTTCATTAGTTATCATTGAATTTTTTTTTTTTGAAAAACATAATTTCATTCTCTGAGTCCCAAGGTAATACGTATATCGGTGATAGATACCTTTTCTGGTAGAGAATTTAATGGCGAATATATCGACATCAATATTATCCCAAAAACAAAGCTTTTAAAATAATTATACAGTTTCATCCCAACGAGCAAAAACGCGAGTGCACCAGGTTCAAGTCAAAATTTCGTAAAATGTATATCCTTCGATTTTCTTCATAAGAACATATCTTGTGTAGTTTTTTCTCCTCTTTCTTATGAACTATAAATTGGCCCGTGCCCGGGCCGCGAAATAGGTTAAATGTCCAAAAAACCAATTTCTGAAATAGAAAAATGCCTAAAACTGGTCAAAACTGAATTTTTCAAAATACACATCATACATCTTTTTTGTGTGCTTTCCAATGACAAATAAAACAAAAAAAAGAAAACTGAAAAATATTAAGTTTTAAGGAAGTTATGAACACTCAAAATTTTGCCATACTATTGCATGCACTGAGAAGAAAAAATTTTTTAAAACAAATCTGACTTCCTTATTTCTTTTACAATGCAAGTCTGTACTCCTCATAAAATTTTGGTTATCAAAATGCGACACTTTCCCCCGGGGCAGGGCCACCTCTGCCCTTACGGAGACTCTCTTAAAGTAGGGAAATCACAAGTCAATCATTTTCGGATTTGATCCGGCCGGAAGCTAATTATAGGCTAATTTTATTCGCGCTATTGTTCAATGAAAATATCCCTTCTGATTGCCCAGCAAGAAAGAAAGTATAAAACATAGAATTGCTGACTACTTTATTTATTTTTATTTCCCTTTATTCTTACTTTCTTCCATCGCTATTTGCTACTTTATTTTCTACTTGAGTCATAAAAAAGTGTCCCCATTTATTCAGTATGTAGGAAGAAAGGAAATGGTGGGAGGAGGAGCCTTGCAGACTATGGCCTTTAGGAGGGAAGGTAGAAGAAGAGGAATGCGATGAAAGGAAAGAGAGGAGAGGAGAGAGCGAAGAAAAAAGGGAAGGAGGGAGAGGAGACAGTTGCGGAGGAAACGGTTCCGGAGGAGTTGGCAGAGGAGGTTGCGGAGGACAAGGCTGCGCTCTGAAAATTGAAATTTTTTATTATTTATTTATAATATTTATATATAATTGCTAATGGCCAAATCGTAGAAATTTGTTAGGTAAAACAGACAACAAAAACCAAGTTAAACAAACAACAAAAACAAAAGAAAATTCAATTTGACACCTTGTCAGTGGTTGTGCGAGCGAAGAAATCGGAGATAAATTCATATTTGATGCAGCAATTCTTTCGGATACGGCATGGGCATTTAATACTGTATTTTCCAAGTTTACCGCTTTGCTCACAATCAGTGGTCCATTAGTTTACCATGAAGTACGATAATATTTGGTATGTCTCCTCTCGGTGGTTTGGTCATTGGTGGTCCAAGAGCCAGACCATGTCGGAGGGCCGGGATTTCCATAGCCGAGAAATGACGGCCCTCGGATATGGTCCGACACTCGGGCTTTCATCTTCATAAAAGTATCGAAATCACAAGTTGTACTAACAAAAGCGTTCCATTTTCGGATTTGATCGCGCCGCAAGTTAATTATGGCTAATTTTATTTGCGCTATTGTTCAATGAAATAATCCCATCTGATTGAACAGCAGATGGGATTATTTCATTGAACAATAGCGCGAATAAAAAGCAAGAAGGGAAAAATAAAACATAGAATTGCTGACTACTTTATTTATTTTTATTTCCCTTCATTCTTACTTACTTCCATCGCTATTTGCTACTTTATTTGCTACTTGATAAAAGTTTTGCGTCATAAAAAAAAGTGTCCCCATTTATTCAGTATGTAGGAAGAAGGGAGGGAGTGTAAGGAGGGGCCTTGCCTACTGTGGCGTTAAGGAGGGAACGTAGAAGAAGAGGGGGGAGAGGAATAAGCAGAAAAAGGGGAAGAAAGGAGAGAATCAGTGGCCGTGCTGACTTAGCCAGCCGCGCCTTCATTCTCAAGAAAGTTCGGTCAGGGGTCCCGGAACTCGAAAAAAATTGTTCTGAGGTGTGCAGGAACTTTCCCGGACTTTTTCTATGCTATAGCATGGAACCTCGGAGGTTTTCTTGACCGCTCCGGGAAAGATACCGGACCGATTTTGCTCAAATGTACCCAGCGCTCCGGGAAAGATCCCGCATCTTTCAAATCGTGAGAAATAGCGTGTAAAAGTGGAGGCGTAGACAAACCTACTCGAGATATGGTTTGTCTGGCCTCTCTCATTTCGTGGTTATCTTTAGTTTTCTCTCGCAGTCAAAGCGATTTCCGGGAAGTAACGCTCACCGACACCCGAACCCATGTCGCGTTTAGGTCCGGGAGATTTTTTTCTAGGCATCTTTCTTTCTTTCTTTGTTTCTTAGTTTGTTTCCTACTTACTTTCTTTCTTTCCTTCTTACTTTGTTTCTTACTATCTTTCTTTCTTTCTTCCTACTATCTTTCATACTTTATTTCATGCTTATTTTCTTTCCTTCTTTCTTACTTTATTTCTTTCTTTCTAACTTACCTATTCTTACTTACTTTCTGTCTTTCCTTCTTCCTTTCTTTCCTTATTTCGTACTTTGCCTCCTACTTTCATCCTTGATTTCTTTCTTTCAAACTTTCTTTCTTACATCTTTCCAGAAAGCTATGAATTGCAACGAAAAAGTTGCTCCTTCGTTCTCAAGAACTATATATTTTCTCACTTTATTTTTTAGAGAATCCGGTTCTCTGATTATTAATACAGCTGGAGAAAAGCGATGTAATTTGAGCCAAAATATGCACACAAAGAAAATCAAGTCGTCATTGTTACAAGTTAAAATGGTCTTTTCTTTCCAATGGAAAGTTAGACCTTCTTTGCAGTGCAGGAGGAAGAACAGCTTACGACGAAATTCTAATTTGAAAATGTATATCAAAGTAATAAAATATACGAATAAATATCTTCATGCAAAAGGAATGTAATTTTAGTGCGCATGACACACTGTTTTCTCCGGGAACTTTCCCGCACCACTCAAGATTTTCTCCAGGAACTTTCCGGGACCGGTGCGGGAATTCTGAAAGTTCCCGCACCGCTCCCGGAACTTTTACCATAGAATGAAGGCGCGGCAGTCTTCTTGGATGGTTTGGCCTGAAAATCAAATAATAACAATACTACCAAATCTTTCGTAAATGACGATATCAAATTGATTGCTCAATGAAAAAGAGAAATAATAATTGAAACCGGTGGCTTCTGTGGAATGTTCGCGTCGAGGTCGACGTCCTTCAGAAACTCGGACTGGTTGAGCGTCGCCGTCGACTCATCGCAGGTCGTGGACTGCAAGCAGAAAGTTTTGATTAAGATTAAACTAGTTTTTTGAATAGTAAGTTTGTTTTATTTAAATTTAAATTCCTAAAAAAACATTTGCACTGCCCGTACCTCATAGGTCTCGACGCCCTTGCCGACCTCGAAGACGACGTTGAGCTTCGGGTTCATCTTGAGCTCGTCGATGGTCTGCGTCTTTTCGTCTTGGTAGCCCGAGCGATCGAACAAGTGCTCCTGAAGCGAAATGGATTACTGTAGTTGTTTTAAATCGTATTATTAGTACGCATTTTGCATTAGCATCCGTCTTTCTTTCAGATATATTGTTATAACGAAATAAAAAACCATTTCATCCTTGCGAATATGGCCCTGCATCTTCAGCTTTCCTCCAAAGGTGACGTCTTTGGAGGTGATGCGGAACTGATTCGGCTTCGCTTTCTCCTTCTCCGCCAGAAGCTCGTTCACTGAAAAATAACATTAAAATTACTTTATATTTTTGGTTATAGTTATTCTTGTAATTTTATAAAGCTTAAAGCAAAGCGCTTAAAAAAGAAAAGAAATCGGACATTTCGCTCGCTTCTCATCCCGCATGGCAATGATCTTCTTCGTCTCCCTCCCCCAATGGATGGCGTACGCGTTGGCCCCCCCGCACAGCACCACGGACACTGCGGCCAACGCCATGTACAGCGTGCTGTGGCGTTCACTGAATTATTTAATTAACTAATGGAAATTATTTGTAAAAAATTTGTTCATAGCACATTCAGCGTCATACTAAAGGGTGGTCTATGGGATCTTGACGGCGGAGGAGATTGTTGCGGAGGAGACGGTTGCGGAGGGGGAGGTTGCAGACGAGGCTGCGCTCTGAAAGTGATTTTTTTTCATTTTATTATAATATTTATATACACATAATTGCTAATGGCCAAATCGTTACAAAAACAAACGAAAAATTCATTTTGACACCTCGGAAGTGGTCGTCTTAGCTATGAAATCAATTCGGAGCTGTTCAGTCCTTTTGTCTTCAAAGACTTCTGTTGCATCGTTGCAAACAGAGCAATTCTTCGTGATGTTCAGGCTGAAAAAACATGTAGCTGTAAAAAGAACCAGAGAGAAGGCATACAAAATGACACGCTGGAAGAAAAATTCATAATCCTAAATTCATTAACCCAAAAAAACATATAATACTTCCGGTGTCCACACACTACTGTATTCCGTCATCCTTCTTAGCACACAACTCATGTTGATGTACGGATCAGTTCCGTTACGAAAGATGCTGATCGTAGCAACCTTGCTCTCTTTATAACAAGTTTGGCCTGAGGGGCAATCTTCAGTCTCTATTTCTTTGGAGCACTTCAGCGGCTGCTCAGGGGCATCAGTGTCATTGGATGGTGAATTCTGCGAAGCAACGACGACGACGCAAATCACAACCTGATAGAAATGTTAATGATTTTTGGTACTTCCAATTCATCCTATTTCCCAAATGAATTTTTTCACGTTTATATACAAATAAATGAATTCAGAACGGAGAGGGATGGGAGAAACTTAAAAGTTCCCCGAATCTGACTTCGCCAATGTAGAGGGCGAGGCGAAGGCGGTCCGAGGAGCCAGAAGAAGGGCGCGGGCGGCGGCAGCGGCGGCGGCGAGGAGAGCGAAGCATCTTCAGTCGGAGAGAACGGAGAATGACATGTGAAATGAGTGGGCACCCGGCTTTTATACGAAGTTTTTTTGCACTTTCGGACAAGAAATTTACTAAATAATGAGGTTTACGAGTCCTTTTGCAAAAATAAACAAGAAATTGCGCGAGCTTTCGAACGGTGCATGATTATATGAATTTTATAATCGATTATTTTAACACGTTTCAACTTTTTCCTTACTAAAGGTCATCTATGTAAATTGAACCTATCACTTTATTAATAATTCATGCCTGTAAATTTCAATTAAATTTTTCAGACGCCGCAAAAGGTCGTGGGAAATCCAATTTCACGACGTGTCTGCCTTTGTTTAGTAAATTTGGTGTCCGAAAAGTGCATTAAAATCCAAGAAGCCCATTCATTTCTCCTTTCATTTTCCACTCAAGATGATTCGCTCTCCTCGCCGCCGCCGCTGCTGTCTCGTGCGGCGATGTTCTGGCTCCGCAGTTCCCCTTCACTCCTCCCTCATCGTCGGCATTCCTAGATTCTGAGATAAGCTCAAATTGGTGCCAGTGCGAGCGCTAAGATCAACTGACCCTATTTCGAATTCGGGCTGCGAATTTAGTACTGAATTTTCCTGGTTTACAACATACACTAACCCAGTGTGCCTTATTGTTTTGTTACGAGGACCATTTATTGCGTTCTATGTACTATATGGCAACATACGGCGATGGAGTTGAATAAAATATTTGCAAAGTGAGATGCCATATGGTGTTTCTTCTCTCGATTTATGTTTTCTCGGTACTTTTTCAATATTCGAAAATAAATACCATGACTGTGTAAAAGTGCAGACGTAGTCCTCAATGCTGAAATGAAAACTCCAAGGTAGTTTCAAACCAGGAAAGTTCAAGCGAATATCGACCCACTACATTTATTGCTTCTTTTCAAATGTTATAACACCATGCATGCATAAATTATTTTTCAGGCAATCACGTAGTCAGAATCATGATAACACTCAAAAATGTAAAACTAACATGATGAAAAGTAAGCAAAGTACTTTGAAATTATTTGATGTGACATTTTAATAGATTTCATTTGCATGTCGTAACATTAGGCAGTTATCAAATTCATCGTTTTGCTCCTCTATTGATTTCGTTAATACAGATTTGATCGTGATTGTGAATTAGTTTAATTTGTTCTTCAATAAATTTCTTCGAACTTGAAGAAATTTGTGAGTTTTTATGGTGCTTCTTAAACTAACTCTCTGCATTCTATTTCAACACATTAATCATATTACGTTTTCATGGCACTTTTCAGGCACCTTGAAGACCAGGGGAACCAGTTACGGTAGTCCGTAGAATGCGCGCGATTGGTGTTGCTGCTCCACCAGACAAGGACTGAGTCGACGGGCCAACGAGTCTGGCAATAGTAGGAGAAAAGTATTAGGCCAAAGAACTTTATAATATCTTTATTATTTTATTGATTTTTGTAGGGGTATTTGAAAGTATTAGTTGATATCGTTCAATTTGTCATTCATCTGTTCACTAAAGGGCAGTTTTCATGACAATAAATTTATTTTAATCTTAGTATTTTTTATACAATTAGTAATCGCGTAGAAGCCATGCAGACATCTCACGCACACCTCGCTCGGTAGCGGGTCCATACCAGTCCAAGGAGGAATTCTCTGTAGTCGCGGGTGCAGACGACGATAGCGACCGGGTTGAGGATGGGGAAGAAGATGAGCGGGAAGGAGAGCGCTATCGAGAGGCTGCCGAGGTCGAGCGACAGCAGGATCCCCACGCAGTTCACCATCGACGGCGCGTACATGCAGATCAGCGGGTTCAGCGACTGAACGAAGAGCTTCGTTCTCTTAGAAACACACAGTGCAAAAATTGTAGTCATTTTTCTAAACTGCGTTTGTAGTCATTTTTCTAAACTGCATTTTGCATTGTCAGCTGACCCTTTTCAACAAGTCCATATGCTCTTAACGATATTAAAAACTCTTTGCTTAAAAATTTCAAAAATTGGTTTGCAAGCGAAAGCAAGCTACATAATTCGATGTGAGAATCGTGCCAAATGAATTGTGTGTCCTGACTGGAAAGAGTGAGGGATACGGTAGCGATGTCTGACCTGAATGATGAGCATGCGCAGGACTTGCGCGTGCAGGGCACGCAGCTTCGAGCTCATCGCTGCCGAGTTGATGTGCGCGCTGATGCGACGCGCGCAGAAGATCATCGTTGCAATCATGGCTGATGCGACCTGCGCTTTTGGTTTTGTTTTTTAAAAATATTTTTTTTAATATATTTATTTTGTACTTGATTTGTAATAACATCCCGAAAAATCCCCAAAAAGAGAAAATATATAGAAATGAGCGCATGATTCACTATATATGTATATAAAAATATGTAGGAAAAAAAAAGATATGAAAACCAAAGATAACCGAGATATGTAAGTAACGAGAGACTAGTAAAACTACTATGTTATATAATAATACATTGTAAGCATCCATTTATATGATTCGTTGTTGTTGTTGTGTACGGTTGCTTCTCTGTAGAATCACTACTTTAAAGGAGCTCTATGGGCAACTCAGTCACTGATGATGATTAGGTATAGCATGCGTATGATCGATTTACGTTATAATCCTTCTTCACTTACCCACATAAACTGCACGCACATCAGCACTCGCTTCCTGAGATCGGAGCATGTCTGCAATCATTTGTTATATTGGACAGCAATTTGTGTGCACAAATATATCCTAATTTTGTTACAGTTTGTAGTTCAAAACGAATGGTCTTGAAGAGAATTGTCTGATACAAAGTATACTGTAGACACCTTGATATCGAATGCAAAGTAGAAGGTGGCGGTAAAGTTCCCGTTTAGACGGCTCCCGAAAAGTTGTTCACAACGCGTGGCTGCGACGTCGTCGACAGTGAAGACGCCGTTCGCGAGGATGAGAAAGTGACCGGAAATTAGCTGTTTTTCTACTTTCATAGTCAGAGGGCCGTGATTTCCGGTGCCGAGAAATAACGGCCGTCGGATATGGTCCGGCACGATGAGAATTGGCGTGATTCATCTTGGCAAACTGGTGACAACTTGTGACAAAGACCTACCTGCGATGAGCATGCTCGCCGCAATAATTGCGAGTCGGGGTGCCGCGGAATGGAACCATTTCAGAAGGCGACGACTGAAAGGTTAGAAGGTTAGAATTTGCAAGAATACGCTATTTGATAATAGTCTTAAAAAAATTGACAAATATTCTTTCATTCATACATTCGTATGTACGTCTCTTTGAACTTCATAGTTATCAAAGTGTACGACAGTAAATATAGCTCACTTGCACAACATCGCGTAGCGGTAGAGGAAGCTGAGATCAATGGCCACGAGGACTCCGAAGTAGAAATAGAACCTACTTATGTATATAAGTGTTTGAATTTAAACAAATTAAATCATCACACAACGTGGAACTTTGGGCAAAGTATCTTATCTCAGTCTTTTTAGATAGAAATGCCATTTTGCAACTTTTAATAACGCGGCCCACAAGATGGAGGAATGGTATGTAGATTATTTTCTGAATAAATTTAATGATTTTTTTTAACGTCTTTTTCTTTGGCAAACCAGATGTAGAGCGGTAGAAGCGTCAACGCGGAGTAGTGCTCCGAGTTCGAAGAGATTTGGCGTGGTATGATTAGGAAGATGCCTTCGGAAACGAACCACAACTGAAGAGTGAGAGAGAGAGAGAGAGTAGTCAAAATTAATTAATCATTTATATACATTCTTCAAAAAGTGAACATCAAAAAAGAGTGGAAACAAACCGGCTCGGCAATTATGTGCGTGATCGCATACAAAATGTCGATGAACACGGAGACGGTGATGAAGTGACGGAAGAAGCCAAAGTGTCTGAGAGAATAATATTTCACTTTTATTGAAAATAATTTTTCTCTCATACAATAGCCCCCCACAATAACAAGAGTAGAAAGGCTGTTTTCGTTTAATTGTAAAAAAAAAATTATTAAAATTTAATTTTCAAATCAGTAATTGTCCAACTTTTTCGAGCGAGTGCGAAGAACGAAGACGAAAGCGACGTTGAGTACGATGGAGACAATGCCACCTATTAATGAACACGACGAAAGTGCGGAAAGGAGCGTCTGTTCCGCGAGGCTCCCAACTTGTTCCATCTTATGAGAATGGAAATTATAGCATGCTTTAGAAATCAACAACAACAACACTAATTATAAAGTAATCAAATGAATTAATTATTGGCGCGAAAGAAGATGTAATCAATCAGTGATGTAATTTTAAAAGTCATAATGAGCTCAACAAAGGAGTAAATGATAAAAGTCGGCGCCTGGGGAAGTAGTTGGGTCAATATTGTTGGACAAAAACGTCTTTCTCACTTATGCATATACTTTGTATTGCCTGAGAAACTGGTTGCTGATTACAAGAACTGTTAATTTGAAGACTACAATCTCTGGCGACTTGTCTGGACGCTGCGGATATAAACAATGGAAGAGACCGATGACAGTGCAGCAAGCCTCTCTCTCTTCTATTCTTCTTTTCTGCCTCAGAGAAATTAGCTCTCTTTTATAGACAATACATAATGATCTCTCATGGTTCACTTCGTACAATTCTCACGTTTTCTCGAGCTGGCGCTGATTGAAGTGTGTGGGTAGTAAGGCAGATGTGAAAGAAAAGAAGCTTCGTGCAACAAAAGCGCTCGCAGAAGACAAGATACGTTTGTGGATGTATAAACAAAGGTTCTACATATAAGTGCATATATGCCATTGTAAAGTTGCCGCACGAAGTAACATCAATGAATGAGAATAAAGATATATGAATAAAGAATTAAATGTCTTTGTTCGTATACGTGATGCTGCTAATAATGAGTGCGACAACATTGAATACCGTAGGTGTATATGCACTTATATATATATATATATATATATATATATATATGCAATGCCTTTGTTCACACGCATCAAGAGCCTCTGTATCATCTCTCAACTTTTCCTGCCTGAAAACTTTATGGATGTTGAATGGAGGGAGAATCACTCTTGCCGTGCTTTTACGCGCAGTTTACGAAAAGAGTTAGTTCCAAAACCAGAATGCATGGAAAAATGTGTAACTTATCAATGATTCATGAATATGTAGATTTGGCCGTAAGATTGAATAAATAAAATACTAATTGTTTTTACCTTACAGTAGGTATTATGTAATTACGACCATTCTCTAGTAATATTTTTTTCCTTTATTTAGTAAACAGCGAGAAATCATGTAGTTTTGAGAGACATTACTTCAAATTCTGGAAAATCTTAGTTGATCATTGGTGACATACACATCTGCGGCCACTTCGTCAGAATCTGGCAGGCGAGGAACCGTCGAAATCCCTCCCGTCTGGGATCCGTCGAACATCCATTGTGTCTTGAACCAGCAGGATAAAGACTTTTTAAAAGACATTCCGGCTAACAATAAGCCTATCAGTTTCTCAAAAAATATTCTTAAAGCTTATCATTTTAATTTTTAATTCTTCCAAAGTCATGTGCTACAAATTTGCAATCACCATGCAATTCTGCGACATTCTTTGGCTTTTCCTGCCAAGAAGATTCCGCATCTTTGTTCTCTAATTCATTTGTTAACGACCGCTCTCGCTCGGTCGATTCTCATTTCTCGGCTTCTTCCTTGCACCGCCTTCTCCTCCTTTTCAGTGCTGTCCTCCAGGCAGCTCGATTATTACATTATCCTCCGTTGAGACTAACGAACGGTCGAAGAAGGAAGAAGCGCGAGGAAGCGGCCGAGGATCTTGCAGCATTTTCTTTGCAGATTTTTTTTCCGCTCATTTAGAGCTTTTGGCCTTTGGTTAGTCTTTGGTTAAGTGGGAACATACGAGAGAGCGAGAGAGACAGCGAGAGAGAGAGAGAGAGGAAAAGGGGAAAGAAAACGACAGAGAAGAAGACAGATAGCGAGTGATTACTTGAGAAATAATAATAATAATTGCTCTTTACACAAATATTCAAGTCCAAATAAAAATTTAGATTTAAATTTGTAATCTTTTTTATGCTCACGCGCATTCCTCTTAATTTCGCCCTTTTATGTCTTGAACAAACAAATGTGTGGAGTAACTTGAGTCTCGCCAAGTCTGAGGAGATGGAGTAAGAACAAGAGCGGGAATCCTAAATGAGAGGGAACGTCCCTCGATTCTTTTAAGGAGTTCATCGAGAGGGAGAGTGATAAAGAAGTGAGTGAAAGGGGCCGAAAAAGGAAACGGGAAAGAGAGAGAAGGAGACACGATTTGAAAAGAGCTGAGAAAGTGGGAACATACGAGAGAGCGAGAGAGACAGCGAGAGAGAGAGAGAGGAAAAGGGGAAAGAAAACGACAGAGAAGAAGACAGATAGCGAGTGATTACTTGAGAATGAAGAATAGCGCTGCAAATGACATGCATGTCCACTTAAAACTGACGCAAGTAATCTCTTCTGCATTCTACATTCTAGCAGACATCCTTCGGAAACCGCGTCTGTACTACTCGAGAAGTTTCCAGTTGTTAAACTGGAAGAAGAGAGAGAGAGAGAGGGGAGAGAGAGAGAAAGAAAGAGAGTGAGAGAGAGAGAAATAGAGAGAGCAGTGAATGGAGAACAGTGTCAAGTTGAAGAGAAATTCGCCAAAACTTCATGGAAAAGACAATCTCAGAAGTGTGAACAAGCTCTGTTTCGTGACATGCCCGAATTAGTTGAGGAAACTTTACAATGGATGGATGGAAAGTGAGAAATAAGAGAGAGAGATACTGAAGAAATAAAGAGAGGAAAAAGACGATAACGAGAGAGAGTGAGAGAAAGAAAGAGAGGAATAGATAGTAAGAGGAAAGATAGAAAAGTGGTTTGCAAGAGTGGAGAGTGCAGCTACAATAGAGTGAACAGAGAAAGAGAGATAGTGAGAGGGAGAGAGAGAGAGAGAGAGAGAAAGCCATCAGACGACCGCCCGCTGTGCGTGTTGGCCATTCAGAATGACCACGGCAGTGCAAGTCTGCAAATCTGCCAGAATTCGATGTCGACAGCTAGTGGAAGGAGAAGAACTCGTAGCGAACTTCTCTTTTGCTTTAAATTTTTTTATTTTGGAAATTGAGCCGAATTCATCGCGCAAGGATTGTCTACGATGGATGTTCATTACAACGTTAGGGGGTGACCCCCTTTTCGGGGGTCGGAGAGAGCGAGAGAGAGAGAGAGAGAGTGCGAGAGAAGAGAAAGCGAGAGAGAGACAGAGATAAAGAGATAGAGAGCGAAGATTCATCGCCTGTTCGCTATCCCGCTGATGTTCGCATTCCCGTAGTCAGTCAGCTGCTAGGTGCCTTTCTCCCCTAACTCTTCTATAGTCTTTCCTCTCATCTTCATCTTCACCGTTCAGCTTCTTCTCAATGTATGATGGATCGATCTCTGCCCACTCCTGAGCGTGGGAGGCAAAAGAGAGGGGGAGAAAGGGAGAGAAGGTGGGAGGTGACTTTGGGAGCAGAGGTTATTGGAGAATGCTACTTCCGATCGCCTACTTTTCTTTCTTTCTCTCTCTCTCTCTTTATCTGTTTCGCAATCACAAACTATATTTCTCATCAACCACTTGACTCTCTTTTTCGAATATTTTCTCTTTTTCTGTCCCCATATCTCTTTCATCTCTCTCTTTTTCTCTCTCTTCTCTCTCTCTCTCGCTCTCTCCTCTTCATCAGTGACTCAGTACAGCAGAGACCATCTGGCATCATCAACCAGTGTCGGCTACAAAACCTCCGCTTGTCTCCCGTCCCCTCCCTTCCTCTCTTGCCTCATTTGCTCCTCTTCCCTCCATCGGGCACGATCGTATAATCCGTTCTGTCCCCGCTCTCGTACAACGCGGAAGCATTACAGCTTTCAAAGTCTTTTTTTTTCTCTTCGACTATCTCTTTCTCTCTCTTCTTCTTCCCCCTCTCTCTACTTCTTCTCCCTCTCTCTTCTCTCTCTCTCTTCTTTCTCTCATCCTTGCACATTTGCATTAACAGTATTGATAACATCAGCCGCCGCAGAAAGTTCTTCCAACCATCATTCCTCCCCCCATTTCCACATCCCATTCTTCCCCGCTATCAACACTTCGCATCAAGCGGGCACTTCTTCTACTTCTACTTCTCTTTATTATCTCTTTATCTCTCTCTCTCCTTTCTCGCCTTTCTCTCTCCTTTCTCTCTCCTCTCTTTCGTTCTCTCTCTCTCTCTCTCTCTCTCTCTCTTTCTTTTCAAGTAGTCTCGGCTTGTTTGTCTTCCGTTTGCTCTTCGTTCGCGCCCCTAAAGTGGAAGAGAGTTTCCTAACACCTTCACGCTTACTTACTCGTATCTTTTAGGCCTCTCCTTGCATACAGTCGCTTTTTACGATAAATAAAGAGATAAAATATAAGGATATACCTGGTTTTGTCTTTCCATTTCTATCAAAGCTTAATTTTTTTTTTTAGAATTATGAGGTAGAATATGACGTAATTTCATCTCTCACTATTCATCTTTCCACTTATCCTGTTGTCATTGCTCTTAGTTTGCAATCATTTTTCTTACCGTTGCAAAAATTTTTTTAAACTCTTGGCCAATCCCGTTTCCCGCCGCTTCTTCAGATTGGATTTGATTAAGAAAAAGTGTTCGAATGGCGTCGCCTGAAGGACTCTCGAGTTGTTGTAACATGCTCAGCTTTCAGCCTTTGACTTTTATCTTCTTTTTTTTTACTTCTTCTTTTTTTTCTTTCTCTGACTCTCTCTATCTCTCTCTCTCACTTTTCATCTCTCGTACTCTCTCTATCTTGATCTCTCTCTCTTTTTCTCTCTGTCCTCTCTGTCTCTCTGTCTCTTTCTCTCTTTGTCTAACCGGAAACATATTTTCAAAACATTTCCTCATATCGCCTCGCACATCGTTGCCGAGCCGTCATAGTGAAAACATCTAACAAATTAATAATAAAACTTTCTTTTGAGCGCGCCCTTCTCTTCTTCCACTCTTAGTCATGTCGACATTTAATCACAGCTCTTCCTACAATCGCACCTACGAAAAGAAGGTGTGAAAACATTTTTTTTTTCGTGTTGCAACATATTCGTACATACATACATATATGCTTAAGTTTTTGTTTTAAAAGCAAAGGAAAATATTTTTTTTACAATATTTTCTGAAATAAACGTATTGTTATGAGATCATGAACGTAATAAATTACCGTTGCAAAAAAATAGAGAAACTACAATAATAATAAATAATTCCTCCGCCAGGTTATCGAGGAGTCGCCTCGCGTTCGAATGTCCAGTCCCTTTTCCTCGTCCGCCCTTCCTTCGGGCATTCCAGTTTGTTTTTTTCATCTTGTTCTTTATCTATCTATCTCTCTCTCTCTCTCTCTCTCTGTTTCCGTCTAACTCTCCTTCTCCTATTCACCCTTATTCTCTCTCTCTAACGAAATTTTTATCTCCTTATATTTATTCTCCTTTCATTCTCCCATTTCACTCCTTTCTTTCTCCTTCTCTCTCTCTCTGTCTCTCTCTCTCTATATATATATATATACCTACACAATAATAATTGCTCTTTACATTATTCATAATTCCTGTCCACCCCTCAGGCGTCCTTCATCCCAGCCGGCTTCCCTTCCTCCGTCCTCTCGGGCGCCATTCCTTCGTCGTTCGCGAGCAGCTTCTCTTCTCTCTCCGTCACCGACGACTCCATCAACGTCACCCTCGACGTCAGCCAGTTCAAGCCGGACGATCTCACGGTTATTACACTCTTTTCCTTTTCGGCCAACACCAGTTCTTATCTTCCACCTCCTTTAAGGGTATTTCAGGAAAACCTATTAAAAATTGCCATAAAATATAGATTTTATACTTTGTTGATTTTTTCATTCATAAAAATAAATATGTGAGGAAAACAAATCCATTAACTTTTTTCAATCAGTGCACCTGGTGCTTTTCGGTGGCATATGAATTATAAAAGAAAACTTGCCGAGAAAATTCTCGATCTCAGCGTCATGCCGACATCATATGATGATTATAAACAATCAATGGTTTTACCAATGAGCAGAACTTCATTTATCAAATTTTCTTATTGTAAATATGTACGTATGTGTCTCGCTATCTCTACCACTATCTCTTGTCTCTCTCTATCCCATGTTTTCTCTCTCCCTCTTTCTCTCTCCCTCTTTCCCTCCCCCACTCTCTCCATCACTCTCATCTCTCTCTCTCTCTCTCTCTTTCTCTCCTATCTCTCTAGGTTTCCGTGATCGGACAGCAGATCGTGATCGAAGGCAAGCATGGCGAGAAGCAAGACGAGATCGGCACAATCGAGCGCAGCTTCACACGAAGAATCGCGCTGCCGAGGTGGACAAAAATTATACCAGAAATCGTTTTGCTTTGTTAATATATATTTATTTTTGTATACATTGTGTATATATTTATTATATATATATATATATATATTTTTTTTTAAAGAAATTTATACATTTTTAAAAGAAATGTCTAACGAATTATATATTTCTTCAGAGGCGTCCAGGCGGAGGCGGTGACTTCGAATCTGACTCCCGAAGGCCTCCTCACCATTGTCGCGCTGCCACCGAGACCCAAGGTTTTATTATATTTCCATTCGAATTTTAAATATTTTAATGAAAAAATAGAAAACTATTTTTTGGCTTAATTTTTATTGAAACAAGATACATACATATGTATGATGCATAAGCAGCGATATCTGAACATTTCCACTCACACCTGCATACCATGGAATCATCTGTCCATAAGCTGGCTGACAGAAATTTGTTCTCGACATCAAAAAAAGGATTCTCGAAAAAGTCGATGGACTGGTGCTTCCCATATTAGAATTATTCATTTTATAATACATAATACAAAATAGGAAAAAAACTGCATATATCAATATATCCGAGAAAAGTAAGGTCTATTTCGCAAAATTGAAGAATGCCTTTATATTTTTCTCCTTGGCAGGAGCACTCGCCGTCTCGCACGATTCCGATCAAGGTCGTCACGACGTCGGCGGCGCCTTCTCCGTCCACGGCCAAGCAGCCGACGCCCCCGCCCGCCGCCGCCAAGAATGGCAACTAATCGATACACTCTCCGAACATTGACTACCAATCAATCAATATACTGTCAATAGATAGTATCTTTAAAAAAATCAATCGATAATTACGACTTTTTCTCTCTCTCAATCCCATCTGATTTCCTACGATTATCTCGCCTGCATATATGTATGAGAATGCCATGACCGTAATTTCACGCCAAAACTACCCCGACACCACTTTCATTCTCTTCTTATATTTAAACATTTTCACAACGACAACCTGCACCTTCATTTGTGCGTTAGTATTTTTTTTTGCCATCCCAACAACATTGCTGATTTTCGTTTTCAAATGTTTCTTGTGCGATTCAAGCAAATTCTGAGGAGTGGTAGCATGGCAACTAAAATTGAAACATGCATACTTTTGCTCGCTTTACTGCCTGCCTTTTTCAATGCGTTCGCTCTCTCTCTCTCGCAATCTCTCTCTCCTCTCTCTTTCTCTCTCTCTCTGTCTCTCTCTTCCCCTCTCTCTTTCTCTCTCTCTCACTCTCTCTCTCTCTGTCCCCCATCTTTCTCTCTCTCTCTCCCTCTCTCACTTGTTCTCTGCTCGTTCTTGCAATGCACTATGAATTTCGCACTAGACGAATAAATTATTGAATGGAAGATTGCTTGGCACCTCAATGTCGGCTATTAAACGGTCGATAGGTAACCGGCGGGAAAAGGATAGAGCTAATGTCATGCTGCAAGAGAAGGGAGAAAGAATGAGAGAGAGAGAGAAAGAGAGAGAGAGAGAGAGCATGATAGAGAAAGAGGCTGAAAAAGAGAGAAACATTGAGAGAGAGAGATCTCTTTCTCTCTATGGAGAAAGGAGAAGGCACAAAAATTTCGCTTGCATGGACTCGCTATGATTTTTGTCCTCAGCTTAACAAACGCGCAAGTCCGTGGGCATGACAATGAAAGCTTGACGAGGAGGACGAGAGAAGAGAATTTAGAGGGAGAGAAAGAAAGAAAGGGAGAGTGGAAGAGAGCGGGAAGAGGGAGGCAAGAGAAGCAACGATGAGTACCATAAAGACTGATTGTGAGTGGACGAGAAGAATAGGAGAGAGAGATAGAGAAAGAGAGAGAGAAAGAGGAAAGAGAGTGAAAGAGAGAGAGAGAAAGAGAGAGAAGGGAGAAGGACTGATCGCGGAGGGTGGGGTAGGAGAGAACGGGTAAGAGATAATAATAAGGAGAGCGAGAGGGGAAGAGAGGGAGAGAGGAAGAGAGAGGAGAGAAAGCCATTGAGGAGAAAGAGCGCGGAAGGAAGAGGGTAAAGTTGAAAAGCAAAGGAATGGCTCATCCGAGAAATGATGATATCTCATGACGAGTCACATTCACATGTGTACATGGCATTTTCGATCCATCTTTGATTGCCTCGTCGTTGCTCTACCCAACGCTATCAGTTGATGCTTATTGTTAGAGAATTTTTTACGCAAAGAAAAAAACTTAATAATAAAATCAATTAATTTAATTTTATTATTATCCTTTTAATCAAGATTCACAATCTGTAAGCCATAATTCATCAACTGCTATCATAACGTTGCCATTCCAGACGCGCTAATAATGCAAAATATTTGCGAGTTTGTTCGGCTCGTAAAAGGCGGACCGTTTTAAATACCAGAATTTTTACGCGATATTTTCAATTATTTTCAAAACTGCATTTGTTTTAGCACTTCTCATTTTTCTTTCGTGGTTTGTGTTTTTTTGGCGGATTCTTGAGAGCTTTTAGTGCTACTAATTGTATTATGTGTTTCTGTGCTAGGCAGAGGTGTTCTTTACTCGTGTAAAGATGTCTTTCTTTTCGAAACAGCCAATATTTCATTTCTCATTTTTCGTTGTTGACTTCTGAACGCTGGCGGATTCTTGAGAGATTATGTTACTCACTTTACTCTGTCCATCTTGGCAAGGGCGGACGTGTATTTACTCTTGTGAAGAATGATATTCTATTCCTTCGCTTTCGCTCTTTTTTTTTGTAAAAGCTCATTCTGCTCTTTCTCTCTGTTGAAAGAGCCTATTCTCAGGATGCGTCACATTTTGTGTACACTTATGATTTCTCTACACTTTCTCTCCCACGCTAGCTCTCCCTACCTCCATCTCTCACCCCTCTCTCTCTCTCTCTCTCTCTCTCTCTCTCTTTTCCTCCCTCTTCTCATTCAGCCTGTGCCCTGGCGGCCCCGCGCGAGTGAGTGACTCACCTGGTGGAGCACCTGCGCCTGCCACTGCGTATCGGCGCAATTCTTGACGGGTATCTTTTCCATCTTGATTTCTTCGTTATTTATTCAGACTCGTTTGTAAACAATCTATTGATACAGAAAACTCCTTTTATCTTGTACTAGTTGCTTGAGCTTGAGTACTTAAGGAAATAGCAGTACTTCTATAAGGAAATAGCAGTACTCATGTGAGGGCGCCTAGGTGCTTTCCGGCATGCTTTTGCCAGCTAGGCTAGCCCACCTAGTTTAGCTGACGCACGAAAATTGAGAAGCAAAACGAGTTCTATCAATTATCTCAGTGCCGGGGGGCTGTGTCGATCGCTTCTTATGATATCCCGATCATGCAATACTTTTCATGTTTGGTGAAAGGAAAACAAATTCTAAGCATAAGGCCCCATATTTTAGTGTCTTGCGACATGTCCTACTGTAATGTCCTCGTCAGAGAGTACCGTACTATCTTCAGGGTACGGTAGCCTGCGGCGCCCCAAGATGACGACGAGTCCGACGGCGGCTGGCGTATTGCTGTTCGTCTCGGCAGCCGCGGCCGCCGCCTGTCCCTGGTACTACCGTACCCCGAAGGGCCTCCTCGCCATCCACTTTGCACTCGTCAACTTTGCCTGCTCCAGCAATGGTTGGTGCGCGCCGGCTCTTTGTGATATTTCGGCTTCCCCAGCCACACTTTTATTGTTCTTTCGAAAACTTGTCCTTTTTTTTTGCATTCTTTTAAATCATTTTCATTTTTGACACTATTCTGTTTTGAAATGACAATAAAAGAAAATCTTGAAAATATCCTCAAAAATTGCTTATTGTCACAGTATAATCAGGTCATTAGTGAGTGTCCTGGTGTTTTTTTCAAATTATTATTTCTAAACACCTGGTGTACTTTCTAGAATGGCCTCGGGACGCCGTGTCGTCGTGCCCCTTGGTGTGCGTGGCGGCCGTGCTTCTCCTTGCCGAGGCTCTCTGGACGGTCGGCGAGGCGGAGAAGCGGCTGCTGCACGCGTGGGAAGCAGTGGCAGGCGCACTCGCACTCTTCACTCTCGACACCACACTCGTGGTTAGAGGGGAGAGAGATGGAGGGAGAAAAAGAGAAAGGAAGAGAGTCTAG
Organism: Allodiplogaster sudhausi; assembly: GCA_945643635.1. Lineage (NCBI taxonomy): Eukaryota > Metazoa > Nematoda > Chromadorea > Rhabditida > Diplogasteridae > Allodiplogaster > Allodiplogaster sudhausi. The sequence goes on from CALZFC010000354.1 coordinate 2,951,294, forward strand.
GACAGAGTGAGAAAGGAAGAGAGTTAGAAAGAGACAGAAAAGACGAGTTTGAGAAAGAGAGAGAGAGAGAGGAAGGTAGTGTTGAGAAAGGGAAATAAAGGATGAGAATATTATGAGCGTGAGAGAGGTGCCATAGAAAGACAGAAATACGAAAGAGAGAGAGAGAGAGAGAGAGAGAGTGTGTGAATGGTAATCAGAGAAGTGGATATCTCATGGAAAGTATGAAATGAATTTTGAAGAATAGGAAGCCCGAAACACACCATTTAAAGTGTTGCCGCAACACCTTATCCGTGTTTGTTGCGATCTCTCTCACTCTCTCCCTCTCTCTCTCTCTATCATATTCCTCTCTTTTCCTTTCTCTCTCTCTCTCTCTCTCTCTCTCTCCCTATCATAAACTTGAATACTGTTAACACTTCTTCCCCTGTGCAGAGTCTCCTGCTGCCTCTCGCCCCTCTCGAGCTCGGCCTGATCCTGCTCTTCTCACTCCTCCTGCTCACTGCTGCCTCTTTCGCTGTGCCTAATCTTGAGAGAAGCTGCAAGGTACGCTGAAAAAGAAAAGTAGTGCCAACTTCTAAATCCCAGCTCCAAAGAAAGGCTACGAAACTGAAAACAAACAACGAAAGTCCCCCAGTAACCACTCGCTCAACTTCTAGAACTGAAATGAAAAAAAAAACACTTTGGATTTCGAAACGGATATATAATAAGTGAATTGCAAATCCTTAATGTTGGCCTGTAAATATCGCGTATTTTAAATGAAACCCATCTGGAATTGAACGGGAGGACTTCATATTGAATATATATTCAATGATATTCCATCCGACTGTGCGATCAATTTATGAATATTAGTTATTAGTTTTAATTGTACTTATTATTATTTATGGCTCGTACCCTTTAAAATATATGCATAAAATTATTGGTAATTATTTAAAAACAAAAAAAGAACTTTATATTCATTCCATTCCAGTCGCTGCTGCAGCTGAACTCCTCCGACATGTCCGTGGATCCGCGTCAGCCTCTCGGCAGCTTTGGCCATGGCTGCATCGGAGTCGTACATCTTGCCGCCATTGCCATCATTACTGCTGTCCAGGTTAACGCGATTCTTTTTTTCAGTTTTTTTTATTTATTTTAAATTTCACTATAATTATTTATTTCGTTATTTACTATTTATTGCTATCGCTAGTTGCTTAATACTGTTTCCGCATCGTGATTATTTTTTATTATTTTACATTACCGTAACCTGGTCGCAATAGTGCCACATTTCTTGGGACTAAACAATTAATATCTAGAAGTATTTTGATTCAAGTGGATCTTCTTTAATTATAGTGCCATTAAAAATAACATTTTAGTGCGGGTTACTGTGGCTGCCGGCCGGCGGTGTCTGCGATTCGGCTCTCTACATTATCCGCTCTCTCGGTTCACTCTCCATGCTCTTCGTGCCGGCCAACTTTGGCGGCTTCATACAGGTCAGCGTGGAACTTTAACTTAAAACAAATTACCAAGATATTTTGAGTTTAGAAATATATTTTTTTATACTACTCATTTGATTACAAATATTCATTATTTTAGTGTGAAAAAAATGCTGGAAAAAAAAGAAAAAAAGTTACCCTAAAAAACACACAGGTGATTTTCGTGGCAGCGGTTAGCATTTATTGTTACACAATCGCTACCCCTTGATTCTTCGCTAGATCAGTTAGTTAGTCAGTGTGCATTTGCATGATGGGATGCTATTAATAATAATAGATAATATTAACATATAAATAATGTTCTCGATATTAGAATAATTTTCCTCGGTATTTTAAGGCGGTAAAGCGCACGGGGCGCGCGTGCGGCTCGCGATTTGCGCAGCCGGACAAATCGAAGGGGGACAAGATCCCTCCTCTTGAAGAAGACGAAGAAAAAGAAGACTCGCCGCCCCGACTCGTCGATCAGAACGGCGAACTCTCACTGGCACAATGACGGCTACGTACCCGAAGCACGAGATACCGTAATCGTAGCCATTCCACCAGTTAGGATACTGTAGGTCTTTACCCACCATCAGAGAGCAGCTTTACCTCTTCGTAGGATAGGAAAAGCAAATTAATTTATAGGATTTTTATATTTATTTAATCGTCATAGATTTTCCCCGTGAATTTTAGACGCAATCACTTTATTTGGATACGAATATATTCCGGTAGCCTTGTTGTAAGCAGAGGTGTAAACGGGCCCAAAATTTTTGGGCCAGCCCTAAGTCTCGGCCCGGTCCGGCCCGTGGGCCCGTTTGAGCCCGATTTTCAAAAAAAGTCCAACGAGTTACAATGTGTTTTGAAATTCAAAATTTTTCATGCTCGTGCTACGAACATTCATTTTTATGTATAGAAGTAAGACTTTTAGGGGGAAAAATGAACAAATGAAGAAAGTTCTGCACTTATTAATGCCACCAGTCGTTCGGACTGGACGAAATTTTGTGGTTATCGGGCCTGCGGGCCGGCCCAACGTTTCTTGGGCCGGCCCGCAGGCCCGATTGGGCCCGATAACCACAAAATCCCGGCCCGGGCCCTTGGGAAATTGGGCCGGCCCATTTACACCTCTGGTTGTAAGGCATTCCTAGGCTTTTTCAACTTGTTATTTGGAGGAAAATAAAAGGGTTTGCTATGCTTGCTTTGTACTATTATTTACTAATTCCGTATTTTCACCATACGACCTTCTTTCTCACCACGCACCCATCTCTTGTAATAACCGGGCCATATTTGGTATGAGCTTGTATGTCATGATGTCCTTCAATGTCTTCTCTCTCTCTCTCTCTCTCTCTCTCTCTGTCGTATCTCTCTAGCTCGATCTGCGATATCTAATCCATTTCCAAAGTATGGGTAAGTGAGGTTGCGTAGATATGTCACGTTATACCTAATATTTATTTGCTAGGAAAATTTTTTCACTGAAACACACATGAGCTTGTTCAATTTAAAGCGAATTAATAAATAGGTTTTCTTGTGTCGAATTATATCATGCCATTTGCGCACACGTAACAAATTGATAAATAAATATAAGCATGGGAATGGGTGACACCAAAAGGAGAACCAAGTGATGCTATACAACCGAAATAGGAGCCTAGGTTCTGGGTATGGGCAACACCAAGAAGCGGAGCAGTGATACGATAACACCGAAATTCCGGCCTAAGACCTGGTGTGCCTGGACGACTCGTGACGATCAAAGGGATCGACAAAGTCGATGGTGTCGGGTAGGTGACGGTCTTCCAGCCACTTCTCGCGAGATACCGAACGGGCAGCGAGCGTCTCTTGCAGAGTCGCGAACATACTTCCTGCAGAGAGAGAGAGAGAGAGAGAGCGCGAGAGAAGAGAGAGAGAGAAATGAAAAGAGCGAGAGAAGAGATAGGGAGGCGAGAGAGAAATTGAGATTCAAAGGAACAATAGAGAGAGAGAGAGTGGTGATAGAAAAAAAAGAGAGAGAAAAAGAGAGATTAAGATGGTCTGCGTTAACGAGACAGGAAGTGGAGAGAAAAGAAGAAAGATAGAGATAGAAAGTAAGAGATACAAGAGAAGAGAAGGTAGAGAGAGAAAATATATTTGAGTCACCGGCAATTTAATGCCACTAATCCCTTGATAAATCGAAAAGAAAAACCTCTGAGAACAAGCCTTTTAATAAAATAACACATTAAAAAAAGAAGAATTCTTTTAACCTCCAAGCCATGACGTGAAGAGCTCAAAGTGCGTCTTGTCGAATCTGTAGAACTTCACTTCATCCGCAGTCTTCAGGCCGCGCACCTCGGCAAGGCGGACGAGTTCAGCCTAGAAGGGACGCGGTTATTACATCCTTTTATTTCACTCTTTAAATGTAAGAAATACAACTGATTCCTTTAATGTACATATTAAATATAAATTAAAATATATAAAAAAGGTGTTTAAAAATAAATAACAACCTTCAATCTCGGCAGAAGCCCAGGCAGCAACGCACCGCCGCCAACGATGAGAAGACGGGAGAAGAGCTTACGGCGAAGGTCGAGGGGACACTGAATTGAGTGCAAATTAAATTATATTAATTAATATGAGCCTATTGAATAATGAAGATTAAATGGAGCTCATTAAGTGGAGCTCATTAAATGGAGCTCATTACTAAAGCATATAAATTAAATTGAGCTAATTAAATTAAATAACAAATTAAGCCCATTAAATTATATAAATTAATGACAAAAAAAAAGAAACCCTAGCAATAATGGCGTGGATAAGCTCGGGAAGCGAGGGCTCGTCATCTGTCTCGCCCTCGAAGAGCACTTCGCAGGCGGTTTCTCTGAAATTTTTTTTATTAGTTTCAAAATCGTGATTTTTCTCTCTCTCTCTCTTTTAACTAACCAGTCATTATATAACCCATACAACAAGTGTTAATTAATTAATTTTCTTTTTAATAATTTAACCTGATGTGAAAGAATATTGGAATTTTGAAAGCAAAAAAACCTCACCTGACTATTCCAGGGACGACAAGGGATTCAGCGCCGAGTGGGAATTCCACGTCCGGCGTGGCGGGCGAGGGCTGCTCCCCACGGTGGAGAGCGTCTGCTCGGGACAGCGGAGACACGAAGAGAGTTCTGATGACGAGAGAGAGAGAGAGAGAAAGAGAGAGAGAGTAAGAGAGAGAGAGAGTAGGACAGAGAGAGAGAGTAAGAGAGAGAGTAGAGAGAGAGAGAGATATTGCATTGGAATGGAGACATTCCTGCCACGTATCTACCTATTCCTGCTTACTTCTCTCGATGCAGTCCTCTTGTCAGTGTGTCTACACAGATAGCTCTGTTCATCTTTTTATTCCTCTAAGCATTCCCTTTCCCCTTCTCTATCTCTTGTTCTCTTTCTCTCTCCCTCTCTCTCACACTTTCTCTGCCTCTTCCAACCTGACGACAATGTCCTCAATGAGGTCGTTCTGTTCGATGGCATGCCAGTCTCCCCTCTGAATCTGCCTGCTCGCTCCCTCAAAGTCGACAATTCTCGCGTGCTCTTCCAGCAGCTTCCTCACTCGCTCCTCCACTGCTCGAATTCCCTTCGGCACTGCCTCCCACAGCGAGAGCATCGTGATTCCCTCGGCCACCTGGTAAGAGAAATAAATAAAAATCGATACTTACGTCCCTAAAGCAAATACATTTATTAAATAACTATTGTAAACAAAAAATTAATTGTCTTTTTCACAACACAACTCTGATTGCTGTAGCTATTTTCAAAGAATAAATTTATTGTGCCAACAAATTAACAAATTTTTAAACAACCTTTCCAAACATTTTTATCCCAGGAAGCCTTATTTCAAAATGAGCATAGAACCTGAATAAACACCTGCTATCCAGAACAATAAATAGAAGGAAATAATAATAAAGATAATATATTAACCGGCATTGCCACCACTTCCTTGTAGCCGATGTCAATTACCAGCGCGGTGGGCGTATTGAATGGGAAAGTTGCGAGGAGGTGGGAGGGAGCAAAGAGCACCTGGAAATTATTCTTCTTATTGTTATTCTTATTTCTTATTATTACTTATTACTCTTATTAATATTTATAATAATAATTATTATTATCATGCTTGCTTTTTGGCTTTCCTCGTCAACGTTTTCATCGGCGGACTTTGCAAATACATAGGTGGTTCAAAATCTAAAAAAATATTTAGGTTGAGACGAGGAAATAGGCTTTCAGATGGAGAAGGGGGGAGGGGAGTTTATACAGACACTCAATAAAACTGCTCCGTTCTTGGATCAAAATCGTGATGTGAATCCAGGGAGCCTTTCTGCTCTCTTTATTTCCCTTCCTCGCTCTTTGATTATGATTATGATCATGCTTCTCTTACCGATGGCGCGTCCAGCATCTCGAGGAGACAAGTGCACAGGGCGCGGCGGGTGCGAGTCGGGCAGAGCAGCGACTCCACCACGATGACACGACGCTCACGAGGCATTGAGAGGAGATGGCTGGAGAGAGACAGAGAGAGAGAGAGAGAGAGAGAGAGAGAGAGATAGAGAGGTTGGGGAGAGAGAGATAGAAGATAAAGAGAAGAGGGAGTGAGAGGGGAGAGAAAGAGAGAGAGGAATGGAGAGAGAAAACAGAGCCTAGTGCGATAGGAAGGCATCGCAAACTAATTCTTAAAAGAGAGAGGTGAATAGTGGTTTGTTATAGTTCTTATAGCTGGGAAGATGAGAGAGATATAATGGTAAGGAGACAGGATACCACTACTTAACAAAAAAAAAGAAGAATGGGGAAGGGATTAAGGAAACTATATTTCTATTTGTTTTCGAATTCAAAAGGAATCAATGTTGATCGACATTTCAAACACTTACATGTAGTAGATATGCTTGAGGAAGCGGAAGAGTGGCCGTAGGCTCTCCTTCTTCGTCTCGTCCGCGCCGTTGAAGAAGTCACGGCGCGTCACGAGCAGCTCGTCGATGTGCTCGGTGCGGATGATCGCGCGTGGCGAGAACTCGCCCGCGAAGCCACATCTCAAAAACATGCCGAATGTAGGGAGCGGTGTCATGGAATTATTTGGTAAAATCATTCATATTAGTAGAAATTGGAAAATGGTGACTGGAAGGAAGTACGAAAAATCAGATCAACAAGAAAGCATGAAGAAGAAAATCATACCTAGAATAGGCTAAGGATCTGATGATATTACAGCTTAGCTAAGAGGATAATTAATAAAACTCCACAAAATGGGAAGAAAACAAAATCTGTACTTGGTGAGTTTTTCGCCAATTTCGATGACAACAGCCGGCTTGTTCATGTCGATGCTGGTGAGGCCGTGCGAGAGCGAGATGGGCGTGGTGGTCGACATGGAGGAGAGCGTGCGGCGAGTGGCGGTCGAGCCGGAGCGAGAGTACGCCGGACGCGGGATGGCGCCAGCGACGACGGCGCTCACCGCGGAGCTCTCCGTGCCGGAATGGGACATCTGCTCAAAACAATGAAAGGAACACGTCGTTTGAATATCTTCGAACAAGTAGGGGTCATCTCAGCTATTCAAGAAATCATTATCACCGAGGAAACAATGATGAATAAAGGAAAAGTGAAGAAGGGGAAAAAAAACAAGGAAGATGAAGAAAGATTTCGCAGCAAGCAGTGTCCTTGTTCTATGCAATCCGTAAAATAGTATAATATTTTCTATAATTCACTAACGAAAACGGATATAGCGACACAATAATTATTGTTTTTACGTGTTTGTGATGATGGATGTAATGTTAGCAGTATTTTTAAAAGGTTTTTTATAAAGTATTCCTTTTAGATATTCTTTTGTACCAAATTGACGATATTAGAAGATTGTTGAAGTGAACGAAAAACAATTCAATCGTTCGTGGTGTGAATGAATAATTTGTTATGCTGGCGTTCTGCCAATGCTGTGACTAATTCAGAGCATTTTGTCTGGACAGTTGTTCGTGTTCCTTTTGTTAGCAACGTTTCTTCATGGTCTGTCTTTGTCTCGCGTTTAATTCCCTTCATTCTTTGGGCCTCACAAGTCTTTTGTCGCCGTTTCGTGAGGCACTTTTTGTTTTGTTTTCGAGAGTACAAACGAATAGTAATTCATGTTATTTTGTCTTACTTTCAGAGCGGCTCTGCCGCCCGGCGCTTCTCGACCATGGTGTACAGCCTCGATCCGGCGCAGGCGAAGATTGCCGAGAAGCTGATCATCCTCAATGATAGAGCGATTGGCATGCTCACCCGTGTCAACTACATTAAGGCTTGTTTTGTTGGCATTTCGTTCAAATGTTAAATAAAAAAATTGTAAATTTTAGAACGAAACTTTGTGCATTTTGCACGCAATCGTGCTGATTTCGCCTGAAGTTACGATTGTTTTGACTGTGGAATACTGGGGCTAGATTGCCCGATTGAACATGCTCATATATCTTTTGAGTAATGAGGAATCATGTGGCCATATATTCTCCTCTTTCCATTAGTATTTTTATTGTATTTCTGTCATATTTTTTGCGTAAAATTTATATGCAAAATTCTACCCACTTTATTTCAAAAGATTTAATTTTTGTTCCTTGTTTACAACTCGGACAAATGATTTGACTCAAAGCTCTGTTCAGAAGCGACGCAATGATGCCCGCCTTGCCTTCTTGCATGACAAGCAGCTCGAGTCTGCTGTCAAGCACATCGCACGCAAGTTTCCCGTCATTGACACGCGAAACAATTCGGTGGGCATTTTCATATTTATCATCCTTTCTTGCGTCTTTGTCGTGGCATTATTATTATATATATATTTTTTTCCAGCTTTCTTATTTCCTTTCATTCGTTTTTCTTTTCATTGTAGTTTTGATTTATTCCAAAAGACAATAATTTAGAATAAGCAAATTGCTGATGTGATTGCTGATCAATCTGAGTGTTGCTTACATTTGGTCTTAAAACGAGTATTTCATAACCGCTTCCTTTCTTTGTAGTCGACGTTCAGTCACGTGAACATCATCAAGGAAGAGATCATCACCAAGCTCCTGCCCGACTACCACACCTTTGTTGACGTCCTCGACCTCAAGGATCACGTCATGCAGCTTCTCACTCTCATGGACGCGTGCCAGTGTCAACTTGACATTGTTTGTTATCTACTTCTTTATTGATATCCTAGCCGGGTCAAAGAGAAGTGAATACAAAAGTAGTGTGCACATAGAAAGCTACTTTTTTCTTATATTGGAAAAGTATTTATCAAATTGGCACTTTATATCAAATAATAGCCAAAAAAAGTCGGACTAAAAATGAATAGCATGAAGGGTTCGGTTTCTTGTATAATTTCTGAGGAATTATGGCTAAATCGAATTCCTATCACGTTTCCGGTTATTTTTTTCATTGACGAGTTTCGAGTTCTCACATGTTCCATTTATCTGCAGTGCCTGAACTTCGAGCTGACGACCGCCTATCTCAATCTCGTGTCCAATCTCATCTCACTAATGTGGCTGCTTTCTCGCGTTGAAGATCGAAAGGTTAATTAATGTCTCCTTGTCTAAAAACTTTTCAAAGAAATGGTGTTTAACTTATCTGTTCCTAAAATGACAAGCTTTAGATTTAACCCCATAATTCTTGCTGATTGTAAAGCTATGTTAGTGCGGAATAGGGGGTTTCTTTTTCGAGATCAGAATAAAACCCTTATTTTGAAGATTCTGCTCGGCCTATTCAATGTCGCGCACGACCTATCGAGTGGCCAGAGCGAACCCTCCTACCCTCGACTCGGACAAATGATTCTCGACTACGATAATCCGTTCAAGAAGCTCGCAGAAGACTTTGGTCCCTTGAATAGGGTACTGTAATTTTTCATCTTATTTTTTTTTCTTATTCGCTCTATTTTTTATTTATTTATTTGAACGATGGAATAAGAAGAATATTCCTTCCTTTTTCTTTCTATTATTATTTGTTCGATAGAATAAAAAGAGGAATGCTTTTATTTTTACTATATTTTTTTATTTATTTAATTGATCGATGGAATAAGAATCATTCTTTGATCGATAGAATAAGAAGAATAATGCCTTCCTCTTCCAGCTTATCCTCGCCGGGCTCACGTCGCTCTCTCCTGTCTACGTCAGAAGGAATGTGACAGCGGAGACTTGGCGCTCTTATCATGTCAGTTTTTGAGATTTATCTATTAATATTTATATTACCCCATTAATATTTCTATACTTTATACAAGCAAAGAATAAATCATGAAAGACTTGTATATATATTTTTTCTTCATTTTTAGATCCTCTCGCTGACCGCCACTCCCCAACAGATCTGTTTCGCTGCTCAGACAGAAACGGTGAGTTTACTCGCGTCGGCGGTGTACTGTATTATTTGCTTTCTTGTTATTTATTTATTCATACATCGTTAAGATGTGACTACATTAAAAATAATCAATAGAAAAATGGCTAGTCAGCAACTGTGATGAATGGGGAAAGGGAAAGGGCAGCCGTTATTTGAGCGTCTAAATGTCAGCAATACTAGGAATCATCTTGTGTTCTTCGAGAAAAAAAATGAGTGTCACAAAACTTATAATTTCGCAGATCGACTGCGAGTACTTATCCCTGGATGTGATGGATCGATGGATAATTTGTTAGTCTTCTAAAGGACATTGAAAATCAATAATATCTTTCTTTTTCTTTCGCATTATGAATCGCATCCTTGTGGGGAATTTTCATGTCGTAACTCCCCTATGCTTCATTTTTGCATAACTTTTTGCGATGCCGTAAAAGAAATTACTATGCCATTATACTCCGGTTCTGCAAAGCAATTTTTTGTTATTTATGTTATGGATATGGATAGTACGGTATATATACTATATCTACAGTAATGATTGTGATTTATACGATCGAAAATGCAGTATATATATATGTACTGTATCTACAGTATGCGTGCTGTGCTGCCCGAGCCCTCTTCTCTCCGACCCGACCGTTTCCCGTCTGTGGCAGCAAGCCGTGCAGATGAGTCTCTGTCTGCGCATCTTCCGCGACGAGACTCTTCACGTGCACACAACGGCCGCCGCTGTCTTCGAGGGCAACAAGCAGCTGCAGAAGAGGGCAGGCGAGTTGAAGGAGTTCCTGAGTAATGCGCAGCAGGAGAGGTCAGCGAAGCACTTTTGGAGTTTTGTTTTCATATTTTTTTTATTTTGTAAAAAATATATATAGTCGTGTAATTACTACTCCTTTTTCTTATTTTGTCTGATTTAAAACGAGAAAATACAGAACGTTACCGTTTTTTTTAAAGTATAGTGAAAACATGATTTATTTGATTATTTTACAGTGTTAACGTGGTGCTCATATAGGCTATGATTTATTATTTTTCTATTTATTTTTCCGTCGTTTCGATTATCAATCTTATCCTTTATAGTCTTCTGGTGCACATGGAACGTCGCCGCTATCTTCGTGGTGCACTTCGTGAACTGGTCATCCTCATTAAGGACCAGCCCGGCCTGCTTGGCCCGAAAGTACTCTTCGTCTGGATGGCTCTCTCTTTCAGCAGAGATGAGGTAATGTTTCCTTGTTAGGAAGGATTGTTTTTTCTTCTGGTTAATTAATGCCACCAAAACACTTTGAAGCCGGTACCCGTAGGTTTTATCTTGACCGAATTATTAATCATGCCACGAATTGGGAACTTCATGTTTAAGATGATTGGCTGCTTTCAATATTATTGATAATCGGAAAAGAAAGCTACTAAACTGTGGCAGCTCGATAGGACAGACTGCTTGTTCTCCTAGAAATGCTATGTGCGAGGAGAGTTATAAGAGTTCGAAGCGGTTTTGGAAATGAAAGTTCACATATCTTGCTATTCTTTAGGACAGAATAGTGTTCTTTACATATATAAAATAAATTTTCAGTAGAGGTGAGGTTAATATTTTCTTTTGAAGGTAGTTTTTTCCGGGTCAATATAAAACAATTAATTCGCACCGAGATGTGGAAGTCCGTACCCCGTGGTTTTATGCTGCCGGATTTCTTAATCACGCAACGAGTAGAGCTACATATGTTTTGTGTTCTCTGAGTATTGTCACCGAATAATGAAAAATCGATCTCACAATCAGCTCATTGTTAGTAGTTGGAATTAAGCTCATTGTCAGATTTCTTGCTATTCATTAAGAAGAAATAGTAGGACTCAGTGAAGAAATGTATGCTTCTTGGGAAAACTGGCTGACCACGAGATAGGGGACTTGTGGCCACGGAAAGAATTTATATAGAATATAGAATATGAATGTACAAATAGAATTTATAAAGTAGAAATAAAATTTATACTTGAACATGCGAATTGGAACTTCGGAATCTGGGTTGGGTATGGCTTCAGGAAGACGCAAACTTAAGGTGATTGCGTAAAATAGACGGCACCTTCTTAACCCTTGTCGGACATTTCTCCATTCAGAGTATAGTGTATAAATCGTCTTTACATATATGAAACATGCATTCTTGCTTAAAATCCCCACTTAGAATTTTCGCACACATGTTCGATTTGCAGGTTGCCTGGCTTCTACGACATGTTGAGAATTGGCCAACGTCGTCTAAGAAGAATGCGGTGTGTTTTCTAAGTATCTATTTCTTTACAAAGAAAAAAAAATGTAAAATAAAAAATTTTGAAGTAATAAACCATCCCTAGAAAGAATCGAAAGAATATCTTAAGCTTCATGAAAATTTCCTATGCTGTTAGGTGGTCCCTTCAGCGCCGGTTTTGCGCTGTAAATTATAAAATAATAGTTTAAACAGAGAATCCTCTTGGATACTTGGACGGAAAGACTATATTACAATATTTTAAATTTTAATTTAGCATTAAAATAAATTTAGGTCCGACCAGAGGACGTTGTGGACCGGCAGCTGCCCGAGCTTCTTCATCATATGCTCGAGCTACGCGAGCTCGTCTCTACTCATGAACGAGTCATCCAGAACTACTACACACAGGTAACAGCGCATTTAAGGAAGTCGATTTTTAAAACGTTCATTTCTTAATGATAATAGTAAAACAATAATAATAATAATAAAAACTTTAATTACGCGCTTTCTACCCTGACTTATGGTTAGAAACCAGAAGGAATTTCTTGAAGCCCTGGTAGGTCGAAGTGTTTAATGATTGCAATTGTTCTATTGTTTCTGCTATACAACAGGAAATTGGCCTTTGCATTTCTAGTACGTCACCAACTACGATTGTTTCGTCACAAGAGAAGTCGCTTCGACGCTCAAGGGATTATCCGAGGAGGAGGTGGGTCACGCATCTCGTCTTTTTTTTTCAACAACCTTAATATTATGTTTGTATCACTTTTGGGAATAATAATATTATTTTATAATAACAAAATTGAAAGTATTACTTAATTTAATTAATGTTCTTTAAGGCCACCGTCCTCTCGGACATGATCCAGGACATTGAGACGCTGAATTCGGAGACGAGATTGGATGGCATCCGACTCGACTGGTTCCGTCTTCAGGTAGGGAAAATTCTATAATTTTTCAATCATTTAATTCATTTTTTTTACTGCATTCAACTTTTTTCTTAAAGAATTTAGTTTGCATTCGTAAACCTCACACTTTTCCGTAGAGAATTTGACGATGTATTTTCTTGAAATTAAAAGATTTTAACTGTTTGCTAGAGTCAGAAATAAAAGTTTGATCATGTGAAATTAAAGTTATGGGATTAAAAAAATAATTTGTAAATGAAACTTTTGGCATTTTGGATTAACCATAAGTTACCAAATTGTCACAGGCTCGCTGGAGCATGAGCTCGTCGACCTTCTCTCTGATGTCGAACAAGAAGCTGGCCGTGTACTTGAATGCAACGTGCTTCCACATCAACATGATAGACGGGATCCAGAACATGCTCAAGACAACCAGCGATCTCTCGCTCTACTGGTCAGGAGAGGAATAGACAGAGAGAGAGATAGATAAGTGAGAGAGAGAGTGAAAGAGAGATAGACACAGAGAGAGGTGAGAGAGAGAGAGAGTGGAAGAGAGAGAGGAAGAGAGAGAGTTGAGAGGGACATTGATGAAAGAGAGAGAGAGAGAGAGAGACAGAGAGAGAGTTGAGAGGGACATGGAGAAAGAGAAAGAGCATTCCAGTTTCTACCCCGGCCAGCTGGAGTCGCAGTGGAAGGCGTGTCTGGAGCTGCCCGTTCAGTGTCGTCACGCACTGAGCTTCGCTCGCATCGCCTCCCACTTCCCTGACGCCGTCCATCAAATGTGTCCAGAGGAAGAGAAGGAGATTGTCTCGAGGGTTCGCCCTTTTAGCTCTCATACCTCTCATTATTAAAAAGAAACTATTTCTATAACTTGCTTTTTTGTTAGCGTATTAGGATATTTAAAACAAGAACTATTTGGGACCCTTCTGTTTATAAAGTGTATCATTTAGATTTAAAAAATTTTGATTGATTAAAAAATTTAAATCATTAAAATTTTAATTTTCTTGTATGTTATGCATCATTAAAATGGTAATGGTAATTTTCATATATTATCTTTTTTGTAATGATTAAAATTGTAATATATCTTTTTAGGCCGTTACGACGTGCCATGCAGTGCTGGAGAATGTCGCGCACGTCACGATGACCGTGCTGTCGACGCTGTGCGAGTACGAACTCAGACTCACCGAGCAGACTGCACCTTCGAGGGTCTCGGAGAGAATCGCGCATCAGGTAATCGGCTACCATGATTATTGGTCCAATGATCCTTGATTTGGGCCACGCAACTATAATAAGTTTAGATTAGATATTAATATTAAAATGAATATTTTCATTAAAATTTTGTCATTTTTATTAGTAGAATTTGATGTCGCAGAGCGTCACTGTATTTCATCATGCATAATTGAATTTGTCGTTAAAGGCGATTTGTTTTTTGTTGCTAAGAAAGAGGTCTCCGTAAGATCAGCAAGGGAAATTTAGCGGGGAATTGGTATTCATGGCATTGCGATCTATTCCTGGCTTGGAAAAAATGCTTCCCAACCATACCCGGTGGTTTTATGCTGCTTGAAGCATTAATCCAGCAACGAGCAGCAACGAATCTGATATCAGCGTCGTCATTGTGCTTTATGAATTCTCGCTAGTTGTATGGGATTAAAGTAGACTAATAGTATTCTTAAGTTCCCTTCAAATATGTATTGTAGATGGCGAACGCGGTGCGCGTGAAGAGCGGCAAGCAGCCGGCGGCCATTCCGGCTGCCGATCTCGTCCACGCAGGCTTCGAGAGCCAGCGAGCAGATCGGATGCAGCTCACTCTCCCGGACAAACTGCATACCAATCTGGGTTAGCTACTCTCTCTCTCTCTTTCTCTTTCTCTCTTTCTATCTCTCTCTCCCCTCTCGTTCTCTCTCGCTCTCTCCCCTCTCATTCTCTCTCGCTCTATCTCTATTTGTCTCTCCTCTCGTTCTCTCTCGCTCTCTCTCTCTTTTCAACCTTCTTCTCTACCTATATATATATATATATATATCTCCCTTTCTACCTCTCTGTTTCTCCTTCCCCTTCCTCTCTCTCTCGCTCTATCCCTCCCTCTCTGCTCTTCCAGTCGAGCTCTGCCTTGCCATCGGAGGAGTGCCGGGCATCGTAGTGGCCGATCGACTCTTCCGGCCTCGGGAATATTTGTCCAAGGCAAGTCATTTTTATGCTGAATTTATTATATCTTCATAAATAATTTTTTTAAATATTGCCCTCAAAATAGACTGAATAGTTTAATAAAATGAATAAAAGACAAAAGTATAATTGTGAGAATTAATGTTTTATTCGATTCAGGCCGTGGATGAGCACTTCCCTAAACTTATTGTCACTGCAGTCGGTTCGACGATTCCTCCGGTATGCATGAATCAGGCATTAACTAAAACAGCTGTCTTTGTACTAGCAACATTTTTTTTGATCTTTGACCTTTCTCTTTATCAAAAATTTGATTAGAAGACTATTAATAAAAGTATCCATACGACCTCTCAATTATCCTATTAATATGAAAAGCTTTAGTTGTTCCCATAGATGAGAAATGCTTGGAATTCCATACCCGGTGGTTTTATTTTGGCCGAAATATACATCACGCAGCGAGTAGGGTTAAATACTCGATCACTCGAATTATGCAAGGAACTTATAAAAAAAGAACTGTCATATTTCGATTGGACAAAATGTAGTCGCCTAGAAAAGTTATGCGAAAAGAGAGTTATGATAGTTCGAAGTTGAAATGAAAGCTGGCTATTAATTAGGAAGCAACGGCTGGAACTTTAATCTTTCAAATATGTTAGTGTGCTTTTCTGTAGTTGTTCGCTTACTTAGATGAGCGCGCGCATTTACATGTTTCTTCATTTCTTTTCCTTTCTCTTTTCAATATCTCCGGCTAAAGTAGGAGAGACCTGCGGAGAGAGAGAGAGAGAGAGAGAGAGAGAGAGAGAGCTAGTCCTTTAATTTGTTTTTCGCACTCGATGGGAATTTCGAAAAGAGACAACGGAGTAGTAATCAAATTTTCCAATATCTTTGTGTCTTTCTTTGGTCCTTTAACGACTACAGTAATCGCGCGTGCAAAAGCTCAATTGTACAGTAACCAGAAAGGGGGGAATCCTTTCTTTCTGAAGATGTCCTCGAATGGCGACGCCGCACAACAGCAGCCCATGGCTACTCCCCGTCGGCCTTCGCAGCTTCTCCTCATCGTCCAGGCATACATGACCGTCTTCCAGCATCTCGACAGCTTTAGTCAGTCTATTTTTTTTTAATCTGTTTTGGCGGGAATTTAAATTTCTCCCTTAAAATTCTGCACAGTCACATTAAGAGAGCCTCTCCGTAAGGGCCGAGTGGCCCTGCCCCGGGGGAAAGTGTTGGATTTTGGTAACCAAAATTTTATGAGTAGTACCCACTTGCATTGTAAAAGAAATAATGGAGTCAAATTTGTTATAAAAAAATTTTTCTTGCCAGTGGGTGCAAAAGTAAGGCAAATATTTGAGTGTCTATAACTTCCTTAAAACTTAATATTTTTCCGTTTTCTTTTTTTTGTTTTATTTCTCATTCGAATACAAACAAAAACGTAATAGGAATTTTTTTTTGAAAATTTCATTCTTGACCAGTTTGAGGCATTTTTCTGTTTCCGAAATTGGATTTTTGGACATTTCAACTATTTTACGGCATGCGCAGGGGCCAATGAATACTTTATTAGAAAGAGGAGAAAAAACTATACAAGATGTGTTCTTATGAAGAAAATCGAAGGATATACATTTTACGAAATTTTGACTTGAACCTGGTGCACTCGCGTTTTTGCTCGTTGGGATGAAACTGTATAATTATTTTCAAAGAATTGTTTTCGGGATAATATCGATGTCGATATATTAGCCATTAAATTCTCTACCAGAAAAGGTATCTATCACCGATATACGTATTACCTTGGGACTCAGAGAATGCAATTATATGTTTTTCGAAAAAAAATAATTCAATGATAACTAATGAAACCCTCATTTTTAGTCCACAGAGGTAGCCAGTCGGAGCAATTCTCCATATCATAAGATAGAGCGAAGAATTCTGCATAACATATTCCCTTTTCGAGGAATTTGAAGGATATACATTTCCTTTTTTCTATCAATATAGAAGTCTTTCCACGTCATGCAAACGACCCATGATATCGAAAGCGTATTCAGCGATCCATAACTTTGCTCAATCTTAATATCAGAAAATCATAGGTATATCATCTAAGAGCTCTTACAGAGATCTTCAAATGCTACATACATACCTTTATTAAAATATTTATATCTCTATGTAAAATTTCGTTCTGTACTTTTAGAAGGCTTAAAAAACTATTTTACAAACATTTCCGCATTTCAAAACATACTTCATAAGAAAGAGCGTGAAATTTGCTACAAGATGAACCCCTTTCTATAAACTTTCAAGTCTATAATGTTTTGTTATAAGTTATAAGAATAGGGCATCAGCTTGCCTTAGCACAACTCTTCAACGTAAAAAATTATTGGAATATTCTAATTCGAATAACCTAAACAATGAAATTCTCGGGCTAAAGGATAGCGGTGATACTTTACCTATTCTTATGACTTATAACAGAACAATATAGACTTAAAAGTTTATTGAAAGGGGTTCACCTTGTAGAAAATTTCACGCTCTTTCTTATGAAGTATGTTTTGAAATGCGGAAATGTTTGTAAAATAGTTTTTTAACCCTTCTAAAGTACAGAACGAAATTTTACATAGAGATATAAATATTTCAATAAAGGTATGTATGTAGCATTTGAAGATCTCTGTAAGAGCTCTTAGATGATATACCTATGATTTTCTGATATTAAGATTGAGCAAAGTTATGGATCGCTGAATACGCTTTCGATATCATGGGTCGTTTGCATGACGTGGAAAGACTTCTATATTGATAGAAAAAAGGAAATGTATATCCTTCAAATTCCTCGAAAAGGGAATATGTTATGCAGAATTCTTCGCTCTATCTTATGATATGGAGAATTGCTCCGACTGGCTACCTCTGTGGACTAAAAATGAGGGTTTCATTAGTTATCATTGAATTATTTTTTTTTCGAAAAACATATAATTGCATTCTCTGATTCCCATGGTAATACGTTTATCGGTGATAAATACCTTTTCTAATAGAGAATTTAATGGCTAATATATCGACATCGATATTATCCCAAAAAACAAAGCTTTGAAAATAATTATACAGTTTCATCAAAACGAGCAAAAACGCGAGTGCACCAGGTTCAAGTCAAAATTTCGTAAAATGTATATCCTTCGATTTTCTTCATAAGAACATATCTTATGTAGTTTTTTCTCCTCTTTCTTATAAACTATTCATTGGCCCGTGCACGTGCCGCAAAATAGTTGAAATGTCCAAAAAACCAATTTCGGAAACAGAAAAATGCCTAAAACTGGTCAAGAATGAAATTTTCAAAAAACACTTCCTATTACGTTTTTGTGTGTATTCGAATGCCAAATAAAACAAAAAAAAAGAAAACTGAAAAATATTAAGTTTTAAGGAAGTTATGGACACTCAAATATTTGCCTTACTTTTGTACTCACTGGCAAGAAAAATTTTTTTATAACAAAATTGACCCCATTATTTCTTTTACAATGCAAGTGGGTACTCCTCATAAAATTTAGGTTACTAAAATCCAACACTTTCCCCCGGGGCAGGCGCCCATTGAGCGCTGCTTGAGCCTTACAGAGAGGCTCTCTTAAGCAAACATTCATATCGTTCGTACTGCAGAATTCGAGGGAAAATTTTTCCCCTAATGATTATTTATCCATCAGCAGGAGCAAAAATTTTGGAAAACGAATTTGTTTTTGAAATTTTTTTATATAATTTAATTTATTTTTTTGTTAATAAAAGATAAAAAAAAAGATAAAAATAATTTTCCACAGTCACAATCGACACGACGCGCGTCTTCAACCGCGTTCTTCTGCAGCAGATGCAGCCGGTGGATGCAGAGGGCAGAATCACACTCACTTCCATCTATTCCAAGTGGTTCGGTTTTGGGTTTCCTGGTGCCAAAACGGTACCACTACCACCAGCATTTTGATGGCCAAATGACCACTTCTCTCGAAATTATCAAGAAAGATTATTCGGACCTTTTCTACGATGAATCTATGGCAATCTTCAAAATTCTGATCGGATCATTATGAATGATTTCATCATCATTTGCATATTTTCAGGATAAATACAGTAACTTTCCAGGTATCTCGAAGTGCTGATGAGGCGCGCGTCGAGTGGCCAAATCCTCTACACGGAACACATGCGACAGATGGTCTCAGCATCGTCCGAATCGGACAACTACGCGCCAGAGCAGTACACTGATCCGCATGAGCTGAGGTGAGCTAGAGATAGAGAGAAAGAGAGAGAGTAGAAATAAAGAGAGAGAGAAAATAGAAAGAGAGGAGAAACGCCCAAATGCCCGAGGAAGAGTGAGGGCGAGCTTTTTTTCGTACTTTATGCATATAATTCAAACCAAAAATAGCTAATATATTCTATAACATGTTGATTGGGCACGAAATTGCGATTTTTTTTAAACAGGAAGGATGACTGAAAAGTTGTCAAGGCAGTCGGCTTTTAAGCTATGAGGTAGAGAGAGAGAGAGAGTGCGTAGGTTGAGACAGACAGTAACAGATATTGTTTTTACTTTCATAGCTGATTGTGAGTGTACTAATAATTGATAATGAAAAATGGAATACTTGCTATCTTGACATTACTATTTTCTTTTTAAAATCTTTTCTTGCCTCATGAAAAGAGATTCTTATAGCTCGTGAGCTTTTCGGGAACATCGTTGGCCAGTTAGCAAAAAGTTAAATGTGTTATTTCACGGCCAATCTTCTTTCATGTCTTCACTTTGAGAGTGATTTCTGGAAGTTGTGGTTCACTGTAGTCAATATTGGTATCTATTATTTGTACATAGCATATTGACTTGAATAACCGGATAAAAGTTTAAAAAAAAAAAAACTTTAAAAACATATATTTACAAAATTAAATATTTGTATTGAGTACTTCTTTCTATTCCGTGATGTTCCAGAGCTCTTGCCCAGCTCCTCGGCCCGGACGGCGTCAAGTACCTCAGTGAGCGGCTGGCCTATCATGCAGCCTGTCAGATTGGAGAGATAAAGAAGGTTAACGAGAAAGATGCAGACGCTTAGTCGTCCTTCATTTTGCAGTGCGCTCTCTCTCTCTCTCTCTTTCCCTCTCTCTCTCTTTCCCTCTCTCTCTCGTCCCCCACCTCGCTGTCTCTCTCTCTCTCTCCCCACCTCACTGTCTCTCCCTCTCCCTCGCTCTCTCCCACGCTTTCTCTCTCTTCTCTCTCTCTTCTCTCTCTCTCTCTCTCTCTCTCTCTCTCTCTTTCTCTCGCTCTCGATCTCTCTTTGTCTCGCTCTCTCGCTCTCTCTCGCTGTCCCTCTTACGTTCTCTCTCTCTCTCTTACGTTCTCTCTCTCTCCCTTTCTCCTTTTCTCTCTTTCTCTCGCTTTCTCTCTCTCTCGACGAATTCTTCCCCTTTGCAGCGAATCCTGTCGAATCGTGACCAGCTGCAGCGTGCGCGTACCCAGTTCGATAAGGCCGACGAAATGAGAGAAGTCTACGCCACCCTTTGCCAGACGCCGAAAGATAATAAGGTACCTCTTTGGGGCCCCTGAGTTTTTAAGGATTTTTTCTTTTTGTTTAGCTACACATTTTGTTACTGCTGTTTTACGCAAATACATACCAATTGTTTTTATACTTCCCGCTCTCCAAATTGACTTTATTGTCTTTTTAGAATGGCGCCTGTGATGCTGACGTCATTCTGCATCGAACAGTCATTATTGGTGAAATCTTTGCTTTCCGAGATGCTCTCCAGGCATCGCTGAGAGACGTCCTCGCAAGGTGAGAACTGAAAAGATGACATAGCAAAGGAAAATATTATTATTATTATTTGTTTTTATTTGTTTCTAATTATTAGTCGCTAAAAAAATAGGCGATTTTCCACCACTTCCCAAAAAAAACAGAGAAAAAACTAAATACAATTATTGATACACGAATTTGTTAGCTTGTATATTTTGGTCGAATCTTGTTCCCCTTACAATTAGTTTTATGAAGTCATGTGGTTTTCATTGCTCAAAATTTTTGATATATTCCTTGAAAAGCGTCCAAAAGTGATGATCCTACCTTTCCTCTTCTTCAGTACATTAACTAATTAAGCTAGCCAATGGATGATGGAAAGGCGTTTATTTTATCTATGACTTATTAATCATTTAGTTTCCTCTTATCATTGTTATTGTAAATGGTTCTTCTTTCACAGGAGACTGCCCTATTTGACGTCCTCATTCCGCTCGCTCTCTGCAAGCTTGCCAAAGGGACAGATTCCGGTAAGGAATTTTTTTATTAATACTTATTCCTCATCTAAATGTTTATTAACATACATGCGTGTTTGTACTAGTTAAAATAATTTTTCAAATTCAAAAAATTTTGTTTTCTCCCGAATTTCTGCATTTGAAAGCTTTTCTTTTCGGTCTTTTAATGCTTTACTCAAAACGCTTGCGAATAAATATGTCGCTGTAATGGAAGCAGAAAATGGAGACGGAGTAGTATTTCTCGCAGTGATTCTCTTCTGTTATTATCAGGATGAGAGAATGTGGTATCATTGTGAATAGTAACTACGCTGGTCTTGTTGCTCGTAAAATTTCAATTTACTCCTTTTTTGTTGCACAGAAATGAATGCGGCATTGTGAGAGCAAAATACTGATTTGTCGATAATTCCATTATAATTTAGCAAGCTATCATATCAGACAAGTTCTACTACGGTTCCTTAAGAAAAAAACCCACTTTTGGGGATCTTTGGATCAGACATTTTTCCGCCGATAAGATATAGTAAGTAAATTGGCAGGCACTCTCCGAGCTGGCCGCAGCTCTTGGCGAGCCCGTGACAGTCGACATGTCTCTCGCGATGAACGTCCGGCAACAGACCATGGGAGCTCAAGGTTGATTTCGTAATGGTTTAATCCGTTCCTTTTTACAGAATTCCCTTGACTTGTTTTTCACTTCACTCTTACTCTTGAAAGAGCACTGATCTGATATATATATATATATATATATATATATATATATATATATTCATTCTAAAGGATTTATTTTAATTTTTTTTTTATTATTTTATTCTTTTAGGTGAAAAACTTATGCTGAAAAAATTAAAAGTAGTGCATGATTGTTTTTTTTATAATGTTGTAAAAAAAAGTAGAGTAAGTGAAGACTATTCGAGTAATGCCGCCATTTCCAGGGAGCACAACGTCGCAAGAGGAGCAGTACCAGCTGACGTGTCTCTTCTTCACTGCCATCGCCGTCTGCCTTCCGCATCTGGCCAAGAATCCACTCTCGTGCTACCGGCCGCTCTTGAGAGGTCAGACAAGTGCATGTTCAATTTGCTAAGGATATCGTTTGGTGGGTCGGTGAAACGTCGTTGTTTTCTTGTTACCTTGATCGTACCCGAATGTTCATGTCGTTCCTCTCTCTCTCTCTCTCTCTCTCTCTCTCTCTCTCTCGCTCTCTCTCTCTCGCTCTCTCTCAATCAGGGAAGAAAAGGTTGTATGCATGGCTCGGAAAAGTAGGGTTGGGTAAACCCAAAATGGGCTCGAAAATCAGGGTGGGATAGTAAAAAAAAAATATTATTTCTAAAAATAAGCATATTCAAACAAACCGCCGCTCAGACAATAGGTTCAGGGTAAAAAAGGGGGCTAAGGGGAAAAAATTTCTGTAAAAATGACGTTATTTATTCAAAATCTCCTTTTAAATGGTCTCGTGTTAAGTCCTGCAAATAAAAAAAATTTCAAAAATTAGACTGGGGTAAATCTAACCGGTCAAAAACCAAAGTGGGGTCATGAATTGCATGCACCCTTTTCTTCCCTGCTCTCAATCTCGATCGTTTATTTCCCGTTTTTGCTCTCCATAGAGTCTTGTGTATTTTATCACCCTCTCCTTCTTTTTCTTTGTCTATTATTCTCTCTCTCTCTTTCTCTCTCTCTCTTTCTCTCTCTCTCTCTCTCTCTCTGCAACTCTCTCTCCCTCTCTCTCACTCTCCCTCTCTCTGCAGTAAGCATGAACAACGCGCACTGTCTTCCCTTGGCCGTCTCCACCATCGGGACTGCCCTCTTCCACATGCACGGCCAGCGTGATCTGCATCTTCGAATGCGGGAATTTGTCGCGGTTCGTTTCGTACCCTTTTTTAAATAAAGAATAAAGAATTAGACCTATCTTTGAAGGTGAAGTAATTTTGTTTTGTTAAAAAAATAAGCAAAATGGACAATTTCAAACTTGTTGATAAAGCAACAAATCTTGTTTTTTTTTCGCAGAGGTGAGTGTGGTTTCTAGTTTGTAAGTACACGTTTTGAAAACAAAGAACCGGATGGAATTCATAAGTCTTCATCTACAGATTATTTTTCTTTATATTCTACTCCAACAGTTCTTCCTTTTTTTAATAAAATCTTCTTTTCAGATTGCCTCCGCGAGTATTCTGCGTGCTTGCCGCGAGGACGGCGTCTCCTTTGGCGGAAGCAGTTCGAAGAGCGGCGGCGGTGGCTCCGGAGGCGCCGACGAAGCGTCGATCATGCCACCAATCTTGGCCGTTCTCCTCGAGCAAGTCGGTCGACACATTTTCACTTCTCATTATTTGCAAAATATGGAACAAGAACTTATTTGTAGAAGTAAGCGGAGCGATGAATTTAGTGAGACACAGATTAAAAGATGTCTTTTTTGCTGTTGAGAGGAGTTTCCGTTTTCACTGCCCAGTTCTCTTTTTATTCTATTGATAGCTTAGCATTTAGAGTGATTTAAAAATGTAATAATTTTTTTAATGTTTAATAGATAAATAAAATAAATTAAATTAAGGTGTTCGCTTAATTTTGATTTCAAGGTCGTCCAGCGATGCCCCGCTCTGACTGCGGACGAGCTGGACGCGTGCTTCCCTCACGACCTGGTCATCACGGCATACAGAAGTGCCTACCAGCAAGAGCTGGAGTCAAGAGTGGTCACGAGGCCGTGAGAGAAAGAGCTCGCGGACCTGTCCGTCCGGGACCCAGGTTCCGACCTCTCCACCGCCGCCCAATTTAAACTCTTGAGTAAGCTGTACTGTTTAATTAAGAAATTAAATCTGAACTCTACTCTCATCAAAGTTTATGATGCAGAGTTCTTTATCGTTAAACATTACATACAATAAATTATAGTTGTTTTACCCGAGAAGCCCCTTTTCAACGTTTTTTTTCTCTTTGAATATAAACGAAAATTTCCAAATTACCATTGTTGTATTACGAAATATAAATTATTTTATTTAATAATGTATCTTTTTCTAGAAGAATTTTCCTTGCGATATTGCTCGTCTTATCTTGTGTGTTGTATTATTCAGAGTAATTGGATTGCCCCCGCCATCGAGATGTGCAATATAGTCAAATAGAGGAAAGAGAAACGCTCCCCCTCCCTCCTTGCTCAAAATACTTTCATTCTTGGCTTGCTTGGATTCTATACCTTTTATTCCTTACTATTTCTCAAAGTAGAATTTACTTTCCGCTGATTCCGTCTCCTCCGCTTTTTCATTCCAATTCGCATTTGCTGCCTGCTCTGAATTCATACCTCTGAAAGTGAAATTTATCTTCTCTTTCTTCCTTTTTCCTATCGCCTTCCGCTTCTGTAAATAGATCTGATGGATTTTCTCTGCTTTAAACTCGTGCAATTCCGTTCTTTTTTAAATCTTTTATATAAGATAATAATTATTTTTTTATTGCACCAATCTGGTGAGTATTCAACATTGAAGGAAACGTATCGGAAAAGGCCCTGAGGCGCTGCCGTAAAATCATAGAAGCAAGCGTATCATAGTTGCTAATGGCTACCGTAATCAAATGCTACGTGTTCTATTACTTTAAGATTACTGTAAGATTGCTTGCTGCTGCACAGGTTCATATCCGCCTTTTATTCTGTCCATTACTTTTTTTCTGTAAAAGTGATTGGATTCACAATGCATGCCAAGAATAAAGTATTACTCGATTTTAATTGAGAACTGGACAGGTTTAAAAAAGGGAAGAGATAGAGTGAACCGGAGGACGGTGAAGACCATTGGTGGTTCTATCAAACACTCGGGTCCATCAGATAGAGGAAGAAGAAGAAGGGGGAAGAGAGAGAATAAGAGAGGAAAAGAAAGAAATGAATAAGCGAGGAAGAGACTCAGAGCAACAGAGAGAGAGAGAGAGAGAGAGAGCGACAAATAAGAGGGGAATAGAGAGATTGAGGCAAATAAGAGAAGAGAAAAAGAGAGAGCGAGAGTTGGACGATGACATAATTAAGGCTATCAAAATACTTGTAGGTCTGTACCCGGTGGTTTTATGCTGTTCGAAGTATTCATCTGGAAACGAGATAATCAAACACTGCTAATTCCTCAATAGTTTTTTTCAAGATTAAAATACTCATTAAAAATATTGGTGCTTCTGCCAGTGGCAGAACTGAGGCAGATTTGGACCATGACATTGGCAGTTGACAACATCGTCCGTAGTCATTGTCGATCTATCTATCACTCTCTCTCTCTCTCTCTCTTTCTCTCTCTCTCTCTCCCTCTCTCTCTCTCTCTCTCTCTTTCTCTCTCTCTCTCTCTCTCTCTTTATCGCTCTCTCTCTCCCTCTCTCTCTTTCTCGCTCGCTCTCTCTCCCTCTCTCTCTCTCTTTCTCTTTCTCTCTCTCTCTCTCTCTCTCTCTCGCTCTTCTCGATCTCTGCAACTCCTCCAATTTGCAGCGAATCCTGTCGAATAGTATCACATGGAGTTAAGATTGAATGGACATCACAGCTTTATTACATGAAAACCAGAGGCAATAAAATACAAACGTGAGATACATTCAGCGTATGGGGGATGTATAGAGAAATGTATTATTCACTCTTTTATACTTTAAATATGTAAGCAGTGAGGGCATGCGATGGGCGAGAGAATTATTATTTTATTATCGTTATTATTATTATTATTATTAATAGGAGAAGAAAATAATAAATAAGATTTATTTTCCTTCAAAATGGAAATTATCCAAGGAATGGAGGTGGGAGGAGTGGGAGGCCGACGCCGACGAGTTGGCCGCAGTTCGGGCCGATCCAGCCGAGGTTGCAGAGGCAGAAGTACGAGCGGACCGTGCCGAGGCAGAGGCCATTGCCCGAGCACTGGAGAGCCGAGTTGCAGAAGGCCTCTGGGCAAGGCGAGATTAGAAATATGATTTGAACTTCCCGCGTGATCGAGAAGAAAATGTACAGTAATCGCACCGGTCTCACAGCGCGCGCCACTGTAGCCGAGGTCGCAGACGCACGTCGGCAGCGCCTTCGAGCCGAGGCACGAGCCGTGCAGGCTGCAGTCTTCCTTGCCGCAAGCGACGCCCTAGGGAATTTTAATGTTTTAATTATTTTAATGGAAAATATTATTCTTTCCTTACCATTAGATTCATAATCCATTAACAACATTATTTCTTCTTTAATGATAATTTTTTATACGAAAAGCTAACCGGAAGAAGCTGTGCTTTGGTCGCCACGACGAAGAGGAAGAGCGAGAAAGTCAAAGATGACGAGACGTGCATTTTGTAATTCTCGCAGAGATGAAGCAATTCAGCGGAAGCTATGAACACATTTTACTTTTATTTTAATATATTTTATTAGTAATTTTTTTATTTAAAGGTGGCTGAAGTACGTTTTAAAATGGATTAAATTTTGAATTGAGGAAAGTAGACGAGAAACTAAACATTGCCTGGTTGTACTGGACGAAAGAGACCGGCTCTTATAGTCGACGATGAATCCAGAGTGGAGACAATGCCATTTTTTTTTCTGATTTATGTGTGAGGGTTTTGACCTCTCTGCAAATTCAGTCTTTGTGAATGAGAGAGATATTGCGGAAGAGAGAGAGAGAGAGAGAGAGAGAGAGAGAGAGATAGAGTTGTATACGATGGCACAGACAAACGAAGTCTCTATGTAAAGTTAGCAGAGACAATGAAGCGCTAGCGATAGCCAGTGGATCGCTCACATACCGAAGGGTTACAAGCTGAATAAACAAACCGTAGCCGTGCCAGTGACCGCGGGTGGTGGCAAAAGAGTCGCATGGCTACCCTGACACAGTTTTATGATTCAGTCCTCATTTTATGATTCATGGATCTGAATACAGTTATTTTTTCAGGTATAAGATATTGCAAAAGATTCTCAATCATTCTTCAAATGTGAATACAAAATTTCAACTGCATCTTGTTTGCTTGCAACATAAGAGCACCTGCAGCTACAGCTAGTCGTATAAGGCATATTGTCTATTACATGTCTTAAAACAATCTCCAATAATGTGACTTCTGACCACAAGTACACAACATTACATATACTGTTTTGCATTTCGGTTTGTTTGAGAGGCCATCGTTGAAAAACATCGGAACAGCTGCGCGACTTCACCTTAGAATCATTGTTTAATGGAATTTCCACCTAAAAAATATTCTACGATGGAATAAAAGAGCGGAGAAAAGTCATTGGCTCCACTATAATTAAAAAAAAATTAAGAATGTAACAAATTCATGCATGAACACATCATTTCTTTCTACGCGTTTCATTCACTTGATACTTTCATTAGATCCAGCAGCTATCGCAAATTCTTCTCTGGCATTTGCAGGCAGTTTAGATGTTACAGCTGTTTCGAAGCGAATAGAATTTCGACGCATTATCTGTCTGTCTTTGCTAGAATCCAAAAGATGTTCCGACATTTGAATCCAACGGAACGATGCGCGGGTGGGTCGTCTAACAATAAGAGACGTCCCAAACATGACACTTCCTTCAACATTCGTTGCTTCCTAACAGTACGTTCATGAAATGTTAGTTTAAAAACCTCTTGTTCTCGTTGTACGCAAATTTAAATTAACACATGGGCTTTCCTCGTTGCAAATAAAAGTCGATAGACAGCTGCAGTTTCCAATATATCTAAGGCAATCAAAAGGTGGGCGGAGGGCGAGCGCCGCTGGCAACTAACGCTCTTTGGGTTTCGGCCGGGCTACTTTGTCCTGATACTTAAAAATCATCGCTTGGATACTGTATCTTTTTGCTCATCGGTTCCAATGTGGTTCCAAAATTGCGTTCTTGAGTTTGTTCGTGGGGCGTCGAGTTGAGTCGAATGAGCTAGAGATTTGGATCTACGATCCCAGGGGGGGCCGAGCTACAGATCCCTATTAATATACTATGCACTTGTGACGTCTCTTTTATACGGGGACCATAATTCGACAAGGGCAGAAGCCAAATATAGATGGCATTTCTATTACCGCGAGGAGCACGAAAAAAAGTATCCCTTCTGGTCCCACAAGAATAAAAGGAAACAAAGGTTGTCTTTGATGTCAAGAAATTCGTTGAAATTCATGTCACGCACACGACATTCATGTGTACTTCTACTTGTAATTGGATGAGTTAATTTTGTCTTTATGCAATTCAGATCAAGGCAGCATGCGTGAGTTTCCGCGTTCTCTGCTGCGTTCACTGCGCGTCGTGCATGCAGTAATCTGCGTCGACAGCGTCGCTCTCAACGTCCTCGCCGCCGTCGCCATTCTAAGGCACAGCGACCTGAAGATCGGCAATTATCGATTTTTTCTCGCAGCCATTGTGGTCTGTGAATTCTTGTTCGCGTTGATGAGGCTGATCCTCCTCTTTTCTCACATCCTCTTTTTGACTGGTTCAGCTCGTACAAATCGTTAACGACATCACATTCGACATCTTTGCCCGCTATACATTCTTCCCTCCTTTATTCTCCGTTGTCGTCGATAGCCCACTCGAGTTCCCGATAATACGGCGACTAACATTCGAGAGACTTGTTTGTTGGCTTCATTGTCAGAAGAACATAAGGGAAAAAGCCACTTTCAAAACCTCTAAATATAGCGTGTTCGGACACCCTGAAGGAGACAACTGAAAAGAGAGAAGAATGAATCAGGAAATGCTTTATCATCCCGGAAATAGAGAGTGTGTGAGTTTATAAGAAAGAGAGACAGGGAGAGATACAGAGAGAGAGGGAGAGATAGAGAGTGAGAGAGAGAGAAATGGAGAAAGTGATCGAAAAGAGCGAGAGAGAGAAAGACAGAAATGGAGACAAAGAGATGCCTATCCATCGAATTCAGACATTATTGCATTCTCTACGCATTGACTAGGCGATTGATTGTTCTTCTCGTCCGTATACGATGACTTCTTTTAATCGTTGCCAGCAGCATATATCTGCTTCACAACTTGGCGCAAAAAGAACCAGGATCGTCCGAAATGCATCTTATGGTTTCGATGTCAGTTGTTTTCAGCGGTATTCTTTAGTTTTCTAGCCATTTAATTGATAAAGATGAGAAAAACTAATAATAAAGCGTAGCGAGTCCGTTTGTAACAGATTTGTTCTGGAAGCTCCCTCAGATTATTTGCCCAAGATTGAGGCATCCAAATTGTAAAAATCTTTACTTTTGTCATTAACGTTCCAAAAAATTCCCCAAGGGGCCGACTTCTATTCAAATCTAACTTGTTGGAATGGAGTAAAATGATGGGCCATTTAAAGGTCAACATGAAAAAATTTGGACGTCGACATGAACACAGAGAGAACATCGATAAAGACATCGTAACGAAGCTTAATGAATTTTTGTTGTTGTCTTCATCTTTGCACGGAGTTTAAATGAGAGTAAATAGGAAAGGAAGGTAACGACGATATTTGTTTCTAAACATTTCCAAGTCCGAAATGTCATTCGCTTTAGCTGGGGCGCGCCTCGGCCCACTGGTGCAAGTCGAGACGAGACGCTTTTGGCGAAATATAACATAATCGAGTCGTGGGAAAACATTTCACTGCAATGTGCTGCCACATTCTACACTGATGAAAAGAGCATGCACGTATTACAAGCCGTTCTGCAAGCTACTTGTCGATGTGGATCCGGAGAGCATGAACCTTCACGGAGTCGTTCATATGTAAGTCCCTGCGTGTGTCTCCTTGAAAGTTTGAAGGTCTATTGTTCACTCGTTATAAATTTATAAGCATACGAAATTTGAGAGGGCGTGATTTTACTATTCTTTTTTTTTCGCCACCCTACTCTTTCACGTTCTCTTTCGACCCGACTACGACAGAACTTTTTCTACTGTAAAGTACCGCCCAACAACCAGGGGTGCAGGAACTTTCGGAACATTTGGAAAGTTCCAAAATGTCCGATCAAATTGTGCACTTTTGGATAATCGCACGTAGATTTGGTTTGCATATATGGATTCAGGAACTCGGGTTTACCATAATTGAAATGAATATTCGCGAAAATGAAAAATCTTGTGAATTCAGTGGTGCAGGACCATCACAATTCGTAGTGCGTCAATGTGTAATCGTTTCAGTGCAATTTATTTCAATGCCTTCCGAAGTAAATTACCAGATTTCACTTTCGAAAACATTTTTCGGGTCCTTTCACCCGCATCGGAATACTTTTTATAAATAAATTTCGATTTCTTATTTTCTCTCTCTATTTATTTCTCCCTATTTCTCTCTCTTCCTGTTTTTCTCTCTCATCCAGAATTTAAATCCAAAAGATTTACGGGGGCTCGAACCTGTGACAAACAAAGTTGCATGATAGCGCGTAACCCACTGCGCCACACCAATCACATCAGCTCGCTCAAGAAACGTTTTTTTGGTCAGCCACCTACTTCCCACCTTCACTTTCTCTCTCTCTCTCTCTCTCTCTCTATCTCTCTCTATCTCTCTCTCTCTCTCTCTCTCTCTCTCTAACGGTTACTTCTTGAGTTTTCTCTCTTTGCTTCGCTTTGAAAGATCAACCACTTTGAGCAATCATTTTGAATCTACTTCCTTTTTCCTTGTCAAAACATTCGCCCCGTTTGGGATTCGAACTTGCGACGCTCAAAATAGCAAGCAAGCGCGCAACTTATTGCGCTGCGCAGGTCATGTGGGTTGCCTCAAGCTCGACAATGAAAATGACAAAAGTATGATCAGTCGTTTTTACGTTGCAATTCAATTTCTTTTCTCTTTCTCGCTCTCCTCTTTCTCTCTCTCTTTTTCTCTCTCTCTCTCTCTCTCCCTATCTCTCACTATTTCCCGCAGATTTCGGGCTATTGAATTTTGCGCTTGGCCGGGTCGGGCCTGTTCCATCTTTGGTCTGTACTACCCTTTGGGCCCGGATGGAGAAAGAGAGAGAGAGAGAGAGAGAGAGAGAGAGAGAGAGAGCGAGAGAGAGAGAGAAAGATAGAGAAAAACAGAAAGAGAGAGAAATAGGGAGAAATTAAAAAAAATGAGAAAAAGAAAGAGATTGAAATTCATTCATAAAAAGTATTCCGATGTTGGGGAAGGGACCCGAAAAATGTATTCGAAAGTGAAATCTGGCAATTTACTTCGGAAATCATTGGAATTTTCGTGGCATGAACTCTGACATCTCTCAAAAACAACGTCAAAATGGTTCCTAAAATTATTTGTACCTTCTTGCTTTATGGCTATGTGGAGTATTGGTATGCTTGAGATGAGTGTGGGCGGAATGGCCGGTGTTCGATTCCTCTTTTGAACCTATTTATTAAAGGTTCTTTTGCAAAATTTTTTGTCGTAGTTTTTCACTTGTATCACGTTAAAAGTCACTAGATAAGACAAAAAGATGCTAAATGAAATCTGCAACTGTAAATAAAAGTAATACTGTTCGGATAACTGCCTTCATAAATTGCACTGAAACGATTACACATTGCCGCACTACGAATTGTGATGGTCCTGCACCACTGAATTCACAAGATTTTTCATTTTCGCGAATATTCATTTCAATTATGGTAAACCCGAGTTCCTGAATCCATATATGCAAACCAAATCTACGTGCGATTATCCAGAAGCGCACAATTTGATCGGACATTTTGGAACTTTCCGAAAGTTCCGAAAATTCCTGCACCTCTGGTTGTTGGGCGGTACTGTATGTCGAAAGATTCCCCAGACGGTTTCTTTAACAACGCTCCCTTATCGATCGTAGACAAAGAAGAAATTATTGGCTTATGCTGTTCTTTGGCCCGTGAACACGCAAGTGGTCTATAAAATCAAGGCTCTTCTCTGTCTCGATAAGAATCAGCCCAACTTCTGCGACATTCAAAACGCGACCCGATCATGTACAGGGAAGGTACATTTGCATTCATAAATGTGCACTTCACCTGAACAAATTTAAGATCATAAAGCTTTCATATTCCTATATATATATATATATATATATATAATTGATATACATCACAAATCTCTTGCGTCGCGAGAGATTCATTGTTCGGCTCCGCAACAATCCTTGTCTGGCAGAGTGGTTGCCGTGATTGTCGTGCTGCCCATTCTGGCTCTCATCTCTGCTCTTTCCATTGAGTCCTCGCCTTCCTCGTCTTCCCTCGCTGCAATCGTCGTCACCCAGAAAGAAACTCCTTCTCCATGCAGTCTCCTTCCTAAATTGTAGAATTTTTTTTCTATGTACAAATTTTTTATTTATTAATGCGCTAAACATGCGCAATGTGCTGTATCTTTCTATGAGTTTTTGGATAAATATGAATTTTTTTCTTATCAGTGTCAACGAATTTTGTGAAAGTAATTTAACACCGTATTTGTCAGCGTCGAATTAGTTTGGACAATAGGATCCCCCAGGTGGAATAACTTTTTGCGGTTTTTTGCACAGTTTAAAGGTGTTTATCTGAATTTTTTCGAAATTTTTTTAATACCTATCTAGCAGACAGTCTGCTACATCCACTCTGTCATTTTCGTGCCAAGTCTGCTCCTCTTTCGTCCGTTATAATTAGTTTTACACCCATTTGTGCTACTTTTCGCATCTTTTGATGAAAGTGACAATTTCTCTCTCTCTCTCTCTCTCTCTCTCTCTCTCTCTCTCTCTCTCTCTCTCTGTCTCTGTCTCTCTCTCTCTCTCTCTCTCTCTTTCATCGCTGCCCACCATCCTGCGGATCAGGTTAGCTAATTATCTTACCTTTGCGAATGGCGTCTTATACTGGGTTTTCGAACGTTTAGTGAACAAAATAGCAGTGAAATAAAATAAAATGCCAATAAAGTTAAATAAAATAAAATGCCAAAAGTCGATAATTTAGCTAACCTGTGATCCGTTGTGATGTTGGGAGTCGTCGTCGTTGCTTGTACCTGAAAGTAGACAGAGAGAGAGAGAGAGAAAGACATTTTGCTCCTGACCGGACCCGTTCCAAGTGCGGTCGCATGCGATCGATCGCATGCAATGCGAGAGAGAGAGAGAGAGAGAAAGAGAGAGAGAGACAGAGAGAGAGAGAGAGAGAGAGAGAGAGAGAGAAAGAGAAGGCGTCTCTCTCTCTCTCTCTCTCTCTCTCTCTCGAGGGGGGGGAGTGAATGCTGTGTAGGTTCGTGCTCTAGCGACCGACCAGTGGGACGCCAGCCATTACAGCGATTTGTAGTCCGTAAAGTATGAGTTCTTCTTAATACTATTTCTGATGATTATATAATTTGATTTTCACACCAAAATGAAGCGTTGCTTTTATGCTCTTATCGTTAAATTTTTAATTTTCAACGTCAGTATTAATACTGCTACTTTGTTTCTTATAAATCTAACCAACGAAACCATGGTGTTGAGTACTGTTTCTTTTTTTGCAGTTTGTGCTTTCATACTTTAATTAAATAAACAACATCCTTGATGTTGGTTACTGATCGGTTTTTGTTTTGCAGGTGGTATTCTGTTGAACGATAGGACGTTCAACTAGACTTGCGCATCTCTTCGTCGGCCCGAGCTTCCTTTAAGGTTGGTTTTCTTTCGTTGTGGATGTTTTAGTCTATTTTACAATACTGCTACTTTTTGTTCCATAAACAGCGCATTCTTGGTGTTGAGTACTGTTCTTTTTTCAGTTGCAGTTACGCTGGCTTCTCGGCTCCGTTCATCGCAGTGACTTCAACGAGGACGGATTCGCACTCGTGGAGAGACGCGAGCAGTGCATCAAGGTTTCTTCTTTTGAGAACAAGTAGGAATAAAACGTTAAATCTGATATAGATTTTATTCAATATTGTCTTCAGGAGAACTACCCTCGCCAGCCGCCCATCTGGTTCTCGGAGAGCGACAACGCCTGACAACGCCTTCCTGACCGCGACACTCGAGCGACTCAACGAAGCAGCCGAACCGACGCCCCTTCTCTA
Source organism: Allodiplogaster sudhausi (assembly GCA_945643635.1). Lineage (NCBI taxonomy): Eukaryota > Metazoa > Nematoda > Chromadorea > Rhabditida > Diplogasteridae > Allodiplogaster > Allodiplogaster sudhausi. The sequence continues at coordinate 2,985,287 of CALZFC010000354.1, forward strand.
CCAGGTGATGGGCGGTACCACCATTCTCTACCAGGTGATCGAAGCGAACAGAAGCGGAGGATGGCCGTAGAATCCGCACGCAGACGCAGCCCCTTGTCGTGCAATACGGTGGAAATAGGCGACAATTCGGCGTATTTGTGCAAGTGCGTTAAATCCATATTAAAAGAAATATGTATATACCATTTTTTTTCTATCTTTCTCTGTTGTAGACTTTCCTCAATCTTTCTCTTTTACTCAATTAAGTCTGCGTTTCAGGGAAACGAGATCCTCTGCAATGACGGTTTGCTTCACGCGCTGACTGTGGCTCTCGCTGCCCACTACGTATTCGGGCTGAAGTGGGATCGCGAAGTGACTGATGTCTGGTTCATTCTCCTGCGACTTCTCGGACTTCCAACATGGGGAATAAAGTCGAATGTTGCCAGAGTGGTTGCCGACACGATTGATGCGAACTTGAAGGTGCGCTCTACTCCCTGAAGCTTTATTGCTGTAACTGTATGTCAATTTTTTTTTCGGCAAAATTCGGTTTTGTTTCATTTTCTTCGTAATATTACGGTAGCCTTGTATTTTTTTAGACGAGCACACACATCTTGTAAAAAATTGATCGATTGTGAAGATACGTGTATACTAGGAGTCTTTCTTGAATTTGGCTGTTTTTTTTTATTGTAACATAGCTTTATTACTGTACATGGTTCTATATTGTTGAGGTACCAACGTTAGTACAAAGTTATGCTCTTGTATATGGGTTATATGTTTTTTGAAAATGATTGCTAAATATATAAAGAATCATTTTATCAGACTCCAAGGTTACATTGTAAAAAAAGTTTCCATAAAACTCTGGATAGAGCAGAAGGGATGGTAGACTTGAGACACCGCTTAAAACTACGAATACTTCCTTTGGGCGCAAACGTCAGTGCTCGAAAAGCTAGATTCTACGAATATTTACTTAGCCTTTTCGGTAGAGCACGACTTTTACGAATATTTTTTCTGTGTGTAGTATGCAACGACGATTGTGTTCTTTTTTGACATTGTGGAGGAGCGTATGACTGTGAAAGCAGATTTGGTTATGCGCACAATGATTTCCAATGCGATGCAAGAGTCAGAGTACATACCGTCCAACATTGTTGGGTCCGAAATTAATCCGATTAATCCGATTAATAGGATTAATTAAAGTAATTTAAATAATTCAAACTGGAATTGCGAAGTGCTGAGGACATGCCGTGCGATTTCCTCGGAGGGTTTCATGTCTTTTTTCATTGCGCGTTACCATAGAAAAACCGTTTTCCAAAATATGGCGAAATGACAAAGTTCTGACAATTTGTCAAAGCTACGCTGTTTTGCGGAATTTTTTTCGGCTGAGAAACGAGCTGGCTGAATCGAGCAGCCTAACTACAAACAACAAATTATAGTGAAATTTTCTACGCGCTTCTTATTTTGTTTGAGTTTCTTACTCTGTTTTGCTTGAGTTTCTTATCATATTAATGATAAGAAAAATGGTAAATAAGATTTTCTGTAGCGAGCAAAACGTTTACTCCCGAAGAGCATCGAACACCGGACCTCGAAATTCCCAGTCAAACGCTGTCGCAATACACCACACACAGCTTACAATTAAGAAAGCAGAATGTACCTTTTCCATCCGGACCCGACCAAAAATCAAGATACAGATCTCTTAGAATGAAAAAGATCGAAATAAGAGGGAGAGATAGAGCGGGAGAAGGAGAGAGATAAAATGAGACTGAGAGAGATATATTGAACGAGAGAGAGAGAGAACGACAGAGAAAGAGAAGAGGGGATAGATTGAAAGAGTGAGAGAGATAGAGAGAGAGAGGGAGAGTGAGATGTGTGAAAGAGAGCGAGAAAGAGAGAGAGACAGTAAAGAGAGGGAGAGAGAGGGAGAGACTGAGAGTGAGACAGTAAAGAGAGAGAGGTCGATCGCAGAGATTGTCAACTCTTTGCAATGAAAAGCATTGCAGTGGTTGGGAGGTCTACGCTTTGCAAAAATTAACCAGACAAGCCCCTTGAATCGTCATCTTCCACGCTTCTTTGGTGAGGCTGCGGACAATGTGATAGTAAAGGTACATTCCATCTCTACCAAGCTGCGTGCGGTGTATTGCGACAGCGTTTCCCTGGGAATCTCAAGTTCCGGTGCTCGATGCTCTGCGGGAGCAAACTTTTTGCTCGCTACATAAAATCTTATTTACCATTTTTCTTGTCATTTATACCCAAATATGCTAAGAAACTCAAGCAAAACAAAGGAAGAAACTCAAACAAAATAAGAAGCGCTTAGAAAATTTCACTCTAATTTGTTGTTTGTAGTTAGGCTGCTCGATTCAGCCAGCTCGTTTCTCACCATCAGCCGAAAAAATTCCGCTAAACAGCGTAGCTTTGACAAATTGCCAGATCTTTGTCATTTCGGCATATTATGGAAAACGGCTTCCCTAGGGTAACGCGCAATGAAAAAAGACATAAAACCCTCCGAGGAAATCGCGGCATGTCCTCAGCAATTAATTTAATTAGTCGGATTAATTTCGGACTAAACAATGTTGGACGGTACTGTACATATGTATGTAGTGAGAGGGTCAAGATAAAAAAACCCTGATTCAGCGCTTTGTGCAGCTGCGATCGCGCTTTCTACTTGAATAGGACAAGGGTGGAGAATATAGCCATATGGATATTCAAGAACGATGTATGAGTTGGATGATGATATACTACATTCATATGTATGTAGACACCAGACATTGCAACTCCGAAATTGTCGCGGCTTACTGATACAATTTATATAGATTGTGATGGGGTGAGTTTCTTTGCCACTGATATGTATATCAGTTCTGCTCGCATTGCATTTATACCTTTCTCAATTCTTTTGCAAACCTAAAGAGAGTCGACTGATGATCTGCATAAAACTAGACACCCTTTGTTAACAAAAAATTAACTATTATAATGAAACTACAAAAATGATTTGAGAAACATCGCACGCTCTCTTCTCACAATCAGCTAAGATCTCTACATCACTTTTTTAAACCTTCTTCTTCTCCAAAAAAATCTCCCGCAGTTTGAACTTTTTTTGATATGAAGATATGACATTGTATGTAGAAGTTTCTTTAGGAGAATGCAATCCAAGTCGAGAAACGCACAATTTCATCGTACATTTTTTAACTTTCCGAAATATATGCAAAAAAGGAGGCAAGAAACTTACCTACTTACTGGACGAAAGCGGTCGGCTTTTATAGTCGATGATGAATCCAGAAAGGAGTCGATACCATTTTCTCACAGATTTATGTGCATTGGTTGACCTCTCTGCAAATTCAGTTTTTGTGAATGGATTGAGATCTAGAGAATGAGCGAATGGTAGAGAATGAGGGGAAATTACTAAGGAGAAAGAAAGAGATGTGTATGAACAAAAAGGAACTCAGAGAGGGGGAGAGAAAGAATTGTACGATGACACAGTCAAACGAAGACTCCATATGGAAGTAATATGCAGTGTTAGCAGCAGAGACCATGAAGGGTTAGCGAGCCACGGAATCGCAGCCAAACCGAAGGTTGACAAGCTGAATAAACAATTTGTTGCCGTGCCAGTGACCGCGGATGTTGGCAAAAGAGTCGCATGGTTTTCAGGACACAGTTTGATATTCAGTCATCATTTTTATGATTCCTCACTCTGATTCTATTCTTTATATGCGATATATTGCGAAAACTCTCATTGTAACTGCAAAATTTCAACAGTATCTTGTTTCTTTGCTGCAACAGAAAGGGTTTATTAGAGAATATGTTTTATTACATCCTGTAGCCTAAGCACCTGCCTTCCTCAGGCTACAGGATGTAATAAAACATATTCTCTAATACACGTTTGAACAATCTTCAAAAATGTGTCTTCCAACCACGAGTACACAACATTACACATACTTTCTGACCTTTTCAGTTGCTTGAGGGTCCATCTGTGAAAGGCAGCTGCACGACTTCATCTTATAATTATGATTTAAAGGTATTTCCCCTTAAAATATTCTGCTCTGAAATAAAATGCTGATCCACGCAGAACAGACATTGGCTATTATTATACCGTTAAGAAATTAAGAAATAACTTCCTTTATGGGCCCATTATTAATGTGTGTCGAAGATATGTATGAAGATACAGCAGCCATCGCAAATTTGTCTCCGGCCCATTGCTGGCAGTTTGATGTTACAGCAGTTTCGACGCGATCTGCCTTTGCGAGAATCCCAAATTTAATCCGGCATTGGAATCCAAGGGAACGGTTGCCGGAGAGGCGTCCCAAAAATGAGTCGCTGTTCAGAATTCGTTGCATTTCCAAGAAGTGCAATCTTGCAATGTTAGTTTAAAAACCTCTTGTCTGCTCTTTTAATCTTGCCTCGTTGAACCCAAATTTAAATTAGCACATTTTATTTCCTCGATGAATATAAAGGTCGATAGACAGCTGCAGTTTCCAATGTATCTAACAATAAGGCATGCAACTGGTGGGCGGCAGTGAGAGCGCAGCTGGCAATTGACGCACTTTAGGTTTCGGCCGGACTACTTTGTCCTGACTACTTAAAAATCATCGCTTGGATACTTGTATCTTTTTTTCAGCTTCCAAAGTTGCGTTCTTGAGTTTGCTCGTGGGGCGTCGAGTTGAGTCGAATGAGCTAGAGATTGGGTTGCACGATCCCAGGGGTGCCGAGATACAGATCCCTATTATTATACTATGTACTTGTGGCGTCTCGTTTATACGGGGACTTTAATTCGACCCCTGCCGAAGCCAAATATAGATGACATTTATATTGCCGCGCAGAGCGCGAAAAAAGCTTTAATTCTGGTCCCACAAAAAGAAAAGGAAACAAGGGTTGCCATTGATGACAAGAAATTCGTTGAAATTTATGTCAAGCACACGACATTCATGTGTACTTCTACTTGTAATTGAATGAGTTAATTTTGTCTTTATGCAATTCAGATCAAGGCAGCATGCGTGAGTTTCCGCGTTCTCTGCTGCGTTCACTGCGCGTCGTGCATGCAGTAATCTGCGTCGGCAGCGTTGCTCTCAACGTCCTCGCCGCCGTCGCCATTCTAAGGCACAGCGACCGGAAGATCGGAAATTTTCGATTTCTTCTCGCAGCCATTGTGGTCTGTGAATTCTTGTTCGCGTTGCTGTGGCTGATCCTCCTCTTTTCTCACATCGTCTTTTTGACTGGTTCAGCTCGTACAAATCGTTAACGACATCACACTCGACGTCTTCGCCCGCTATATGATCTTCCCTCATTTACTCTGCGTTTACATCGATAGCCCACTCGAATTACCGATGAAATGGCAACTAACATCACAGAGATTTGTTGGGTGGCTTCAGAAAAAAAACAAAGCCTCTAAAGTTCTAATTATTTCAGTTTTTTGCATTGGTTCTCGCATTAGTTCGTGCCTTTCTATTAGGACACTGCTTCGTGTATCGTCATCAAGTTAGTTTCGTTGTTTATTCACATAGGATAAATTCTAGATCTATTAAGTATCTCCAAGTGCCCGGTTCACGATGGCGGTTATCACGCGGGTCACTAATCGGTGGATATTGTACTACCACTGCTTTTGTGGCAGTATTTACTGTTCTGGTCTCACTTGCCGTTCATCCAATGTCTGCTGAACGATCTTCTGATTCTGTTGGGAATAATTGTAGACAATTTATCTTTTCACGTAATTCATAAACCTCGCAGGCATTTAAACATCTCTCCGACCTTGAAATCGAACAATTCATCTGCTTCGATCTCGTGCAATTTCACTTGACAATGTGTGAGTTTTGGTGAGGGAGGGGGGGGGGGGAACTGCATGATTGTGATATGTATATGCGTATATGCATTTGGCTAGTTCTTGTGCGTATTTATGCAATTTTATATACAATATGTATGTACATATAGAACTAAGTCAACTATTTACGTTTTTTACAGATTTCCGTGGACAAAAAATCAATTGCACAGGAAACTTTTATGTTGTTTTTCAGTCCATATCACCAAATCAACAATGAATGAACAATTTTGTATAATTGTACATAAAAAATTTTGTAGTTGTATGTGTCGGTGCATTCTGTTTCTTCACTGTCGCTATTTCTGCACTGAGCCTTCACATGCGTCACATCATCACTTCTGCTTCCTCTTCAGTCAAAATGTCGACTGAACGACTCGCGCTTCAAAAACGACTCTTCTACAGTCTTCTCGCTACAGTCTGTGAAGCGCTCAGGGAAAAAACCAAATCCCTTCTGGGCCTGCTATTCTTACGGGCCGGACTGAGGGAAAAATAGAAAGGCGGGTCGGTCCAGGGCTTGTAAATTTCGTTCGGGCCGGGCCCAATATCCTGGCGGGCCAAAAAACAGGCCACGTAGGCCTACCTTCAAGATATTTGGCCGGGTCCGCAATTAGCAACTGGTCTTGCCGGGAGCGGCCCGCTTTGGACTTCCCTGGAGCGGTTCACAGTGAGAAAGGGATTATAAGACTATTCAGAAAAAGATATACCAAATTTTGGATTTTATTGCCTTAATTTGCATTTTACTATTTTCATTTTGCTTGATCCTTTGTTTTGGCTTTCATAATTTTTTTTACTATTATTATTTGCACCATGATTACCACACAATCAGATTCAGTAAAAAAAAACAATTAGCTGCTTTCAGCTGTGCGTGCCGGTCTTCTTTCTCGCCTTTCCAATTGTCAATATGATTGCAATGCTGACATTAAAGAATGAGAATGACGGTGCGTTTTTATATTTTAAATATCTCTATCAAGTTATTTATTATAATTCTATGTATATTAGTTTATTTTATCCACATATATTATAAGAAAATATAATACGATATATATATATTGAAGACTATTATTAGGGACTTTTTTTCGTACGAATTTGCATGATTTCACTCATCTCTATCATGTTATTTATTTAAAATAAACATGATCTTCTAAGATCTTGCGGCAGCCTCCGTGGTCGTGTACTCGTTGCACTCGCCGGCTCAATCGCTGACGATATTACTAACATCTTCAAGCTACCGAACATTTCTTCTCGGGCTGTGTCGGCGGCTGACTTTCCACAAGATCAGATGTTCGCGAGAGAATAGCGTCAGCGTTTCAACGTCGTTCGTAACGAGGCCGAATAATAAACCCTAATGTTTATTTCTAGCTTACACTGCTAAACTTGCATACATATATCATAATCTACAGGTTCGAAAAGAATCAAACATCATGGATTGTTCATAATAATTACTCTCTGGCGATTTTTGTTGTAGCATTATAGTCAAAGACTTAGGAACTTAGATCAGACTATTGTTAATAACATTTGTATTTTGGACCAAACTTGTTGACTCTCTCGGTTTCTATTCTTACGTGATACATATATTCGATTACAAGCATTGTCCATACATGTTTCACTGAAAATGATCTTCCACAAAATGATCTAAAGTATGATGAACAGGCGGAGTTACGCACAGCAAGATCTTTTGATTATTCACTGCGGCACTGTAACATTTGATTATGTCATGCACATATGATACAAGGATTCCAAACTTTTGCAAACCCATTACATTGTTATCAGTTTACGCCTGTTCTCATACGCTTTTAAATTCATAGTATCGTTTTATCACTTTCTGAATGAATGGATTTATTACGATGTTATAGAATTGACAAATGATTACGGTAGCATATCTTGACCGAAAAATTGTAGAAAAACCTAAAATACGGCCTATTTTGTGGGGCTAGTAGTATAAGATGTGTGATTTCCGTGACCAATATCGAAAAAGTGTCCCCAGGGCGGGCCGTGCTCGAAGGTCATAGCGCGTCACTACAAATCTTTCTCAAAATAAACTCTTTTGCGTTCTCCTTCTTGTCGCCTCCACGGAAGCCATTAATGTAAGAATATCACTTTTCTGAGGTAGCGAGTGGCAAAGCTCTCCCGGCCTCCTCCTCATCCGTCTTCTGCTGTTCTCCCCTGCAATCGGCCTCTGCTGGCTCTGCCGGCTTAAAAGCTAGGAGAGTGAATCAAAAAGAGAGTGAATCTGCTTGTGCATAAATATGTATGTATGTATGTTTGTACATCTGTAGCTTAAATCATCGATATGGGAACGGATAAAAAGTGACAAAACGAGAAGACTGGAACAGAATTGAATGGTAAATCAATGAATATTTGGTGTCGCAAATGAGGAGAAGAATGTCGACATGCTCTTCTCAGATCTTGCTGCAGCCTCCGTAGTTGTATTCTCGCTGCACTCGCCGGCACAATCGCTGACGATTTTACTCTCATCTTCCAGTTACCGAACGTTTCTTTTCGGCCTGTGTCGACGGCTGACTTTCCACAAAATCAGATGCTGACGAGAGAGTAGCGTCAGCGTCTCGTTCGTAATGAGGCCGAAGAAACTACAAGTCTCCTTCAATCTGCAACTTTATGTATGCAACTACATATATGCATTAGTGAATGTATGTTTTCCTTTCTCTACTTTTTTTTTAAATTGCCCTTCCTACATTCAAAAAGACCAACAGTGACATGCCAGTAATTCCAATTGCGGATTGGATATTTTAACTCGATATTTTCTCTTACCACACACGAGACTAATTGAAAGATATGTACATATATGAATGTACATACATATTACTTGTGAGTACTATCTTCCTCTTATTTCTCTCTCTCTCTCACTCGCTCTCTTTCTCTCCCTCTCTTACTGTCTATTTCGTTCTCTCCCTTACAAAATTCCGAGAAAAAAAATTCCGAAGAAATGGCTTTCATAGCGGAATTCGGATATCCGAATTCGGAAGAGAAAAAGGTCGGAATTCGGAATTGCGATATATCCCTGTTAGAGAGGAGAGTTCTTCTCCGTCCGTGAAAGCAGAGTCGACCGACTGAGATACCAACACCTGGACAAAACAAAAAAAAAAAAAGATATCGAAGATTGGGTCGGCGACTGGCGGCCAAGCAAGAAGGGAGGAAGAAGCAGCAAGCATTGGAACAAAGGCGCGAGGAAGACGATTAAGCAGGTGAAGTGACAGCCACAGCCATCTCAACAAAGCTACAACACTTGCCTGCCTCAATAATCCGGAGGTGGTATGAAGAAAAGCCGTAGAGAGAGGAATGCAAAAAGACATTTATTTGTACCATACATTTATTTAGTAAGTAAAAACCAGAGCGACTCGGAAGAACAAAGCGACGACGACGTGGAGCGCCAAGAGCAAGCACCGAATTGGTGCGGCTGAGAGAGACGGCGTAGAGATAGACGCCGCAGTCAGGCACACACCATCATTGTCATTTTAAGATGACGTCACGGTTATTAAGAGCCAGGCTTCGCAATCAAACGACTATGTTCATATGTATATCAGTTCTGCTCGCATTGCATTTATATCTTTTTCAATTCTCTTGCGAACCCAAAGAGAGTCGACTGATGATCTGCATAAAACTAGACACCCTTTGTTAACAAAAAATTAACTATTATGATGAAACCACAGAAATGTTTTGAGAAACATCGCACGCTCTCTTCTCACAATCAGCTAAGATCTGTACATCACTTTTTAAAACCTTCATCTTATCCTGACAAATCTCCTTCAGTTTGAACTTTTTTGATATGAAGATATGGCATTGAATGTAGAAGTTTCTTCAGGAGTATGCAATCCAAGTCGAGAAACGCACAATTTGAAAAAAAAAAACGCAACATTTTGGAACTTTCCGAAATATATGCAAAAAAGGAGGCAAGAAACTTACCTACTTACTGGAGGAAAGCGGTCGGCTTTTATGGTCGACGAAGAATCCAGAATAGAATCGATACCATTTTTTCACCGATATATGTGCTTTGGTTGACCTCTCGGTAAATTCAATTTTTGTAAATGGATTGTGGTCTAGAGAATCAGCGGACGGTAGAGAATGAGGGGAAATTACTAAGGAGAAAAAAGAGATGTGTATGTACAAAAAGGAACTCAGAGAGAGGGAGAGAGAGAATTGTACGATGGCACAGACAAACGAAGTCTCCATATGGAAGTAGCATGCAATGTTATCAGCAGAGACCATGAAGTTTTAGCGAGCCACGGAATCGCAGCCAAACCGAAGGTTGACAAGCTGAATAAACAATTTGTTGCCGTGCCAGTGACCGTGGATGTTGGCAAAAGAGTCGCAAGGTTTTCATGACACAGTTTGATATTCAGTCATCATTTTATGATTCTTCACTCTGATTCTATTCTTTATATGCGATATATTGCGAAAACTCTCATTGTAACTGCAAAATTTCAACAGTATCTTGTTTATTTGCTGCAACAGAAAGGCACCTGCCTTCCTCAGGCTACAGGATGTAATAAAACATATTCTCTAAGACACGTTTGAACAATCTTCAAAAATGTGTCTTCCAACCACGAGTACACAACATTACACATACTTTCTGACCTTTCCATTTGCGTGAGGGTCCATCTGTGAAAGGCAGCTGCACGACTTCATCTTATAATTATGATTTAAAGGTATTTCCCCTTAAAAATTCTGCTCTGAAATAAAATGCTGGCCAACGCAGAACAGTCATTGTCTATTTTTATACCGTTAAGAAATTGAGAAATAACTTCCTATACGGGTCCATTATTCATGTGTGTAGTAGATATTTAGATACAGCAGCCATCGCAAATTTGTCTCCGGCCCATTGCTGGCAGTTTGAAGTTACAGCAGTTTCGACGCGAACAGAAACGATGGATGATCTGTCTTTGCGAGAATCCCAAATCTTGTCCGGCATTGGAATCCAACGGAACGGTTGCCGGAGAGGCGTCCCAAACATGAGGAGCTGTTCAGAATTCGTTGCATTTCCAAGAAGTGCAATCTTGCAATGTTAGTTTAAAAACCTCTTGTCTGCTCTTTTAATCTTGCCTCGTTGAACCCAAATTTAAATTAGCACATTTTATTTCCTCGATGAATATAAAGGTCGATAGACAGCTGCAGTTTCCAATGAATCTAACAATAAGGCATGCAAAAGGTGGGCGGCAGTGAGAGCTCAGCTGGCAACTGACGCACTTTAGGTTTCGGCCGGACTACTTTGTCCTGACTATTTAAAAATCATTGGATACTGTATTTTTTTCAGCTTCCAAAGTTGCGTTCTTGAGTTTGCTCGTGGGGCGTCGAGTTGAGTCGAATGAGCTAGAGATTGGGTTGCACGATCCCAGGGGGGCCGAGATACAGATCCCTATTATTATACTATGTACTTGTGGCGTCTCTTTTATACGGGGACTTTAATTCGACCCCTGCCGAAGCCAAATATAGATGACATTTATATTACAGCGGAGAGCGCGAAAAAAAGTATCCCTTCTGGTCCCACAAAAATAAAAGGAAACAAGGGTTGCCATTGATGACAAGAAATTCGTTGAAATTCATGTCAAGCACACGACATTCATGTGTACTTCTACTTGTAATTGAATGAGTTAATTTTGTCTTAATGCAATTCATATCAGGCGTGAGTTTCCGCGTTCTCTGCTGCGTTCACTGCGCGTCGTGCATGCAGTAATCTGCGTCGTCAGCGTCGCTCTCAACGTCCTCGCCGCCGTCGCCATTCTAAGGCACAGCGACCGGAAGATCGGCAATTATCGATTTCTTCTCGCAGCCATTGTGGTCTGTGAATTCTTGTTCGCGTTGCTTTGGCTGAACCTCCTCTTTTCTCACATCCTCTTTTTGACTGACTCAGCTCGTACAAATCGTTAACGACATCACATTTGATGTCTTCGCCCGTTTTACATTTTTCCCTCCTTTACTCTGCGTTTACGTGGATAGCCCACTTGAATTACCGATAATACGGCAACTATCGTCAGAGAGATTTGTTGGTTGGCTTCAGAAAAAAAATAAAGCTTCTAAAGTTCAAATTATTTCAGTCGTTTGCATTGGTTCTCGCATTAGTTGGTGCCTTTCTATTAGGACACTGCTTCGTGTATCGTCATCAAGTTAGTTTCGTTGTTTATTCACATAGGATAAATTCTAGATCCATTAAGTATCTCCAAGTGCCCGATTCACGATGGCGGTTATCACGCGGGTCACTAATCGGTGGATATTGTACTACCACTGCTTTTGTGGCAGTATTTATTGTTCTGGTCTCACTTGCCGTTCATCCATTGTCTGCTGAACGCTCTTCTGATTATGTTAGGAATAATTGGTGACAATTTATCTTTTCACGTAATTCATAATCCTCGCAGGCATTTAAACATCTCTCCGATCTTGAAATCGAACAATTCATCTCCTTCGATCTCGCGCAACTTCACTTGCCAATGAGTGAGTTTTGGTGGGGGGGGGGCTTGTTCTTGTGCAAATTTATACAATTTTATATACATTACATATGTATATAACAAAGTCAACTATTTAGCGTTTTTGCAAATTTCCATGGACAGAACATCATTCTTCTGTTGTTTTCCAGTCGATATCGCCAAATCAATAACAAAGAAACAATTCTGAATAGTTGTATGTACAAATGTTTGCAGTTCTATGTGTCGGTGCATTCTTCATCTTCACAGTCTCCATTATTGCAATGAGCCTTCACATGCGCCACATCATCACTTCTTCTTCTTCATCAGTCAAAATGTCGGATGGACGACTTGCCCTTCAAAAACGACTCTTCTACAGTCTTCTCGCTACAGTCGGTGAAGCGCTCTGACAAAAACCAAAATCCTGCTGGGACCGCTATTCTTACGGATGGTGATGGTAAAATAGAAAGGCGGGTCGGTCCAGGGCTTGTAAATTTCCTTCGGGCCGGGCCCACTATCTTTGCTGGCCAAAAAAGCACGCCCGGTAGGGCCGGACCTCACAAGTAGGAGGGCGGGGCCGGCCGGGCCTACCTTCACCAAATTAGCAGTTGGTCTAGCTGGGAGCGGCCCGCTTTGGATATCCCTGGAGCTGTTCACTGTGAGAAAGAGTTTATTAGGCTATTCAGAAAAAGAAATTTCAAATTTTGGATTTTATCGGCCTGATTTGAATTTTTGCTATTTTAATTTTATTTGATAATTAGTTTTGGTTTTGATTATTATTTTTACAATTATTATTTGCATCACGATCACCGCACAATCACAATCAGCATTTAAAAAAACAATTTGCTGCTTTCAGCTGTGCGTGCCTCTTTTCTTTCTCGCCTTTCCAATTGTCAATGTAATTGCAATGCTGGCATTAAAGATTGAGAATGACGGTGCGTGAATATTTTTTAAACATCCCTTTCAAGTTATTTATTATCATTTTGTGTATATAAGTTTATTTTATGCAACATATGTATATTATAAGAAAATATAATACGATATACATATATTGAAATTGATTATTAGGGGCTTTTTTCGTATGAATTTGCATGATTTCTCTCATCTCTATCATGTTATTTATTTAAAATAAACATGCTCTTCTAAGATCTTGCGGCAGCCTCCGTAGTCGTGTACTCGTTGAACTCGCCTGCCCAATCACTGACGATCATGCTTTCATCTTCTGGATATCGAAAGTTTCTTCTCGGCCTGTGCCGACGGCTGACTTTCCACAAGATCAGATGCTCGCGAGAGAGTAGCGTCAGCGTCTCAACGTCGTTCGTAACGACGCCGAATAATAAACCCTAATGTTCTTTTCGGGCTTACGATGCTAAACTTGCATATATCATAATCTACAGGTATGAAAAGAATCAGACATCATGGATTGTTCATAATAATTACTTTCTGGAGATTTTCGTTGACAAGATGATAGTCAAAGACTTAGGAACTAAGATCAGACTATTGTTAATAACATATCTTTTTTTGACCACATTTGTTGACTCTCTCGGATTCGATCCCAAGCATTGACTGTACATGGTTTACTGAAACTGATCTTCTATAAGGCTCTAAAGTATGATGAACAGGCAGAGTTACCCACAGCAAGATCTTTTGATTATTCACTGTGGCACTGCAACATTTGATTATCTCATGCACGTATAGTACTAGGCTCCCGAACGTTTGCAAACCCATTGTTATCAGTTTACGCATGTTCTCGCTTTTAAATGCATAATATTTTTTATCACTTTCTGAATAAATGGATTTATCCCGATGTTATGGAATTGACAAAAGATTACGGTAGCATATCTCGACTTAAAAATCCATTTTGAAATTCTTACCCTTCCAAGTATGAGCAAGGGTCTATTCAAGAAAAATTAGAATTGCATTAGTAATTGATGCAGAGAAAATTTTATAGAAAAGTCGATTGGAAGATGTGTAATTTTGAAAGTTTTAAAAGTAGTGTTGCCACTGGTAAATTAGGCCTACTTTGCGGTAGAAATAACCATGAACGCACTCCCTGTAAAGTCACTCGAAAAGTGCGGGTGAGGGTGAGCAACTCATTTCAAGAAGGTAAACGGATCTTGTAAAAGTCTAGCTGATGAACTCAAAAGTCTGTTCCATATAAATCGAACAGCTTAAAGGAACTATCCATGGAGTTTGAAAGCCGCTTGTGCAGAACTAACGTTTGAATTCGCGCAAGATATTGTAAAAAGTTTTGGCGGTATGCTAGTACAGTATCCATCACTACAACTAGACTTTGTGAGCCTTTTTCTCTCTGCCTCTCTTCTCTTCCCTCGAATCTCAAGCGTGGCTTGCCGCTTCGCACCTAGTTTTCACCTTCTTTCTGGTAGAATGAGGGAGTGCATGCGGACAAAATAGGCAAGTGGTGATGACGTCACTCCCTAAATTCTACAGTACGGCGTGGGGAAAATGTGGTTTTTCTCCTCAGGGCCCCTTTACGACGCATTCTCACTTTTCCTAATGATGTTTCTAGTTGGACCGGATAGTATTGACAAAAAATTCAGTAACATTGTAATCTCCATGGACAGCTCCTTTAAACTAAATATCTCTTATTCTCTCACCTCCTTCGTCGTTTCGAGCATAAATTCTTTTAAAACTTTCCACCCTCCTGCCTCAAGTGTCCCTTTCCTCTTCATCTCCTTTCATTCCACTTTCTGTTTTCACTCTTCCTCTTTCAATATTACTCCAGCGGTACACTAGTTAAAATTCTAGTTCATAAAAGGTTTATTGAGTGAAGAAATTCAGAGCTGCGAGCACTTGCGAACATCGAACCGATGAGGCATAGCCAGTCTCTAGCTCCGAGCACTCCTCTAATGTCAGAAGATATTTCATCTGCCCTCTTTCTTTCCATTTCCATCATTACCTTTCACCCCGTGCTTATTCCTTTCTCGTTCCTTCTCCGTTCTCTCTCCACTTTCTCTTTTCTTCTTTTTTTGTCGTTACCCACACTTTTATTCGTTTAAAATTATCATTGAAAATATCTTAATAAAACTGTATGTACATTCTGTACATCTGTAACTTTACGTGAAAACTTAATCATGGCAGAGAACGTGCAGAGAGCTGTTAACAAAAGAACATCGGCGTAGTACACAGAGAGAGAGAGAGAGAGAGAGAGAGAGAGAAAGAAAGAATGAGAGAGAAAGAGAGAGAGAAATAAAGAGAGAGAAAAAGAGAGAAAAAGAGAGAAAGAAAGAGAGAGAAAGAGAGAGAGAAAGAAGTATCGGAAAGAAGATTTATTCAAAAGATAAAAAAAACACTTATACTGAATGCTCTCAAGGACAACTCCAATTTTTCCTAAATTACGTTAAAAATATAGAAGGGTCCTAAAAAAAAATAAAAAAAATAAGCGCAATAGGATATTCAGGGAATTATCAGCCGTTTTCGTTTTTCAATATAGTCATTTGCAATATTGATATTGTGCAAAAGTGATGCAAAAACTTGCTGGTCATACTCATTGTCGACAGGTCGTTTTTTTCTAAATTCCGTAGCCTTTAATGAAATGTCGAAAAACAAACAATCACACATAACACAAATTTTGTGTTTTCATACAGGCGTCCAACATTTGTCCATTGTTTCCCCTCTTCTATTAACATCCTAAAGGATGCATTAATTTATTTTCAATTTCAACAATGCTGCCGAGATCTGTTTCTTCTTTTTATTCGATAAAAATATGGAGAGGGTAATGCGAGAAAGAAGGAGCGACAGGGGAGTGATCTATCGTTCAGGGGTTGTACTCGATGGGGAGGTTCTTGAGGCGGACCATGCCGTCGCCCTGGAACCACTCGCGGCGGAACTGCTTGGCTGCGCCGTCCATGGTGTTGGTCCACTCGATGGTGATGCGGTCGTTGTTGGTGTCCTCCAGGAAAAATTATGTTATTTTCATGATGAGAAATGATATTCCTAAATTTTGATCTAATATGGTACGTTAGAGACTGTTTCTAAGCAAATTGTTTTACTGAAAGTAATATAACCTTACGAATTAAAAATTTATTTTAAAAAATTCACTTCTAGGTGATCAACAGTTCTGCCCGCCGCATCGGCTTCAAGACCACCAACATGAAGCGTCTGGGAGTCGACCCCGCGAGCGGTGTCCTCGACCCCAAGGAGCCCGTCCTCGTTGCTGTCTCCTGCGACGCCTTCGCCTATGGCCAGGTATGATTTATCTTACCGTTTATAAAATACCATATTAAATAAAAATGTAGAATATCCTTTCTCATGCAAATTTCCAGGAGGACACCAACAACGACCGCATCACCATCGAGTGGACCAACACCCCGGACGGCGCCGCCAAGCAGTTCCGCCGCGAGTGGTTCCAGGGCGACGGCATGGTCCGCCGCAAGAACCTCCCCATCGAGTACAACCCCTGAACGATGGACCACTCCCCTGTCGCTCCTTCTTTCTCGCATTACCCTCTCCATCTTTTTGTCGAATAAAAAGAAGAAGAGATTTCGGCAGCATTGTTGTAGTGGGAAAAAATTATAGATTCTTTCGGATGTTGATAGAAGAGGGGATACAATGTACAAATGTTGGACGCCTGTATCAAAACACAAAATTTGTGTCATTGTTTGTTTTCGACATTTCATTATGGGCTTTGGTATAAAAAACAGTCCATGACTGAAAATTCAATCGGTAATCGTGGAAGAATTTCTCAATAAGAAATGTTTTTGTGCTAAATGAAGATGGTTTTTGTCCTTTTGCATTATGTAAAAAAAAGTTACTTATGTAACGAAATAGATAAATTGCATTATAGAAACTGAATAATTTAGTCATATTAACATGTCCTTACTTATTAAAAAGATTTAAAAAGAAAAAGAGAAAATAGCGGGAGGAATAAGTTAATACATATGAATGTCCATAAGTATCAATCATTGGAATTTTCTTTTTTTCCATGAGATTTTATTTTTATTAGGGTTTTGCGCCGGGATATGGCACAGTAACATAAGAAATCTAGCCGAAAAGTGTTCTTGTCTGCCTATCTTTGTCTTCCTTTTTTTGAAAGAGAATCAGAGAGAGAGAGAAGAGAGAAAGAGTTGTAGCGAGAAGACAGGTTAACAGAGATAGACCGAATATATTTTTCCGATTTCTTTGCATTTCCGTGAGAATTCGGAATTTTGTATGGAAAGGTGAAATCATGAAATTTTTGTTCAAACAAAAATTTCTGGCCAAAGGACATCTAATCCGCTGAGTGAGGAATTTTTTGTAACCCAGCTGAATGTGAGCAAGTCTTCTCGCAGTTTGCATTTAATTCCGAATACCCTTCAGCGATTGCTTTTCTTCACATTCTCATTGTCAGAGCCAGCTCATCACAGTGAAGGAATATAAGGGGAGGGGTGTAATGTTAAGATCGGATCGAGAAGGGGGGGGGCTTAGGATCGGATAGAAGGCAGTTAGCTGGAATCTTGAGACGGCCTCTCTTCGATAGACGAGCACACGAATTCTCCGGGCGTGCACAAAATGAGAGCGAGCAAAACCATGATGGTAAGAAGTGAGTAGGATGAGAGTCAAGCAATATACTCTATTAATCAATAAAATTGTGGACTCTTTTTCATATAAGAATTGAAGGCATGGAAAGATGCTGAAATTTAGAAAGAAAAGATATTATTTGTTTGCTCACTATCGAATTTTGTGTTTGAAGATCGAAATACCTGTAAGAATTGTGCTTGCAAAAGATTACAATGTGAAAATAAAATAATAGTGTTCACGTTTGTGTTTTCCAAGGAGAAATTGACAACTTATAATCTCTCGATATAGCGTGTTCGGACACCCTGTCGGAGACAACCGAAAAGAGAGAAGAATGAATCAGGAAATGCTTCATCATCCCGGAAATGGAGAGTGCGAGTTTACAAGAAAGAAAGAGAGAGAGAGGAAAAAGGGAGAAAGTGATCGAAAAGAGCGAGAGAAAGAAGACAGAAATGGAGACAAAGAGAGGCAGATGCCTGTCCGTCGAATTCCGACATTATTGCATTCTCTACTCATTGACTAGGCGATTGATTGTTCTTCTCGTCCTTAAACGACGACTTCTTTTAATCGTTGCCAGCAGCATATATCTGCTTCTTAACTTGGAGCAAAAAAAACCAGGATCTTCCGAAATGCATCTTATGGTTAGATGTCAGTTGTTTTCAGCGGAATTCTTTAGTTTTCTAGCCATTTAATCGATAAAGAAGAGAAAAACTAATAATATAGCTTCAAGAGCCCGTTTGTAACAGATTTGTTCTGGAATCTTCTACGCTTCCTCAGTTTAGTAGCCCAAGTTTGAGAGGTATCCAAATTGTAAAAACCATTACTTTGTCATTAACTTTCTAGAAAATTTTCCTGCCTCATTCTGCACTGATAAAAAAGCATGTCCAACTGCCCGCATGAAATGCCGCTCTGCAAGCTCTTTGTCGACGTAGGCAACGAGAGCATGAACCTTCACGGAGTCGTTCATTACTCCCGGCGTGTTTCTCCTCGAAAGTTTGAACGTCTACTGTTCACTTGTTATAAATTTATAAGCATACGAAATTTGAGAGGGTGTGCTTTTACAATTCTCATCATTTGCCACCCTACGCTTTCACGTTCTCTCTCGACCCGACTATGACAGAACTTTTACTACTGTATGTAGAAAAATTCCCCGGAAGGTTCCTTTAACAACGCTCACCTTATCGATCGTAGACAAAGAAGAAATGTTTGGCTTAGGCTGTTCTCTGGCCCGATCAAGAACACACAAGTGGCTTGTACACAATCAAGGCTCCTCCCTGTCTCGATAAGAATCAGCCCAACTTCTGCGGAATTCAAAAATGAACGGTTCCTGACGCGCTCATCGGCAGCAGGGAAGGTACGGTACATTCGCATGCATAAATGTGCACTTCACATGAAAAAGTTTGATATTCCTATATATAATTGATATAATATACAAATCTCTCGCGTGTTCAGCTCCGGAACAATGCTTGTCTGGCATAGTGGTTGCCATGAATGTCGTGCTATCGCTGCTGGCCTTCATCTCTGCTCTCTCCACTGCTTTCCTCGCCTTCCTCGTCTTCACTCGCTGCAATCGTCTTCACAAAGACAGAAACTCCTTCTCCATGCAGTCTCCTTCTTAAATTGAAGAATTTTTTTCTTTATGCAAACTGCGCTAAGCAATGTGCTTTATAATTCAAAGAGTTTTTGGATAAATATGAATTTTCTTGTCAGTTTCAACGAATTTTGTTAAACTAATGTTACCACCTTATTTGTCAAATTAGTGTAGCTTGAACAGAAATCTCCGTTGAAATGCGTCCTGACAATGGAAAAATCTATTGAAATTATTTAAATTAACATAATTAATAGATGTAATTTATGTATGTACATGAAATGTTGAGTTGTACAGTATGCTACGACGATTCTGTTCTTTATTGACAGAGTGGAGGAGCATAGGAGGGTGAGAGCAGAGGTGGTTATGCGCGCAATGATTTCCAATGCGATGTAAGAGGCAGAGAACATAGTGAGAGGGTCAAGACGTAACGGAACATAAAGCCCTGCAACAGCGCTTTGTGCAGCAGCGTGAAATTCTCTATTTTGACCGTGCGGCAGCCTCCATGGTAGCATTCTCGTTCTACTCGCCAGCGCAATCGCTGGCGATCATGCTCTCATTTTCTAGCTATCGAACTTTTCCCTTCATCCTGTGTCGACGGCTGACTTTCCACAAGATCAGCTGCTCACGAGAGAGTAGCGTCAACGTCTCAACTTCGCTCGTAACGAGGCCGAATAATAATTCCTAATGTTTTTCGGCAAACACTTAAACAACATATAGCATAAACTACATTATTATTATGCTGTTATCCCTTCAATCTTGGGTCATGGTCAGGCTCATAGGTGCAATCGGGACAAAATAATTGCGGGTCGTAATATATTGGGTAGGTCCTATTTCTGAGCCGCCTGCCAGAAATGCAAATGTGTTGCTTTAAATGACATACAATAAATTCCTTTGAATGGTAGTCAGTTTCTTGAAAGAAGAATTGAGTGACTTTTTTTTTTAGCTATATGGTTTGCTGCCATCCTATCAGATTTCGCGAGGCACTTTCTCTATTCAGGTGGTTCCTTTGATCCTTTCTCTGTCAAGGCCCTCTCGATTCTCTCACTTTCTATTGTCACCATTCGTACACATCTCTCTTCTCCCTATTTCTACATGCTATCGTGATGTCGTCACACTCAGCCGGAGGATACACGTGATAGAAGGACTTTGTGCTGGAGAATATTATCATCGATCAGTGCCCCCCCTCGTATAAACTCGTTGGTTGTTTTATCTAATTGTCTTAACAGAGTGACTTAGAATCTGACTGCAAATAAATGTTTTTAAAAAACAGCTATATTTTTTATTCTGTACTCACGATTATTATGGCATGTACATGCATACATGGCAAATACGAAAAACTGTTGTAGGAAGAATAGCGGAACAATTAAGAAAGAAACTTTTTTTTGTGCACAGCAATTCATTATTTTGATATAGTATAAAGTGTTTAATCGTATGTTATTTATTTCATATATAATAAATTTGAGATGTCAGAATGCCTTGTACATTAGCTGAATGGTGGGCGCGGCACCGACGGGGAAGACGACGGGCGCCAGGCCAAAGAGATGCACGAAGTCATTGACGGCCACCTCATCGAGCACGGAGAAGCCCTCCGAAGAGAGCAGCCGCTAGTTCGGCAGGGAAGACGCCTCCACAACGATACCTGAGTAACCGGCTTCCTGCAACGTATTCACTGCGATTTTGGGCATTTAAAACAAGCGATTCGAGCCCTTTACGAAGCTGGATAAATGTACATACACACGTGAATATTAATGATGTTAGTCAAAATAAGCACGAAATTCCAGCAGTCTCACTATTTCCATAACAACCTTGAGTGCTTTCTTGTCGTGCATTCACTCCGTCATGGCACGGCCAAAGCCGCGACGTTGGTAAGCGGGACGAATGTATGAGACTTCCAGAGAGACGACCTTGAGAAGAGAAAGGAGATCAAGAGAGTGAGGGAAAGGACGGAGAGATTGAAGTGGCAACGCAACAGAGAATCAAATAGTTGCATTTTATGACATGTTGATGCAATTCATTTATGCAATTTGCTCTCTTATTGTTAGTTACCAGCGAAAACATGATCACACTTCTCTCGGTTCCACAGACTTGCGTTATCACTTGGTTGTATTTCGAAGCGAGTTCATTTATGGTTAGACTACGACAGAGATATTGATGCACAAAGCTTAATGGTGAAATATCGTTTCATTTTTAATGAAGGTAAATGGGCACACTTACATTGTCGACGTCGCTTGGCACAGGATTCCAGAATCGAGAATGAAGATGTTCGCAGAGGGCAACTGGCAACTCTTTCTAACACGATCTATTAAAAAAGAGTAAGATGAACGCTAACGTAGAAGTTTCGTCTTCGGGTCGCTAATGACCGGGGCGCTCTTCTCGTCCTTGTTGGTATCTTCTTCATGTCGATGCCATTCACTCATCAAGCGAAGGCCTACTAGCTGACCAATAGGGATGCAAATTAGTTTTTTTGTTGTAATAATATTGTAAATAATAAAGTAAAAGATAAAGTGATACCTGCTGAGTACCCTGTTCGAAAACAAGGATATTGTAGGGGTATCGCATGAGCTCCTCGACAAACCAGCGATGAACGTCAGCAATTCCTTCTGGCCTAATGCCAATCGCCTAAAGAAAGCATGAACTTAGATGAAAGAACTAACTGCATTCAGCGTCTCTTCCTTGATGAGCTCTTCACGGAGCACTTTAAGGATCTTTTATAGATCTTCAGTTGCCGCGGCGCGCCAGGAATACCCCTTCGGCAAGCTTTTCGGCATTTCTTATTGTATAAAAATAAAAGACTTTTTGCATGAATGTGTACTCTTTCAAACCTGCCAAGAAGGAAATCAGTATTTGTGTCGCGAACACACTTAAAATGTTCAGGGAAAACTGTTCTTACTCCATTTCTTTTTCTCTCAATAGTGAATCAGAAACACTCACATGATGGTGATTGAAACGTGACCGCGGAACATATTAAAATACAAGAAGGCCATAGAAACACTGCAACTCTTAAAACATTAGACGCTGATATTAAAAGCTGACCCACGCAGAAAAGTCATTGGCTATTATATACCGTTAAGAAAATGAGAAATAACTTCCTATATGGGCCCATTATTAGTGTGTGTCGTAGATATTTAGATACAGCAGCAATCGCAAATTTGTCTCCGGCCCATTGCAGGCAGTTTGATGTTTCAGCAGTTTCGACGCGATCTGCCTTTGCGAGAATCCCAAATCGAGTCCGGCAATGGAATCCAACGGAACGGTTGCCGGAAAGGCGTCCCTAACATGATACGTTCTTCAACTTTCGTTGCATTTCCTAGAAGTGCAATCTTGCAATGTTAGTTTAAAAAAACCTCCCATCTGCTCTTTAAATCTTGCTCTCGTTGAACCCAAATTTAAATTAGCACATTTGATTTTTTCGATGAATATAAAAGTCGATCGACAGCTGCAGTTTCCAATGTATCTAAGGCATGCAAAAGGTGGGCGGCAGTGAGAGCGCAGCTGGCAACTGACGCACTTTAGGTTTCGGCCGGTCTACTTTGTCCTGATTACTTAAAAATAATCGCTTGGATGCTGTAACCTATTGCTCCGTGGTTCCAAAGTTTCGTTTTTGAGTTTGCTCATGGGGCGTCGAGCTCAGTCGAATGAGCTACAGATTGGGTTGCATGATCTCAGGGGGGCCGAGATACAGATCCCTATTATTACACTATCTACTTGTAATGCCTTTACCTTTATTCAACACCGGGCCGGAAGCCAAATGTAGATGGCATTTATACTCCCGCGGAGAGCGCGAAGAAAGTGTCCCTTCTGATCCCCCGGAAAACAGAGGAAACACTTTGATGTCAAGAAATTCTTTGAACTTAATGTAACGCAACGCACATGGCATTGTTGTCTACTTCTAATTGTAACTGAGTAAATAGATGTTGTCTTTATGCAATTCAGCCGCGCCTTTAATCTGTCTAAAGTTTGAAACATGTTCAAAACAATCTTGTTTAAAATATGTTCGAAACAAAAGAATTTGCAGTGTTCCAGCCTATCTTAATACAAATGGGTTCCAAACATGTATCCAGCTTGTGATCACTTTATCGCTTGTGTGCACTTCCTGTTTCGAAGTTCTGAAGTGGTCACTTGGTCAGAACAAGCACGAAAATGTAGAGACAACGCAAAGATGGAGACGCAGGTTGTGGCGAGCAAAAGCTGCTCCGGTGTGCTTTTGCTCGTCACCAACGAAATAGCACAGGGCAGAGAAAAAAAGATGTCGCCACTCGCTGCCTGCCTCCCCCTCTGCCCCCCTCGAGCCTGCGACACGCGAGATCGCCGAGCCCGCGGAAGCACTCGCTCATTGGCCCATTTCAGGATTCGACCAATAGCGAGCGACCAGGTAGCGGCGCGGCCGCGTTGCGTATCTTGGCAAGTTGTCAAACGGTATCAAGAGATGCAGAAATATGTGCACAAAAGCTATTTAAAATATAATTAAAAATAGAGAGAGCCAAAAAGAGCCGCCTCTCTCTATGGTGTTCGATGCAGCAGAGAAAGGCGGTTATTCTGATGTATCTTACGTAGGTAACGGACAACGTTAAAGTGTCTCTCTCGCAGCTTGGCAAGCTGCCAAACGCCATGAAGACATTCAGCCATATGTAATCGAAAGCCTTTTATTTAGCATAAAACAGTTGGAGAGAGCTCGGAGGTTGCGTCTCTCTCTACCCTACCTTTTTCTACATAGAAAGGCAAATTTTTTGAGCTATTTAATGTTGTGTAAAAGTAAGTTTGAACGATTACACTTTAAAAAGAAGTTTCCTCATCCGAAGTCTGAGAAAAAAATATGCCCCAATTGCTTGCATTTCTATTGAGTAAACCACTTAGAGAGAGCCAAGGTGTTGCGTCTCTCTCGATCCTACATTTTTCTAAAGAAAAAGGCGGTATTTTTATGTGCAGTAGAGCCGGGATACAAGCTTCAGCTTCTTGTTAAAATGTATTCTCGTTCATTGTCAAGTAGGATAAAATATGTTGGCTTCCGATAGGGCAAAGATTGTGTGCTGCTCCTGCTGGGCCGTTCCCAAGTAGCAGCGTGGTCTCGTGGGTAACATGACTGCGTAGCAGTTTGCAAGTCTAGGATTCGAATCCCCGTGCTAAGAAAACATTTGCAGAGGTTTGTTAGAATGTGATGAGCTCCGAACGTTGCCAGCCTGTTCTCAGCCTGTGACAACAACGCCAATGTTGCGAACAAGAGTTCCGAACATATTTCAAACTTTGGACAGATTAAACGCGCGGCAGAGTTCCCCAGAATCAGAAGAAAAGTGCATTCCCATTGCAATAATTCCGCCCTTTTCGCCCAAACATGAAATTTCTTCACTTCCAAGCAGTACAATCTTGAGATAGTACGCAGATGGTTCTTGTAGAGTTAATAAATTCCGGGAGCGATCGTCTATCATATAAATCGCTTTCTCCCGTTGTTCTAAAAATTAAAATTTGTCCACTGTGATTCGCTGAATATAAAATTCGACAGACAGCTGCAGTTTCCCAGAGCATCAAAGACATTCTAAATGTTGCCCTTTTATGTCTTTGATGTCGAGGGCGTTAGACAGAACGCATTTCCTTCTTTGGATTTCGATAAAGTGTCAAGAAATTCGTTGAAATTCATGTTAATAACTGAATTAATTGATTTCTTCTTAATGCAATTCAGATCAAGGCAGCATGCGTGAGTTTCCGCGTTCTCTGCTGCGTTCACTGCGCGTCGTGCATGCAGTAATCTGCGTCGGCAGCGTCGCTCTCAACGTCCTCGCCGCCGTCGCCATTCTGAGGCACAGCGACCGGAAGATCGGCAATTATCGATTTCTTCTCGCAGCCATTGTGGTCTGTGAATTCTTGTTCGCGTTGCTGTGGCTGATCCTCCTCTTTTCTCACATCGTCTTTTTGACTGGTTCAGCTCGTACAAATCGTTAACGACATCACATTCGACGTCTTCGCCCGCTATATGATCTTCCCTCATTTACTCTGCGTTTACATCGATAGCCCACTCGAATTACCGATGAAATGGCAACTAACATCACAGAGATTTGTTGGGTGGCTTCAGAAAAAAAACAAAGCCTCTAAAGTTCTAATTATTTCAGTTTTTTGCATTGGTTCTCGCATTAGTTGGTGCCTTACTTTTAGGACACTGCTTCGTGTATCGTCATCGAGTTAGTTTCTCTGTTTATTTACATTGGATAAATGGCTATATCCATTAAGTATATCCAAGTGCCCGGATCACGATGGCGGTTATCACGCGGGGCACTAATCGGCGTATATTGTACTTCCATTGCTTTTGTGGCAGTATTTACTGTTCTGGTCTCACTTGCTGTTCATCCAATGTCTGCTGAACGATCTTCTGATTCTGTTGGGAATAATTGTAGACAATTTATCTTTTCACGTAATTCATAAACCTCGCAGGCATTTAAACATCTCTCCGACCTTGAAATCGAACAATTCATCTGCTTCGATCTCGCGCAACTTCACTTGGCAATGAGTGAGTTTTGGTGGGGGGGGGGGCTTGTTCTTGTGCAAATTTATACAATTTTATATACATTGCATATGTATATAACAAAGTCAACTATCTAGCGTTTTTGCAGCTTTCCATGGACAGAACATCATTCTTCTGTTGTTTTCCAGTCCATATTGCCAAATCAATAACAAAGAAAAACAATTCTGAATAGTTATATGTACAAATGTTTGTAGTTCTATGTGTCGGTGCATTCTTCATCTTCACTGTCGCTATTTCTGCAATGAGCCTTCACATGCGTCACATCATCACTTCTGCTTCCTCTTCAGTCAAAATGTCGAGTGAACGACTCGCGCTTCAAAAGCGACTCTTCTACAGTCTTCTCGCTACAGTCCGTGAAGCGCTCATTTACGACTAAAACCAAATCCCTGCTTGGCCAGCTATTCTTACAAGGGAATGGTCTCGGCTTCCCCCGAGGTTTTGAAATGAGTTATATACCATTCGAAAGCTCTCGTCAAGGAGATAACGCAAATGATAATTAAAATCTCCAAACGAATTTTATTTATCGATCGGATTTTCGAAAAATGGTGGCGTTGAGGAGTTGACGATTTCGATTTTAATTCTTAAATCAGGCGTTTGCAGCCGCAAAAGTTGAGAAATCGAACGGGATTGTTTTATACGGAATGTAACAGAGTAGCTCTTACATAAAAACAAGATGCAGGAAAAAAATTGTAACATTTGATTATGTCATGCACATATGATACAAGGATTCCAAACTTTTGCAAACCCATTACATTGTTATCAGTTTACGCCTGTTCTCATACACTTTTAAATTCATAGTATCGTTTTATCACTTTCTGAATGAATGGATTTATTACGATGTATATAGAATTGACAAAAGGTTACGGTAGCATATCTCGACCGAAATATTGTAGAAAAACCTAAAATACGGCCTATTTTGTGGGGCTAGTAGTGTAAGATGTGTGATTTCCGTGACCAATATCGAAAAAGTGTCCCCAGGGCGGGCCGTGCTCGAAGGTCATAGCGCGTCACTACAAATCTTTCACCAAAATGAACTCTTTTGCGTTCTCCTTCTTGTCGCCTCCACGGAAGCCATTAATGTAAGAATATCACTTTTCTGAGGTAGCGAGTGGCAAAGCTCTCCCGGCCTCCTCCTCATCCGTCTTCTGCTGTTCTCCCCTGCAATCGGCCTCTGCTGGCTCTGCCGGCTTAAAAGCTAGGAGAGTGAATCAAAAAGAGAGTGAATCTGCTTGTGCATAAATATGTGCGTATGAACATCTGTAGCTTAAATCATCGATATGGGAACGGATAAACAGTGGCAAAACGAGAAGACTGGAACAGAATTGAATGATAAATCAATGTATTTGGTGTAGCAAATGAGGAGAAGAATGTCGACCTGGACAGCGGCCAGGAAATCATGTCCTCCCATGAACAATGGATCCTTGGCCATTTTGAACTTCTTGCCCTTCCAAGTTAGAACAGTGCATGAAGAATTAGAATTGCATTAGTAATTGATGCAGAGATAATTTTATAGAAAAGTCGATTGGAAGATGTGTAATTTTGCACGTCCAAACATATACCATAAGAAAGAGCGCTTTTCTATGAACTTTCAACTTAAAATATTTTGTTATAAGCTTTAAAAGTGGGACCGGTAGTGCTAGTTACATTGCGCCCAAAAATCCATTTTCTTAGTTTATTCGAATTGAATATTCCAATTATCTTTTAAGCACCTATCCTTGAAGAATTATTAAAAGCAGATGCCATATTCTTATGATCTATTACAAAACATCGTAGATTCGGAATTTTATTGAATGTGGTTCAGCTTGTAGCTAATTTAACGCTCTTTCTTGTGGTGTATGTTTCGGCATACGTAAATGAATCTGAAGTAGTTCTTCAATGGCGCGAACCCGCTGATTTGTACTGCCGCAAGGGGATAATCGACTAGGAAACTTCAGCGCATCCTAAGTTTTCCACATCCTATAGTCCATTCGAAAGCTCTTTTCATGCTCTATACAGCTGTATAGGTTTGGTTCTGGTAAAATGAGAAACACGTTGTCTGAGCACCCTCAAACATTTAATTCTATAAAACATGCAACGTTGGACATTTTCGGATTTTTCTTTTTTCGTTGTTTAGAGTAATATCTTGGCTATTATAGTGCTAATTTTCATTGCTATATCTCAACAAAGTGCGTCGCAGTGACCTCAGACGTGCACCCAACTCGCCACCTAGCGCGGCGAGCCTACTAATTCAAGCCCTAATAGCAAATGAACAAGGCATTTTCTAACTCCCAGACCAGTTCGAATCGATTCCTCGTATCAGAAAGTACCTATAATGAGCTTTTGAACAAAATCCAAGCTGGTCGATTTTGGCTATGTCCGCGGCCTTTTTGATTCTCTCGCAAATCGCGTCATATGTACATATGTACGTACATATATTTATTCCTAAGCACTTGTGTAACTTTGCTGAAATTGAAATTCTAAAAGAAAATACTGATTTAAAAAATAATAAGATGAATTCTAACGTAGAAGTTTCGTCTTCGGGTCGCTAATGACCGGGTCGCTCTTCTCGTCATTGTTGGTCTCTTCTTCATGTCGATGCCATTCACTCATCAGGCGAAGGCCAACCAGCTGATCAATAGGGATGTTAATTATTTGGGTTTATTGTTGTTGTAACGATATTCTGTAAATAATTACCTCCCGGGTGCTCTCTTCGAAAATGAGCACATTGTAGGGGAATTGCACAAACTCCTCGACGATCCAGCGAAGAATGTGAGCAACTCCCTCTGCTGTAATGCCAATCGCCTAAAGAAAGTACATAGATTGATACATCCTTCAATTCTATAGTGACCGGTATATAACCTGTAAGCTAAATTAATGGTTTGGAATTATGAAAGAACTAACTGCATTCAGCGTCTCTTCCTTGATGAACTCTTCACGGAGCACTTTAAGGATCTCTGGAAGATCTTCAGTAGTCGCGGCGCGCCAGGAATACCCCTTCGGCAAGCTTTCCGGCATTTCTCCTTCACATATCCTTTATTATTATATTTTTGACCACATTACACAAACAGAAAAACTTTTACGTGAAAATGTATATGTTTAACCATCTCAAAAAGAACAAAACCAATGATTCTTCTCGCAAAGCTGCCAAGAAAGAAGTCGTTGGTAGAATTTCTGGCGTTATCAGACTAAAAATGTTCAGGAAATCACTTCTTCCTCCAATCATTTTTCTCTCTCTTGTGAATCAGAAACGCACACGTGATGATGATTAAGATGAGAAAGATGCAAGTATCACATGAAGATTCAAGAAACACTGCAGCACTTGCAGCGAGTGTTTTGCAGCAATAGGTGAGGGCAAGCAAATGGAAAGGTTTGATATCAGAGCATGTACTTTGGCCGATAGTGAATGATGAACGCTGCCATCTTCTTTGTATCAGCGCTGTTAACGAACTGCTGGCAAATTAAACAAAGAAGAGATAACAGAATAACTTTTTTTATTAATCGCATCAATTTATATCAGTTGTGCTCGCATCGCATTTATACTTCTTTTTCATTTTTCTTTCGAATGCAAAGAGGTCGACTGATGATATGTACAAAACTATACATCCTTTGTTCCCAAAAAGTATACTATTGGGATGAAATCAAAGAGATATTTTGAGAAACATGGGGTGATCTCAATCTCTCTTCCCACAATCAGCTAAGATATGTATCAACATAACTTTTTTTAAACCTTCTCTCCAAAGAATTCTGCTGTCGTGCTATTGATCTTCACAAAACTGACAGCAATTCGGCCAAAAGCTCAGTGAAATTGTAGTCAAATGTTTCATGAGTTTGGGGAGACTTTTTGGACTTAATTTATATTATGCAATTTTTACAGTCTTTCTAACTAATGTTCGACATGGTTTCATTATATATTTACATATGTATATTTATATATATATACATATATAATATTATATATATAATATAGGCATTTAGATATAGTTTTGACGGTAAATGATGAGATAGTGCAAAATAGGATACATACAAAATTAGGCAAAAGGTTCGTTCTCAGCCGGCAGCGAACCCAGTACTTCCCAGTCGAACTCTTTCGCGTTATCCATGGCAGAACTGGAGCAGGCAGAATGTGCCATTCGTATGGCAACGAGCATCAAAAACACTGGCCTCTCAAGAATTCGTGACTCATTTTTGTGCTTGTGCACAAAAATGTGAAGTTGATTGATATTAAAATTTCAGTCAATTATATGAAATAGCGTGCGACGGCAAGTGGCATCCATCCACCAAACGCTTCATGGGCTTATGGTTAGAAGGCGGGAGGGAGAAACGAAGATGAAGAGCAGAGCTGACCGCACACGAGTTCACAGGCACAGAAGAATGAGGCGAGTGGTATGGGCAGCAGACTCATCTGTTCATCCATTTCCGATCTCAACAAGTCTGTCACTTCTTTGGCAGTTGCACTTAAAGTCCTGGATCTGGAGCACTTAGGTGCATTAAAAAAGTGCAGATTCTATGCGGGCTCGGCGAACAGAATTTGGTTAAGTACTAAAGATTACTGTATCGTGGAATATTCTCCAAAGGGCACAAAACAAGTATTCTGCCTCCTCATTATTTCTGCCTGGTCATCGTCAGTTCAGCTCGCTTTCTCAACCATGGCCGGTCGGCTCTTCTCTCGCTCTCCTCGTCTGCTCGCAAAGAGCTTCACTGCCGGCAACTGTATATTGATTTAATTCTTGGAAAATATTATACATTTATATAAAAATTATAACGTAAATTCTAGGCTTTTCTAAGCGGTCGCCGAATGCTCCGTTGATATTCGCTGACAAATTCGAGGTCCGTCGTCCCGTGCCCGAAGACTATCCTCATCTCCTCAACAAAGCCTACAAGATCATCGACAACGCCCCCTATGCTAAGGTCCCGAGAAGCGAATGGTGGATGAAAGTCCGCTAGCCGATAAGAAAAAATTAATCAGATAAAGTCAAAATGCTTGGATATTCTCCAGATTGTCGGCATCTGGCTGTCCTCGGAAGGCTATCGTGACCCGAAGCGCAACTTTAGCCCCTTCGAGCCCGTCTTCGACGATCGCAACATGCTCATCTTTAGTGAGGAATCATGACGTCTAAAGTGTCTATCGATATTTGAAAAATATCAAAAACTGTGCTAGAAAGTCTTTTATTTTCTACCAAAGAGAACCTCATAGAAGGTCTCTTGCTTTTTCCAATCGATAATTTCTAGTGGACATGCTCGAGACGCTGCAGCGCAAGTTCTGAGAGTTGCAGCCGCCGTCTCCTCGCAACCTTCAAATGCTTGGCCTAGTCGGCCATGTGATACTCGAATAAAATCGCCCAGATATCCTGATAGTAGATTTATTATGCAGTTTTTAAAATCATAATCTTGTTGAGAGCAATGCAAGAAAAATGGAAAAAATGGATGACTTTCATCCAAACAAGTACAGTGTCGGTGAAGAATAGAGTATGTCATCATACAGATTCCGCGTCAACGGTAGCAGTTTGAGGAGAACAAAGGCTGAATATTGTTTTTGTCAGGTGAGGTCAGCACTGCTTTGTGCGGTGGACGGCAATAGCATCTGGCTTGAGAACAGAGGGCAGCAGGGAGTTAGAAAGCGTATGGGTTTGTTTGCTTTGTAAGAGAGAGTGAAAAAGAAACATAGAGAAAGGGAAAAGAGAGAGGGAACAGACGAATGAGAAAAGTATAGTTTCAAAGAGAGAACGGTCAGGTGTTTATCCCTTCGCGCTGGCCATACTATGTACACATTTTGGCACTACCCTTCGCTCATGGAGTATAAATTGCTACCTTCGTCCCATGACGATCATCAACATCTTCTGTCATTGCATCCCAACAACCGATCATGACTCCCTCTTCTATCACCTTCTTCTTCTTCTTTTCTGTCGTTGTGCTTTCGCAGGCGCAGCTTTTGGTTGGTTTTTTTAAAATTAAAGATAATATTTTTTTTACATTTTCGGATTGAATAAGGGGGATATTCTAAAAAGAGCGAATAAATACAATTTAATTTATAAAAATATAATATTTATATAGGCGCCCGCCTGCGGCAAGGAGGACTGCTTTTTCCATGGCTCGTGCATCGGCTCCAAGCTAACGCCGACGTGCGTCTGCGACCTCGGCTTCATGGGAGCGCGCTGCGAGAAAGGTACGAAAAAAAGCAAAGGGCCCATTAGGGACTCTAAATAAAAGGATGCCCTCACTGTCCTCAAAGCTTGAGAGATAAGAACGAGAACAACATTGGCTAGTATATTGATACATACATATTTGTATGCGTTTCCTTTCGTTTTAATTTTGCAATTACCTCATCAATTTAATAATTATAATATAAATTTTTTATATTAATTATGAAGTAGAATCCATGCGATTGTGCGAACATGCTGAAGTATCTAATAGATTTTTAACTAGGTAAATAAATAGGTAAATTAATAAGTAAACGAAAAAGATGCCTTTCAGAGATGCCGTGCAGCTCGTTGCTGCAGTGCTCCGGGCAGGGCACTTGCATCGGAAAGATCCGCTCGTATTTCTGCCTCTGCAACCTCGGCTGGATCGGCCCGAACTGCGGCCAATTCGTCGGCTTCGGCCTCCCGCTCCCGCTTCTCGGTTAAACAAAAACCCATTCTTGAATTCGCGACTTTTTGCCTGACACAAAGTTAGAAATAACAACTACAATAGTCGGGAAAATTAAAAGAGATTACGCTTGTGTTTTGCGCTTCTTTAATTGGCACTATCATTTCTTAACTCTGGCAAATATTTATCTTCACGGAAAATCTGCCGCGCGTTTAATGTGTCCAAAGTTTGAAATATGTTCGGAACTCTTGTTCGCAACATTGGCGTTGTTGTCACAGGCTGAGAACAGGCTGGCAACGTTCGGAGCTCATCACATTCTAACAAACCTCTGCAAATGTTTTGTTAGCACGGGGATTCGAACCCTAGACTTGCAAACTGTAACGCAGTCACGTTACCCGCGAGACCACGCTGCTACTTGGGAAAGACCCAGCCGGAGCAGCACACAATCTTTGCCCTATCGGAAACCAACATATTTTCTCCTACTTGACAATGAACGAGAATACATTTTAACAAGAAGCTGAAGCTTGTATCCCGGCTCTACTGCACATAAAAAACCGACTTTTTCTTTAGAAAAATGTAGGATAGAGAGAGACGCAACACCTTGGCTCTCTCTAAGTGGTTTTCTCAAATGAAATGCAAACAATTGGGGCATATTTTTTTCTCAGACTTCGGATGAAGAAACTTCTTTTTAAAGTGTAATCGTTCAAACTTACTTTTACACAACATTAAATAGCTCAAAAAATTCGCCTTTCTATGTAGAAAAGGGTAGGGTAGAGAGAGACGCATCTTCCGAGCTCTCTCCAACTGTTTTATGCTAAATAAAAGGCTTTTGATTACATATGGCTGCATTTCTTCATGGCGTTTGGCAGCTTGCCAAGCTGCGAGAGAGACACTTTAGCGTTGTCCTTTAACTTCGTAAGATACATCAGAAGAACCACCTTTCTCTGCTGTATCGAACACCATAGAGAGAGGCGGCTCGTTTGGGCTCTCTCTATTTTTAATTATATTTTAAATAGCTTTTGATTACATATGGCTGCATCTCTTGATACCGTTTGGCAACTTGCCTAGATCTCGCGGGCTCGGCGATCTCGCGTGTCGCAGGCTCGAAGGGGGGCAGAGGGGGAGGCAGGTAGCGAGTGGCGACATCTTTTTTTCTCTGCTCTGTGCTATTTCGTTGGTGACGAGCAAAAGCACACCGGAGCAGCTTTTGCTCGCCACAACCTGCGTCTCCATCTTTGCGTTG
Organism: Allodiplogaster sudhausi; assembly: GCA_945643635.1. Lineage (NCBI taxonomy): Eukaryota > Metazoa > Nematoda > Chromadorea > Rhabditida > Diplogasteridae > Allodiplogaster > Allodiplogaster sudhausi. The sequence continues at coordinate 3,018,899 of CALZFC010000354.1, forward strand.
TCTCTACATTTTCGTGCTTGTTCTGACCAAGTGACCACTTCAGAACTTCGAAACAGGAAGTGCACACAAGCGATAAAGTGATCACAAGCTGGATACATGTTTGGAACCCATGTGTATTAAGATAGGCTGGAACACTGCCAATTCTTTTGTTTCGAACATGTTTTAAACAAGATTGTTTTGAACATGTTTCAAACTTTAGACAGATTAAAGGCGCGGCTGTTACATTTAATAACCATTTTTATACTGATTCCATTTCACTTTGAAAGTATGGACTGCATTTTAACTGCATTGTATTCACATCGTTCTTTGAATATTTCTTAAACCGTATTTTGATTGCTATTCATCTGCCATCATAATAATAATAACTTTAATTATGAATGTTCATAATAATAATATTCGTGCGCTTATTTTCACGTTAATGTCATGTAAATTCGCTGCAATAAATGGTTTTGTTACTTTTATTATTCTCCAGTGCGCTCATTCACAAGATACAAACTTCTAAGGAATAACAGTTATAAATAACATCAATTTTTTTTACACTCAACTCATATGAGCGTTCGGACGAGGAAAAGCGTCCGCAACGTGTGCTGTTGGCAGATATTTTTGGAGACACTTGGAGTCGCCATAGTTGAAGAAGTAGAGTCTGTATGAAGTCTACAGTCATTGTTTGCAAAAATATTCAGAAAAATTTTTTTATTGGAGAATTAAAGGGGCCAAAAACCCACGCATTTGGCATCTTTTTGCCTGATTAGAGAGACTCGACAATAATGGCCAGAAATATTCAAATAGAATACTATTGAGTTTCTTGCTCCTTCAACAAGAATAGTTATATCAACATATCAATTAGTTAAATGATTACCGCGCATGGCCAATCATCGTGCTGCTGGCGACCGGAACGAACGTTTTCTCGACGAGAAGTCGCCGAAGAAAGGCGGCAAATTGCGAGCGCTGCTTCGAGGTCCGCGGGAAGTGCACTTCGATGTTGATCTGTGCAAGGATCCAGTGGAAGTGGGACGAGAAGGGGAAAGCGTCGCTTCGTTATGAATGACCATCTTGGCCTCCATCGCTAACCTGGCACACGCTGATGCCATGCATGGCCAGCTGGCTTCCTTGAAGAAGCTCCTTGAGCATGTCGTATTCACTCCACTCGACATCCATGAGGAGGAGATCGACGGGAGCGCGGACGACGAAATCGCGAAGGAAGGTGAGCAGCGAGACACTATGAACCGAAGCGTCGTGATATGTACCTGAACATGTGAGCGTTTCTCTTCTTCCTATATAAGAAGCTAAATAATAAAAAATAAGCCAGACAAGCACACTTTTTCGAAATTTCATTATCGATTTTTTGCGAGAATTTTTTATCGATACAAAGAATACCATTGAGAACGGATGCTTCGAGAATGCCGTCCGCTGCTGCGACAGCGACAGTGTGGAATTGGCCAACCTGCGCATTCCTAATTACAAATCCAAGGATTATATTTGAAGAAGAGGAAAAAATAATCCGTGTACAGATGTAGTTCCTACAGACACAAAATGAAATCATGCATAGAAAGAAACGAACCAACTTTAGAATAGAGCTCCCTGTTTGTTTGCTCCACCGGATCAGCGCCAATGAAGGAGCACCACGGGACGGCGTTCTTGAAAGCATATATTCTCCGCATTATACCGTCGTTAAAACTGCTACTCCAGAACAATTTTTGAAATAACGTTTTTTTTTTAAATTCTAACATTACAATAAATCATTTAAAAAATTCGAAGAATAAGAAATCGCGATGAACAAACCTTAATGTTGACTTCTGCCGTGACGTCATGGCCAACTCCGAGCGTCACCACCATGCAGTCTTCAGGCTAATTATGCATTTACAAGTGTCTTATTTAGTCAATTAGAGACTCAATTAGAGACAACATTAAATAAAAATGTTAATTTGTTTATTTATTCATATGACCAAACTAGTATTCTGATATAATTCAACAATTCTTCTACCTCGTTCGACATTGGCGTGACAAAGTACTTGACTTCGTCGCCATTCGCGAATTCGGAAGCATTTAGGCGGCGGTAAGGGGAGCAGCGGCCGATCGAACGATGGAGACGATGCCAGAGCTGCAGAGAGAGAGAGAGAGAGAGAGAGAGAGAGAAGGAAAGGATGAGAGAGAAAGAAAGAGAAGAGAGAGAGGGGGGGGGATAAAGAGAAGAGAGAGAGGGAGGGAGGGAGAGAAAAAAAGGAAAGAAAGAAGGAACGAGAGAACAAAAGAAATACAGGGAGAGAAAATGAGATAGGAATAGAGAAATAGATTACTAGACAAAGAAGGATGAAAATGTTTAAACAGTACATTTATTCCGGGAGAAATGTAATATAGGAGCATCACTAATAGAAAGAAATTCAAATTTTACCTGTGCATCCGTTCCATTGATCTCTCGTTGAAGGCAGACGTTCGCTAGTCGAATCAATTCGTTTAGGTCTGTTATCTGGAAGACAGGAGCAGGCTGCTTGAAGGAGAAAAAACTCACATTTGAATTCGCGCTTTTTTGCCTGGCACAGGGGACAAACCTCGTCCTGCCGAAGCTGTCTTCTCGTTCCACGGTAATCAATGTGAATGAAATGGAGAAGAGCGGCAAAGAGGAGAATAAGCCAGGCGGGAGGTCGCGGTAGCGTCATTCGAAGCGAAAGAGACTCAAAAATGGAAGAGGAAGTTCGGTTGTAACCTTCTTTTTTCTTTCGTTTTTCTTTCACTCTCTATTCATCTCTCTCCTCTCTCTCTCGTTCTCTCGCTCTCTTGTTCGTTCTCTATCTCTCTGAGTTTTGCTTTTGTCTTCTTCACAATCCCTCCTCACTGTTCATTCCTCCTCTTGACCTGTTTCGATGGCCATTTCGTGTTGAAAGCTAGCGCGAGATGCAATCTGCAAGACCGAACCACCATCTTTTGTCCTCAATCCTTTCGCCACGCCAACTCTTACTGTTCTTTTCTTTCAATTTATGTAGAAGGTGATTGTCAAAACTTTTCAGCAGCCCTTATTACGACTAACAAACTTGCATAGGATGATGCTGTTGGTAGTCACAATAAACATTTATTTTGTGCAATCAATTCTTCTTCATTTACTGCGATAAAAAGCGTTAATTCGTAGGCAAGTAGAGGAGAACAGATCACAACAGCGATTTCCAAGGTTGATAATGGAACGGATACAACTCAGACAGCCTCTTCGTCCTGGTCGATGATGGCCGTGAGTGGCTGGTAGTTGGCGGGCAGACGGCGACGAATGCTCGCCGGCCGGACAAAGTCTGCAAAGGTAATGCGGTACATCTCTAAGTACAGATAGATCCGTATGCAAGTAAAAGTGCGGATAATCCGTACTTTATATCGGTCAGCAGTAACGTATATTTCTCATAGTGTTCTCACTATAGCACTTCAAGGACATACGTGTTATTTTAAGTGTTTTCATTTGTGAAAGAATAAAGTGGGGCATTTAATTTGAGATCAATAACTAAATAAATAAATGAATGAATAAGAGAACAATTAATAAATATTAAAATAATACTGGGCAACGTACTTGATACTGGCGGGATCGTCTCGATATAGGGCGAGGGGCGCTGGCGGAAGCTACCACGAGGGGCCGTCGAGAAGGCGCCCGTGGACGCGGCGGCGGCGGCGGCTGTTTGTCGCGTGCACTCGGTCGCAGAACGGGGCGCATCGACGATGACGAGCGGAGCGGGCGACTAATTGGAAGGCATTTGCTATTTAGGGGTAATTGAATTGTTAACTTAGTTTTTGCAGTTGTAAAGATTTAAAATTTTCAAAAATGCTGATAAACTTACGTAAAAGAGGAGAGCATGGCATTCTTCGCTTTCTTTCTCTATTGTCACTCGTTTTCTGCTCTCTTTCTCTCTCCTCCTATCTCTAGTTCTCTCCCTCACTCTTTGTATATATCTCTCTCATTTCATTCTCTCGCTCTCAATTTCTCTCTTCCTTTTCCTCGGCGCCTCTCTACCATTCCGTTCATCTCTCTCGCTCTCTCTCCCTCTTCTTTTCCTGTGCAAGAATTACCATGGTCGGCAGCGAGTTCTTGCGCACAATCGGCGCCGGCGGAGGTGTCGCAAGCTCTTCTTCAGCAGTTGGCGGCGGCGGCGGGGGAGGAGGAGGAGGTGCTGGTCGACTGGGTGGAAGAGAAGGAGGAGACGGAAGAGAGGCCTCCGGCTCGCACTCAATGATGACGTCATTGCTCGAAGACGTGCCCGCGGCAGCCGGCTGCTGCACGAGCAGCTGCACCCTCGCCGGCTTCCTCGGCGCCTCACCGTCTTCCGCCGTCTCTCTGCCATCCACGATCAGTCGTGTTACTTGCGCCTCAAAAAAAAGAACCTACATAACTACCGTATCCTCGCCTCTGCAAGATAAAAAATAAAAAAAAGTCGTTTTAGGAATCTTTTTCACATTGTTTTAAATTATTTTTCTATAGTTAATATTATTTTATTAATAAAATTAAAAAAAGTCTGAAACTTTTCTTCAATATGAACAGGTGCTTTCCACTGAACTCAAGCATTTGAAAATGCACCTATAAGTGGCCATCCTACATAATAGAACAATGGGGATGTTTTTATTTTGGTAAGTTCTAGTTTTTCCGCCATTATTCCTTACCATTTCATTATTTCTCTTCTCTCGTGTCCATCAAGCTTGCTATATTATCTCTCACTTTATCTTACTGTCTCTCTCTTTATCTCGCAGTCTCTCCAGTTCTCTCTATCTCGCTCGCTTGCTTTCTCTCTTCCACCATCTCCTGCTTTCTCTCTCTTCCTTTCATTTTCTCTCCGTCTCTCTTGCTTTCCCTCTTCCTCCCTTTCCTGCCTTCTCTCTTTCTCACTTTATCTTACTGTCTCCCTCTTTCTTGCTTTCTCTCTTCATCCCCCTCCTGCTTTCTCTCTTTCTCACTCTCTGCTCCCCTCTCTTTATCTCGTCTGATTTGTCTTGTCTACTGTCCATAATCTCTCAATGTCGAATAGAGAATCCTTTCCTGACCTTGCCATCTCTTCCTGTGCTCGTTGCAATGAGTGACGTGATTCGACTTCTTCGGTCGTTCCACGAACTCGCGGACGCCGGTCGGCGGCTGTCAACTTCTGTCGTATTCTTCTTTAAGGAAGAAAAAATAATCAATATATTATTGTAATTTGAATTGGCGCCCATTCGCATGAGAATAAAATGACTGGAGAAAAGAAATACTGAAAATGAAGGAAATTTCTGCTCTTTGTAATTAAAAAAAAAATGTAATATCGCACGTACGCCGAGAAGCTGCTCGATGACACCGGCTGCGAAGGCGTCGTTCATGACGCAGAGAGCCGTCCGCACGCGATCTCTGCATATTATATGTATCTACACATATTTTTCATAATTATATCTGATTTATTGAAACATTAATTCTTAAAATTCTACTGTCAACTTCCGTAGTTGATGGCTTTTGTAGTAATTCTAAAATAGAATAGCAAATTTGTGAATGAATCCTACAAAAGCCAGTCGACCGTGAAGAGCATTGGCAGGAGAGTTGTCGGGAGGCCGGCCGCGTTGAGCACGAGCACCACTGAGAGAAGACCGGCGGGCACTGCGTTCAGGCCGAGTGAGGCAAGCGTCGCTGTTATTCTATAGAGTGAGAGAGAAAGAGATAGCAAGAGAAAGAGTGAGAAGATGATAGAGGGATGTGTGTGCTGAGAGAGAGATATTAAGATAGAGGAAATTAGAGAGAATGAGAGAGAGATAGTAAGAAATAGCGAGACAGAGAGGAAGAGTGAGAGAGTGATAATAGAGAGATATGTATGTACATAGAGGGAGGAAAAGATAGAGAGACAAAGAGAGATTGAGAGATATATTAGAGCGGGAAGCATACATGGAATGAAATGGCGGAGAGAATATGAAAAGCGTTATTCCACTAGAAAAAAAAAGAATTTTACAAGAAAAAATTGCTGCATAAATTAGATGGACCACTCACGTCCAAGTGAGCAGCCGAGGCAGCGTCGCAGGCACGCCGCTCATCTGCGCGATGAACACCACGGCGATCGCCTCGTACAACGCATTGCCGTCCTAAGCACCTTAGGGGGTTAAAGGAACCATGATGCACATGATGATTCTACAGCAGTACATATGGGACAATTTGAACGCGCGGCCTCAAATATTTGGCCCTTCTGCTGGTTAGAGGGCGTGTGAAATAGGAGGGTGGCTAACGGCTAACAGAAAAAATTTTGGCCGAGCCATATTTTGCGTGCGTTTTACTTTGTAACAAGTGGAGAAAAATGGTTCAAACTTTCAAGATGAATGACTGATGCGAATAGATCCAGGTTCATAATACTATATGTTATTATTCAGTGAACTGCTCCTTCAAGTGTGCCTTAGCTAAGAAGTAACCTCTTAAACGAACCAAAAACTCATGTTTGAATTCACGCCTTTTAGCTTGACACAAGAGCGAGGGAACAAGTGACATCTAGAGGCTACAATAGTCAGGAGGAAAATTCAAATGGCTTTCATGCTCCATTAAGGTCTAAGGCAATGTGCTGGGACAGAGATTTTGTGATGTTCTAGTTCAAATTTATTTGCAAAACAGGAAAAAAAGAAGAAAAGAAACCCGACCATGTTCGCAGTGCTTCCGAGAGGAATGACGAAACGAGCGACGCTCTTGTCGATTTCACAGTCCACTTCAACGCTGTGAAGAGCGGAGGGAAGCGCGGCGCCGCTCAAGAAGAGGTATACATTTTTATACCATAAAACTAGAATATTTATCTTCGTAAATTTGAATACAACAAATAATTAAAGGTCACTAGTAAATCTGGTGCAGTAATATTTTTTTTTTCGAAATAAATTTTTAAAAGTATATGTGTACCTTGACGCGGTGCCAAAAGCGACGAGTGCCGGTTCGAGCATGGCACGCGCGACGCGTCGTGGACTCTCACGCGTCGCGGCTACATACAGCGTCGGCACGACGGCGCAGCAGTGGACGACGAGGGCGGCGAGCACGGTGCACACGTAGAGCGCGAGCTTCTGTTTCCAGCAATTTTTTTTAGAAACAATCAAAAATTTCGCGCTATACAAAAGTATTAATGATTTCACCAACAATATGTATTTTTTAGTTTAAAATGGGCGAGAGATCAAATATCTAAATTTTAAATTTAAAAAAAAAATTATAAATAAAAAAAGGAAACCTGCGCCGTGCCCGCGAGATCGTCCACCTCTAGAATGCTGCCAGCAATCAAACTTGCGATGCAAAAGGGCGCAAACCTAAATGATCTCGCAGAATAAGGATGTATTCGAAAAATACATATTTACCGATTAGTATGCAATCATTGTATCGTTGTATGTATGAACTTGATGGAAATAAAAAAAATAAAGTGAAATAAAATAAAATAAAATAAGGAAAAATAGCCGTACCTCATGGCGGCCGTCATGAAGCGAGTGATTGCCGTTTCAAGAGCGGAGATGAGATCGAGGATCGGACGAGCCGCATCGCGCATCTGCGCAAGGATGACACCGAAGCAGCAGCAGACGAAGATTATGCCTAAGGAAATGGAGAGAGAGAGCGAGAGAGAGTGAGAGAGCGAGAGAAAGAGAGAGATAGACAGGAAGCGAGAGAGAAGGAGAGAAATAGAGAGAGCGAGAAAGAAAGAGAGAGAGAGTGAGAGAGCGAGAGAGCGAAAGAAAGAGAGAGTGAGAGAGCGAGCGAGAGAAAGATATGGACAGAAAGCGTGAGGGGGGGGGAGATAGATACAAGCCTTAAACAGTGATACAATGAACATGGTAAAAGGTTAGAGAAAACGAGTGAAATGAACTAGAAAGAAGAAAAGGAGTTGCTGACCAAGAATATTCGTGCCAGCAGTCTGCTGCAGTACTCTTTTATACATGGGAGCTCCTCCCTCTGGCGTCTCTTCTCTCTCGTACTTCGTTTGAAAGCGTTGAAAAGTCGCCGTGACCAGGTTGTCGGGGAAGAGATTTCTGAGGATGGCACAAAAATAAAATTCAAAATTCAAATTTAACTTATGTAATTAACATATACATTTCTGTTATTTATACCAGCTGTCAGCGAAACTTGTGAAGGTAAAAAAGAGAGAACCGTATGAGATCGAGAAGAGCGTTTATTGTCGATTCTTCTGGAAGGGGTGGTGAAAAAGAAGAACCAATTACTACGTTTATTCTGCCGTCAGCAGAAATATCTCCGGCTTTGTCATTAGTAGTGACACCCGGTTGGATGAGGCTTACAGCCACAATTGACACCTTAACAAAGGAAAAGGCATTCAACGATTTACAGGAGCCAAAACTCACTCTTAAATTGGCGCGAGAGAGCACTTGATTTCAGAAAAATTCAAATATACTCTCAGGGTTGAGTTTTGCGCTTTTTTAATACTGGAAGCTATCATCCAACCAAGAAGATTCATTGTTGTAAGTTTATATGTAAATTATAATTATATTAATCTTGAAATCGATATTATAGGAACGAGAAAGAAACCATAATTGCGATGCTGGCCGTAACGAGATAGTAGGCAACGGTTGCCGTGCACAACTTTCCCGCTGTTCGAGAATCCATTTTGCTTAAGGCTAAAAGGAGTCATAAGTTTTTTAAGAACAAAACTCTTTTAAAACCAATTCTCGAGGTGGCTTTGCAAGCATTTTTCAACGCATAAATCAATGAACCTGATATGAGAGATGTGCAGATGAGAGGAAGAATGAGCATTCGGAGGAGCTAGAAATAAATTACTGAAAAATTTAATTTAAAAAAGCTTGATTATTATATAATATGAAAGGTATTCTTGCATATAATATGAAAGGTACTCTTGCATATATTTCCAACAATGGCTTCACCACGAACCTGAAGGAATATCTCGCCAGGAAACTGGACAAGTTGAATGGACGCGGGCGCCGGTTGGGCGCCGCGGAGGACGAGGCCGCCGACTACGCCGAGAACGACAGCGAGGAGTGTCGCGATTAGATTGGCGTCTGCCGAGTCTGGAAGGTCGAGGTTACTCTGTTTCTCTCTCTCACTCTATCTCTCTCTCTCTGCATATCTCGTTCTCTCTTTCTCTATCTTTCGCTATCTCATATTTTTCCACTCTATCTTGCTTCTCCCAGTCTCTTTCTCATTATCACTCACTCCCAAAAACCCCACAGACGCTGCAGAACATTCTTACCATTAGTAAAAAGTTGTAATATTGAAAGGTACATATTTAATGACATCTCGTCCATATTACGAAAAGCCTTAAAAAATTTTTTACGTTTAATATAAAATATTTTTTCGACCACCTCTCGGACTCCATTGCCGCCTTTTCCAGCACTGCAGCCGGCGAAGAAGTGTCATCTTCACTTGGGAAAATTATGAGAAGTTTGCAAAGTTCAAGAATGGTCCGAGCAAATGTTTCGCTGGAGATGACACAAATTGTGATGTTTGTCGATAGAAAGAACCCTTGAGCTCGTGGATGAGCGAATCGCTCGCTAACTTCGCATGGCAATGTCTAGTAAAGAAGGGGAGGAGGAGGGAGCAAGAGAGAGAATTACAGAGAGAGAGAGAGAGAGAGAGAGAGAGAGAGGGAATCAGAGAGAGTGAGACAGAGGGAGAGATTAGCGAGAGAGAGTGAGGTACGTACTGGAAATCGATTGATTTCATACCTTCACCTTCAACGAATTTGCATAATCGAGTGCCACCTGGGCACTCACATTGAATTGATAGAGGAATAAACATGGCATGAGCTCTGAAAGTGCAAAAGAATCGGAAGAACGAAGACAAAGAGATGTTCAATATGTGTAACTGCGGCTTTGCTTATTTTCTTGAACATGTTTAAAAAGGCGTGAATTGAATCAATGTTTTTGTAGCTTTTAATAATTTCTCTGTCGGCGCTCTTTTCACCTTGAACGTAATCTCCAGCTCTCTTGCATTCAATCTTGACTCACTTCCTCTCCACACATGGAAATTAGTTAGTATCCACGTCCATGAACTGGGAATGCAACGTGCTCTTCCACATCTTCACCTATATCCACCATCCGGTTTTGTGTTTCCATTCCCTCAATGGTTGAAATACATTATTAGTCTATCAGTATTACTTTATTATTAATTCAAGCTCCGCAATACGCAAAAACCTTGAGAAAAAGAGTTCGAAGTAAGCCAGCCACATGTGTTGGAAATGAACGATAAACCCTTGTTGTCTCCTGCAAATAGTACATCGATTTCTCATTGTTTTACGGAAATGACAATTTTTACTGGTATTTTTTTTGGAAGATCCGTGATATTAAGAAATTCAAATAAAGAGAAATAGGCAAAAAGTGCATTAACATCGGATCGAGAAGAAATTAGGAGAAACTCAATTTTGTCCTCATACCAAACAACCTGAAGGATGTTCAAACTGGACAAAGTTTCAATATCTTATGAGTGTGGATGTGAAAGGGATGGCATTTAAAAAGTTCACTTTCTTTATCCTTATTTTCGCCTGCTCTCTTTAATAGGGGGTGTTCGAAGGGAGTCAGAAGGTGTGATCAGGAGATAAGGGAAGAGGAGGGGAGAGGGAGATATATTCCAGTGTCTGCGTATCGTCTAGCCGCTGGAACAAAGTATAACAAAATGGTAATAAATAACGTCATCATTAATCACAACATTGTTTTATATTTAATTTGTTTTATATCATATGTATATATTTTATCATAGAAAATATATCATATTTTATCATAGAAAATCTAGCTCTCTAGATTTTCTAATATTGAGCATCAAGTGAATATAATTAAAATTTTTAAATATTAATAATAATCGATTGATTAACCAGAATCTCCTGAATGGGCTCTTTTTCCTCTTTATTAGATCGTGTTTCTCTTTCACTCTTTCATTCCCAAAATCGTAATGGAATAATCGTTGTAAATCGTAATTTCAAAGTTCGTAATTACGACTCATTTCAAAGTTTGTAATTACGACTCATTTTCTTGTTATCATTTTACAATTTATCTTTCCGCGGTTATCCCCATTTTTATTCCCCATTTCACCACGTACTTTATGAATTGATGCGCTTTTTAATTTAATGCATGACACAAGAATCAATAAGATGCCTCAAAGGCTTTATTCCCAAAGGTCTCTTAATCCATCTTCTTCACTCTTCCTTGTCCTCCTGCTGCCTTCTCCTTCGTGCCTTTTCCTTCTCTGCCTTCGTGGCTGCCCGCATCTCTGCCTCCATCGCCCTCCTCACATCTTCCGTCGCAGAATCGACACTGAAAAATGTAGGGACTAATAACTGCAATGTTATCTTTTGCCCATGTAAATATTCCCCTTTTCCATCGATGATATTTGCTTCATAGTATCTTGTTTTTGTTATTGAATACATACCTCGCAGAGCTTGGAGAGATTCCTGACGCTGAGGGAATCCTCCTGCGTGCAGCTGGCCTCCGGCCACGATGAAGAGTGCGAACGCGAGCTGCTTAAAATTTATTAATTAATGTCTACAATTGAGTGGACGCAAAGCATCAAGAATGAGGATAGTGGAAGGGAAACGAGACGGGGAAAGAAACCTCAGTAGTAGTAGTAGCTTCCGGAGATCTCTCGAGGAGAACTAATGGAAGAATGATGAGGAAATGGACACATCAGTCTCTTTTATACGGCCAGGAATGCAATCAGTATTTTTGAAAGAAGCCACGTATTGAACTTTAAAGTATTCATATTTTTAAAATAAACTGTGGAGATTCCACGGTTAGAAAAGAGCACGAATTTCAATTTCATATTCTCAAACACTATAATCATAATATTATAATTGCCAACCTTCCTTTAAAGGAGTATGAACACTTAAAAATTCCTGCGGGAAAAACTGTAAGAAACTTCCCATATACTATAGCACCCATATCTTTTATTATAATATATTATTATATTTGTACTGAAAAACAGTTCACGAGGACTCGTAAAAAATTTTCTAAAATTTTTTTAACATGAGAGTTTTTCTTCGATATTTCAATATTTCCCCGGGAATCTTCGCAGAATGATAAACGACAGAGAAAAAAGTATTGGAAATGGCTGTTTTCATTTATTTCGATACTGCAAGAGAAGATTAAAAAAAAATATTTTCCCGTCTACAGGCCGGTGGTGAATATCCTGGAAATAACTTTCCGCAATACTTACAAAGAACAGAAATATACTGTATTTTTCCCTGATAAAGGCACATTTTTTGTATTCAAATTTCTCGGAAATTCTGTACTTTTGATTATTTTTACTTTGCTGAAGTTTTGGCATTAAGGGCATAGATTCACTAGTGTAATAGCTTAATGCATGAAAAAATTGAGTTTCATGCTCCTTTAACCTTCCCTACCCTTTCTATTATTTCCTTATTCTGAATATTTTATCCTGCAATGGAAAGTTTTCATCTGACACATTATAATGAAATGTCACATCATAAATATTGATGTTTAACCTTTTTGTCTTCGTGGAACGTGGTCGTCTTTCCCTTTGCTCTTCGTGCCCAGAACCAAGGAAAAAAATTCATTCCCCTTATTTTTTAGTTGTGTGATACCACTTGGAAGTTTAGCTGACAGTGAGAACTTACAATTAGCACATCCTCTTTCTTTCTCTCTTTCTCTCCCTCACTCTTTCTCTCTCTCTCCTCATTTATTCTCTATCTTGATCCTTCGCCCTCGTAAATTGCAACAAATTTAATCCACCCTTACCTTTCGCCGTGCTTTCTTTCTGTCTTCGCGTCCAACTCATTTCAAAGTTCTTACTTACACCTAATTTTCTTCTTATCATTTTACAATTCATCTTCCCGCGGTTATCATCATTTTTATTCTATATTTCACCACGTACTTTTTGATTCGATGCTCTTTTTAATGTAACGCACGATACAAGACTCAATAAGATGTCTCAGAGGCTTTATTCCCAATGGTCTTAGTCCATCTTCTTCACTCTTCCATGTCCTCCTGCTGCCTTCTCCTTCGTGCCTTTTCCTTCTCAGCCTTCGTGGCTGCCCGGATCTCTGCCTCCATCGCCCTCCTCACATCTTCCGTCGCAGAATCGACACTGAAAAATTTAGGGACTAATAACTACAATGAATTTTTTTGCCAATGTAACTATTCCCTTTTTTGCATAGATCATATTTGTTTTATAGTAACTTATTCTTGTTATTGAATACATATGATGTATCTCGCAGAACTTGGAGACGTCCTTGACGCTGAGCGATTCCTCCTGCGTGCAGGTGGCCTCCGGCCACGATGAAGAGGTGCGAAAGCGAGCTTCTTAAAATAAATAAATAAATTCAATATTAGAAAGAAAGTAGTCTAAAATTGACTGGACGCAAAGAATCAAGAATGAGGAGAGTGGAAGGGAACCGGGACGGGGGAAATAACCTCAGCAGTAGTAGTAGCTTCCGATGATCTCTCGAGGAGAACAAACGGAAGAATGATGAGGAAATGGACACATCAGTCTCTTTTATACGGCCAGGAATGCACTTATTTTTTACATATTTAAATTGTAAAAAGGACAGTTTAATATTTCGTGAATATGTGAAACGAAAAAATTCATTTAATCAGCATTTTCCCATAAAGCAAGTGATGCACTTTTAATTTTACATCTATTATAGTAGTTTTTTAAAGATTCAAATGAACATTATAGCAGCAGTTTTGAAAGAAACCACGTATTGAACTATAATGTTTGCAAATTTTTAAAATAGATTTTTGAGATTCCACTTAGAAAAGTCTCAAATATTATAATCATAATATTATAATTGCCAACCTTCCATTTTCCTTCCCTACCCTTTCTATTGTTTCATTAGTCTGAATCTTTTATCCTGCAAAGGAAATTTTTCATCTGGCACGTTATAATGAACTGTCACATCATAAAAATTGATGTGTGACTAAATAAACATTCCTCCTCTTCGCTTTCGTGGAATTTGGTCGTCTTTCCCTTTGCTCTTCGTGCCCAGAACCAAGGAAAAAAATTCCTTTTTTTTAGTTGTTTACTCTGTGACCCCACTTGAAAGCTATGCTGCCAACAAGTCCTTAGAACATCCTCTTTCTTTCGCTCTTTCTCTCTCTCACTCTTTCTCTCTCTCCCCTTTTATTCTCTCGATCTGTGAAAAGCTGCCAGAGTGATGATGAAATTTCAGATCATGGTGATATTCCCACTTCTAAACTAGGCGACTTTTTCTTCTGAAATGGTGACAATTCATAGCCCACAAATATAAAACAGGAGACAAGGGGACTATCCAATTTGGAGAAGAAGATCAACAAAAATTCAGAGTATATGTACATATCTAATCAATTTTGAATTTTTTTGCGTGTTTTATTTACATATCACAAAGCTGCACACTTTCACATTTGTGTGACTATCTTAAAAATAAATAAAAAATGAAAGGACAGCCGCGATATGAATGCCGACTTTTGTGCAGTCTTGCAATGTGTAAGAAGATGAGTCATTCAAGTTCCATCTCGATCGTTAACGCGGAATGGGTATGTTCTGCAAGCAACGATGACTCATTGCCACATTGCTGTGTGCGGAAGAGCATTCTAAAACTTTGGCTTTGTTGAAAGCTACGCTTGTTCAGCAATTGTTTTGACTTCTCCACTCTCTGTAATACTGAAATTAGATAATGATGATACCCAATATGAATGTTTGTGATAAATATAACGATGATGGTCAAGCCAGCACAAAGCATTCGTCAAGCAATGATCATTGAACTTGTCATTGAACAGATTGTGACTCAGCTAACGTTCCACATTTTAGAACGAAATATGCTTCGATGGCTACGAAGTATTCATTCCATTTCAATATGCATAATGGCTGTATAAGTGCAATGTACTCCACCTAGGAAAAGAAATCCACGTCATTCTTATCTTATGTCTCTTATCCCTGCTCAATTGACTTTCTCAGTGTCTTCTTATCCTATTCCTGATCTTGCCAATCTGAAGGAGTCTCTCCTTCAAGATCATATTGATTCGCTATGCCATCGCGGCACAGGCCTTGTATTCGCTATCTTTCTTATTCTCTCATCTAAAACGTAGATATATATATGTATGTATATATCTGTTCTTCTAAAAGTGTTATGTTTTTCTGTTCTGCTTCAATCTTTGGCCTCGTCATCAACGTATTCGTAAGCTAGACATTTATTTATTTACTCGCCTGATCAATCTGAGATGTTCCAGTTCTTTCGTGCCATTTCAAGATTTATGCACTTTTCTATCAATTTCGTCTCTCTCTTTACAACATGCCTCCCCTTCTTTGCCGGGCTGTGCAGGCTGATCTTATGTGTGCTTATAAACTGCTGTAGCATACTGTTTATGGTCAACCCGACTAATGGTCGTTGTTCGCCGTATTCCTTCCATGTGCTTGTGTTAGAACTAGACTAAACGTTACCGAACACATCTTTCCTGCAGAAGTCTCCTTCTATTACATGAAACTACCACTCGTATCAACATCTTCTTCCGTTTCATCTAGCTAGCCGAGAAAACGTTTACAAATATTGTCACATCCATGTAAATAAATAAATAAAAGCATAGGGCAGAACTATTTTTGAACACATTATTGCAACCTTTCGTAACCTTCCATAACGTTGAAATAGGGCATCGCCAATCGGAAATCCGCCCAAGTTTTATTCCGAATTCACTGATAAAACTGCGAATGCTCCGTAATTTACAGTTTCTCGGTCTTCTTCTTCTTCTTCCTCCTCAATTTTTAACCTTCTTAACAATGATTGGAACGCACAATGGTAAGAATATAAGCATTTAATATTTTTTTCTTTTTCTTCTTTTTCATTTATATCTTGCAGTATGTGTAAAATACAACAAGAAATTTTGAGAACCGTTTAGAAACATATAGACTCCGTTTTTGCAAGAACTGTCCCTTTTTGATTTCTGACTGTGACTGGTCGCCTGTTGTAGGTAAATTTCACGCAGACGAAGCTCTTGCGTGTTTTATTTTGAAGCAAAATCCTGAATATAAAAGCCACAAGATCGTCAGGTTAGGCGGCATCATTGTTTGCCTACCATTAGAATCTGTGATGCAGCAATCTTCTATTTCAGAACTCGTGACCAAAACGTGCTCGGTAAATGCGACGTCCTGGTTGATGTTGGTGGTTAGTAACTAAAACAGAGCATTTAATTGCTAATAGCATGTTACCCTCTTTCTTTGATAGCAATTTGTGTAATTTAGGAGTGTTCAACCATAAAAGGCGTCGCTACGATCACCACCAAGGGGATTTTAACCATACGATGCAATCACTAATGGGCCTTCCATTCGACACGCCGTTGTCATCGGCGGGGCTCGTCTTCATCTATTACGGCAAACGAGTCATCGCCGAATGGCTCCGTCTAAACGTTCGTTCCATTTATGCATTTTTTTCTTACTTAAACAATAATAATGCACTTTTCTTCTTGCAAAAAAAAGCATTTCAACGTTGGGTTTTACAGGTGAAAAGCAAGGAAGTGAAAATGATCTTCCATCGCGTCTACAAAGACTTTATTCATGAGATTGACATGACCGACAACGGACAGTAAGGCATTGATTTCTGTTTTAAAGATGAGAATCTTGGGTCGGAACAAATGGCTTTGAAAATTGGTTGTATGCCTCAGTTTTTTTAATTGAATTGTTTGTAACAGCTCTGCACTAGGACTAGAACATTTGCACCATTCTATACGTGATCTTTTAATGCTATTCTAAGATGAATAGTTACAAAGTAATATGTGATACAATTTACAGATATTTTGCCAACGGACGCAGCTCATACGTGAAGAAGCTGAATCCAAATGGGAATGCCGCTAGTGAAGCAGAGTTTGATAAAAGGTTATAAAAAATTTGTATTAATGGTTTAAAAAAAATGATTTTGTTGTTCAGATTTCAACTGGCATCAGCGTTGATTGGCATTCAATTTCTGAATTACGTCGACTACCTCGCGGATGACTTGAATAAGAAGGGTGCGGCTAAGATCGTAATACCTGGCAGGCGAACTCAGAAGTCTATTCAAAAGGTTGTCAACTGGCCTCAAGAAGTTAATGCTATTTTCTTATTCTGCAGCCTCTTGAACTCTTGGACTTTATTGCGTGGGAAGTGGAGCTTGCAAGATACAATTACATCATGGATGAGTGGCTGCCGGCTGGACAACTAGTGAGCGAAGCTATCGACAACAGATTTGACGTGCGATTTTTATTTAAATTCATTTCCATATTATCTTTGCCTTTTATATGCTTTACAATGTATTAGTTCACTATCTCACTTCAGAATCACCCGTCGGGACGAGTGATATCACTCGAACTCGGACTGTCGTGGAAGAAACATTTCTTTTATTTTGAAGAAACAAAAGGTATACATCGAATGCTTCCGTATCTATTGAACAGTTTATACATAAAATGAACTAAATATGTATAAAAAATATTTAAAAAAATTCATCGTTAATTTTTTGTGTTGCTAACCTTATGGTTTCAGGACTTCGAAGCGAGAACATTTCGCATATCGTTTACTACGACGCTATGCATCAGATTTGGCTCGTGCATTGCATTCCAGAGGGCAGCAGTCGTCCGTTAACTTCTAGGTAACAGATTTGGTTTTACTTAAGTACGAACATGTATTTTTCAACTGATTTTAGTATGTGTGAGCAAAACACTGAGTTATCTTTTATTCAGACGCTTACTGGCAGAGTCGTGGAGGGGTCTGAGCGGTGAGGCACTCTCACGAAAGACGGGCATTGAAGGATGCGTCTTCGTGCACAAAGTTGGATTCATCGGAGGAAACTCGACGAAAGCTGGCGCGCTCCACATGGCAATCCGGGCTGTCGAACGAAAGCAGAAACAGAAACGTGTCACTGAAGTTGATGGAGAAAACTTTATTAAAGTAACTAATCGAAAGAAGAATAAGAATCAACTCGGCCCAGCTACTAACATTCACCCTACTGCCAACTTCGTTGACAAGAATTCTTATAATGTTTTAGGAGAGTGTTAATTGAATTATTTTTAAACATAAAAATTAAAGATTTGAAATAAATATTGAGAATTTATAATATAAGATTGAGATCCACGATGAATATATGTTCTGAAAAGGTTCTTCTTAATTGAGAGAACATCTAATAATTGTTTAAACAATAGCATGGTGGTTTGATAACCTAGACATCCAATCTCTTGAAGTGTTGTCAACTTTCCTTCAGCATGTATTCATATGATGAACAAAGATTTGATACAGTCTGAGGCGATTGGATCTCACAAAAAAATTAAAGTGTTAAATTAAACACTATCACATTCAACTGTTCTGGCATCCCTATCCCTATGCCGGAGGGAACCGCTCACGATACATACTGGAAACATCAATGATGGTAGAAAGACTGTCAATCAATATTTTAGTCTTTTTTAACCAATATCTTGAAGATGACTGCCCGCGACTGCTTGCAGTTGAAGGCAGCAGTAAATTCAGACATGACTCATAAGGAGCCATTAACGTGGACGTTGAAGATCAATATGAAACATTTTTCTCCTCGATTTTTTCCCATTCCAGAGCGACTGCTTGCGAAATCCTCCGTACTTAAGACCTGTGACTAAGGCTGTACGCTTTTCCCGAACATCTTCAGGTCCTCCTTCTAACATCAGCCTAACCAGGAAATGTCTTGGAGCTTTGTCTGTGTCCTCGAGTTAGATTAATCGTGCAGCTCGGTTTATTATACGTTCACAAGTAAATTTGTCAGAGAGGTTCGACGACAGTTCAACGAAGAGACGCGACGTCGACGACTTCGCCGGACTCTCCAATGTCCTTCCGATTCACGTCAAACTTGCTGTTTTCCGACGAGATTTGAACGCGCACCTATTGAATGGGTGAAACCTTGTTATCGATTTTTATTAATTTTATTTTCAGTTAATTAATGAATGTTAAACAAAAGAAATTATTTTTTTTACTTAATTTTATATTCAAAATCGAATGTTTACCAATAAAATCATCAATAAAAGTTGACATTCATTGGATCTTCATATATATGTAATATGTGTACATCTCAATATTAAGATTTACCGCTGGTTCGGGCATTAGAAGTTGTTGAGGGCCAAGTGCGCCAATGATGACCAGCGGGTGAGATTTAGATGCCTCAATGCGCTTCGGCTGAATTATCTCTTACACATTCGAAGTGATTTCTCGCGTAGCAGATCTCCTTTTTTTACAGCAATTATGCATGTTAAGCAAAAGATTCTTATTAATTTTAACAAGTTGCAAGACGTTTCCTATATTACATTTAAAGTCGACATTTTGATTATAAAATTGATGAAATCGGGATGCTTGCGGGATAGTAATTATGACTCTTAAGCAAATGTTTTTTCTTTAATTTACGAATTATTGTCAAATTTTTCATTATAATAGTATATTCAAGATTGACTATTTCTTAATGAAATCGTGCTTGAAGGTCGCAGTTTATTTAAACATTTAATCTATATATGTGTGCAGATAATCAGACTAACCAGAATTTTGGGCTTTGGCTCAGGTTCGATGCCGATCTTGAAATACTCAGGTAGTTCGACGACCTTTGGCGGGAGTCGGCTCGGTCTCAGAGAAGCCGGCAGCTCAGAACCTGCCGCAGCCGGCGGAAGACTGGCGACTTCCGGAAGGGCGGAGGAGGCCTCTGGGCGTTGAGTGGTGGCATAAGTGAGAGAAGCGAAGGCTCCGAGTACTCCGATGAAGGAGTGGAGAAGAAGCATTCTTGATATGAGCCCCCGAAAGAAGTCGGGAAGCGTCTACGAAACGGAAGCTCTTCTCTGCCTTTTCTACTGCCTCCAGCAAGCGACGTGGCAGTCAGATGTTCCCATTTTATGAGCATCTCCGCCATTTCGGAATTGGTCGATCAGGCTATTAAGGACGAAACAAGAAAAGCGTAAGCACTTGCTCAAGCTGAAATGAGAATTCATCCCTTGTCTACTTTCGCTTTTGGTTATTCATATTCTGCTTCTATTTATTCAATAACAAATATGCTAATAACCTAAGAATTATGTAAACGTTCCTGGTATTTTACTTCTCATTATAATGAGATCATATGTTGAATTGAGTCCATAACTCCCGTTTAGTGCAATTTTTAAGAGCCCCGCCGTTTGGGCATCCACTATCATGACGTCATCATTGATGGAGCAGATATGGATCTGGACCCAAAGCAAGGCTGAGCCTAACATTTGAAAGATTTACGCAGCAAGGAATACAGATGCTCGTATGGCTCTTTTCCATGGTCAAAATATTAATATTTTCAGTCCCATCAATAGTTCATAAAGCGATAAACAAAGAGACATTTGAGTGTATCCAGCATGACCATAGTATAAATTCAATGATCCTTTCAAACATTTGCCCTCGAGTTAGATAATCATACGGCTCGTTTTATTACGTTCACAAGTACATTGTCAGAGAGCTCGACGACAATTCAACGACGACCAAGGGACTCGACGTTGACAACTTCGCCGGAGGCTCCAATGTCCTTTCGATTCACGGCAAACTTGCTGTTTTCAGACGAGATTTGAAGGCGCACCTATATCGATTTGTATTAATTTTATTTTCAATTAATTTGTGAATGTTAAACTAGATTTTGTAGATTTAAAATCGACTGTTTACTAATAAAATCAGGTATGAAAGTTGCCATTCATTAGATCTAAATATGTGTACATATGTACATATATGTATGTACATCTCAATAATAAGATTTACCGCAGGTTCGGGCTTTAGAAGTGGTGGAAGGGGAGGTGGGTCGACGATAATCCGCGGCTCAGGTGGCTCGACGATGGTCCGCGGCTCATATGGCTGAATGATGATCCGCGGCTCAGGTGGCTCGACGATGATCCGCGGTTCAGGAAGCTAAATTATCTCCTGCACATACGAAGATATTTTTGCACATATTTTTATAGTAATTACGAATGTTAGACAAAAGATTCTTTAAATATTTTTCGGTGATCGCCCTCCTTTAATTTAAGAATTTTTAAGTAGTTTCATTTTTATATTATTATTTTATATTTAAAGTCGACTTTTTATTGATAAAAATGTGCTGTATAGTTGCATTTTTACATTGAAATATGTGTATGCACATGTAAAGAATAAGATTTACCATAGGCCGCTCGACGATCTTTGTGCCATTGGGAAGCTTCCGGAAGATCTTTAAAAAGTAAATATGACTGTTAAGCAAAGGATTTACTTTTTTTATTTTACGAATTATGGTCTAATTTTTCATTACTATATTATATTCAAAATCGATTATTTCTTAATAAGATCGTGCTTGAAAGTCGCGGTTTTTTAAATTAACATTTAATCTAAGTATGAGTGCAGCTAAATACTAATATCTACCAGAGATTCTGATTTTGGAATTACTTTTAGCTCTGGCAGTGCGTCGATGGCGATATGCGGGCTCACGAAGTCTTTAGCCGTGAGTCGGCTCGGTCTCAGAGAAGCCGGCAGCTCAGAACCTGCCGCAGCCGGCGGAAGACTGGCGACTTCCGGAAGGGCGGAGGAGGCCTCTGGGCGTTGAGTGGTGGCATAAGTGAGAGAAGCGAAGGCTCCGACTACTCCGATGAAGGAGTGGAGAAGAAACATTCTGGATATGAGCCCCCGAGAGAAGTCGGGAAGCGTCTATGAAACGGAAGCTCTTCTCTGCCTTTTCTACTGCCTCCAGCAAGCGACGTGGCAGTCAGATGTTCCCATTTTATGAGCATCTCCGCCAGTTCGCCAGACTATTAAGGACGAAGAATGAACAGAGTAAGCACTTGTTCAAGCTGAAATGAGCGTTCATCCCTTGTCTACCTTCGCTTTTGATAATGTTTTTGATAATATTCTGCTTGAATATATTTTACAACTAATATTCATAATTATGGCGTACCAGGTAAACGTTCCGAGAATTTTACTTGTCGTTATAATGAGATAGTGGACGTCGCAAAGGCATGCAAAGGGCTCGTCGATTAAATATTGCATTGAAATGACCTTAATTGTATCGTATATGAATCGATACTTGCTGTTTAGACGTTCAATTCAGACAATAGCACCACTTCAGTGCAATTTTTAAGACCCCCATCTTTGCATCAGTTGCGGCGTCTACTATTTATGTTATCATCGACTGAGCAGATATGTCTGAAATCCATGCCGAACATTTTAAAGATTCAAGCAGCAAGGATGCAGATGCTCGTATGACTGTTTTTGGTGGTCAAAATATTGATATTTTCAATCCCATCAATAGTTCATGAAGCGATAAACAAAGAGACATTTGAGTGTGTTCTGCACGTGGTATCCATTCAATGACCCCTACGAACATTTCCACGTCGTCCTTATAACAACAGCCTACTCATAAAATGTCTTGAAGATGTCTTTGGACATTTGTCTGTGTCCTCGAGTTGGATTAATCGTGCGGCTCGGTTTATTATACGTTCACAAGTACATTGTCGGAGAGGTCGACGACAGTTCAACGAAGAGACGCGACATCGACGACTTCGCCCGAGGCTCCAATGTCCTTCCGCTTCACGTCAAATTTGCTGTTTTGCGACGAGATTTGAACGCGCACCTATTACAAGGATGAAGCTTTTATCGTTTCAAATTAATTTTCGAGTTCCTTTGGTAAATTGTGACAGTAAAGAAAAGATTTTTTTTATTTACGAATTTTTATTTAATTTTTGTTTAATATGATGTTCAAAATCGACTGCTTACTAATAAAATCATGCCTAAAAGTTGAATTTTTTAAACATGTAAATATGTTTACATCTAAATAATAAGATTTACCGCTGGTTCGGGCCTTAGAACGTCAATTAGCGGATGAGGAGGATCGACGATGCGCTTCGGAATTGGCTCAAGTTGCAGTTCTTAGATCTAATTACTGTACATCTAAATAATATGATTTACCACAGGAGGGTCGATCAAACGTTTGGGAAGCTCCGGCTCGAATGTTGGATCTACCTGCACAAGGATTTTCTATCTCTCTGAGACCATTTTTAAAGCAATTGTGACGGTTAAGCAAAGGAGTTAATATTTTTAATTTTACGAATTATTGCCTAATTTATTATAATTATTATTTTATATGCAACATCGACTAGTTACTAATAGAATCGTGCTTGAAAGTCACAATATTTTTTTCATTTACATCTAAATACGGTTACAGATAAATAATAAGATTTACCGCAAGTATGGGCTCTGGAAATACAGGGCTCGGCGGTTCGATGGCGATCTTTGGCGGGAGTCGGCTCGGTCTCAGAGAAGCCGGCAGCTCGGAAGCTGCCGCAGCCGGCGGAAGACTGGCTACTTCCGGGAGGGCGGAGGAGGCCTCTGGGGGTTGAGTGGTGGCATAAGTGAGAGAAGCGAAGGCTCCGAGTACTCCGATGAAGGAGTGGAGAAGAAGCATTCCGAGAGAAGTCAGGAGGCGTCTACGAAACGGAAGCTCTTCTCTGCCTTTTCTACTGCCTCCAGCAAGCGACGTGGCAGTCAGATGTTCCCATTTTATGAGCATCTCCGCCATTTCGGCATTCGCCCCTCAGGCTATTATGTACGAAACAAGAAAAGCGTAAGCACTTGCTCAAGCTAAAATGGGCCATCCCTTGTCTACTTTCGCTTTTTCTGCGCATATATATTCTTTAACAAATATACTTATAACATAACGAAGTAAAGGTTTTTAGTATTTTACTTGTTATTATGATGAGGTATGTATGTATGTAATGTACATACAGTACCGTTCAACATTGTTGGGTCCGAAATTATTCCGATTAATTAAATTAAATTAAATAATTCAAACTGGAATTGCGAAGTGCTGAGGACATGCCGTGCGATTTCGTCGGAGGGTTTTATGTCTTTTTTCATTGCGCGTCACCCTAGAAAAACCGTTTTTCAAAATATGCCGAAATGACAAAGATCTGACAATTTTTCAATGCTACGCTGTTTAGCGGAATTTTTTACGGGGTGTTCGGCTGAGAAAGCAGCTGGTTGAATCCAGCAGCCAAACTACAAACAACAAATTAGAGTGAAATTTTCTAAGCGCTTCTTATTTTGTTTGAGTTTCTTCCTTTGTTTTCCTTGAGTTACTTATCATAGTTGAGTATAAATGATAAGAAAAATGGAAAATAAGATTTTCTGTAGCGAGCAAAAAATTTGCTACCGCAGAGCATCGAACACCGGACCTTGATATTCCCAGCCAAACGCTGTCGCAATACACCACACCCAACTTGAGAAAAGAAGAATGTACCTTTTCTATCCGGACCCGAAACAGTTATCTCTTGGAATGAAGAAGATCGAAATAAGAGGAGATAGAGGGGGAGAAGGAGAGAGATAAAACAAGACTGAGAGAGATATATTGAACGAGAGAAAGAGAGAGAGAGTGAGAGAGAACAACAGAGAAAGAGAGGAGGGGATAGATTGAAATAGTGAGAGAGATAGAGAGAGAGAAAGGGAGAGTGAGAGTATGTGTGAACGAGAGAGAAAGAGAGAGACAGTAAAGAGAGGGAGAGAATGAGAGAGACCGTAAAGAGAGGGAGAGAGAGGGACAGAATGAGAGAGACAGTAAAGAGAGGGAGAGAGAGAGAATGAGAGAGACAGTGAAGAGATAGAGGTCGATGGCAGAGATTGTCAACTTG
This sequence comes from Allodiplogaster sudhausi, assembly GCA_945643635.1. Classification (NCBI taxonomy): domain Eukaryota; kingdom Metazoa; phylum Nematoda; class Chromadorea; order Rhabditida; family Diplogasteridae; genus Allodiplogaster; species Allodiplogaster sudhausi. The sequence goes on from CALZFC010000354.1 coordinate 3,043,406, forward strand.
TTTCAACGAAAAGCGTTGCAGTGCGTTGGGAGGTCTACTCTTTGCAAACATTAACCAGATAACCCCCTTGAGTCGTCATCCTCCACGCTTCGTTGATGAGGCTGCGGACAATGTGCTAGCAAAGGTACATTGTTGCGTGTGGTGTATTGCGACAGCGTTTGTCTGGGAAACACAAGGTCCGGTGTTCGATGCTCTGCGGGAGCAAATTTTTTGCTCGCTAAAGAAAATCTTATTTTCCGTTTTTCTTATCGTTTATACCCAAATATGATAAGTAACTCAAGCAAAACAAAGGTAGAAACTCAAACAAAATAAGAAGCGCTTAGAAAATTTCACTATAATTTGTCGTTTGTAGTTTGGCTGCTGTTCAGCCAGCTGCTTTCTCAGCCGAACACCCCGTAAAAAATTCCGCTAAACAGCGTAGCGTTGAAAAATTGTCAGATCTTTGTCATTTCGGCATATTTTGGAAAACGGTTTTTCTAGGGTGACGCGCAATGAAAAAAAGACATAAAGCCCTCCGACGAAATCGCACGGCATTCCAGTTTGAATTAATTAAATTAATTTAATTAATCGGATTAATTTCGGACCCAACAGTGTTGGACGGTACTGTACTTCGATAATTGTAAGGCATGAAAAAGGCGCGGGGATTAAATATTCCACTGATTGAGCCCTATTGTATCGTAGATCAATCGATATTTGTTCAATTCGAACAATTATTCCTGCTGAAAATTCATTCTCTTCAGTTGACAGTCAGTTAAAATGAATTTTTCCCTTCTTCATCTTCTTCTTCTTCTTTGAAATTTGTGTAATAAAGCATGGTTCTTCGAAGGCACACAAAATGTGACAATGTCAGGGAATATATTTATTAACGCTGTGTGCTTACATAATTATTTTTTTATCGTACATGAAATTAATATTTCGATGTGACAGCACTAAATATTGGAAGGAATGTTTGAATGCGCAAAATTTAATATATTGGTAATTAAGGGGGATCCCGGAAGCGCCACACGACGCACACGAGTCGCACCAAGCCGGAAGCGCCACTGCCCAGCCTCGCGTCAATTCGGTTATTGTGAGTCTATGCGGAAGCTGTAGAAGCTGGCGCTTCGGGCGCGGCAGATGCTGGTGCGTCAGGCTCAGAAGAGGCTGGCACTTCGGGCGCGGCAGAGGCAGCCGCTTCGGGAACCGCAGAGGCTGCCGCTCCATGCGCGGCTGAAGCTGAGGCTGCCGCATCAGGCGCGGCTGAGGCTGCCGCATCAGGCGCGGCTGAGGGTGCCGCTTCAGGCGCGGCTGAAGCTGATGCTGCCGCATCAGGGGCGGCAGAGGCAGATTCAACAGCTTCAGAGGCTACCGCTTCGAGAACGGCTGAGGCTGGCGCCTCGGACGCGGAAGCAGCAGGCACATCAGATGCGGCAGCGACTTCCGCTTCGCTCACGTAAGCGGCCAGCTCTGGCTCAACGCTCGCGGCAGCCTCGTCTGGTGCGGATGATGAAGCGGCGAGGCGGCGACAGCGGCAACCTCATCTGGAAATACTTGAGTGCGGCGACAGCGGCAACCTCATCTGGAAATACTTGATTGAAGAGATGCTAAAGAAGAAGAGGAAAAAAAGACGAAAGCGAGAGAGCGTTGGAGAGAGAGAGAGCGAGAGATAGCTAGAGCGAGAAAGCGAGTCTCTTGCGTACCCTTCCTGTCTGCTCGGAGAGGCTGTCTCAGTGGCAGGGGACGCGCGAATTTAGACTGAAAAATCCTGTTTATTTTTATTGTTCGTAATTAAAAGGATTATTCTCTTCCCAATTTATTTTAAAACTTGAAAATAAAATTTTTTGAATAACTGCACTAAATACTAGAGAATGAATTGAGTTGCTCACATTCTTGCGTTGAAGTCCGACGAAGAGATGGAGCAGAATGCCTTGGACTTCGCCGTCCTTTACAATCTTCTTCGCGCTCACCTTCAATAGGAATGTTTGATTATTATTGATTGCTGTTCTTATTAAGCGTGTCGACATTACAATGTTAGAAACATATAGCAGCAGCTATTTTTCTTTTTCTTCAAATTGTTGCTAATAAAAACTACACAAATATAGTCAAATCATTCCGTTCGCTGACCGGGATCTCCTCGGAGAATTCGCCTGACACCATTGGGCTTGGCCGGGCGCCCTCGGCCACCTCGACCCGCTCGGAAGTGGGCGCGAGCTCGGCGGACGCCACGGCGGCCAGAAGCAGAAGAGTGGCGGCAGCCAGCGCAGTCATTGCTGTTCTCTCGCCTTGTTTCAGAAATCTATGTCATTATTTTATTTTAGTTTTGTTTTTATAATTATAAAAAAGGCAATCACATGAAATATAACAAAACTATTTTCTAAAGTAAATTAACTGTTTTTTTTTATATTTTGGAGTAAACACTGATTATAAAAGAAGTCAAAAGGATCTCGAATCCAAGCCAAAGGGAATGTGCTGCTTTGACATTTTTCCGAGCTTGGCTGAGCACTTATAAGCTATGCTGACGAGGAAGAAAACGGAGAGATGACTGTCGATGAGGTCTTTCTCCATCTTGGACAGACTCGTAAAGTGGCGTAGATCAAAGGCGGCTGTTCGTCTAAGAGCTTTCTTGCCTCTTCAAAGTGCATCTTTATGCAGCCGATCATCATTGCCTGTACATATGGACATTTGTATTCGACGACACATCTAACAATAAGCAAATTACCTACTTCATGTGTGCAGTTACTTTTAGCCTTACTCACAAAAACATATCCTTATCTATCTTTACCCTTTACTATTTTGAACATCCTTGATATCAACCCAATATCAATGCTGTTACATTGGAGTACATTACTTCCGTGTTCGAAAAGTAATTGAATACATAACATAATCTTGGAGACAACACACTGATAGTGTTCTTATACACCATATCTTTTAGCTGACAATTAAAAACGTGCTGAGAGAATGGGGTGTTTTAAGAATCACAGCGATAATTCGGATGGTGGGAGGGACATTACATTTGCATTCATACTTCATTTACTTCAATGTGCATACTTACAATTAGCTTTTGGCTACTAAACATTAGCTTTTTGACGACTATACTGACTAGACAGGATGTTATACCGATTGTATGCCTTTTCGTTCATGCAGCTTTTGGTTGTCTTTAATGGTATTTCGCAGACTCGTGCCGAGGCTGCGGCTACCTTCAACCCTCTGCAATCAGAGAGACAGAATGGGAAGTGACGAAGAGCATGCGCACACTTTTGCACCATCATTGATAACTGCAGGGAGAGAGAGAGAAAGAGATAAGGAAGTAGACAGGAGAAATAGTGTGTAAAATTGAGAAGGGTTAGAATAAGAAAGAGAGAGAGAGAGGATAGAGAGAGGGAAAGAGAAGTACACCCAGACAGCCATTGAAAGTGATGGACCATAAAATATGATGAGGAGAACAGATAAGAGGGCGCAATAAGAAAAAAAGAGGTGAAAAGAGAGACTAAGAGTGTGAGAGAGAGAAGAAGCGAGACAGAGAGAGAGAAATAGAGAAAGAGGTAGAGATAGATAGAGCGAGAGAGTTAGAACGTGAGAAAGGCAGAAAAGAGGAAACTGAAGAAACCGCGTAGGCACGTTGAGGCAGGAACGGCTTATGAATGCACTCTTACCGGCTTCTTTCATCTAGTAATCCGAAAGAACCTTGGAGGCCATATGTCCGCATCTGATAAGGTGATTCGCATTTTATTTGTTTATTCACATGTAACATTATTTATTTGTTTTTTTTCGGATTCTGACGTGTAACCCGTTTGATACATAAATCGAGACATGAATGTTAACTTAAACGTTCATACAGCGATTGAGATGCGTGATATATGTAACATTGAATATGAAGCACATTTGGTATATGTATTTTTGCTATGTATGTGCGTACTGTTTGGACATTTGGAATATTCACTCTCTTTGGAGTGTCTAACTTTCATCGATGATTGTTTATTTTTGGCTGAAAGGCGTCAAGCTTCGGAATGCGTCATGATCCTTCTGAACCGCTGCTGCTGTTAGCTCTTCTTCTTTTACTCGCGCCATCTGCCGGCGCCGTCTTCGCTCCGCTCTTTGTCAACATTACGAATTCAGAAAAACGTGAGCCCATATACTAAAAAAATATATTATTTGTCATCTAACGACTTAACGCAGCTTTCTCGTCATTATTTGCTGACTCATTTTTAATGGGAAGAAGACGCCGCATTCTTCACGTATTTTATGTATATTTTGTGAAGAAACAAAATCAACATTATTGTGCCTAAACTTGTTTGTTTTCTAATGATTGTTTATTTACTCACATACATATATTTTTTCTACATAATTGTTCAGCTGACGCGCTTGGTTACATCACAATGACGTCAGTCGCTGGTATGCTATCGATCGAATGCACCAAGACATACTATAACATCTTCGTTGACGACATCTCGTCAGATTTATTTTACTCTTTCTCTTGTTTCGTTTGTTTGTGTTTTTTTATTAATCAGACACAGTTATGAGTATGCACTGGGTTCGCTGCAACTTTGAGCGGTAGATAATGAACAAAGAAATCAGTTTGTAGTAACCATTGCTTCTCTCTCTCTCTCTCTCTCTTTCATTTATGAAAGCTAACACAAATTTGAAGGCCTCATTTGGAATGACATCATTTTCCTCCAGCTGCACGAAAATGTACTACTCTTTGAACGCGGCGCCGCTCCTTATTCCGATCAAGATGATGCCGCTCTCCCAGCCTACGACGAGCCCCGTTTACGTCTATGTTGATGTGCCGACCAAGATAGAGCAAGACATTCGACTCGCCACCAGCGACTGCCTACAGCCACTTCCAGACGACTCTACGTGCAGGTATGTATGTATGTACATACGTATGTATAACTACAACTCGTTCAGATAAAGGAGGACGATCACCGAAAAATGATTAATTATGGAATTACAGGGTTTACCGTGCGAGTATACAATGGCTCCCTTTCATGTGCTATGTATGTATTTCGTTGGTCTCACAAAAAAACTAAATGTTATTGAAAATATAAGAATCTGGATGCTGTCGTTAGCGACCGACAGAACAACAACAAAAACAACAACAACAAGGCCGAAAGGTGACGGCGGAAGCAAGATTCTCCATGATCTCGCGGATGTTAGTATAGCATTTTAATTTTAATGTTTGCGTGGTTTTAATGTTGGAAAAACTATATACATACATATTTGTACGGGCACGGGCGTACTCGAATGGCTAAGTGAAGTAAACGAGATGAATACCGAGAGAGGTCTCTCTTGCTAAGGCTCCGATAACCTCGGACAACGTGACAGAAGTGCTTCGCGAGACGCTGTCCGTCGTTAAGGACTACAAGAAGCTCACGCCTGGTGACATCTTCGCTTTCTCGATCATTCTCGAGCATGCAACGGCACTCGCCAATCTCACAGCTGAGGTACTTATGTATCTATTGACCAAATATGTTATTTAGAGTAAATATTAATTCTTTTGAGTCTTTTGTTTTGATCATCAACCTTTTATCCTTCGTGAAGACACTATGTGAGAGAGTGTATTACGATTCGAATGTGGGAAAAAGGATATCGGCTCAAACTCTTCAGTATGTCATGCACACATACATACTACCACTTTGAAATGTATAAAGCATCACAGAAATGCTCTTATAATTGAATTCGGAAGCCTCTGGTAAGTTTATCTTACGAAGCAACGCGGGACTGCTTCAGACTTGGAAGGAGAGAAGCACAAAGACAGTAGATGAAAACAAGGAGGAAGATGAAAGTGAGTGAAGTAGACATGCGCGAGGGGCCATTGACTGGAGTAGACATTGGGAGGTCGCCGTTGCAGAAGTCGCTCTCGCAGCGTGTCACCGAGGAAATGTTGAACTTTCCAATCAATGACGTATCATTGAGTTCGATTATTCGGCGAATTGCCTCAAGTACATACATATGACAGATAAATCATAATCAGTTAACCTTTCTCCTTTTCCAGTCAAAAAGAGTAAAAAGCACATCATGATGATAATATCAGTAGTCGGCCAAACAAACATTCTTTACCTCAACGTTACAATCCCTCTCCGGCGCGCATCGCTTGCTCACAAATCTGACTTTCGTACCATTCATTATTACGTCTCCGATAGTCTGAAAAACTTTCTGCTGCGTCGAGAAACAAGAAAAGTAGGATAAACCTCAATGCATTTCGTTCTGTTCGATGCGCAAGTGGTCTTCGTGAATGGCCATTCCGTCTGATTCCCGATAAACTCTCCGAAGTAGCACTCGAGCGCATCGACGGAGCAAGCGACGAGAGCCAAGAGAAGCAAGCACAGACGACCAGACGCGATAGACATATGCAAGGAAAATGGTTGTTGTTTTGACAATAGAAAGGGCTGCCAATTAGTAGTGAATGATAAACCTTGCCATGAAACTCTAGCAGGGAAATGGGATAGAGAGCGAAACGAATCGCCAAAGTGGATAGCAGAGCGAAACAAAAAGCGGGACCCAAATGAATTCCGCATTTATATATGTTTTTTCTTGCACTCTTTACGTGCATCTGAGATGACTGAGTAATCTAAGTTAGGTCCAAGTTCAGGACAAAAATCAGGGCAAAAATATAGCTAATTAATAAAATTAGCTTTGAAAATTCTATTAAATTATGCCTTAGGCGATATGTTAATCTGTTTCAAGTCCTCAACGTCACTGGGGAAGTCGAATGTCTATTCTGTATTGCTGTCCACTCCATAGCTAATTTATCCTGCCTTTGTGGTTAAGGTTGTAAATCTCCATTTAAAGAAAACAAACTCAAACTTCCGAGCTCCCTGAATAATTTTGTTACTACGGCAGTTAGTCAGAGCAGCTCTCTGTGATTACTTTAGTCAAGAACCACATGTACAAATATAATATGTACATTTAACACAGCTCGATTACTTAGTCTCTTCAATGTGTACGTTGTATTGGCCTGTTCTTCTTGAACAGTTCCAACACGGCAGTCGAAGTTATTGTGGACTTGGAAGCACGGGAAATTCGCTAAAACGAACAAATGCACTAAAATTGATATCCCTTCTCATTGAACTCCAAGAAACTTTATCACGGTAAAATGGATGCATTTATTTACATAAGTACATATGTATGTATGCATGAATGTATTTGCAGTCGACGACTCTGGTCTTGGAGAATGTCGACGTTGTGCTGAACGCCGACGGCGACATCTTCCGCGAGTCTTCCAAGGCACAAAGTTCAAGTCATCACTTCGACGGCCTAGATCGGCGACTTCAAGGGCACGAATCAGCAGCAGCTGATAACATTACGCCCTCGCAGAGGTTGAAGCTTCCATATTATGCTTTTCTTTTCCATTCAATCTCGGCACGCACAATATTATCAGTTCCTAATCAGTATATTAAACTAACCCACAGGGTCACATAGTATATACATACATACATATGTATCTTAGTTGAGAACTCATACTATTAACTCATTTTATGCGTTTTTAAGCGACTACGACAAGAGTGTCTGGTGTGAATGGCAATTTATTTGCGCCTTTTCTGTCACCAAAGATCGAGAATGATAAGAGACAGAGTAGAAATTAGAGCCGTAAAACGCAGACTTTCACGACGCACTTATTGGAGCGACTTCATTTATGCAGAAGAATCAGTCACCAAAAGGCTTTGAATAGAATGGCTATAGAGCACACAAAGTGTCTAAAAACGGAAAGAGTAATATGAAAATAAAATATCTTAAGAATCCTTAACGCACTCGAAACTCTCGTCTGGAACAGCCAGGTTGACAACATTCGATTTCTGAACAGCACGAATCTTGGTTTCCGCTCTAGCAAGGTTTAATACATTTTTTAACCAAAGAAAATTTAATTTTACCTAAATATAAGCCATTATCTAAATTTAATCATATGTAGTTTTCTCACACTTTATGTTTCATCAACTTTAACTGCTACAAAATACGTATTCTTTTTAATATTGCTATGTTCATATGCAATTCCATTGTAACGCATAGATATGTGCTATAATATATAATTGCGTGGCCACTATTGTATTATAATCTTAATCGCATTTTGAAACCGACGCCACAATCTCACCTTGCTTATCAGTTCATTTTCATGACAGTTGAGAGGAACATGTTCTGGCCGCGATTCCTTTACTCTCGTCGATAGGAAAGACTCCTTTTCCGGTGAGCAATGATCATGATTACTTGTTACTTTCATTGATAATACAACGAATAACCGGAAGCGAACACTTTTAAGCCGTGGAAGCAAGGGACCCAGTATATGACAAAGAAAAACCTGGCTACAAGGCCAAATCTTTGAATTAATCATATTATATGTTCTTTCGGGAAAATCTTTGCTACGAACATGCTATCACTTACAGCCAAATTTCCCCGTTCCCTTGATTGTCTGAGACTTTTTTTCAAATTGTTCATCACTCTGGAGGTTTTTTTCCTGTCCCATTATCCTTTGTCTCACTCTCCAAGACAATTCGAAGGACGCGGACGCTGAAGGAAGTCGCTCGATTTCGTTGCCTGGAGATGTCATCTGTCATCCAAACGGTACGGATTTTGTAAATAAAAAAACGACGGAGTAAAAAGGATTCATTTATTTTTTTAAAATTAATTTGAAAAATTTGACCGTAACTTTCAGCCTCCCACTCCATCGTCAGCATTACTCGCTCGCTTAAGCTGCACAGCTCGCCGAGCAAGAACTATGCCAGCATTTCGATCTATCCGACCGGTGCGAACTTTGTAATATCTCACAGCTGCTGTACTAATGTCTTATTATGTTCGATCTATGATAGTAGTTAGAAGTCTAAGGGATTTTTTTTCTTAAATATAACTCAAAACATTCCTATGACTTTTTGAACTTTCATCAAATTATTAAAAAAATAAACGGTCTGTAAAATTTCTCCAAATAAATTTTTGTATGTAACTAAGCTACATAATTAACTAATTAATTACTTAAATAAAACTGCAGGCCGCCGTGAGCGTCAGATGACTGATTCGTCAGCATGCGAGATGCAAATGATACTCTTGGATGGCGGCGTCGTGCTTGCGGCCACTCTTCTGGGGTACAAGGAGGGCGCGCAGAGCGCGGCGGTGAACGATCGACCGCGACGCATCTCGCGACTCGCTTCTCGCGCTGCGGCAATGGCGCGCACTCAACTGAATGACATGAAAGTAAGCTGATCTTTAAAGGAAGTATCCGACAAATAATTATACAGTAGCACTAGAAAAGCACTTTGAATGCGCGCGCTCATAAAGTTGCCTGTCGCTCGGTCGAGAGAGCATGTGAAAGAGGAGGGCGGCTCTGACCTACCGTAACGAATTCTCTACCCAGCAGATTCCACGTTATTTTAGCTCAGAATGTAAAGAAAGAAAATGGCTCAAACTTTCTTTACATATGTTTTGCGCCAAGTTGAACTTATCCACATAGAATTAAGTTATGTGAATTATTCCCCGGATACCTCCTTTAAGCTTTTTAGCTTTCAATTATCTTTTGTTTCATTTTACATTGTCTAATTTCTTTAAACATTTTTGAATTGAGTGCAGAAACATCCGCTCCAATTTCGGGTTCTCTGCTGCCAAGTTGAAGAGTTTGTGAAATCGATAGGAATAAAGAAATTTTTTTGACATTTTCTCATTAGCAATGCTTGAAGTTCGTAGTCCTTGAACCATTAATGGCTGATGGTGAGAAGCCTTAAAAAATAATCAATCCACAGCACGCTGCTCAACCACTCCACGGCTCATACGGCGTGACGTGGTGGACCGGGCAGGGGTGGTCGGAGAAGGACCAGTGTACAGTAACCCAGACAGCATACGGAATCGCCGCCGACTGCCCGCATCTCACCGACTTTACTCTTCTTATCGTCAGTACTCGACCGTTTAATCCCCCCTCGATCTCCTTTTTTTTTTACTACATCCATTTCTCTCTCTCTCTATCTGTTTCTATCGCTTCTTTTATCTCTCTCTCTCTCTCTCGTGTACGTTCTCTCTCCCTCACCCCCGTCTTCTGTCACCATTCTCTCTCTCTCTCATCACTCTCATCTCTCTCTCTTTTCAGGATGGCATCATGGACGACCCGATGGTGTGCTCGCATGGCATCGTCGCCTTCTCCGAGGTGCTCGGCGTCCTATCGATCTTCTCGCTCTTGGCAGTCATTCTCTTCACAGTTGTCCGCATGTGAGTTCAACACCCATCCTTTTATTGTTATGTTTTTTTAACATACATATAATAATGGTAATAATATTATTAGTGCGTCCAAATATTTTTAGTGCGTCCAAATATTTTTAGTGCACCCGACATTCCCCAGGCGCGCACGGTGTGGCGGGTGCTGCCGTGGCTCATCGGTCCGCGCATGTACGCCGAGACGGCAGACCTCGACGGTGCGCTCCTTTCGCTCGCGCATCTCTCCGCTCTCTTCGCCTTCCACACTCTCTTTGCCATCTTCAGGTTAGAGCGGGTTTGGTCTATTGGTTTATGGAGCTCTATTATGGCAGGGGTACAGGTTCGATTTTGGCATACTTTTGTTCCAGCTTCGAGACAATGTCCGGCCCGGCTTGCTCGATCTTCGCCACTCTCAACTATTCTTTGTTAATTATATAAGACGCTTGTTCTTTGGAGTATTATTGCTACAGCTTTATAACTAAAAAAAACGTATATTCTTAGGAAATAAATTTTGTTCTGACTTACTTAACTTTTCTATTAAAATGACAGCACTGATATAGTAAAGCAGAATAAAATGCCTACGTCAAGAAGAGACTTCAATCCATTCGCTGCCTTTTCAGCACGATCAACTTTACGCTCTTCGCGTCGCTACGCACTCTGCTGCTCTTCTTCCGAACGGCCGGTCAGAATTCCTCATCACTCGGGTCGCGAGTGGTCGCTACCGGCGTACGCGTACTCACGTATGTCACTCGTGTAGAGAATGTCCTCTCTGTTAGTGCCGGTAAGAGAAGCAATGGTTTGCTACTTTGAGTCATCAATAAATTGCATTTAATCCGTGAAGGCCACTTATGTAGCATGAACAATTTATTTATTCTCGAAATGAATTATTTAACTAAACAAGTACTTTCGGTATTTCATCATTTTTTTCAGGAATTCCGCTCGTTGTCTCGGCTTTATTGCTCGCCTTCACGCCGTTCTTCAACAGGAATGATGGATTGTTGGTCATTTTAAGTTTTGTTCTGGTCATTTTTTCGCTGTTTTTCGCTACCATAAATAACTTTCCTAGATATTTATTTCTGCGATTATTAAATATTGATTTTCTTTCCAGATGCTGGGTGCGGCCCGATTATATCGCTCCTGCTGTCATTCTTCCCACGACAATCACCGTTGTCAACGGCTCGTTCTGCCTCGCCCTCATCTCATTTCGTATTTTACCCGTGCCTGGGCGTGACAAGTTTACCCAGGTTATTTTTTAAAAGTATTTATTCGTATTTCCACATCTTCTAATCTTCAAAGAAATATAAATATTGCTCCTCATGTTAATTATGAGAAGATATAGAATTTAACATTAAAAAGATATTAGCCCTTGCATCAAATATGTATGTATGCATCCAATTCAGCTCATGACATCTCACGACATCTTCAAGCGGATTTCCTCGCTCTTCCTAATGCAGTTCACTCTTGGCATTCCTTGGGTGTGTCTTCTTCTCTTTTCGCTTCTGCCAAGTTGCATGCTAATATTTTTATTCATGGATAAATTTTATTAGCTAGAAGAACTACTAAGAAATATTTAAGACTACTATGTGTTTGTTATTTATTTACTTTCTAGTGCGTCCAATTCTTCTCTTTGTACTATCCGCATGTCAGCTTCTGGCACGTCCTCTTCACTTTCGTCATCGGCTCACAGGTATTCTTTCATTTTCCTTTATTATTTTCCCAGATTTGTTGCTTATATTCATAATAACTTCTTTTCTTTTTTGGAGCGTTTAAATCGCCTTAACGAAGTAGAGCCTGATCTCTAAACATATTCCTGAGTCTCTCATCCAGCACATCTTGAGCTTGCTACGGGTTTTTACATCAGCACTTTTTCATTTCAGGGCGTCGTGATGCTTCTACTGTATCTCTACAAAATATTACTGCTCACTAGAACGAACGCTCGTGAAGAGAATAGTAATTATAATAATAATATACGAAACGAGGAATCTTCACCTGGTCAGAAGGCATCTAATTCAATAAGCAAAAATAGCAAAGTTGACGATAATAAAGAAGATGCTGACAATCAGCCGCGCGTTTAATGTGTCCAAAGTTTGAAATATGTTCGGAACTCTTGTTCGCAACATTGGCGTTGTTGTCACAGGCTGAGAACAGGCTGGCAACGTTCGGAGCTCATCACATTCTAACAAACCTCTGCAAATGTTTTGTTAGCACGGGGATTCGAACCCTAGACTTGCAAACTGTAACGCAGTCACGTTACCCGCGAGACCACGCTGCTACTTGGGAAAGACCCAGCCGGAGCAGCACACAATCTTTGCCCTATCGGAAACCAACATATTTTCTCCTACTTGACAATGAACGAGAATACATTTTAACAAGAAGCTGAAGCTTGTATCCCGGCTCTACTGCACATAAAAAAACCGACTTTTTCTTTAGAAAAATGTAGGATAGAGAGAGACGCAACACCTTGGCTCTCTCTAAGTGGTTTTCTCAAATGAAATGCAAACAATTGGGGCATATTTTTTTCTCAGACTTCGGATGAAGAAACTTCTTTTTAAAGTGTAATCGTTCAAACTTACTTTTACACAACATTAAATAGCTCAAAAAATTCGCCTTTCTATGTAGAAAAGGGTAGGGTAGAGAGAGACGCATCTTCCGAGCTCTCTCCAACTGTTTTATGCTAAATAAAAGGCTTTTGATTACATATGGCTGCATTTCTTCATGGCGTTTGGCAGCTTGCCAAGCTGCGAGAGAGACACTTTAGCGTTGTCCTTTAACTTCGTAAGATACATCAGAAGAACCACCTTTCTCTGCTGTATCGAACACCATAGAGAGAGGCGGCTCGTTTGGGCTCTCTCTATTTTTAATTATATTTTAAATAGCTTTTGATTACATATGGCTGCATCTCTTGATACCGTTTGGCAACTTGCCTAGATCTCGCGGGCTCGGCGATCTCGCGTGTCGCAGGCTCGAAGGGGGGCAGAGGGGGAGGCAGGTAGCGAGTGGCGACATCTTTTTTTCTCTGCTCTGTGCTATTTCGTTGGTGACGAGCAAAAGCACACCGGAGCAGCTTTTGCTCGCCACAACCTGCGTCTCCATCTTTGCGTTGTCTCTACATTTTCGTGCTTGTTCTGACCAAGTGACCACTTCAGAACTTCGAAACAGGAAGTGCACACAAGCGATAAAGTGATCACAAGCTGGATACATGTTTGGAACCCATGTGTATTAAGATAGGCTGGAACACTGCCAATTCTTTTGTTTCGAACATGTTTTAAACAAGATTGTTTTGAACATGTTTCAAACTTTAGACAGATTAAAGGCGCGGCAGAAATTCTACGATGTGTCTCTCTAGATAGAGATTCAAAAATATTCTGTAAAATAAAAACATCAACTGTTTACTTTAACCAATTATTAGAATTGTGTACACAGTGCCTTTTTTGTTGTGTGGGATTGTTTGCCATGCGCGAGTCATAATTAATCAAATCATCATTGATGAACCGATTTAATCGGCCCTTTGAATTGTTACTCTGCTTATCTATGGATTTATTTCGAGAGCTTGTTAAATGAAGATTCAGATAAATGAACGTAAATACAAATTATCGACTATGAAAACAATTCAGTGGACAATTTCGCGATATGACACAACACGCAAATGATGGGAGAAAAAGTGTATCCTTCTTTCCTCTTCTATCCGTGGGGTCAGAAGGGATCCTTCCTTCACAAAAATATAAATTCCATCTATTTGGACTCCATCCTGAGATCGAATAAAAGTAGTGAAATTACAAGCAGTAAGAATAATGACCGAACAAAACCGACAAAACAATTGGAGAATTCGTAGTACTACATACCAATGTATATACACTACCTTTATTCGATAAGAATTCAAACAGATGTTTTTTGCCAAATAGAGAAAAAAGGATCCCATCTCATCCCGCCGAAAGAAGTAGAAACAAGGATGCAACTTCTGTATTTATTTTTCTCTAACGTGCCTTAAGCACAAATTGGCCGCCCCCTTTTGTGCCTCTTATTTATCTGACTGCTTTATTTACACCTTTCTCATTCATACGTTGCTCTATTACTTTTAAATATGCAAGCCTGATAAACAATATATAACCTTGGATTTCTGCACTTTTACATCAAATGAGAGCCGGCCAATTTTCGAAATTACATGCCAAATAAAAGGGAACTTTGAAGTGCAAGGTGGAGATTGCACTGAAAAGTGCACCAATTAAGAATGCAAAGTTCGCGTTGGTAGTATAAAAGAAGCTTTTTTCCTCATTTAGTCCACAGTCGCCTGTCTTAAGCCGTCTGCGCTCTCCTCTCCACCTTCACTCTCTCGCCATGTCTGCTCTCTCCGTCGATCCCCCCGCGGCCACGGTCCCTGCCGCCGGCGGTGCCTCCGTTCATCAGATCGCCAATCCGGGCGCGGCCCGCCTTGTCTTCAAGGTTTTCCATTCCGTATATTATGTTTATTGCCAAACAATTAACTCAAAATCCAAAGCTATAAATATATTTCTATCACTTTAAAGTGACAAAAATCTCCTTGCTTGCAGGTGAAGTCGTCGAACAACAACGAGTACCGCCTGAAGCCGGTGTTCGGCTTCGTTGAGCCGGGCGCGGCTGCCCCCCTCGAGATCACTCGGCTGGCCGGAGCACCCAAGGAGGACAAGCTTGTCATCCAGTTCGCAGAGGCGCCCGCAGACGCCGCGGATGCCAGCGCGGCTTTCAAGGTTTTCAGCGATATTCGAGGACATTTGAGGATATAAGTGGATGGATCTCTAGTGAAGATTATAAATCGACATTCTTTGGATCATTTCCCAGCGACCGATTCTTTGAGAAACTCTTGGCAAAATGATTAATAATTCCTTATTTTCCCCTTTAGGCCGCCGCCGTCGCTGGCGAGGTGACTCTGCCGATCTCGGCCCAGTAGAAGAATCCCTCCCCTGACCGCATCTTCATTCCCCCGCCCCCCGCAGCAGCCACCTCCCAAGATACTTCAGCACCAACCCGTCTAGCCCCTTCTCGGCATCTTGAATGAAATATTGTTTGGAGAATCTTTTGCACTCATGAATCTTGAGAATGTTTGTGAATTTTCTGAGGATCTGAAAACTCCATTCTAAGCCCCTCGTAACATTTCGTCTTCCTTGATTGTACGAGAAGAACACCTGGTCAGAAGGCATCTAATTCAATAAGCAAAAATAGCAAAGTTGACGATAATAAAGAAGATGCTGATAATCAGAAATTCTACGACGTGTCTCTCTAGATAAAAATTCACAATTATTTTGAAAATAAAAACATCAACTGTTTACTTAACCAATTGTTATAATTGTGTACACATAACCATTTTTTCTTGTGTGGGTTTGTTTGCCTTTCGCGTGTCATAATTAATCAATTGATGAACCGATTTAATCGGCGCTTTGAATTGTTACTATGCTTATTTATGTCTTTATTTCGGGAGCTTGTTAAATGTAGATTCAGATAAATGAATGTAAATACAAATTATTGACTATGAAAACAATTCAGTGGACAATTTCGCGATATAACATAAAACGCAAATGATGGGAGAGAAAGTGCATCATTCTATCCTCTTCTATTCGTGGGATCAGAAGGGATCCTTCCTTCCCGCTCTTTACTCGAATGTAGATGATGTATATGTATTTGGATTCCATCCCGAGACCGAATAAAAGAAGTGAAATTACAAGCAATACATTCGTATAATTCTCGAACAAAACCGACAAAAAATTTGAGAATTCGTAGTACTACATACATACTTGTAATTTCAGAACTTTTATTCGATTTCGGGACAGAAGCCAAATAAACGGCATTTATATTCGCACGGAGAGCGCGTCGAAAAGGATCCAGCCGAAAGAAGTGGAAACAAGGATCTAACTTTAGATTTCTGCACTTTTTGGTCAAATGAGAGCCGGCCAATTGGCGAAATTATAGGCGAAATAAAAGTGAACTTTCAAGTGCAGAGGTGGAGATTACACTGAAAAGTGCACAGAATAAGAATGCAAAGTGCGTTTTGGCAGTATAAAAGAAGCCTTTTTCCTCATTTGCTCCACAGTCGCCTGTCTTAAGCCGTCTGCGCTCTCCTCTCCACCTTCACTCTCTCGCCATGTCTGCTCTCTCCGTCGATCCCCCCGCGGCCACGGTCCCTGCCGCCGGCGGTGCCTCCGTTCATCGGATCGCCAATCCGGGCGCGGCCCACCTTGTCTTCAAGGTTTGTTGTTCCATAAACTTATCTTTATAGGAAAACAATAAAGTAACACAATATTCTTCTTCCAATCCGAGGCAATAAATACCACTTTAAAGTATCAAAAATCTATTTACTTGCAGGTGAAGTCGTCGAACAACAACGAGTACCGCCTGAAGCCGGTGTTCGGCTTCGTTGAGCCGGGCGCGGCTGCCCCCCTCGAGATCACTCGGCTGGCCGGAGCACCCAAGGAGGACAAGCTCGCCATCCAGTTCGCAGAGGCGCCCTCAGACGCCGCGGATGCCAGCGCGACTTTCAAGGTTTTCAGCGATATTCGAGGAGATTTGAGGAGATCGGTAGATGGATCGAAAAGAAAACCATTCTTTTAAGAAATTTCTACGGATTGTCCATGGTAGTAATCGACATTCTTCGGACTCATTTCGGCATGCCTTTAACAGAATAATTTCCAAGCGACCGGTTGTTGGAGAAACTATTGGGCAAAATGAAAAATAATTCCTAAACGCATTTTCCTCTTGAGGCGGCAGCCGTCGCTGGCGAGGTGACTCTGCCGATCTCGGCCCAGTAGAAGAAGTTCCTCCCCTGACCGCATCTTCATTCCCCCGCCCCTCGCAGCAGCCACCTCCCAAGATACTTCAGCACCAACCCGCCTAGCCCCTTCTCTGCAGCTCGAATGAAATATTGTTTGGAGAATCTTTTGCACGAATTAATCTTGAGAATGTTTGTGAAGAATGGAGGATCTGTATCCACCATTCGAAGCCCCTCACAAGATTTCGTGTTCCTTGATTGTCCGAGAAAGAAGGAATTACTTAAATGAAACATAAATCTACAAAAATCATGCAGTTTATACTTCGAATGTCGTTTTATAGTGACTATCATCTCTTTCATATGTCTTCATTAATACAGAATTACATAATTACTAATAATAATACTTACAGAATTACTTGTAACCACCCCGATGAGAATGATTCTACATGTGAGCACTTTTATTCTGTGAAGTAGGCGAAATTAAAAGACATGGAACTCTTTTTAAATTAATTTTTTCCCAGTCTTGGTTTAAATAAGAAAGTAAAAGAACAAATGAACTGAAAATCCCATCTGAGCTCTCATTCCAATTTTTCTTTCACTGAAAGGATCCCTTCTGATCCCACCGGAACATAATGGAGACAAGGGTTTCCCTACTTTATAAAAGTCATGCAAAGTTGCCAATAATAAGTTCACAATTAGCTAATTACTGATTGTTATCCCCAGTATAAAGGAATGACCATTCGCCTATATCCTCATGGTCAGAGTGTGACACGAATATTTGACTTTTCGATGTGTCTAAATCTTGTCCCACAAGGGTTGCAGAGGTCGTAGAGTATTTTTGTACACTCTCTCATATCGTCAGAAGTAAAAAAAGTAATACTGCATTGTTTGTTTCTGTTCGGATCTAGGAGTTCCCGCCTTCTCTGTTCGTCACGGCCTTAATTCGCTTTTGATTTTGAATGCAGCTTCTTTCGACCACTTCCTTAATGTTCACAGCGAATTTGCACATGCTGATGATTTTTAGTTCACTTACAATCTTATAGTTCAGTATGGAAATAAGATTTTAATTCATAATTAACATATTTTATTAGAGTGAACTTTCTTGCTAGTAGATATTGAGCAGCAGTGGCAAAATACCCATTTTGCGTGGTCATCTATATTCTCTTCTTAATTACCTAGTCATCATTTGCAGCTAAAGGATCAAGCGAATGCAGCATACATTCAAATATCTCAAATAATTTCCCTTCTCTATCCATCATCTCTGAATTTCTTCTTTTCGCTTATTTTCATGTTCTCTGGGAGTTGAACGGGTTTCTCTTGTTCTCTCGACACATGTCTCATCTTGCCTACTCGCCAGCTCAGTTTCTCCCCCTTCTCAATGTCCTCTCTCCATACAGTCTCTCTCTCTCTCTCTCTCTCTCTCGCTCTCTGTCTCTGCACTTTGTTCAGATTTCCTCTCTTTCATTCACACTTGCTAGACGCTGACACGGCAGCAGTCCTTTTCTTTCTTCGCTTTCTATTCAGCTTGTCTTGCCCAAGTCAGAGGAAATAGCCATTGACCGGCTTTTTTTTAACGTCTTTCTTCATTTCAAATAGTAGTAAACGAAGCGCGTTTCAGGAATAACAATTTGTTGTAATCAAAATGTTCCATATTCTTCGTGAACCTTAATCGCACTAATATCGCTCGAATGAAATCGGAAACAAATCATTACAATCATTACATATCCGGTGAGGTTGATTGCTGCTTCTCACTCCCTCTCCCTTTTCTCTCCACTTTCCTCTCTCCTTTCCTCTTAAATTTTTCTCAAGACTGCGCTGTTGCTTTTCTGCTGTCTAGCTCTCTGTACGGTTCGTGGATGCGAAGATATTTAAATAATCAAGTAAACAATTACCAACTTGAGAAGTTCTTCAAAGTTTGCTGGAGTTCGATTGATCGATTGTTTGTTTCTTTCTTTCAAGCCAGCATGATGTGTGCTGAAGTGCGATTGGACGGAAGTATTTTCGATACAATGTGCGATGTCGGCTGCTATTATCCTGTCTACTTCAACTCACCAGAAGGAATGCCAGAGGTTTCCTCGCACTATCCATCCGGCTGTCTCACGGCGGACATGGAATTGCCAGTGAACTGCGATCTCGACCCGGGCAGCGGAAAATGCAGTTCCCGACAAGTGGAAGAAGGATCTGCTCCGTAGATACAAGGTTTCGCGATTGTAAATATCTTGTATGCCCTCGAATATTGTAGAGAGTTCTGAAGGAGCTGACCGCTACAACGACGGTCCCAACATCTACGCCAATCACTCAAACCACATCGTCGCCAGAGTCCACGGCAAAGTCTCCGTTCCAGACAACGTCTACATCTAGCCCTGGTCAGCCACAGGTATCTATTTAGCAGCAATATATTGTCATTGTCTCATTAAAAATGGCTAAGTTTCACTTCCCCGTTGCTTAAAGGAGCTGTTCACTGAATAATTAACATATTGTTTTATGAGCTTTTCTCTACTAGTGTCTCTCTAAAACACACATCTAGAATGTTTGAAACATTTTTGTCCATTTGTTACAAAGTAAGAGCGCGCAAAATATGGCTCGGCCAAAATTTTTTTTACTGTAGGTGTTAGCCACCCTCCAATTTCACACGCTCTCTTACCAGGAGAAGGGCCAAATATTTGAGAGCGTCCGTTCAAAATGGTTCTAATCTAATACTGTAGTATAATTCAGTGCAAAATGTGACACCTTTAAATGTGACATTTTGGGGGTATGACAAATGCGCAGCGGTCATTTGCGCAGCGGTCAAAAGCGCAGCGCCTGGCCTGGGGCGTATGTGACGGCGAATTGTTTCCATTTTGTCTTTCCATACCGCTGCGCATTTGTCATACCCCCGAAATTTTTGGTGCCACTGGCGCTCGTCGGCTTCGTGATTGTCGCCGTGGCCTTCGCAAACGTTCAGGGTAGATTTTTGAGATTCCTTCCGAAATGAATTCCTTGTATCAATTCAGTGCTATGTTACCTGGTGGTGAGCAATCGCCGTCTGAACCGTCACCTGGCCGCCCTCTCTTCCTCGTCTCTGCCAATGCAAGCGAAGCTGTCCCTGCGAGAAGAAGAAGAGATAGGACATAACTTTGTTGCACCCTCCAAGACAAAGGAGAACGAGCCGATTTAAGAGATTCTTGTTAGTTAATCAATTACTCTTCATATATTTTGAATTGTTAAATAAAAACATTATTAACTATAATTAGTGGTTTATCAATGTCTAAAGAAAAAGTATGCCAATCAAATAAAGTATAAAACAATAAAGCAATATTGCGAAAACGAAGAGAAACATAATTCGACGTACATACATATAAGTGTTTGCTTTTTTTGGACCGTTGTTTATGTTTTCCATCTCTCGCTAATTTGTTGCATTGCTCGCATATGAAAACGACATATGTGAAGTTGTCAACTGCTGCAGAACTAAAGAACGGAAATGAAATGGACAATGAGACACTGCTATGAGCACCGGTTTTAGTCATGTAATAGAATGTATGTAATAGAACAAATCCAACTATTAAAAGTTCGTGTCAGTTTGGACAAGGATGGAATAACTAAAGCTAACCTTAATCTTGTTAATCCAGCTTGTTCTCTGTGTCTAAACTCGAAGTGTGGAAAGCAAAAAATGTCAGCAACGATAAAATAAACTACTTTATTGGTTTAAAACAAATATGTATGATGTTGAGGCGGGAGAGAACGAGAGATTGAGAGAATGGAGAGAAAAAAGAAAGGAGAGGAGGGAGCGGAGAGCGGAGAGAGCCCTTCTATGCCCAGAAGTGGCAGAGCTGGTTGAGTCGGTTGCCCGCGAACTTCTTGTTCAGCTCGCTCAGCTGAGTCTCCACGTCCTCCTTCGTGACATCCACTCGCCCTCCAAGACCTCCGCTGCCTCCGGACACCGTCGTAGAGGCGTCGTTGCCCTGGCTGCAAAGGCTCTCTTTCTTTCTCTCTCTCTCTCTCTCTCTGTTTTATCATGCAAGTATGGTCGCATTTCAAAGTATTATTGATATTAAACCATGTCATTTGCAAGCTCACCATGATGGCCCTCTGCGGCACCATGACGAATTCCTTCATGTCCGGATTGACGGCCTGTCTGGTGAGGCAAGTTCCGGGAGAGACGTTATCGGGCTGTAAGAAGTATTTCGTGACGCAACCATTACAATACATCCCACAGCATACTGTTTCAGTGGCGGTGACTGCGCGGTAGTTGGAGCCAGAGATGATGACGACGGTGGTCACACTCGGCTGGTAGACGGGAGAGTGGCCGAGGCGCTGCACCTGGCTGAAGGCGGCCACCACTTGGTCCGTCTCGAAGGCCGCCTGCAAGAGAGGCTCTCTTTCATCGTCTTCTCAAATACACAAGTCCATCTCTGGAAGATCATCCCTTATTCAAGTGAAATATTATATTTAAAAATGGAAGCCTAAAAGCTCTGTTTTTGAGGAGGGGAGTGCTGAAGAAGCTGCGATTACACAAACAAAATATGAAACAACATTGTTTCGGAGCAAACCTGAAACAATATTGTTTCAGTTCTACCCCGACGAAACAATGTTTGTTACAAACAATTTATTCTTGTGTGATGCAGAGAGAATTCCCCCAATGTACCTTCTTGAACTCTCCTTCGCTCGTGCCCGCGCGGAAGATGACAATGTTGTGCGGAAGATCATGCGCACTCTTCTGGAAGCCAGTCAAGGCTCGCACGAAGGCGTCATATTCTGCAGTTAGAAGCAACAATCAATGTGCTCCGCCAGAGCAAACGATTTCTCTGCCACTTCAAAACCTCAATTGTCGCGTTGCGGGCACTCTGGAGAAGATATTCGCCCCGGTAGCTCATGATCTCCTTCAGAGTGTGAGCGATCTAGAAGCAGTTTAAAAAAAACATACTTTTTAATAATGACCACACAGGCCATCCAGATGAGAAAAGGACACTGACACCGACGACTGAAGGGGCGACGGCCTCACGGTTGCTTCGGTCTGCTAAGGACTGCGGAGCCGCGTGCGAGAGGGCGAGGCCGATGAAGAGCGTCCGGCCGTTGAACCACGACGAGTTCGCCCTGCGAGGAAGATCAAGAAGTTCTAGGTAGATGATGACGAAATCTGACCTGCTGAACATCTCAGGGTTCAATGGAGCGGAGCTGCGGGCTCAGGCTCATGTCAAAGTTGACTCCGCCCAGCTTCTGATTGATCTTCTGGGCGACGTTGTTCAAGCACAGCGGCTTGTCGTCCAGGATCTAAAAGTATAATATAGTTTTATCGTTAAAAAAAAGTTCATTCTAGTCATGTATAAACTGGCGAGGTTAAACGAGACGAAGTAGAAACCTGATGGACCGTGCCCAAGCACATGTGCTGGCTTAGCACTCCGGTGCGGGCCTCGAAAAGCTTGACCGTGTCTGCAATCAGTCGCTCATTTTTGTAGAGAAGTACGAAGAGAAGTAGGAAATAGGGAAGAAGGACTAAGAAGTAGAATTGAGCGTACGGTGCACGGGATCGCGCTTGTCCTTCGTGATGAAGACAGCGATGCTGACGTTGCCCTTCTTCTTCAGGCTCTCCATCATCGAAGCGACGGCCTCAGGGTCAGAGGAGATCCGCTCGTGCTGCACCTGAATTAGAAAGAAAGCAGAGTCAAGTCTTCCAATGCTCTTGAACTCGCCAGTTTCGGGTCCACGCGCATCCCGCGATCCTTGCATACCGAGATCAGCCGGTCCATCAGTTTTCTCAAGAACCATTTGCATATTATGGTGAATGGGGCGGACTAGAAAAAGACCTGGCGTCGTTCGGGTTCAGGCAGTTGTCGACGCAGAGGCAGACGATGGCGCCGGTGGCCTCAGCGGCGCGGAAGAACTGATCGCGCTGGCCGACTCGCCACTTCTCGGGGAAGCGGCCGTCTCTCTGCAAAGTACGATTTCATGTCACCCCAAATACTGGGGTGGAAAAGAACGAAGAAACCTGCGCGGCCCTCCCTCCCGCTATCTTGATCTCCGGAGCAGCAACAATCTGGCCGTTCACTTTCATGAACGAGTTTAGAGGCTTCACCTAAACAACACAACTGTTTATATACGATGTTTTCGGTAGCAGGGATGCAGTTTTGTTTTTGGGTTTTTTCCTTGATGTTCGAAAAAAAAATTCGATCTAAAAAAAAGTTTACGACGAATCTTTCTGATACCCTCTTCTTCCAGGAAAGGTTCATATGGGGATCTAATTTATTAGTTCTTCTTATTTACTTTTAGTATAGTAGGAATTTACTCAATTTTTCCATAACTTTATTGTGCTCTTGTTGTAAAAGATAAAGAAGTTTAACCATGTTTTGTTCGGAAAAAAAAACCTTTTTTTTGGCAAAAAAAAATTGCAGGCAAAGACGTTAACAAAATAGGAAAGACACTAACGCCAAAGTGGATAAGCTGCAGGTGCTTCTGGCCGTCCAGGAACGCTCGGTAGGCCTGTTCTTCGATGTGCGTCTGCATCTGCGGCGGTTTCATCTGGGCTTCCTGGACGAGAGGGTTCGGGGAATGGTTTAAGAAGAAGAAAAGAAGAACCTTGATGAGCCGCTCGATGAGCTCCGGAGTGCTCTTGCTGTTCGGAATTCGCTGGCCATCAACAATGCGCAGAACCTGCAATGCATTCAGTTCTTCTCCAGAGACAACCTCGTTACAGTAACCTCAATCGGGTAGTGGTTGGTTCTGCCGTTCCCAAAGACTTCTTTTGTGAGGGGAAGGTTCGGGTACTGCAAGCTCATCTGCAAAAAAAAAGAATTAATCACGTTACGCTACCCGCTTGCTTTTCAAAATTAAAAATAAACTGAGCAGTCTTCTCTCCTCACACTCTTCTTCCACTCTCTTTCTCTCTCTCTCTCTCTCTGCCTGCTTTCTCTCTAAATTCATGTTCTCCGACCTTGTAAGCCTCCAGAAAGTACTCCTTGACGCTGATTTTTTTGCTTTTCGCCAGACTTCTTGATCGTCATCATAAACTTGCTCCTAAAAGCACAGCGTTTTCATTCCAAATCTTAGGGGAATTTGATCTAACGAAGCAGCGTCCTTCGTCGAGAATCCGCTGAATTGGAAAGTTTTCTTGTTCTTCATGTGCGTCGTCTCCACGGCAATTCCTGCATTTATCCAGGATCCATATTTTAATTATTACAGTATAACGCTGCAGTATCCGATCTCCAATTCGGATGAATGTGTTTGAGAGAAGAAATGTTTGGTAGCTGCGCACCGTGGAGTGCCTTGGCAAGTCGCTTCGCAGTGCGCGCGTCCCTGAGCCGGTCGCAGCCTCCGATCTGCTGCTCGATGTGCTTCAGCAGAGGCATATCCGAGAAGAAAGGGGACACCTTGGCTGCAAACAAACTAGAGTTCAAATAGGAATGAGAAGCTGTTAATACAAGAAGAAGCTGTAAATACAGAAGCGTACAGCATCAGAATCATACCGTCAATCTGCATCACCAGCTGTCCACCCATCGGACGGACATTCTTTTCCATTCCGGCAATCGCGATCTGAGTTAGAAGAATCAAATTGATCTAACGAACTGTTCAATCATCTCTCACCATGCCAGGCATGTGCTGCCTCTCATGCGACGGATGGAAGGCCTTGTTGCCGTAATGGAGATGGCGAGGACTGAACAAAACTGGCTAAATGGGAGAAGCAAGAGAATGGAGACTCTGACGAGAGGCGGGCCCAAGTGAGATTGCTGAGGAACATCAGCACGACTTTTTCCTTCCTCCGCCTCTGATTTTCTGGATCCGCGCCGAATTTCCAGATCCGAGTCGGGCTCTTGACTTCGTATTCGATTCGCTCTGCCCGGTTTCCTGCCAGCTCGAGCACCGCATCCGGAAAATCAGCCTGAAAATGGTATAGCTGCTAACTCGGACTGCTAAAGATGAAAAGAATATTTCGCATTACTGTTTCGATTCATGAATTTTAATTTTCTTTTGTTCTTTGATTTTGATTATAAAGTGCAGTTCTACGCGGTGTTATTTCCTCTACAAAATAGCAGGCCTGGAACATTCATTTTATGGGATCAACTCTCTGGAAGTCGGCAGGTATGAAATTAAATCTTTTCAGAAATCGTTATCTGGGACTTTTTGTGCGAGTTTTTTTTTCTCTTTGAGAGAGACTCCCGCAAGGGAATTGTCGGATGACCTTTTCGATGGTTCCATGGAGCTTCTGGAGTGGAACGGTGCAATAGAAGAGAGCATATCCGTCGAACACGAAATAGTCCTTGAGCTGAAAGATTAAGCAGGCTCAATAGAGGTAAAATAGTTCGACATATACAATGAAGATGTGCTAACTTTGGCAGCATCAACATTCTCTCCCTCTGCCACTTTGACGAATTCATCAAAGTGCTTTTTCTGAATGAACTCCAGCATCGTACAACATGCGGCTCTTCGCTTCTGCTTCATTACGCTTCAAGGAGAAAAATCATCATATTCTGAATAGCGGTTCAAGATCAGGCTTTCTTTTCCTTCTTTGTTCGATTATGATCCCAATAAGAGAGAGTACTACCAACGCGGAGCAACACTAAATTCTTCACACTCACTCGTTGTTCTGCCCTTTCAGATGCAGCAGAAAAGATTTTTTGTCCGTGTGCACCGTGAGGGGGATCTCATGCAGGAAGACGTCCTTCATGCTCCGCGTGTCGAGAACGTACCCGTTCACCTGGGATTAATTGACTTTATTTACCGAATTGTTTTAATAGTTAAATTATTTTTTTCATGAAATTAGCAAAGGTATGTCTTATGTTCAAGACATTTTTTTTCAGCGATATTAAACACGTTAATGGCACCTTGATAGAGACGTCTTCACCGATCGGATGAAGTGTGGAAAGGGCTTCATCTGAAGGAGGAATTAATAAGTCGGGTATAATGGAAATGCTAAAGTGTAATGACTGGCCTAGCCCTGGCAGCGTGATGGCTTCCCATGGCTCTGCTTGCCTCGTTCTCTGCGCGCCGTCCCCTTCCATCCTTGCAGTCTGGAACTGGCGCACACGTCGTAAAGAACGTCAGCAAACTCAAATAACATCAACATCATTCTTCTTGTTTTGGCCTTCCGGGCGGATTAGGAGTGGCGTCGGCGTTCATTTTGGAGGAGAGCAATTGACCAAAGCTACTTGAAGATGTGGAGGGCGAGTATGGAGTGCGTTTAAATAGTCCAGAAACCCTTTTTCTCACGACAACTTTATATGATGACGAAATCAAGAGTCCAACAACAATATACTTCTTATAACTAAACAACTTCTTAACACGTGGAAAGAGTCGAGGAAGAGGAGATAAGCGGAGAGAGTTTAATAAATTATATTATCAATTCTCAATAAAGGATTCTTAATCGGACCTTATCCGTGCGAAGTTGAAGTTGAGTGGAGAGAGAGAGCACGTGGAAGGAGAAGGGCAGAAGAGAAGATGAGCAGAGGGGGAGGCACGAGGCGAGTGGCGAGGAGCGCGGCCACTCGGCTCGGCTCAAGACAAAACAATGAATGAGAGAGGAGGGAGAGGGAGGACTTCGCCATGGGTAGAGCAAAAAACGCGCGGGAAAAGTCGCGCGTGCCTTCAACGCCGAGTCTTGGGGGAGAAAGAAGCGAGGGAGGGGCCATTTGAATTAGGCCAATGGACGGGGAGGAGTCAAAATAGTAACATCATGACAACACCGAGAGCGATTGCAATTATTCAACGGAACAAAAAACACATAAGTCATCGCTGTAGCGAACACTTCTTTATAGAAAACAGTTCAAGTTGATTACCGCTCAAGTATTTATTTTCGCTCACCCCGCTTTTGGAAACTATAGAAAACCCAGAGATAAGAATACTAGTTGCATAGGGAGAGAGAGAGATGAGAGAGAAACAAAAGGGAGAAATGGAGAGAGGGAAGGACAAATGAGAGAGAATAGAAAGTGAGAGAGTGTGAGAGAGAAAGATGACGGGAGGGAGAGAGGTCGAGCCTGTGTTAAGTCTCATAATTCTTGAAAACAACCGACGATGAAGACGAGAAGTCGAGAGAATGCAGCGAGTGGAATGATGGAGAAGCCTCTAGAAAGCCCTTTTTAAACGATTTTTCAGCGATGAAATTTGGCGTTTTACTTTGAGTGCAACGAATGCAAAATTCGTAGATATGATGCAAAATAAATCAAAGTTTCAAAACTTTTGTGGAAAATTGCGCATCGAAGTATTTAAATTAAACAATATTAAAATTTTATATCTTAACATATATTATATCTGCTGATATTCTGACCTTAAATATTATAATTTTTATTCTTTATTTGTATATACTACATGCATGACAAAATTAAAATTAAATGCCTTTTTTTTTACATCATATACCATATTCAAATTTTTACATGTTAAAATATATTTTTGGCGATTTTATTACCTTAAATAGTGCAAATCGTATTCTCTCTGTTAATTTTTTATTTGTTTTAACTAACTGGAGATTGTCTGAAGTGGACGTACTAGTCCAAAGTACGTTTGTAACCTCACTCACTAATCTTGTTTGAGTTCTATTTAAATGAGTGTTTCAGCTTGACGGGTGTTCTGGACTTGCCTCAACAAGGGTATCTTCATCTCCTTTCTTTTTGCATATTACTGAATACGGAATTCCCTTATTCACGTTGGTTGATGCGACCAGGGATGGTCAAAACCAGGCCCGGGCCGGCCCGGCCCGGCCCGCCTTCCTTGCGGGCCGGGCCGGGCCGGGCCCACTATCCTTACGGGCCGGGCCGGGCCGGGCCCTTCAAATTGCGGGCCCGGCCCGGGCCGGGCCGAGGGTAAAAATATGAAGGCGGGCCGGGCCCGGGCCCATAAAGTTCTTTGCGGGCCGGGCCGGGCCGGGCCCTGCATACTTGCGGGCCGGGCCGGGCCGGGCCCGGGCCCGGCCCGGGCCTGCTTTCTTGAGCTGGAGAAAAAGCAGAAAATTCTCGTTCGCTTGGAATCTTATTTTAACACGTTATTTTTATCGGCTTAAAGACAGATAAAGACTGTAATTCTGAAATGCAAGTAGCAATTGAGATACGAGTAGTCAATGAAATCAACAACTGGAAAAATATGTTAGCCAACAAGCAACTCGTCAATATAATGAGCTGCAGAAAAGGGAAGAGAGACAGACAGGATTCTAATGCTGAAATACGACTAGCGATTTATTACGAGTTGTCAGTATCATCGTCTTCCTCATCTACTCCAACAACTACAGTGCGATTCATGGAAGCGGTGATGAGGGCTTGAATACTGGAGTCTGAGAGGCGGTGTCTATAGTCACTGACAAGGTGGTGCAACCTCGAAAAGGAGCGCTCCGTCTGCGCACTAGTGGCCGGCACAGAAAGAATGGAAAGAGCCAAGGGACTAAGGGAAGGCATGCTGGCCTGCTTATTTGTCCAATACTCAAGTGGATTTGGGAAGGATGGTCGGGTGAGGTAAAATTCGTCAATCTCATCTCGCAGAGATCGAATCTCTGCGTCATCATCACCCATGAGAAGAGAATCCGTTGCATCCGCATCCACAGCCACAGCCTGCGACGAACTTCTAGATGACGTAGTGTGGACGAAGGAAGAGTCAATCTCTTCAATGTCATCTTTGCACTGAAAAATAATTGTTTTAATTAAAATGCCAGGATTTAGATTTGAAATAAACCTTAGTAAGAAAACGATTGTTCTTGCTGAAGTGTGAACGCATGCGTGATGCGCGCGTGTCTAGAAGAGAGGCTGCACAATGAAGTGGGGAGAAGAAATCCTTCTCGATTTCATTGAATGCAGAGAGCAGTGACTCAGAAAAGGCCTTTTCAATGGCGGTCCCAGATTCCGCTGCTTTCTCCAGTCCTTCTTTTATTCCGAGCACGTACGGGACCACCAGGCCAATTGTACAGTCGTTAGACTACAAGAAGTGATGACCAATAATTAATTATAAGCACGCATAAAAGCTTAAGCAACCTGCAACTTCTTGATTGGTGTCTCAAAAAGAGACATCAGCTTGATGAACGACATCAGCTCCTCTCTCTTGCCGTCAAGGAAGCGGACAGCTTCCTCAAGTAGCAAAATAGATGGCTGGTTCCGATGAATAAAACTAGAAAATAGGATTATAACGAACAGCAAAACTTGTTGTGTCGGTGGAGTCGAGTGCGTCAACGAGGTTGTCCAGACAATCGCTAACATCGTGCATTGTGTGTGCTGCTGAGAGCCATCTGGTGGACACGTATGCACGCGGCATGCGATATCCAGAAAACTCCTTAACAAAGGTGTTAGCAATATCAAAGAAGGTAATACAGCTAAAATAACTAACAGCTTTGCGAGAGCGCATATAGTTTGCTACAGTGGATGCAGCCTTCTGAATCTTCACCGCAGTTTTAGCTACTTCTGAGTGTTCCTTGGCTGCGCCAGCATATGGAAAGAAGCCTCTCTTTGCCCATGTGTTAAGGCGGTGGGCAGCGCAGGCAACATCTGCACAACGAACGATTGTTAAAATAAATGCAAATACATACTAAACATACTCATGGGGAAGAAGTCCCTTCCCGTCTTCAGAACATTTGCTCCAGCATCCGAAACAAATACGAATCTTTTTCCCAGCTGAGAATGCAAACCATGTGGCCTACACGCATCTTGCAACTGTGAGAAGATCTGCAGTGAATTAATAGTCTGCGAATAGTCTGCGAAATTTATATTCGCGATAACAAAAACTAACGTATTCAGCTGTCTTCGACTCATCTCCTGCCGCTAAGAAGCCCAGAGTCCGCGCGACACAGGCTCCATTCTTCAGGAAATGGACAACTACCGACGCGTATGATCGACCGCCTCTCTCGCCGTAGTCGCAACTGATAGCGATGAATCGTGATGACGAATAGGCCTCTTGTACCTGAATAATGGAGTTCATATACATTCATATCAACACATTTCTCACCTCAACCGTGAGACCCTTCATCACATCTGCTGAGATCGATTGTGCTGACCTAGCAATGGTATGCCGAGATGGCAACTCATCTGATACTCCGGTAGCCATCCTGGAAGAATTAAAACAAAACTGACTGAAATTATTGAAAAATGATAAACGCACGGGAGCTGAACAATCGACTTGTAAAGCTCAGCAAAATCTGCCGATGCCAAAGAGTTGAATGAGGAACCGCTATTGATAGCATAACGGCCTAGTGAGTGAGTCAGACTTCTTTTTCCTTCGGGTCCCAAGCAAGGCACAAAATGCTTCTTGATAGAAGGCTGGCTGGAAGACGACCCTTCTCCCTCGTGTACTCGCTTGTTGTGGCGGCTAAATAGAGAGCATACTGAAAAGCTAAACAGGTCATGCAAAAACTCACGAGATGTGTCCTCCCGCCGTGGGCTTGAAAAAAACGGGAGGAGTGCAACGAATGCACGCGCGAAACGTCGTCTTCATATGCGGAGCATCGTCCGCGTCGCGGTAGTAAACATCCACTAAGCCGCGAGTTTTCTCTTTGTACACTAACAAAGATGCCTCGAACGCGGCAATTTGGTCCAAGTCTTCTTTTGTAAGCTCGCTGGCCGGTTTCTGCGGTGGTTGCCAAGTCGATGGCCTGTCGCTGAGCTGGACTAATTCTACGTCGGGCTCATCCATGACTAAATATAATGTTTTAAAACAAAACAATAGGAAAAACAACAACGAAAAGGGTGTGTGGCGTATTTTTTGGGGCTCTAATTGCTTCTTGCATCATCATGTTCATAACTTTCGAAATAGTATGCAAAAAAAACATAAATATTTGAGGATCTTCATGGATACTTTTCAAGCTGTCGACATGTGCAACGCTCCTGCAAAGGATGCAGCGCAAAAGAATGCTATTCTCAAGGGAGACGCCAATTGGTCAGTGCGAAAAGTGTAGAAAAAAAGGAGGAAAAAATACATATGCATATGTGAAGTTCTGAACATCAATGTGTAAATAGGGCTTCAAACGATAAACTTGTGGATGGACTAGTGTTTACGGAACAAAGCGATATGAAGGCTGAGTTGGTCAAGTTACTCTTGTTTTACTGCAAAGAGCAGTTGTGTGTTGTTTGTTGAGATTATTAGGGGTAGTTGGAATGGAGACTTTAAAAGACGATTATACTCGAAATGACGAAGGGGAAGTTTCTCAATTCCAATATAAGAATGCTTGAAGTAATGAAATCACGTCGTAAATGCAGCGTTCCGCTGCCTCCGATGCCCACTGCGGCCAGTCCGTCATCCGTCCATCCCACCGCAGTCACCACTGCCTCCGCCACGTTCCCTTCGTCAGCGACCGACGGAACAACTACATTTTGTTTCGTTAGAAAAATTTGCTGTTGTTTTAGTCGTCATAAAAAGGAATGATAACTCTCTTAACGCTTTCGCTCTTGCCTGCTCAGCACGATCAACTTTACGCTCTTCGCATCACTGCGCACTCTTCTGATCTTCTTCCCGGCGGCTGGCCAGAACTCTCGTGTCTCCGCTTTTGCCATTCGCGTGCTCATCTTGTTGACTCGCGTCGAGTGTATCATCGCAATCAGCGCTGGTTTCTTTTTATTATTACTGTAATTTTATTTTTTTTATTTGCTTTTAATTTTAAGATTATTTTTTTTACTATTTCAGTTTTTTTTAGTTGTTTGTTAAATAATTCACTTCGACGACATATTATTGTTTTTTTAAGGATTACCCGTCGTCCTTTCCGTATGCCTGCTCGCTTTTACGCCATTCTTCAACAGGAATGATGGACTGTTAGTGGCATTATTATTTAAGTTATTACGTTTGTTCATTTTGTTTTGTCAATCATTTAAAAAAAGAAAAATAAATACGTATAACTGAATCGAATTTCCAGATGCTGGGTGCGTGCGGACTTCATCGCGCCGGCTGTCGTGCTGCCAACGACGCTTACCGCTCTGAACGGCGCACTCTGTCTCGTGCTCATCGCATTTCGAATTCTGCCGTTACAGAAGCAGGTTTATATGAAGAAAACAAAATAAAAGACAACACGCAATTTGAAATATCTTTAGAAATTATCACTCTAACGAAAGTTTCAGCTTACCTCTCGCGACTTTCTCAAACGGATTATTTCGCTCTTTCTTATGCAGTTCACTCTTGGGCTTCCATGGGTCAGATTCTTCTTTTTTTTTTACTCGTATCTTTCAATATTCGGTAATATTGATTGAATTTCGTTCCATTTTACTTTACTTTTTATAATGTATAATTAAAATAGATGAAATTTTCTAATTTAATACATTTTTTGTATTAATACATTTCGTCTTTTAGTGCGTGCAATTCTTCTCACTCTACTTTACACACGTCAGTTTCTGGCATGTTCTCTTCACTCTCGTCATCGGCTCACAGGTGAATGCATTTCTTTATTTTAAATCAATTTCTTGGCACTTTAGAAGTTGTGTAATATCTTTGTTTTTTCCTTTCCTAAACTTGTGACCACATAACTCGTTGCATATCTTATCTGCTCATGTGGGAATCCTCGATGGGCCAGGTGGCCTATCGGAATTTCGCTTATTATTTTTTTTAAATGAAAATAATTTTTAATCTTAACCATAATTATCAGATGTGCTAGTCTAGGCTAAAGGGCGCGAATTCAAAATTAAGTTGTTGACTTCATTAACCAACATGTTCAGGGTGTCGTGATGCTGTTGCTCTATCTCTACAAGGCACTTCAGCTGACGAGAACGAATGCGCGAGATGTGAATAACATGAGAGAGGAGCAATCGACGCAAAAGATGGAGATCTCTGTGTCGGCTAACATAAATACTAATAATAATATTAATAATATCAGCGAGATAGAAGAAAAACTTGTTAATACCAATGGCCAAGCCCTGACAATTCCTAGAAGAAAAACTTGTTAATACCAATGGCCAAACCCTGACAATTCCTAGAAGAAAAACTTGTTAATACCAATGGCCAAACCCTGACAATTCCTTCCGTTCATCGTAACTAGAACTATTATTTTCGCAGGTGAATCTATGTTTGCTCTTTCATATTTTATGGACATATTTTCAATCGTATACTTGGTCGTTCCAATCATTAACCCAGAAGAATCAGTTCGGTATCCACCGCAATAATGTGTATATTTTAGTAACAATCCCATCTACAAGCAGAAATGTCTGTGTGTTGTTTTATCTTATTTTTCAAAACATTTTACGTAGGCTATAGTTCACTGTCTAAAACACATTGCGAAGGAATATGAAATCAATACTTTATTTGTTAAATATATAGTATATACAGGCAAAGAGAATTATTATTATGGTCAAGGAATGAGTTGCAGTTTAGTGCTTCTTGCCAAAGATGACACTGGGGACGACGTCCGAGTAGGTGCAGAGAGGAGAGGCAGGGAGGGGGAGAGCAGCAGGAGGGGCGAGGGCCGGGGCAGCGAAGGCAGGGGCAGCGAAGGCCGGAGTGGGTGCGGCGAGGGCAGGGACCGGTAGGGCTGGAGAGCCAGCGAGGACCGGGGCTGGTACCGGGCCGGGGACTGGGCCGGCAGCTCGAATGAGAATGGAGGGGAAAGGAGAAAAGAGAATGGCCTAGGAAGATAACCGAAGCGGCAATCTAGGGACAACAGAGCAGAAAGGTATACAGCCCTTGGTTCGATGACTCTTCAGTTCAGAAACACAAATAGCGTCAAATGAAAAGCGAACCGTGAATTACAGCTCTTTGATGGCAGCAGGATGGAAAGATTGGCTTCTTCGTGTTATCTTACAATTAGTTGGTTGTCCCAGGTTTAGTTTGTATTCTAAACGCCCACGCTTACGCGCTTCAGATAAGGACTAGAAGATAGGAAAAGAGAGAGTCGATATGGCGAAGAAGAAGAGGAAGACGAGCGAAGAAGGAAAAGGGAGAAAGATAGTAAGAGAGAAGAGGCCCGCAGTGAGCAATACTATAAAACTTGCTGTACCGTTTGTCTCTTTATCACAACGAGAAGTTTGGAATCTTTGGGCCAACGAAAGGGAACCTTAGTTTCTTTGCCAAATGCAGCAGCGGTAGTTTGTTTGGAGTTGCACAATGTTTGTTTGACTATTATCGATGTTTGTTTTTTTTGGCTGAAAGGTGCCAAGCGTCGGAATGCGTCGTGGTTCTTCTGAACTGCTGCTGCTGGTTCTTCTTCTTTTGCTCGCGTCATCTGCCGGTGCCGTCTTCACTCCGCTCTATGTCGATATTACGCATCCAGCAAAACGTGAGGATTCGCCCGAATATTAAAAAAAATTTACTTTCTCATTATTAGATTATATTATTTTTAACGGGAAAAAGACGCTGCATTCTTCATATATTTTAGGTTATTTTGTGGAGTAAAGCCAAATTTTTGTGCCTAGGCATGTTTGTTTTCTTCTGATTGTTCAGCAGAAGCTCTCGGTTCAATCACACTTACATCAGTCGCCGCCGGCCAGCTCTCGATCGAATGCTCCAAGGCATTCTATGACATCTTTCTTGACGACCACATCCCGTGAGATGTATTTTATTTCTCTTGCTTTTTTTAACGCATTTATGAATGTGCATCAGCTTGCACTGCAACTTTGAGTGGTAGAAAATGAGCAGAAATGTCATATTTTTCTTAACATCTTTTCGCCTTCTTTTATAAAAGCTGCCCTTCATCATAGGCTCTCATTTAATAATCTGAATTTTTAAATGCTTGCAATTTTTTCATACTTTATTTCCCTCCAGCTGCGTGACAAAGAAGTACTCGTTGAACGATGCGCCACTTCTCATCCTGATCACGATCGTGCCGCTCTCCCAGGAAACCACGGCTCCCATTCACATCTATGTTGATGTGCCGACCAAGAATGACGTCGATATTCGACTCGCCACCATCGACTGCCTACAGCCACTCCCAGACAAAACATGCAGGTATCGTATGTATATCTACAACTCATTCACTTAAAGGAGGACGATCACTCAAACATAATTAATGAAGGAGCGAATTACCGCCTTTATCCTGCGAGCAGACAATCTTTCGTTTTCGCGCGCTATTTCGCTGGTCGCACAAAAAACTAGATGTAACGTGTTTTTTTTGTTTTTTCCCTGTTAAGATTGTTTGGTATGTACATATATATATATATATGTATATATATATATATATATATATAACTTTCGAAATAGTATGCAAAAAAAACATAAATATTTGAGGATCTTCATGGATACTTTTCAAGCTGTCGACATGTGCAACGCTCCTGCAAAGGATGCAGCGCAAAAGAATGCTATTCTCAAGGGAGACGCCGATTGGTCAGTGCGAAAAGTGTAGAAAAAAAGGAGGAAAAAATACATATGCATATGTGAAGTTCTGAACATCAATGTGTAAATAGGGCTTCAAACGATAAACTTGTGGATGGACTAGTGTTTACGGAACAAAGCGATATGAAGGCTGAGTTGTTCAAGTTACTCTTGTTTTACTGCAAAGAGCAGTTGTGTGTTGTTTGTTGAGATTATTAGGGGTAGTTGGAATGGAGACTTTAAAAGACGATTATACTCGAAATGACGAAGGGGAAGTTTCTCAATTCCAATATAAGAGTGCTTGAAGTAATGAAATCACGTCGTAAATGCAGCGTTCCGCTGCCTCCGATGCCCACTGCGGCCAGTCCGTCATCCGTCCATCCCACCGCAGTCACCACTGCCTCCGCCACGTTCCCTTCGTCAGCGACCGACGGAACAACAACAACAAAGAGTCCGAAAAGTGCAGGCGGCAACAAGATTCTTCATGATTTCGCTGATGTTAGTATATCACTTTAATATTTCTCTTTTCGTGGTTGTAATGTTAAAAAAAGAAAATAGCAGTATATTTCACGAACTTACTCTCTGTATGTCTGTACGGGCGTACTCGAGTCAAGGAGATATGCATCTCTTTTTCTTAGTCTCCGATAACCTCGGACAACGTGACAGAAGTGCTTCGCGAGACGCTGTCCGTCGTGAAGGACTACAATAAACTCACGCCTGAGGACATCTCCGCGCTCTCGCTCATTCTCGAGCACGCCACCGCACTCCACAATCTCACATCTGAAGTTCACTTTAAACAACAACAAAAAACTGCCAAATTAGTTTTTTGTTAAAAACTTTTTTTACAACATGATTTATGAGACTACAACTATCTTTTAAAGTAGTTCCAAATTCGTTTGATTACTATAATGTCTTTTTCCCTAGACAACCACACTCGTCCTGGACGTTGTGGACATGATGCTGAACGCGGACGCCGATGTCTTCCGGGAGTCCTCAAGCCCGTCTGCTCTGGTTGCATTCCAGAGTGCAAATAAGCGGCTCATTAATTTGGAGCGGAAGCTAGTTGATGGAGTCGAAAAGGGCGCAGCTGCAGCCGACTCTGCGAGCAAAACTCCATCGCAGAGGTTTTTTTATTTTCTTATTTATTTATTTATTCAATATATTAATAAGCCGGTGACAAGGCTAGAAGGTTTATAGCAATCGCTTATTTTAAAATCTGTATGTATTTAATAAAGAAAGTGAAATATTGTACATGTTTTGCATCTAAGGGCTAACCCTTTAATCTTTATTTTAATCCAGAGCAACAACGTCGATTTCAACACTTTAAAATGATTCCCTCATTCTAGGATTCTGGATTCTCTCGAAATGCTCGTCGCACACTCCGTTTTGGAGGTCATTGAATTCCTGAACAGCACGAACATTGGCTTCCGGTCGAGCAAGGCTAGACAAACTTTTTTGCTCAACAAGATAAAATCTTCTTTTTGGTTCCGACACTTGCCCTTGAGGTCGTAAGATGCACGAGTCAATTAGTCTTCTCTTTCTCTCCTTATCAGCCACTTTTCAGTTGACAACAGAGTGTAATGGCGAAATGAAGCAGGGGACGTTTACAATCGTCGATAAGGAACGTGTATTTTCCGGTGAGAATAGCTTGATAAGATTAACTTGCGAATGTTAAAGAGCATGCATGGATACGTAGCGTACATATCTCCTCTTTTGAAAATTGGGCAATAAAGCACATTTTGGCCACCATGTTGGGGTAGAAATAGTTGAGAATGGGATTTCGCTTGTGTGCGGGGGCTCTGACGCGACTAAAACAAACGTGAATAGACCGTTTTCTTTACGTTTAGCTTATTATATGAAATATAAATTTACTATTTAAGAAAATACAGTATTTTTTTTAAATATTTCTTCATCGTAATAATAATTTCTACAACAACAACAAAAAAGGCAATTCTGATGAGACTGAAAAAGAAGGAAGTCGATCGATTTCGATGGCGCGAAGCGTCATTTGTAATTCGAATGGTAAGAATATTACTCTTTAAAAATTATTTTAAAAGTATATACAATACACACCCACACAATTATATATATATAATAATAAAATTTAAGCTTCTCACTCCATCGTCAGTATTACTCGCTCACTGAAGCTGTACAGTTCACCGAGTGAAAATTACGCATCAATTTCCCTTTTTCCTCACGGTGACCTCTTTCATTTTTACAGATTCATTTTTCCATGAATTTTAAACACTCCTTCTTTTGCTGGGAATTACATTGAATTTCTTAATTTCTATAGGGTGTAGTAATAGGCACGCTATTTAAGTAGGTTATTAAATAGCATAATTAACTTAAAACTAGTAGATCAAACCAGATTTTAATTTTTTAAAAATACATAACTATTTTCATATACGAAGGCCGCAGAAACCGTTCTGTCCATGATCCGCCACCGTGCGCGCAGCAGATAATGCTCGAAGATGGTGGCGCCGTGCTGGCGGCCACTCTCCTCGTGGCGTCTAAAGAGGACGCCGCGGCGTCTGGGAATCAGCATCCGCAGCGCATTTCGCGTCTTGCCTCTGCCGCCGCGCCAATGGCGCGAATACAGCTGAACGACATGAGAGTAAGTATTTACTTTCATTTCTTGTTTGTATAAAGTAATAAATTTATTAGGTACATAATTACGGTAACTTGATATGTATGTAGTTAATGATAACAGCACGCCGCATGGCCACTGCACGCCTCCTCGTACGGCGTTACATGGTGGACAGGCGCGCGGTGGTCGGAGACGGACCAGTGTACCGTAACCCAGACTGCCTACGGAATCACCGCCGACTGCCCGCATCTCACCGACTTTACTCTTATCATTGTTAGAGAACATCGCCAATCATTACCAATTTCAGCTACATATTTAACTCTCATATTCTTTTCCACACATATTATATGTATATGCAAAAAGAATTATCGAGAAACGCTCAAATTGATCTGACATTTTCGAACTTTCCGAAGGTCCAGAAAGTACATACCTGAAGCCCTGATAGTTAAATGTTATGAACGCTATGTCAAGCGTTACGGTTGTCAAGGTATTTTATGTGTAGAAGAGTGTTTTCATCAAAAATTTCCTTCTCGAGGACGGCGTCATGAATGACCCGATGGTGTGTTCGGCCGGCCTTTTCGCCTTCTCTGAGGTCATCAGCACCTTCTCCATTCTATCGCTCTTGGCAGTCATCAGCTTCACTTCCGTTCGAATGTTTGTGCAGTTTGATTTATATATCTATCTTTGTGATTAAAATGTAATGTTGTTTGTTGATCAAATAACAACTTGTTTAGTGATTTAAGCATAATGTAAGCTTACTTTTTTATGTTAGCGCGGAAAACGTGCCTCAGGCACGCGCCGTCCGCCGCGTCGTGCCGTGGCTCGTCGGCCGGCACGTCGCATCCGAGGCGGCCGACCTCGACGGAACGCTCCTCTCGCTCGCGCAACTCGCCGCGCTTTTCTCATTCCACGCCATCTTCGCCATCTTCAGGTTGGGCACGGTTAAGATTGCCGAGTACTTTAAGTGGAAGCCAGCAGCACGCATGGATGTCCTTCATACGTTTAGAGCGTTAGAAAACGGGGGAAAAAGTTCTATTCTGTAATTTGAGTCTTGAAATAACCGTAGAGAAAATATACTATTTTCTAATTTGAGTCTTGAAACCGTCGCGGGTGCAGCTTGCTCGACATTTGCCGCAATCATCTACACGCTACTGCTAATGTCAGCAGCGCATAATTTACATGTCTATCTTTGTATGTCGGGCATGATGCTACATTTTGTTTCGTTAGAAAAATTTGCTGTTGTTTTAGTCGTCATAAAAAGGAATGATAACTCTCTTAACGCTTTCGCTCTTGCCTGCTCAGCACGATCAACTTTACGCTCTTCGCATCACTGCGCACTCTTCTGATCTTCTTCCCGGCGGCTGGCCAGAACTCTCGTGTCTCCGCTTTTGCCATTCGCGTGCTCATCTTGTTGACTCGCGTCGAGTGTATCATCGCAATCAGCGCTGGTTTCTTTTTATTATTACTGTAATTTTATTTTTTTTATTTGCTTTTAATTTTAAGATTATTTTTTTTACTATTTCAGTTTTTTTTAGTTGTTTGTTAAATAATTCACTTCGACGACATATTATTGTTTTTTTAAGGATTACCCGTCGTCCTTTCCGTATGCCTGCTCGCTTTTACGCCATTCTTCAACAGGAATGATGGACTGTTAGTGGCATTATTATTTAAGTTATTACGTTTGTTCATTTTGTTTTGTCAATCATTTAAAAAAAGAAAAATAAATACGTATAACTGAATCGAATTTCCAGATGCTGGGTGCGTGCGGACTTCATCGCGCCGGCTGTCGTGCTGCCAACGACGCTTACCGCTCTGAACGGCGCACTCTGTCTCGTGCTCATCGCATTTCGAATTCTGCCGTTACAGAAGCAGGTTTATATGAAGAAAACAAAATAAAAGACAACACGCAATTTGAAATATCTTTAGAAATTATCACTCTAACGAAAGTTTCAGCTTACCTCTCGCGACTTTCTCAAACGGATTATTTCGCTCTTTCTTATGCAGTTCACTCTTGGGCTTCCATGGGTCAGATTCTTCTTTTTTTTTACTCGTATCTTTCAATATTCGGTAATATTGATTGAATTTCGTTCCATTTTACTTTACTTTTTATAATGTATAATTAAAATAGATGAAATTTTCTAATTTAATACATTTTTTGTATTAATACATTTCGTCTTTTAGTGCGTGCAATTCTTCTCACTCTACTTTACACACGTCAGTTTCTGGCATGTTCTCTTCACTCTCGTCATCGGCTCACAGGTGAATGCATTTCTTTATTTTAAATCAATTTCTTGGCACTTTAGAAGTTGTGTAATATCTTTGTTTTTTCCTTTCCTAAACTTGTGACCACATAACTCGTTGCATATCTTATCTGCTCATGTGGGAATCCTCGATGGGCCAGGTGGCCTATCGGAATTTCGCTTATTATTTTTTTAAATGAAAATAATTTTTAATCTTAACCATAATTATCAGATGTGCTAGTCTAGGCTAAAGGGCGCGAATTCAAAATTAAGTTGTTGACTTCATTAACCAACATGTTCAGGGTGTCGTGATGCTGTTGCTCTATCTCTACAAGGCACTTCAGCTGACGAGAACGAATGCGCGAGATGTGAATAACATGAGAGAGGAGCAATCGACGCAAAAGATGGAGATCTCTGTGTCGGCTAACATAAATACTAATAATAATATTAATAATATCAGCGAGATAGAAGAAAAACTTGTTAATACCAATGGCCAAGCCCTGACATTCCCAGATGAAAAACTTGTTAGTACCAATGGCCAAGCCCTGACATTCCTAGATGAAAAACTTGTTAATACCAATGGCCAAACCCTGACATTCCTAGATGAAAAACTTGTTAGTACCAATGGCCAAACCCTGACATTCCTAGATGAAAAACTTATTAATACCAATGGCCAAGCCCTGACATTCCTAGATGAAAAACTTGTTAATACCAATGGCCAAGCCCTGACATTCCGAGATGAAAAACTTGTTAATACCAATGGCCAAGCCCTGACATTCCTAGATGAAAAACTTGTTAATACCAATGGCCAAACCCTGACATTCCTAGATGAAAAACTTGTTAGTACCAATGGCCAAACCCTGACATTCCTAGATGAAAAACTTATTAATACCAATGGCCAAACCCTGACATTCCGAGATGAAATACTTGTTAGTACCAATGGCCAAACCCTGACAATTCCTAGAAGAAAAACTTGTTAATACCAATGGCCAAACCCTGACAATTCCTAGAAGAAAAACTTGTTAATACCAATGGCCAAACCCTGACAATTCCTTCCGTTCATCGTAACTAGAACTATTATTTTCGCAGGTGAATCTATGTTTGCTCTTTCATATTTTATGGACATATTTTCAATCGTATACTTGGTCGTTCCAATCATTAACCCAGAAGAATCAGTTCGGTATCCACCGCAATAATGTGTATATTTTAGTAACAATCCCATCTACAAGCAGAAATGTCTGTGTGTTGTTTTATCTTATTTTTCAAAACATTTTACGTAGGCTATAGTTCACTGTCTAAAACACATTGCGAAGGAATATGAAATCAATACTTTATTTGTTAAATATATAGTATATACAGGCAAAGAGAATTATTATTATGGTCAAGGAATGAGTTGCAGTTTAGTGCTTCTTGCCAAAGATGACACTGGGGACGACGTCCGAGTAGGTGCAGAGAGGAGAGGCAGGGAGGAGGAGAGCAGCAGGAGGGGCGAGGGCCGGGGCAGCGAAGGCTACCGGTTAGTGCGGCGAGGGCACTGACCGGTAGGGCTGGAGAGCCAGCGAGGACCGGGGCTGGTACCGGGCCGGGGACTGGGCCGGCAATTGCGGGGCCTGGAATGGGGCCGGCAGAAGAGGGACCGTATGCCGGATTGGGACCAACATGGGCAAAGTCCAGGAAGGGGGCAGTGAGGGCCTGGTCGCTGAAGGCACCGAAGGCACGAGCGAGGATAGCAGAGCGGAGAGCGGGAGAGAGAACAGGAGCCGAGTAGGCGAAGGGAGAGCGGAGGAAGGGAGAGGCGTACAGGGCCGGGGGCGATGGCCGGGCCGACTGCCGCCGCGGGGAGCAGAGGCAGGGCGACCGCCACGGAGACGAGAGCCAAGGCGAGGAAGACGGAGATATAGGAGCTCATCTCTGGGGTTTTCTGAATTGAATGGGAGCTCGGATGCTGCTGCTGAACATCCTGGCGAACTCCCTCGTTATATACTAGAACGGAATCGCGAAGATGGATGCCACAGGAAATCCTTTCATCCTGATAATCTCTTTCTCTCTTTATCTCTCTTTCTCTTTCTCATCCTGTTTTTTTCGTTCTCTCTTTTTGTCTCTCTTCCTCTTTATCTCTCCTTCGCGACAATTTCGACAAATTCTGAGTGCCAAGAAAACTCATGCTGTACCATCTTCTTCACGCCTGCACGCACTCTCTTTCCCTAGTTCTCTCTCTCCCTTCTGCTCTCTTGTTTGCTCTTCTTCTCTTTTCTTTTTATTTCTGTTGTCTTCTAACGGCCACTTCGACGGTCAAGCAACGTGCAGCTTTTTTTCAGGTGAGTTATCTTCCTACTTCTCCTCATTCAAACATTCTTCTGTTCCTTGCAGCATCATGAAGCCAGAGATTAAAGAAGGTTGCCTGGCATGTTGATGGCTCATAAATATCATTTCTGATAGAGAAAACTGTTTCTGAAATACGGACCCTTGCACAGCATCAGTTTAAGTAAGTCTGGGCCCATAGCGTGCTCAAATTGTTTGCATGTAATTAACTCTTCTCCGTTAACCATCCGAATAAGTAAAAAGGTTCTCTGCAAGCATGTGAAAAGCATTATTATTAATGTATAATAGTAGATGATCAATTTTGTCCTGCTGAACCTTCTGCATCTCAGGCCGAGTGCATAAATCGCGATGTGAAGGCAGGCAGCTGTTTTGGATAGCTCGCCCGACGTGCCTCCACCGCGTCGTGCCGTGGCTCGTCGGCCGGCACGTCGCAGCCGAGGCGGCCGACCTCGACGGAACGCTCCTCTCACTCGCGCAGCTCGCCGCGCTCTTCGCGTTTCACGACATCTTCGCCATCTTCAGTTGGGCAGCAAGAAGATTGTTGAGTACTTTGATTGAAAATGAGTAGCGGTCATGGTTGTCGTACATACTTTTATAGTATAAAATTATGTACGACATTCATATGTATGTACATACCTGCGCTGGAAGCATCCCTCCTGATCAAACAGACAGCAGTGGACACAAGGGTTTCTCTGCTTTTATTAGACGCCATTCTTTTTTTAAGACTTGGCGAAAAAAAAAGCGCAAAAGGGGTGTTTCAAAGAGTCTGTATCTCAACACCCAGGGTCCTACAGACTCATGTCAGGCGATTCGGCTCAATTGGTCTCCCCCACGACCTGAACGCTATAGTTCGCAACATATGTATGTAGGAATCACGAAGCATTCTAGGGGGATGACTTATAAGTAAAGTCAGGAAAGTCAGCACAAAGTGTCCAGGTCGAAACCCAAGAATTTTTTTTCAAAAAAACTGGAAAAGGTAAAATGCCTAGGGACTTAGAGACGCAGTCGATAACTCATTCGACTGACCATCAGCTCGCCTTATCATGAAAACCTCAACGATAGCCTCAGTTGCTCGCTTCATTAGCGCTGACGCCAATTGAAATTTAGAAGGATGCAAGTAAGTTAGTATGAAAATTAGTTAGCTGGAAGTGAACATAGAATAATATAATTTGCAAGGATTTACATTGATGAAAAATGAACGTGAAAATGTAAAATTTCAGAATCATTGTGGAAAGCGAACTTTTTTATAAACAATGTTAAGATTTCGTATAATTCGTTGCATGCACCAAGACAACGATTAATATTAGAAACGCCAAATATGTAATAAAAAATTGATTTATGGATGGGTTTTACGTGAATCCTCAGTGCATAACTAACTGACTTATTAAGTTTATATTAAATTTGTTACATATGCTAAATTCAGCGCTATTGAAAGGGAAATGAGCCTGATTTGACAAAAATTTTGTATGGATTTGCCTTTAGACGTGATTTTCAGAGGAACGTGTGCGAAGCTAACGATAATCAAATGTTTAACATATGTAGTTAAACAAAACGT
This sequence comes from Allodiplogaster sudhausi, assembly GCA_945643635.1. NCBI lineage: Eukaryota > Metazoa > Nematoda > Chromadorea > Rhabditida > Diplogasteridae > Allodiplogaster > Allodiplogaster sudhausi. The sequence continues at coordinate 3,087,151 of CALZFC010000354.1, forward strand.
GGTGAATAGAATAAAGCTAATCAAACATTTTTATATGAAGAACCCATAATTATATGAAGAACCCATAATTCATATGTAAAATAATCCAAAAAAGTGCAAACCAAATCGTATAAAAGAGCCTTCCGCTGCAGGGTTTTCGAGTTCTTCGTTTCTCTTCTCTTCCGCCTGGTTTCGCACACTATCGTTCGTCATTTTCCCCCACTATCCCTCTTTGGCGCGGTTGCCGAAAATTCCTCCACCATTTTGCTCAAATATTCCATGCCCTACTTTCCACTCTGATGATGATACTTTCGTGATATCTGCCCTCGAATCACTCCCACAACCACTCGTCTTGCAGATGTCTGCTCGGGCCGGTCTTCTCTTCCTGATTCTCTTGGCTCTCGGATTCTGCGCCGTTGACGCTCTCAAGTGCTACGTCGGCTCAATTACTGATCCTGACCCCCCGTTCCTTGACGACGAATGCGTTGCACCTGATGATGCATATTGTATCACGGTGAAGCATCAGCAGTTTTATTTTCACCCCAACAAAAAGTGTTTTGACATACAAAAGATTTAATTATAAGTATCTACAGATATTCAAAATTTTGCGAATTTCAAAGATGTTGACCACGTGACTGATGCAAGGTGATAATATGGAATAACTGCCAAAAACCTGGTATCTTTTACAGATGACTGCTGATGCAGTTGACAAAAGGAACGGAAAGCACGAGCCAATCAACGTTAAAAGATGTGTAGATAGATGTGGCAAAGAGGACAAACTGGTTCGCTTTTTTAAATGCTAATATCAAGCAACGGAAAATGATTTCAGCGTTGTACTTATCGCTTTTATGCTTTCACAACGGACAATGAAGCAAATTTTCCTTCCTTGTAGATGCATGAAATTGGTCTCGGAGCAGTGTTGGCACAGAATAATATCACGCTCACTCGCAAGATCGAAGTCTTCTGCTGCAATGAGGACCTCTGCAACGGCGAGAAGTTTGGCAAAGACACGGCAAAATCTGAAAGAGGATAATTGTAAGACACTGCCTCTCAGAGTTTTGTCAAAGAACAGACAAAACAGAGATCTAAAGAGACTGATAACCATGAGAGAGGCAAAGAAACCGCATGTGAGCCCCGGAAAAAAGTACTTGTCTTTCGTCTTTGTCTTTCTTTAAAAAGTCTTTCTCCCACCTTATAACCCTCGCCCTTCTTCAGTCCCACCGCCGCATCTCTCCAGTGACCGTCGCTCCTTCTTCCCTCCCTCCCACGGCTTCCAAGGATATCAAAATGTTTTGTGTTTTATGACGTCAATCACAAATGAAAATGACCATGGCAAATGCATCGCAGAAGATTGAAATGAGCGGTAAAGCAGTGTTTTTTAAAACTTTATTCACGCTTATCGGGATAATGTGTTGATGGAATACACGGGGATCTATCACATGGAAGTGGGCGATCGATGGGCACCGGGGGTTCGTCGAAGTGGCCGACGAAGATTAGGCAGTTCTTATCCCGGCCAGCCAAGCGGTTTCTCCGGGAGCAGCGTCGATTGATAGGAATTGAGGATGGTCGAGCGCGGGTCGGGGCGGGGGGCGAACTTGTCATTTTTGACTGGGGAGCGAATGAAGAGCGCCACTTGCCACTGGGCCACCCCGCCCCTTAGAAGCAGTGTTTGTAATGCTATTAAAGATTCATCGGATGATGCGTATCTTTAAAAAAGGTGTAAAATTTCTGGAGTTTCGTCATAAATGTCATGCAAGGAAGTAAACCTCACCTGCGCATATTTATTTGGATGCACTCATCCCGAGTCCTATAAATGCCGACGTTACGACTCTTATGAAATAAGCATCGTCTTAGTTCGTCCACCCTTTTCTACATTTTAGTGTAACCCTAGCAAGTAACTTTATCATAATAGTCGTTTACCAGCTGTGAATGCCATGAGCCAGATAAGTAGTTATTTACTTCTGCTACAAAAATCACAATATATTTACGTTAACTGAGAATGAGAAACAAAATGTTTTTTTTAGCTGACAATAAATAACCTTCATCTATCATACGGTATCTAACGCATATTTTGCAAAAGAATATGAAATCAATAGTTTATTTTGTCAATAATATATACAGGCAAGTTGAATTATAATTATGGTCTATTGGAGTGTTGCTGTTTAGTGCTTCTTCTTGCCGAAGATGACACTGGGGACGACGTTTGAGTAGGTGTAGAGAGGAGAGGCAGGGAGGGGGAGAGCAGCAGGAGGGGCGAGGGCAGGGGCAGCGAAGGCAGGGGCAGCGAAGGCCGGAGCGGGTGCGGCGAGGGCTGGGACCGGAAGGGCAGGGGAGCCAGCGAGGACCGGGGCTGGGACCGGGCCGGGGACTGGGCCGGCAAATGCGGGGCCTGGAATGGGGCCGGCAAAGGGATGGGGACCAGCATGGGCGAAGTCCAGGAAGGGGGCAGCAAGGGCAGGGTCGGCGAAGGCACCGAAGGCACGAGCGAGAATAGCAGAGCGGAGAGTAGGAGAGAGAAGAGGAGCCGAGTAGGCGAAGGGAGAGCGGAGGAAGAGAGAGGCGTACAGGGCCGGAGAGTAGGCCGGGCCGTACGGGCCGGGGGCGAAGGCCGGACCGACTGCCGCCGCGGGGAGCAGAGGCTGGGCGATCGCCACGGAGACGAGGGCCGACGCGAGGAAGAGGGAGATGGAGGAGCTCATCTCTGGGGTTTTCTGCTTTGAATGGGAGCTCGGATGCTGCTGCTGAACATCCTGGTGAGCTCTCTCGTTATATACTTGAACGGAATTGCGAAAATGGATGCCACGGGAAATCCTTTCATCCTGGTAATCTCTTTCTCTCTTTATCTCTCTTTCTCTTCCTCTTCATGTTGTTCTCGTTCTCTTTTTTGTCTCTCATCTTCTTTCTCTCTCCTTCGCGAAAATTTCGACCAATTCTGAGTGCCACGGAACTCATGCTGTACCATTTTCTTCACGCTTGCTTGCACTCTCTTTCTCTTATTCTCTCTCTCTCCCTTCCGCTCTATTGTTTGCTCTTCTTCTCTTTTCTTCATATATTTCTGTTGTCTTCTAACGGCCACTTCGATGGTCAAGCAACGTGCAGCTTTTTTCAGGTGTGCTCTCTCCCTCTTCTCGCTCTCTCGCTCTCTCTCTCTATCTCTCTCTCTAGTTCTCCCTCTACATACATATGTATCTATCTCTATCTCTCTCTATCTATCTCTTTCTATCCATCTCTCTGTCTCTTTCTTCGTATGTATCTCTAATCTCCTCCTCCGGTCGTTTCTCTTTCTCCGATTCTGCCTCTCTTATCTTTTAAGCCTTCCTCTCTTCCCATCTGCCTCTCGATAGATCTAATCAGTCGCCGTTACAAAAATGGAGAGCTTAAAAACTCGAATCATGAAAATATTCTTTAAAAAATATCATCACACAGTTTAATGGTTCTATGGATCTGGAATGGTATGTACATAGACATGCACCTATACCAATTGTACATACATATGTAGACTAAATAAATATCTGGCAAAATATCTACATATGTACATATGTACATACTATTTGTCAAGGAAATGCATTAACCTACATACATATCTGCATCTATCGTTATTCAGCATTCAATAACCCGTGCCTGTCACGTGACGAAATTCTTTATCTAGTCTACGCTTGAAACACGCGCTTCTTTTAGTCAGGTTTTCCTGTTGCACATTTGTGCTACTCTTGTTCCTTCATTTGTCTCTGCTTTTTAGTACTTGTTTATTATTCTCGTGCGTACTTTTGTTTTTGGTCGTAGTGGCAATTCTTGTATAGTTCATGTTAATGTTGTTTTGCTATTTTAAACGTCAAAATTAACCTCTTATAAAGGCACGCACATATTGTGAGAGCTGGGTGTTTTGCTGCTCGCGAGGTTAGACGCAAGAATTGATTGCTGTGAGTTGCCAAGCGCGGTGCTCGAGAGACATGAACTTTGCACTTTGCAAAGTTCTGAATGAGTTGTGCTAAGTAAACAATGGCTAAATAGTAGAAACATTTTTAGTACAACCATAACAATAGAAAGCAGTCCTTATTGCACACTCGGTATTGATAAACATTGTGGGTTTGTGAGAATGAGTTACTAACATTTTGATAACGCCATAATCATCAAAATTGCATTAAATAGTGTCAGACAAAAGTGAATGTTGCTGCCGTTGGTCGGAGTCGTTTTGCTGCTCGCCTTCTTGCTTCACTGCATTCGCTTCTACCGCGATGTCGCACGCTTTCCGCCCGGGCCACGGCCGCTCCCTTTCATTGGCAATCTTCTTGCCCTCAATGTACAGCATCCGCACAAGGTTGGCGGTGAGATGGAGAGAGAGAGAAAGAGAGAGAGAGAGAGAGAGAAAGATAGAGAAAAAGAGAGAAAGAAAGAGAGAGAGAAAATAGAGAGAGAGAGAGAGAGAGAGAGAGGGAGAGAGAAAGAGAGAAAGAGAGAAAGAGAAAGAGAGAGAGAGAGAAAGAGAGAGAGAAAGGGAGAGAGAGAGAGAGAAAGAGAAAGAGTGAGAGAGAGGGAGAGCGAAAGAAAGATAGATAGAAAGATAGAAAGATGACAATAAGGGCATGCTCAATGTTCCACTAGAGTAAAACAGTTTTCTTTTTAAAAAAAAAAACTAAGTAAGTTTGAGGGAGAACAAGGAAACAGAAAAGGAAAAATACTTTTGTAAAAAGTAAAACTAAGGCGATCGAAAGCTTCTCATCAAAGTACGGCCACGTCTTCACGCTCTTCTTGCCTTTGCCCGTGGTCGTTATCACTGGTCTCGAGGAGATGAAGGAGGCGCTGATAGTGAAAGGTATTCATTCTGGCTGATTGTGTATATCTATCGTGGAAGTCTTGTGCTTATTGAACATCCAGTTGAACAATATATATTGGACCGTTGTTAGGGCCCTACAGTTGTGAGCCCTATTAGGGTCCAAAATTCTAGGGCCCTGAAAGCTACCGAGCCGAGAAAAATTAAAGAAAAATTCCATGACAACAGTTTTATTTTCATAGGTACTAGATGTCCATATTTATTCCATCATTGATGACATTCTTGTAGTGATTGAATTGATTCCTCATGAAAAGGCGACAACTTCTCCGGTCGGCCGTCGACGCCGACGGACAGCTTCTTCATGAACATTCCGAATGGCGGCATCATCTTCGCGCAAGGCGACGAGTGGCGAGAGCAGCGCGCTTTCGCGCTCGCCGTTCTGAGGTGACTTTTCTACTTTTTCCATTTTTTTGATACACTGGCTACATATATTTTTTGTTCTATTTAATTTGATATACTTACATATCAATACATAGAAAGTTATTCCAAAGTTATTCCATTAACTGTTATCAACTGATATCAACTCCATATTACTCTACTCTTGCAATTAGGGAATTTCTGTAATTAAGAAATGGGTACATTTCTAAAGATCCTTCGGAGTCGGCTCTCCTGTTATGGAAGAAGTGATTCATAACTCGCTCGACGATCTCTTTGAGTACTTGGCAAACTGTGGTCAGCAATTCTTTTTATATTATTTATTATTGTTTTTTAAACCATTATTTTACTGTCTTAAAATGTGTTAAAGAAATTGAGAAAAAAACTTTTTTTTCAATTGCTGGCAGTATGCCAACGTTGTTTACAAGCTTCGACTTTCTTTCGCCTGAAGCATTTATTTATTCTTGTACAGAGTGCTCTGTAGAGCCTCTCGTTACCTGTGGGAGGCAGAGACTTGTTGTATGTCTGTTGATGAATAAGAGGGGGAGAGATTAAGAGGGTGAGAGAGACGGGTGCGAGGGACTGTGAGAGAGAGAATAGAAAGAGAGAGAGAGAAGAGAAAGAGAGAGAGAGAGAGGCAGTGAGAGAGAAGTAGAGAAAATCTCTGTGCGTGGCTTGTTGGCACAGTTGCCACAGGGGCAATGACATGGAGAAGCATTCAGGTCTCTCACTCTCAATGTCTCTCATAATGCCTCGCACTCTCTCATTCCTTCACCCCCAGCTGTTTCACGTTGAAAAAAGATTCCATAGACCGTCCCTATCTTTTTGCTGCCTGTTCACCCCGTCTCTCGTCTCTTTTTCACGCGCTCTTTTTCGTTCCACTCTTTTTGTTTCTCACTCTATATCTTTCTCTCTTTCAATCTTTTTGTTTCTCTCACCCCGTCTCTCGTCTCTTTTTCACGCGCTCTTTTTCGTTCCACTCTTTTTGTTTCTCACTCTATATCTTTCTCTCTTTCAATCTTTTTGTTTCTTTCAATCTCTCGTACTCTTCTTCCAACCAAAAAGAACAAAAGATACACGAAGGACGTGAGAGCGCGCATCGAAGAGGCAGCTTTCTGCTCGTGCAAATAGAAGACTGATTAGAAGTGGCTACGAAGCACAGGTATCTGAGGAAGGAGGGAGAGAGTGAGAACATGGTTCATCTTCTCTGCTTCTCTGAATCTCTCCTTCTCTCACGCTCTCTCTCCCTCTTTCCCACGCCCTCTCTTATCTCTCAACTATTCTCTTCTGCCAACTTCTCTCACCTCTCCTCGCTTCTCGCCCTGAGGGCTAAGCTGCCTGTAACTGCAACGCCAAAGATTCTCTCGCAGCTCTTACCACCATTTCTCTGTTCTCATTCTATCCCTTCTCTCTAGTTCTCTCATTCTCTCAATTCTCTCTATGTCTTAGTGTCTCTTCACTTTGCCTAGTCTCTTTCTCCCCTTAGGAATGCAACTAGCGGATCCTCACTCCTGTATAAAAGCAGCGTGCCTGGCAGAGATGCCTCATCAGCTTCCCCTCCTCCTCTTCTCCAATGGCATCTTTCTTCATCCTCTCGGCCCTTCTCTCGGTCGCGGCGGCGCAGCCTCTCCTCTCGCCGTGCGGTGCACCACCCTGCGCGCCCGCCTACGCGCCTCTCCCAGCCCCGGTTCCGGCTCCAGCTTACGCTCCGGCTCCGGTGCCAGTTCCGGCTCCGGTCTATGCCCCGGCCCCGGTCCCGGCCTACGCTCCCCTCCCGCCACCAGCACCTCTCCCAGCCTATGCCCCAGCACCGGCACCGGTTGCACCACTCTACGCTGCGCCCGCTCTCGTCCGCGCCTACTCCGCTCCCCTCCTCCGCTCGCCTCTCCTCGCCCGTGCCTTCCTCCAGGCGTACGCTCCGGCTTACGGCCCTGCTTATGGCCCAGCTTATGGCCCGGCCCAGGTCCCAGCCTACGCTCCGGCCCCCGTCCCGGCCTTCGCCCCCGCACCGGTGCCTGCCTACGGCCCCGCCCCGGTCCCGGCCTACGCCCCCGCCCCCATCGCCTGTGCCGCTCCTCCCTGCTCGCCCGCCTTCCTCGCCCAGCCCGGAGTACCGCCAGCGTACACCAGCATCCTCCTCAAGAAGAAGCACTAGAGAGGAGAAGAAGAAGGAGACTCGCAGAGATCTTGCCACTGCATTCAGCCATCTTTGCCTGTATATAGCCAGCAAGGGCTTTCCTATTTGAATTCGAATAAAGATTACTTGCCTACTTATTGTTAGATACTGTTGACATTTTTCACAGGGACAGTGGAAAGATTGTTTTCGAAAGAAGGAAAAAGATAACCATCTTCTACCACGAAGATTGAATTGTATGCCATCCCAATAAAAGTCGGATCATTTTAAATTAGCCAAGACAATTCATGTAAAAAGAGCATATGGTCGTCTACATCTGCGGGAGACAAACGAGAGCTAAAGTAGTTGAAACATAAACGGAAATGGAATCAAAGATAACATGCCGAAATTTCTATTAGAAAAAAATTGGCACCATTTGAGATACTATGTACATATCTGTGCAAGAACATATGGCTATCTCCTCTTTTCATGTCTTTATCAATCAAAAAGATTAAAGTGAAGTATATGTCCTTGCATGTTTAAACGCATCAGTAATACAGATGTTGTAATTTTCTCCCTTGGCATTCTCATTTAATTACCTGTTTTCTATGTAGCTGTGCTTTTTATCCATGCAAAACTTCACAGTCACAAATGAGATTTTAGCCCATGAGCGAAGCGACAAGAATAAAAATGGAAAAAATATTGAATTTGAGAAATTGCTCAAAAATTTGTTTGTTTTGACATTACAGAAAAATTGAAACGAAAATTGACCTGCCGCGGGCAGCTGGCGTAAAACAGACGGTTCAGTTGAAGTTAATGAAGACGGAATTGAGAGCCTAGACCAACGTTGGAGTGCTCGCGCACCTGAATCGGACCCGGGTGCAAAAGCTCCCGCACGTGCGATTGCTTTCCGTGTATCCAGAGCCGTTTTGTCCACATCTGCCATCTTAACAACATTTTCTGAGTTAAACTCGCTTCTGAAAGCAAAGCAATTTAAATACAAAAATAAAAATAAGCGTAGTTTAAAAAATAATTATGTCCTGCGCCGCTTTGCCGTCCAGCGATCAAGCCTATTGTAATAAAAAAATATGGTCGATAATTATGGGAAGCTCGAGTATGGTAAGTTCGACTGTGGCAGATGTATATACATTTTTTTTTCTTTTTTTTTCTTAACGGGCATCGCTTTTATTACTCGAATTTCAATTGTGCTTCTTTGACAAAGAGTATACATGTGCTTGTCCGGGTCTTTTCCACTTCTCTAATTCTCGCTCCTCCCACGCTCTCTCCCACTCTTTCACCTTCAATCTCTCCACTTTCCTATCAGCATCCCTCGTTCTCACATTCCAAAACTTCTCTCACCTCGTTTCCCCTCTCTCCCCGAGGGCTAAGCTTCTTGTCACTACAACGCAAATTTTTTTCTCTTCCGCCCTCTTCTATTCTCTCTCTTTCTTCGTAATCTCTCTCTTTGCTCACTTCCTCCTTCTATCGCTAATATCCCATGACTGTTCTTCCCCTCCACTCTCTCCTTTCTCCATCTCTTTCCCTCTGGTCAGGAATCTTGGCTTCTGTATAAAAGCATTTCTTGGCATGCGTTCCTCATCAGCTCTCCTCTTCTCCAATGGTTTCTTTCTTCGTTCTCTCCGCCCTTCTCTCGGTCGCGGCGGCGCAGCCTCTTCTCTCGCCGTGCGCTGCACCACCCTGCGCACCAGCCTACGCGCCTCTCCCAGCCCCGGTTCCGGCTCCAGCCTTCGCTCCGGCTCCAGTGCCTGTTCCGGCTCCGGTCTATGCCCCGGCCCCGGTCCCGGCCTACGCTCCCCTCCCGCCACCAGCACCTCTCCCAGCCTATGCCCCAGCCCCGGCACCGGTTGCACCACTCTACGCTGCGCCCGCTCTCGTCCGCGCCTACTCCGCGCCCCTCCTCCGCTCGCCCCTATTCGCCCGTGCCTTCCTCCAGGCGTACGCTCCGGCTTACGGCCCCGCTTACGGCCCAGCTTATGGCCCGGCCCCGGTCCCAGCCTACGCTCCGGCCCCGGTCCCGGCCTTCGCCCCCGCTCCGGTGCCTGCCTACGGCCCCGCCCCAGTCCCCGCTCCATTCCCGGCCTACGCCCCCGAACCCGTCGCCTGCGCCGCTCCTCCCTGCTCGCCCGCCTTCCTCGCCCAGCCCGGAGTCCCCCCAGCGTACACCAGCATCCTCCTCAAGAAGCACTAGAGAGGAGAAGAAGGAGACATCGCTGAGAACTTGCCACAGCATTCAACCATCTTTGCCTGTATATAGCCAGCAAGGGCATTCATATTTAAATTAGAATAAAAATTCCCTGCCTACTTGCATACTGCTAACAGTTATCATAGGCAGAGCGAAAGATTGTGTTCCAAAAGAGAGAAAAAAGAGAGCCGTCTTCTAAAACGAAAAATGAATTGTGTAAGCGGTGTGCTAGACCACGCATATGCTCATCTGTGTCTGCTGGATATAAAATAGAACAAGAATAGTTGATTCATCAACGGAAATGGAATGAGACGAGGGCATAGTGAAACTTTCCATTTAGAAAAAAGACTTTAAACCGTTTGAGATATTTGAGCAAGCAACAGATAAATAAGTGACTGTCACCTCTTTTCATTTTATTATATATATCAGGTTGGTCGAAGTACAAGATACTTATGAACGAGCAACTTTAAAAGAGCAGTAAAATCATTTTTCGATATTTAGATGATGTAACTATTGAATATGCTCTGCTTAAACTAAAACAGTACTAAACTATGAACGTCGAAAAATTTTTAATTCGCGAGGAATTTGCTTAGAAATAAACGAAATTTGAAATCCTGACGCAAAAGAATTAATGTTTGTTGGACTAGCCCAGCCCAAGATTGACTAAGACTCCACTAGATTCTCGAGGTGAGAGGTTCGATTATTGTCTTTAAAAAAAAACAGAAGTTGCCATGGGGATGCATCGGACTTGTCAGGGTCATCGTGGTAGAATCTTTTGGGTTTAAGACTCTTTTAAACTCAACAGCAATTTACAGAGGTACTAAACTTCCCTCAAGTCATGCATGTGGGTAAATTGAAGAGTCCATGCTTTCAAAATGAACTACCGTAATCAGCACTTCAGGATGAAAGACTCTATGAAAATTTATTGCTGTTAATATATGTAGTTTGTTGTAAAGTTGGCCTGGATTTACAGCTAATGATGAGAGACTTTCTGGCTCGTTGTAAGCTCGACTGTAGAATTTTTTAATTGGAATAGTTATGATATGTATGATGACTCGCATTTCTTGTAGTATACATCTGGATCTTTTTCCGCTCTTTTTCTCTAATTCTCACTCTCTCTCACACGCTCTCTCATTCCTTTTCACGCCAACTCTTATCTCTCACTTTTATATCTGCATCCCTCGCTCTCACGTTCCAAAACTTCTCTCACCTCGTTTCCCTTCTCTCCCGGGGGCTAAGCTGCCACTAACTGCATAGATTTTTCACCTCTCTCTCTCTCTCTCTCTCTCTCTCTCTTTCCCTCTCTCCTTATCTCTATTCCCCTGTTCTCTCTCTCGCATACACATACACTCTCACTCTTTTTGCTTTCTTCCACTTTCTCTGCTAATGTCACTCATTGACTCTGGTTCCCTCCACTCTCTCATTTCTCACTCTCTTTCCCCTGACCAGGAAACCTCGCTCCTGTATAAAAGCAGTTCTTGGCATGCATTCCTCATCAGCTTCCCCTCCTCCTCTTCTCCAATGGCATTCTTCTTCATCCTCGCCACCCTTCTCTCGGTCGCGGCGGCGCAGCCTCTCCTCTCGCCGTGTGGTGCTCCACCCTGCGCGCCCGCCTACGCGCCTCTTCCTGCCCCGATTCCGGCTCCAGCTTACGCTCCGGCTCCGGTGCCAGTTCCGGCTCCGGTCTATGCCCCGGCCCCGGTCCCGGCCTACGCTCCCCTCCCGCCACCAGCACCTTTCCCAGCCTATGCCCCAGCACCGGCACCGGTTGCACCACTCTACGCTGCTCCCGCTCTCGTCAGCGCCTACTCCGCGCCTCTCCTCCGCTCGCCTCTCTTCGCCCGTGCCTTCCTCCAGGCGTATGCTCCGGCTTTCGGCCCAGTTTATGGCCCAGCCTTCGCTCCGGCCCCGGCCCCGGTGCCCGCCTACGGCCCCGCCCCGGTTCCCGCCGCGTTCCCGGCCTACGCCCCCGTTCCCGTCGCCTGCGCCGCTCCTCCCTGCTCGCCCGCCTTCCTCGCCCAGCCCAGAGTCCCGCCAGCATACACCAGCATCCTCCTCAAGAAGAAGCTCTAGAGAGAAGAAGAAGGAGACTCGCAGAGATCTTGCCACTGCATTCAGCCATCTTTGCCTGTATATAGCCAGCAAGGGCTTTCCTATTTGAATTCGAATAAAAATTGTCTGCCTACTTGCATATAGCATTGAATATGATCTGCTTAAACTAAAACAGTACCAAAGTAAGAACGTCGAAAATATTCAAAATCAGCGCAGAATTTGCAATTGAAGTAAGCGACATTTAAATTCCGCGACACAGGAGAATTAAAGGTCTAATTGCACTATCTCAAGATTGACTAGATTCCACTAGATTCTCGAGGCGAGTGATTCAATTATTTTGTTAAAAAATAAGGTGCAAACAGGATGCGTCGCACGTTTTAGGGGCATCGTGGTAGGAGTTTTAGTGTTCAAGTCTAATTCAAACCCAGTTGTAATTTACAGAGGTACTAAATTTCTTTTCAGTCAAGCTCTCATAATTACCTGTTCTTTAGCTGTGCTCTTCATTCTAGCAAAAGAGCACAGAGTCAGAGTTGAGATTTTTGCCATTTTAACGACACCGCATGAGTCAAAGTTCTCACTGATTGCGAGGATCGCCTAACAATAAGATTTATCAGTGAGTCAAACATGTGGGATAATAGAGGAATCCAAAATGAACCCCTGAAATCTGCTATTCACGGTGAAGCACAGATTAAAATGTTATTACTGTTGGTATATTTTGCATGAAAATTGGTCAGGATTTGCTGCTAACGATAAGATATTGTTTGTCCTCTTCCACTTTGTTGTCCTGCGTTAAAGCTCATTAGAAAAAAAACATCGATAATATTAGTTCGAAGGACACGCACGGTAAGTTCATGGAAAGCTCATGGAAAGCTCATGGAAAGCTCATGGAAAACTCATGGAAAGTTCATGGAAAGCTCGAGAACTACCATGGCATTAATTTGCACATCGCATTGATGACTCAATTTTTTTTTCAACTTCGTTAACAAACATGTTTGCTCGTCCGGGACTTTTTCACGCAAATCCTCTAATCCTCTCTCCGCCTCACTTGTTCTCTCACTCATTCCTACGCCTTCTCTTGTCACTCACCTTTCTGTCTGCATTCCTCATTCTCGCGTTCCAAAACTTCTCTCACCTCGTTTCCCTTCTCTCCCCGAGGGCTAACGTAAGCGGCCTGTAACTACAACGCCACAGATTTTTTTTTAATCTCTCTCGCCCTCTCTATTATTCTATTTAATCACTTCGTTCTCTCTCTCTCTCTCACTCTCTCTCTCTCTCTCTCTCTTTGCTCACTTCCTCCCACCATCGCTAATATTTCTCATTGACTCTGCTTCACCTCCACTCTCTTGTTTCTTCCTCTCTTTACCTGGTCAGGAATCCTCGCTCCTGTATAAAAGCAGATCTTGGCATGTATTACTCATCAGCTTCCCTCCTCCTCTTCTCCAATGGCATCCTTCTTCATCCTCTCCGCCCTTCTCTCGGTCGCGGCGGCGCAGCCTCTCCTCTCGCTGTGCGGTGCGCCACCCTGCGCGCCCGCCTACGCGCCTCTTCCAGCCCCGGTTCCTGCTCCAGCTTACGCTTCGGCTCCGGTGCCAGTTCCGGCTCCGGTCTATGCTCCGGCCCCGGTCCCGGCCTACGCTCCCCTCCCGCCACCAGCACCTCTCCCATCCTATGCCCCAGCACCAGCACCGGTTGCACCACTCTACGCTGCGCCCGCTCTCGTCCGCGCCTACTCCACGCCCCTCCTTCGCTCGCCCCTCCTCGCCCGTGCCTTCCTCCAGGCGTACGCTCCGGCTTACGGCCCTGCTTATGGCCCAGCTTATGGCCCGGCCCCGGTCCCAGCCTACGCTCCGGCCCCCGTCCCGGCCTTCGCCCCCGCTCCGGTTCCTGCCTACGGTCCCGCCCCGGTCCCGGCCTATGCCCCGGCCCCAGTCCCCGCTCCGTTCCCGGCCTACGCCCCCGCTCCCGTTGCCTGCGCCGCTCCTCCCTGCTCGCCCGCCTTCCTTGCCCAGCCCGGAGTCCCCCCAGCCTACACCAGCATCCTCCTCAAGAAGAAGCTCTAGAGAGGAGAAGAATGAGACCTCGCAGAGATCTTGCCATTGCATTCAGTCATCTTTGTCTGTATATAACCAATATGGGCTCTCCTCTTTGATTTCGAATAAATATTACTCATGTCTATATTTTCTGCACTCTTTACAGACAAACTCGAAACATTTTGGTTGACACTGAGCCAAATAAAAGTATGTGAAGTCAAATTAAAGAATAAGGGACAAAATGCGTTTACAATGGGTAGCAAAAATTGGAAGTATATTAAGAAGGAAAATCAGATTATTTTCTTCTTTTTTTCTTCTTTTGTCTTATCCATATTTGTGCATACTGTATGCGGCCCTTTTGGGCTGATATGATTTCGACTGAAATGAGGAATTTACAGATCCACAGCATTCACACAGCACAAAATAGAATTTATCTTTATTTCTCATGAATTGAGCATGCGTACGCTTCGAAACATATTTTCGTGGCATTGTGGGGGATTTGTTTAGATCTTCAACCTATTTAAGATACCAGCGCCACCGATGCTAATGAATGATAGAGTCACTGCATATCGTTGCTGCCTACTCTATACAAATTATGTATATTCAAATTTAAATATGTAGTTTTTATATAGTTTTCCAAGGATTAGTTTTTTAAGCGAAATTTGCGGAATTCTTCTTCTTTGTACTTTCGGTTTCGAGTAAACGCAAGAAACAAAGAGGAGTCATTGTTGGTGCTTGCGCGGGCAAGTGTCGAATTGCATGCATTTCTGCGAGACTGTCTGATTTTGCAGCGTTGAAGAGCTCTCTTGGAGTAGACGACACTCTCGTATATGTGGCGTGTAACAAGTTCATGTGTACTTAAATACTTACAATAGTCATATGTACCTCTTGCCAAGTGTTGGTGTAATGGGCTTTGCGGAAGCTCAGGTTTACTCTTTGCTCTCACGAGTACACACTTTTGAAGTGACAAGTGCCCGAAAGCTCTGCCAACAGTCTTCCTCCGACAAAAAGTGCATGTTTCTTTGAAAAGGTCTCCTGCGTTTTTGGCACCGTACATTCTTGTTTTGCTATAAAAATGCCACTTTATTTATTCATAATGCGAAATATTAAAAACAGGCGACTTTTTAAAACAAAATATTTGAAATCGAGCGAAAATATATAAATCCTTTGTATAGATGCTCTGATATGTACAAAATGTAAAGCTCTCAACAGCTGCGGACAGGAGCAGTTGAGGAACAACACGATTGTTGGAATTATGTTTTGGAGCCAGATGCTGCTAGAGCAGGAAGAGACAGACAGTTAGAGACGAATGGCGAGAGAGAAGGAGAGACGTGGAGAGAAAGAGAGAGAAAGAGAGAGGAAGAAGACGAGAAAAGATTTTGACTGTGTTCGAAGTGGCGATCGGATGATGTTGCCTGATGCTTATGAGCCTTGCGCAAGCAGCATCACAACGTAGAGAGTTTGAGCGAGTGAGAGACAGCGAGACGACGAGAGCAAGCAAGTGGGCTATTGGGATGAGAGAGCAAGATAGAGGAAGAATAGGCAGAGAGTGAGAGAAGCAGAGAAAGTGAGAAGCGATAAGGAAATACACCAATTGTCGGAATGCGACTTCTGACGCGATCGTGGAGAGCTTCGAGTTTCTTTTCCACGTAGTCTCTTCCTTGCAGCGAGTGGCTATTCTCGCTCTCAGTTGGAGAGAGAGAGGGGATGATGCTTCATCTTCTCTCTCTCTCACGCTCTCTCTCACGCACTCTCTCTCTCTCGCTCTCTCTCTCTTTCTCTCTCTCTCACTCTCTGACCAGTCCACGCCATGGGCTGCTTATGCCTCGAGGGTATAAGTGTATATAAGCACGCCGGGGCATTCCCCGAGAGCAGAGTAGCAAGCATCGTCCTCTTTCCGCTTTCCAGAGAAAGAGCGGGCAATCCCATCCTTCCAAATAATTCATTTGGCTCTCCTCCATCCAAAGCAGGAGTCTGGTGAGAGAGAGAAGCAGCGGCAGAGCAATGAGTGCGCGTCTCCTTCTGCTTGCCACCGGCTTTCTCGCGTCAGCCGCCGTCGCCAAGCCCCAATGGCCGGCACAGGCGCCTCAGCAGCAAGCACCGGCACTCCCGCAGCAGCAGCAGCCTCCAAATTACGGCCCGCCTCAACAACAGAACTACGGCCCTCCCGGAGGAGCTCCACCTCAACAACAACAGCCTCAACAGGCGCCACCACCGCCTGGATATGGCGTAGCTCAAGCAGGAGCTGCCCAGGGAGCCGTCCAGGGACAGGCACCGCCGCAACAACCGCAGCAGCCCCAATACGGTCCGCCCTTCCCGGAGCTCTCAGCTGCTCCAGCAGGCTTCCCGCCTCAGGCACCACCGGCGGCTCCTGGTGGCCCGCCCGTCTTCCCTCCGCCGGGCTTTGCTCCCCCGCGCCCGCCGACCGGTCCTCAGGGATACGTCGTCTCATCTTCTGCCGGAGCTCTTCCTCCACCTCCTTCTTCTCCCCCTCCTCCAGCAGCTTCCCCTCCTCCTCCTCCTCTTCCCCAAGCAGCCGGGCAAGCGCCGCCGCCTGCTCAGCCTTATCCCGCCTTTGCTGCTCCTCCGGCCGGCCTCGCGCCCCCGCCTCCTCCGCCGCAACAGGTGCTGGCTGACGCGCCTATCGCTCCGTACCCGCCGGCGCCTCTAGGCACTCCGGCCAATGCCGCTCCTCCTCCGCCTGGCCCCATCGCGGATGCTCCACAGCCGCCCCTGTTCGGCGTCGCGCCTCCACCTCCTCCTCCACCGGCCATGGCCGCGGAGCCCGTTCCGCCGCCGCCAGCTCTCGCGCCTCCTCCGCCACCGCCGCCAGCAGTTGTTGCTGCGGCTCCACCGCCGCCACCCGCTGAGCCATTGGCGCCACCTCCTCATCTGCTGTCGCCTGTGCCGATGGCGCCAGTGCACGTCCAGCCAGTGCCGCAGGCGATGCCGCCGCCCGCATTCGCCACGGCGCCGTACCCCGCCTTCGCCGCCGCAAACGTCATCCGCCCGGTTCTGCGGCCAGCATACGCCCCAGCTCCGATAGCAGCGCCACAAATCTACTTTGCGACTGCGCCACCAGCGCCTGTTGCTCCTGCTGCTGCTCTTGCGCCGCCGCCGCCTTTTCCTCCTCCTCCCCCTCCCCCTCCGGCGCCAGAGCCTGTCCCGCCGCCCGCGTCCTTCGCCTCTCCGTATCCGTTCTTGGCGCCCTCGATGTACCCGTCTCTCTCGCCACTCTACGCTGGCCAAGGCTACCCCTTCTCGTCGCTCCACCCTGCCCTCTATCCACTCCGGCCGCTGCTCGCTCGCTTCGCCGCCGCAAGCCCGACGATGCTCGCCGTGCGCCCGAATGCCTTCCTTGCTCCGCCACCGCCACCGCATCCGGCGTCGCCCTACTTCCAGGCCCTCCTCGGCAAGAAGGTCAAAAAGGTCAAGAAGATGATGTAAATGAGAAATGAGGGATTTCGCAATGTGCCAAAAGAAACTGACGACGGCTCAACGATGATTTCATTCTGTACACACATATCGTTCTTTCCTCTTTCTGCCCCCCCCCCCACTCACGATCAAAACGAGTACACTTTCGCTCATGTTAATCACTCGCCAATGTTTCCATGAAACGTAGTGTGATTATCACAATATATGTGATCACGCTCATGTGCTATCTATTTTTCTGCCTGTCTTATGTCTAAGATGTAATAAATTATTTATACTTCATTTGTTTATAGTACTACGCACTTGTAAAAGTTACAGTATGCAACTTTAGTGGGAGTTCAGAAGATGGCTCACAAGTGCTACCAGATCTCTCGAGGGGGCACCATCCAAGGTTTCGCTGAAAGCTTCAGCCTCTTGTGCGTTGATGTTTCAATGGGTGCTCTTCCTATCGTAATGTTGCCTCTAGCGCTCAGAAAATAAGACACTTCAGCTAATTGACAAGAGTGTGGCCTGATTATTTTTTATTACATAAATATGGGAAAAAACGCTTGCAAGCGAAACGAACCAGGAACAAGTCTAAACATCTGCAACAATTGAGGTTTTTTTGGTATGTACAAACTCTAAAGTACAGATATGTTTAAAGGAGCCTTATACAAAGTTAAAAAGAAAACATTTAAACAGAAGAGAATCCGAAGTTGAGTGGAGTATGTTGTAAATGCACTCACTGCGAAAGAAGTGGGCGAACAATAATAAGTGTACACATGCACATATGTATGTACATATGTACATACATAATAGGACTTGAACTTCCGTAAAACATGAAAACAGTTTAACACAAAAGACACGCAAGTGGTATCTTGCGCCCTAGAATCGTTGGGTTTTCTGATAATGATCAGACGCGACAGAGGCGGCGGGCAAGGAGGAACGCGTGTTTGTAGCGTGGCTGAGCACCCGCGTACTGAAGGCGTTCTCGCCGCCCTTGCCCCGCGACAACAGCTTTCGCACTTCGCGACGCATCGGCGTACTGAAGACGAGCGCCAGCAGTGGCGAGGCGAGCACCTGGACGAGAGTGGGTGATGTATGTGGCGTATTGGATGTGGGGCAGCGTCATTAGTCAGAGGGTACGGGTTCGTTTCCCGCGTAATAAAAGTTGTTCTCACCTTGAGATCGAGAGCCCATGGCATTTGGAAGAGCGCGAACAGTTTGTTGTAGCCGGTGGCGAACATTACCTGAAACGGTATTAATATGCACGATTAAATGAAAACACACACATGTTCTTTATGTTTTTCACCTGTTAATACATATTAAGCAGCCATTCGTCTAAATTGGCCTTGTGTTACGCATTCTTTTACTCACAGAATAAAATATCGAAGCAAATATGATGTTTTCTTCTTGCACCTTCCGGTCACCTATCCCAGAGAATATGGGTCGTTTTATAGAAAGTCCTTCCAATTCTGCTTGTTTGTTCATTTCCTTTACAACCGCATTCATCTTCTATCTGTCAATAGGATATCTGTATGTACTTGAATAGATGTGGCCTAGGGACGTAGAGAGAGAGAGCAAAAGATAGAGAGAGAGTGCGAGAGCGAGAGAGAGAGAGTACGCGGACTCGACAGAGAGCGAGACAGTGAGAGAGAGGGAAAGAGAGAAAGAGAGAGTAACACTTGTACCTGTAGTATGGTGAGTGGAATGCCGGCGGCGAAGGTGGACATGCCGAGCATGAGCAGCCGCTTCTCGACCGCTCTCGCCGTCGTCTCTGACGGCGTCGTGAGTGCGGCGGTCGCCTTGATGCTCTTCTTAAGATGAAAGACGCCGACGATGTAAATGACGAGCGAGATGCCAGAGGTGATTCCGTAGAAGACGCAATTTACTGTGCCGCCGTGTGCCTGGAAAATTGCATGGTTTTCTTTTTTAGTTTGACGGTTTAAAGTACGCATGTCCCTTTTTCTGATATTGCACTGTAGTGCAATCAATTTGTCTGGTATGCTATTAGCCATACTGTTCAGCACCGGAAGCCTTAATGTTCGGATACGGTTGCGTCAGAAGTCGACACTCACGATTGTTAGATATTCATATTCATATTGTTAGTGCAATTCGATTACGCTACAATATGCAACAGGCGGCAGACGCCTACTCCGGCAGAGATCGTCTGACTATTCCATCTATTGACAGAGAAAAAACATCGCATTGCTCCAAACATCTCAAGATTATGCCTTTTGATCTTGTCTAGCAGGCCAATTAAGAATGCATAAATTAATCATCTAATTAGTTTCGCAACATTGCGTATGAGCCATGCTGGTTTTTTCTGCCTTGTTCACATGTTTTCCAAAGGAACACTCATGTCTGATTCTCTGCGCATTCCTCTCACCCATGGCATCTTTGAGTTGTCGAAGGTCATGACGCAGACAATGTCGACGTCCGTCAAGAGGAGACAGTAGAAGAACGAGTAGACGCCGAAGAGATAGAAGGCGCTCGAGCAAGGAAGCAGAATGATGAGAGCCAGACTCGGCGGCATTAGAATACGCCACATCTGTAAAGAGACTTATTATTCATGTTTATGAATAAAGGAGGGCGATCACCGAAAAATATTAAATGCAGGTTCGAATTGCCGCGTCTGCCCTGTGATTCCTCACTCTCGTTCTCGCGTGTTATTTCGCAGGTCGCACAAACCCTCTGCGTGAAAATAGCACGCGCGAATGAGAGTGCGAAGGGCCGCGGCAATTTAAACTATCACATAATTTTTTGGTGATCATAATCTCCAGGAGGTAATTAATTAACACTTCTCTAAAATGCTTTCTCCGAACTTATCAGTCTAGGAAATGTGTGCGAGAAATGTTCATTCCTATCTGATTTTTAGGCAAGCCAAATATGACAGGGTAGAAATATCAACCTTTCGGTGCCGATGCGAATACGTGACTGCCGTAAAGCGATTCCATGCAATGACAATGTAGAGCACTTCTTGCGCCGCTGGCAGATATTGTTGGAGGCTTAAATGATACGTCATATATCATGCTTTATTTCTTATATTTGACATAGATAATCTTTCCGATACAGTATGCCATGAGTAAATAAATATACATATGATTGAGAATACAAAATAGTCTGATTTCTCTGTTTTTTTTAATATAACAGCAGTAGATTTTTTACTTACAAGTAGATGGCGGTAGAAAAGAATGTCGGTGGCAGGTGGCGGAACATTTCATTCACCTGAGGGTAGATCGGAAGGCGGAGCGCGATCGAGTTTACGACGACAGTTAGAAAATCCTGAGGAAAATATGTAGGAAATTTCTTTCAAAAACAAGCAGGGAGATACGATCAGTTTTTTCCATAGTTTTTAAAGCAGTTAGAAATTTTTTTAATTTATGTTAAATAGCTATTTTAATTACACTGACAATAACTGCGCCAATGACGAAGAACGTGTAGTAGCTGGAAGTGAAGGACTTCCGGCTCTTCCTGCGAAGAATGACGTAGACTTCGATGAGATAGAGCAGACAGAGAGGGGGCAGGTAGACGGTGTAGAGAATAAGAGGCCACCAATCGATGCCCTTGGTGAGATGGTACATGCGGAGATCTTGGTAGTACATCCTTTCGAGGTTGCCTGAAGGCTGAAATTAAATGTTGAATTCCCGCCATTCTTATTTGAAATACAAACAGAGCGAGCGATAAGCCTCTTCATAGTATCCCGGAAATAAACTTATGGTTAGTAAATTAGTTTTAGGCATCTCTTTCGCTCTTCCTTCTAGAAAGACTACCTTCAATGGAATGAAGAAATAAAAAGAAAAGTATGCTTTAAAAGATTCTTTGACTCATTATGATCATGTGCGCAGCGATGTAGCCAATAATCGCGTAAGGCGACAATATTATTATACTCATTAACTTTATCACGAAAGAGAAAAGTTGTTGTCCAAAGAAGTCTGTACAAGTGCCCAGACTTCTCCGATTGAACCAGGCGAAAGGTGCCTTCTTTATATAATGAGCGTCTCCATATTCTCTGCCCATATACCGGACGTGCTCCGCCCTCTTTTTCTAACAATAAGGAGGATGAGAGGGTTTGATCAAGTGGTTCTGTGGTATGAGCTTCTTCAAAGTAGTACAATAATAAGCATGGTCGCCTGACGCTGGCAACTTGTTGCGCTACTCGAGTATGCTTTGGAGATACAATCGCTGACGTTTCAGTTGGTTAATTAATTCGAGTGACGTTGTCTCTTTACATTTGTTTCTTTTTTTGAGACGTCTGCAGTAGAGAAAAAAAAGGTATTACAATTAGATTTCTTATGTTTACAGTAAAACTAAACACTTAAAACGCTCATGGGCAAACGGACCTTCAAACAAGGACTATCAGTAAAAACTTCTATTACACCTTACATTGACTCGTACAAACAGTAAATTAGTGTGAAATATATACATACGTCCATACTGACATTCTTCAAGATTTCAAATGGATAGTGCTTTAAATTGCAGGATGTTTCTAGATTAGACTGCCTAATTGTTTATCCATTAGTTATTTTTATGAACCGATTGAGCTGTGACAACGTCTAATGTTCAATTAGGGAATCTTTCTCCCAAGGCAGAAGAAAGATAATCCAAGCTTCTGTGCAAATGACACTTCCGTGCACTAAAAGCGGCCATGTACTTTCTGGGGAGGAACTAAATTTTTTGAAGAGCATCCGTCAACAAATGATTAGCACATGGACGAGAGAAAGAAAGCGGGAGGGATAGAGAGAGAGAGAGAGATCTAGAGAGAGAGAGAAAGAGCGACCGAGACTGATACAGGATAAGTGAAAGAGAGAGAAAGGGAGATAACAGTACGAGAGAGAGTGAGCAGACAGGCAAAAATGGTAAGCGAGAGACATACGCACAAAAGCTAAAAGAGTGAGAGAGGGCATACAGAAAGCAGAGATTTGCTGAGGAAAGAAATGGAGAGCAAGCAGAAATAGAATCAGGAAACATGCAGAAAATATAGATAAGGAGAGAGAGAGAATAGAAGTATGGAGAGTGAAAGCGAGAGAGAGAGAGAAAGAGAGGAGAGAAAGAGAAATATAGAGAGTAAGAAAGATAGATGAGAGACTTAAGACAGAGACGAAGAGAGTGAAGGACAGTGTAGACGAGCGTGAAGATGGTTCATCACGCGTTGTATGCCACTTAGAATTAGTTGGAGTGACCGAGAAGGAGAGAGAAAGAGGAAGAGAGATAAAAAGAGAGAACGAGAGAAACAGGAAGAGGAAGAGAAAGAGAGATAAAGAGAAAAAGAGATTACCAGGATGAAAGGATTTCCCGTGGCATCCATTTTCGCGATTCCGTTCAAGTATATAACGAGAGAGCTCACCAGGATGTTCAGCAGCAGCATCCAAGCTCCCATTCAAAGCAGAAAACCCCAGAGATGAGCTCCTCCATCTCCCTCTTCCTCGCCTCGGCCCTCGTCTCCGTGGCGGTCGCCCAGCCTCTGCTCCCCGCAGCGGCAGTCGGCCCGGCCTTCGCCCCCAGCCCGTACGGCCCGGCCTACTCTCCAGCCCTGTACGCCTCTCCCTTCCTCCGCTCTCCCTTCGCCTATTCCGCTCCTCTTCTCTCTCCCGCTCTCCGCTCTGCTATCCTTGCTCGTGCCTTCGGTGCCTTCGCCACCCCGGCCCTCGCTGCCCCCTTCCCGGCCTACTCCCCCGCTGGTCCCTACGCGGCATACGGCCCCGCATTTGCCGGCCCAGTCCCCGGCCCCACCTTTGCCGGCCCAGTCCCGGGCCCCGCATTTGCGGGCCCCGTCTCTGGCCCCGCATTTGCTGGCCCGGTCTCAGCCCCGGTCCTCGCTGGCTCCCCTGCTCTCCCGGTCCCAGCCCTCGCCGCTCCCCCTCCGGCCTTCGCTGCCCCTGCCTTCGCTGCCCCGGCCCTCGCCCCTCCTGCTGCTCTCCCCCTCCCTGCCTCTCCTCTCTACACCTACTCGAACGTCGTCCCCAGCGTCATCTTCGGCAAGAAGAAGCACTAAAATATATTTCACTATTTGTCAATTGTTATTATCCGCGTTGTATGTATATAAATGGAAAAAATAAACTATTGATTTCAACATATTTTTCAACCTTCGTTGACAGATGAGCAGAACTTGTGAGTTTGTGAACGTACATTTTGTTCGTTAGCTAATGGAATCTACAACCAAATAACGAAATGTATGTACATACATAATGCACATGAAGAACATTCAGTACTGTCGTCCCTCTATCGCATACCGTAGTCCGTGCTCTCGCTCTCTCTCTCTCTCTCTACCTTCTTTCTCTCTCTCTCTCTAGTGTTTAAAGCATGAAGACTTGTTTCAATTTTTGTCGGAGACAAAAAAGGACCACGCGATAACATTGAAAATATATATTGATATATCAAACGGTTAAGGTAACAAGCAAATAGTAGATCTAGAAATTGCATTAATTATTTAAGATTATTCTTTGTTTTTGATGGGTGAGGAGCAGCCAAATCATCACCCTACTAGGTATGAAGATAATTTACTAGTTGTGGGTGGTTGGGGTGGGATTTCATAAATGAATCCCTCCTACCAAACGACATATACGTCTCGCTCTATTGTGTGAAACTGTAAATTGTATCTTACCTATACATTCATGACATTCGCACAAGAGTCTTCCTTGTTTCCAAGACAGGAAGTGTGGAGACCTTATTTTTGTTTTTCTACAAAAATATAACAACGTCTTACATAGGAAAAGGAAGTATCGTTAGTGAAGCAATGTGTATAGAGTAAGTAGCCTTTTTTGTAGTCATGAGAATAACTGCATGCCCATGTTTATTATCGCTAATAACTCACCCGCGTCCCTCGGGTGCAGTATACAAAATGTAAAGTATAAGGCCTGATCATTATTATATTCGTTTAAAAAAAAACTTTCGATGAAAGTGACATCATGGGAAACTACGATCAGTGGTACATACTATATACATGTCTATATAGTTTGTATATCAATAAACCAGAAAAAAATGGTCTAGAGTTTGTCGAGACTTTCTCACAGTCGACTGAGCCTGAGCCAAGCCAATCAAATGACAGTCCTTTTTGTACATCATAGACATATCTTCTCATGATGCCTCAATTCAGAGCTAGTATTTCCAGACGAAGAGTAGAAGTATAATATGGCGATCATTGTGGCAAGACATTCAGTTGATAGAGAATGATATATTCCAGCTGTCTTCATCGTACACGAGATCCTGTGATTCGCTTAGGTAAACATTAAAAGATTTTTGTAATGAAGGAAAATTTTTTTGGAGATAGTATCAAAAAACGCCAAATGAAAAGTGCACGAAAGGCGACAAAACTAATCATTCTCTCTCTCTCTCTCTTGCCTCTGAAGTGCGAGGAAAGGGGGTCGGCAGATGCTCCTCGGGTGCTATCTTAAAGTGCGAGCGACAGCGTGAAGCGAGGAGAGAGTGAGAGAGAAGATGAGAGAGACAAGAGAGCACACAGTCGAGAGAGGAGAGAGAAAGAGAGAAAGAGAGAGAGAGAGAGAGCGTGGTGATAACGCAGAGAAGCAGTCGGTCAGCGCGCGGGAAGAGCAGTGATTCCAGTTTCTGTGTTCTCTCGGGTCCATGCGCGTTTTTGGAAAATATGTCGCTAGAACTAGGCTATATATAAGAGGCTCCGGCAGGGCACATCTATCAGCTTCTCCTCGATCCTCTCCTATTCTTCTCAGTCATCCAAAATGTGCTCTTCAACAATCTTGAACCTTCTTCTGCTCTCTGCCATCATCGCCGTTGTGAATGCGAAGCCTCAGCCGCCTGGTCCACCTCCGAGTGCACCGCCGACCTTCCTGCCACCACCCGCCCCCTCTCACCTCCAAGCTTCTCCTCCGTCATCGCCGGCGGCTTCTCCTCCCTCCCCTTCCCCTCCATCCTTCTCTTCCTATACTCCTCAGGCCGTCTCGCCGTACTCGCAAGCGTATGCTGCTGCGCTGTTGGCGTCGCCTTTCTTGAGAACGCCGTACGCCTTCTCAGCTCCGACCATTCTGACTCCTGGCCTCCGCGCGGCACTCATCGCACGCGCAGTCGCACCGGAATTCGTCGCTGCCCTCATGCAGGCTCAGCAGCAGCAACAGCAGCAAGCTTATCTTTCTGGTGCTGCTCAGCAGTACCCAGCCTTCGCAGCTTCCCAGGCTCAACCACAGGGTCCAATCCAGGGACCCCCACAGGGTCCTATTCACGCATCCCCTCAGGAGCACATGCAGGCACCTCCCCAGGGACCCGCTCTGATGCCCACTCAGGGTTTCATCCAGGGACCCGCTCCGGTGCCCGCTCAGGGTTTCGTCCAGGGACCCGCTCCGGTGCCCACTCAGGGTCTCATGCAGGCTGCCCCTCAGACGATACCTATTTTCACGTCTTATCAGCCTCTTCGCAACCCACCGCAGTTTATCGGAGCCGCTCCTGAGGCTTTCGCCGCGCCATACCCGGGAGGAGCTCCTTCGGCCCAGCCTGCGCCCTCCTACAATGTGCCCTTCTATGCGGCCTTCCCTCAGAGCTTCCAGCACGGAGGCGTTATCATCCAGAAGAAGAAGACGATGAAGCATTAGAGAGAAGAGGGCATATCGATTGAGTTGTTGTTGTTGACTCGTTTCCATATTTGTACATATTGTTCTTCTAAATATATCTATTCTTGTGAAATAATAAATTATTGGGAATATTTTGCAAGAGCACTATTATTGCTTAAAATATTAAAAGCAGTAACATAATTTAAAAGAGAGCTAGTAGATTAAAAGAGAGAAAAAAAACATATGATCACTTTAATGTAGTATTTCAAACAACGAACTACATTACATTTCCATTCAACTGAGAATTCCGAAGTGGCCGTGGCTGAAATAGGGTCGGTAAAGAGAATCCAGTAGAAGTCGTATGTATGAAAATAATCGCACTACGAAGGACAACGCCAAAACAATAAATTCATATGAATGCTACGGTTCATAATCAGAGTAGTTATCGAAGTATCGTTAAAAATATGAAGTTTATCCAGTTCTATAATTCCTTGTACTTCGTAACCGTTTTAGCGTAAGCCTCAGGGTCCAGTTATCAGACATCATACATGTAATACGCTTTAAGATGTCACATATTTACATACATACATACATACATATCTAATGATTTTTTTTTCAAACTGTTTATTCGCTTTTCGGGCCCATGTGTTGAGTAACTGCACTGGATCTATCACATCGAAGTGGTTGATAGGTGGGGAACAGGAGATTTCCAAAACAAAAAGAGAAATAAATTTTTTTAAATGTCAAAGTTTATTCCACAAACGTAATAAATTTGCGTTCAGTTAGATTTGTTCATTACAAAGCAACGATTCTGACTGTGTCATATGATTTAACAAAGGCTGAAAATTGCAGCTTTTCTCTTGAAAAAAGTTGAAACACAAACTGAGTTTTTTAAATACATGATAAATTCCCTTCGTGCTTGGAACCATATCCTGCTTAATACTGTAAATGATTTTTCTTTTATTTATCTATTCACATTTTCCCGAATATTTGCAGCGCTTATGAACATATGCATGTAAATAATTGAGTTAATAAATGAGACAGAAAATCCATAAACTACTAATGAAAGATCACAGCGGTCAGTGCCTGCTACTTGGAGAAAATGGCATGGTTTTTTTTCGTTGCAAAGTCCTTCACGTGTTAGCCAATGAGATCGGCGAAAAGCCCGAGTATTTATCAGCTAGAACACGAGAGGGTTTCACGGAGCGGCCAGAGAGAGAGTGCAAGGCGAGAGTGCCAGAGAAAGAGACGGAGTGCGAGGACATAGTTCGAGAGATGCAGACGGTGGAGAAGGAGCACATCTAGTTCTACCCGTTCGCGCACTCGAATATTTCTCTGCTATATAAGCTTGATCCTGCGAAGAGTTCAGCAGCAGCAGCTTTCTCGGCTCTTCTTCATCTTCAGTCATGGCATCCTTCTTCCTTCTTCTCTCCGCCCTCGCCACGGTCGTCGTTGCACAGCCGCTCCTCCACGCAGCCGCAGTCGGCCCGGCCTTCGCCCCCGGCCCGTACGGCCCGGCCTACTCTCCGGCCCTCTACGCCTCTCCCTTCCTCCGCTCTCAATTCGCCTATTCCGCTCCTCTTCTTTCTCCCGCTCTCCGCTCTGCTATCCTCGCTCGTGCCTTCGGTGCCTTCGCCGCCCCGGCCCTCGCTGCTCCCTTCCCGGCCTACGCCCCTGCTGGTCCCTACCCGGCATACGGCCCCGCATTTGCCGGCTCAGTTCCCGGCCCCGCATTTGCCGGCCCAGTCCCCGGCCCGGTACCAGCCCCGGTCCTCGCTGGCTCCCCAGCCCTCCCGGTCCCTGCCCTCGGCGCACCCCCTCCGGCCTTCGCTGCCCCTGCCTTCGCTGCCCCTGCCCTCGTCCCTCCTGCTGCTCTCCCCCTCCCTGCCTCTCCTCTCTACACCTACTCGAACGTCGTCCCCAGTGTCATCTTCGGCAAGAAGAAGCACTAGATATTTATTTCTGTGATTGCTTTCATGTCTGTACATTTGACGCGACTTTTGCCATTAAAGCATTATTTATGAATCATACTTGTCCTTTCAAAAGAATGCAAAGACAACGAAGCTTTAATTAATAGAAACAATCTACATCAGAGTGTTCACTCGTATTTCATTGAAAAAGAATTAATTAAATTATTCTAAGGCAAAACTAATGTTAGGATTAAAAAAATCTAAATACTTCCTTAAAAGTGCACCAAACTCAAGCGTAATCTATTTGAATTTTCCTGACTTTTGTAGTATTTCTCTCTACAGCACGCACTCTCTGCTCCATCGGCCAGGCATAAGTACGTTAATTTAAGATTGGCTTTTGGCTCCTTTAAATAATTGCTATACTGTAAATAGTCACAAGCTTGCACACATTTGTAATGGCTAGCATATAAAAGCTTAAAATGAGGGGTCGTCTGCAAGTCAGCCTGCTTAAGCGGAATTAATCAATTTTAAAGTTTTTTTTAGAATGTTCCATGCACCGTCGTGCAGTGTCGACTTATTAAACTGTATGAAAGTGAAAATTGGAAAAAAGTGTTTGGGTAAGTCTACGAGAGAGTTTGACATTTGTTGCACACGAGTTTAATTTTCAGATGTTTATTAGCATCTGTACGTGAGTTCTTTCCAACACTATCTATGATTAAAAATATTCAAGCAAAATCTGTGAGGATATGTTTGCACCTTTTATAATATTGTCGAAATTTTAGAATTGCCGTGGAGTAAATAAAAAAAAAGGTAAATTTTGAGAGTTTTGACAATAACGCAAAACTGTAGACGAGGATAACTATTCGCCGAATAAGCTGTTTATAGCATAACATCTGTTGTTTTTCTGTTGATGCCACAATTTCTTTTAATGTCGAACTACATACTTATGTAAATATTCATAATGGAAATGACACTAATCGAACTTCGCTATAGGAGAAGGCCAACAGTGTTTCTAACGGTCAACTTTGAGGAATTCTGAGAAGATAATATGTACACGGAGGTCTGAAACGTAGCGGTCGAGTAAGATATGTACATACATATGTATGTATGTATGTATGTAGTAGAAGTACAAGATATTGAGAGGGACATTGAAATATCAGGAACGACGGATCAGCCCTCAGGATAAGATTCCCGTAAAGGAGCGCCAAGCACAACCGTAATACACTTGAATTTTCTGAACATTGAATTGCGTCTCTCTAAATCACATGCTCACTTGAGTCAGGCTAAAATGCGCGAATTCAAGAGTGAATTAGTGGCTAATTTAAAGTAGTACGTTGATGGAGAGCATCCATCTCCGATGACTTCGCATTTAGACATGAGCGAGAGCAATTCGTTAAAATTGCCTAGAGTTCTCTCAACTAAACTATTGCCACCATAACTCGGCGTCCTTTGGAACCTTCGTTCAGATTGGAGTGGAGTGTTGCACTTCGTGCACTCTCTCTCTTCTCATTAGAACCCTCACGCGTGAAGTTGCGCAAGCAGAGAAGGAAGTGGCCGAGCGAGGAAACAGAGAGCGAGAGATAGGAGAAGTTGAGGAATGTAGAGAGAGAGAGAGAGGAGGGAGAAGAGGCAGAGATTGAACGAGAGATAGAGAGATAGAGAGAGAGATGAAGAGAGTGCGGTATCTGCGATCAGTGATAAGAAAGATAAGAAAACGCGCGCAGTCCACTGTGTGAATCAAGTGCGAAGAGATCGCACTTACGTTATCTTCTCTCTCTCTCTCGCTTCTTCTCGCCCCTTCACTCTCTCCAGATCGCACGTTCTCTCATCTACTCTCTCCTACTTTTTCCACGCGGAAATGTGCCATGATCGACATGCGATTGATTGTCTTCTGCTTGTTGCTCGCTCGAACGTTTGAAGAGAGCGCCAATGAGCGGGGAGGAGCGCCTGCGGGCTCTCGTGCGGAATATAAAAGCTGCCATCCGTCGATTGGAGAAGACAGGGCGATTCGGTCATCTTATTCTCTCTTCTTCCATCCTTCCTTCATCTTCTCATTATCCCTCAGATCCATCTGGTCATGTGCAAGTTCGCCGTCTACTTCCTTCTGCCTCTCGCCGTGCTCGCATCGCCGGACTGGCGGCGATTCCACGAGTTCACCGAGCGTCTGGCGGCCAGCTCGGCTGCCGCCGCCGCCGCCGCAGCATCCTCGTCATCCTCAAGCTCTGCTGCAGCCCAGCCCGACTTCTCGATCCCGCCATCGAGCCTCGAGGACGACTCTGACCCTAGCGCCCTTCTTTACCCGGCGCCTATGCCTGGCGCCCAAGCGACTCCCGCTCGCTTCACGATCCCAGTTGTGCACCTGCCTGGCGGCGGTCTCGCTGCCGTCTCCGAGATGCAGCAGCGTCTCGCGCCCTTCGCTCTCGCTCCTCAGTCCCTGATTCGCTCGTCGCCCTTCACCGTGCCCGTCCAGTGCGTGCCTGGCACGACGCAGTGCTCTACTCTGCAAATCTCCGTCTTCACGGGTGCCCAGCAGCAGCCGCAGGCTACTGCCACCATGGGCCGCCAAAACGACGCCGTAGCTGCGGCGTGCGCTGGCACCACAGTGGCAGCGGCCGCCGAACCGTGCACCACCACCACCACCGCCACGACCACCACTGAGCAGCCGACAACGACCACTTCGACTACGACCCAGTCAACGACCACCTCGACTAGCACCACGACGACTCCGAGCACCACTACGACCACCACCGAAGCGCCGACCACTACGGGAACGACGACAGTGCCGACGACATCAACTACCACAACCACTGAGCCCCCTACGACCACCCCCTCCTCTACAACCACCACCACCACCACCACCACGCAGGCCCCTCAGCAGCAGCAACAGCCCATCTACATCCCTGTGCCCATCTACATGCACTCGCCGCCTCAGCCCATCATCTACTCGATGCCTGCGCCGCAGACCGTCTCGGCGACCGCCACCGCGTCCGTCGTCTATCCCGAGATCGCGCCGCCGACGCCGCCAGCGTACGCCGAACCCGAGACGACGTCGACGACCACTGAGTCGACGACCACCACGACCACTTCCACGACTCCGAGCACTACGACCACGACGACGGAGGAGCCAACAACGACGACAACCACCAGCACGACGACGTCGACAACTCCTGCGCCGACCACGACTTCGACCACGACCTCGACCTCGACCTCGACCTCGACGACCACGACCACGACTCCCTCGACGACGACCAGCACGACTACAGAGCCCACGACCACGACAACCACTACGGAGCCAACGACCACGACCACCACTACTGAGCAGCCCACGACAACGACGACCCTCACAACGACCACCGAGCCGACCACTACCACCACTACGCTGGCGCCAACGACGACGACCACTACCCAGGCACCAACGACCACTACCACGACTCCCGCTCCGATCCCGACGCTGAGGCCGACCTACCCACCAACACTCGCTCCCTTCGCCGACGTCCGCCCGACGGTCGCGACCCTGCCTACGACTCCGGTCGCTCGCACACTCCCGCCATGCCCTCCTGCCGCAACCGTGACCTATGCCTGCGCTCCGCTGCCGATCGTGCGCCCGGTCGCCGCCTATGCTCCCGCCTACACGATCCCGACTGCGGTGCCTGCCGCCGTCCCGACCGCTGCGGTCCCGACCCTGACGCCCTTCCTCTCGCCCGTCTCGACTCTCCTTCGCTACCAGCACCCGTCCGACTACCGCACGATCGCGCTCCAGCCGGCGGCTGCCACTGGCTACTACGGCATCTACGGTCTGCGCAGAAAGACCAAGCACCACTAGAGAGATATCTCCTGCCTTTCTCCGATCTCTCGCCTCTTCTCATCATCCCCGTACACAACGAACAGACAGATGCACACACACGGGCAGCGATGTCACATTCATCATACTATTCTCTGCCATTGAATCTCAGCAGAGATCGCCTTCTTTCTCTCTTCTTCTCTTTCTCCTTTGCGCACTTACTAGAAACAGAAACAGCTGCCATTTATGGATTGATCTACTAGGCATTTTAGCCTTTCTGCGCTCTCCTCGTCCCCTTTCAGGAAGAGAGTCTCATCATTCAATAGTCACTGCCATTGTTGCCCCCTCTTTTCACACCCACACACATGACTTTCTCTTGCCGCCCTTGCATTCTTCATTCATTTGCTCATTCTTCACTTGTTGCTGCTAGTCTCCGTAACTGTCACACACGATGACTCTAATAAGTTATTCTACAATATATTGATCGATAAATTAATTCGTTGAGAAGTCGTCTTTGTCGTCTTGGATTCATCTCGCCTTTGGGATCAGTGAAAAAGGGGCGGCCAAAGGGGGCGACGAGAGAGAGAGAGAGAGAGAGAGAGAGAGAGGAAGAGAGAGAGAAAGAGAGAAGGCGACGTCTTTTTCACGCCACTTATCGTGTGAGAATGCGCATGAGAGACACGAGACAAGAGGCTCTCTCTTGGTAAATAGTGTAAGGAGGAAGGCAAAGATGAGTGAAGTGCGGAGACAAGAGTCAGGAAGCACTCTCTTGATTAAGCACTGCTTTCTCTCGTTCTCTGCTCTTTCTCTCTCTCTCTCTTTTCTTCCTTTTCTCTCTCGCTCTTTGTTCTCCAGCTCATTCCTGAGATGATTTCCCGGTCTCTGAAACAGGGCAAACACGTCTGAATGGCGCAATATCGAGAGCATTGTCACTCAGGTGATATCCGTGAGTGTATGTATGTGTAAGAAGATCTCTATGTAGACCTCTCGTAAGTCCAAGTTGACGAGGAGTTAAACGATCACTGCACGGGGGAAAAAGAGGGAAAAATATGACTAGCAGCAAATTGGATGGCAAAAAAAAACAGAAAATCATCGTTTTCTCATGGGAAATGTCTCAGGGATTCCTCTCTCATCTTCTTTATCTCTTACGCTCTCTCACGTCTCTCTCACTTGCAGACATCTCCGATATGGACATCAACTGGCCGGTGCATCTCTGCGTCGGCAACGTCGTCCACCAGCTCCTCTTCGGCCACTTCATCAAACACAATAATAGCACTCAGATGCGATACTATCAGGCGAGATTGGTTCTCGTCGAACAATTCTTGCATTTTCTGTACTAATTTGTTTTTGTTACTTTATTGGTTACATTATGCATATTTGTATCTACCAGCACATGGTGAGAATAAATTTCAAATTTATATTAAAATAAATGACATGCTTTGTTCTGTTTAGGATCTCATCGAAGACGCGATGGTGAAAGTGCGAAGTAGCCCTTTTGTCCCGCTCGTTCAGATAAGCCAGCTCCTTTATATTTTCACCTTTTTTGTTAAAGCTTTAAAAAATAAAATAAAAATGAACAAGCGAAAATTTACATAATTTCAGTGGTCTGCTAGGCGTCTTTTTCTTTTTTAATACATGAAGACTTTATCTCAGATACCGTGTTTTTCTTTTAAAAAATCTAAAATTTAAATAATAAAAATTTCTAAGCATACCCGTGGACCATGCATCTGCCAGTGATCGGCTGGCGCGGCTACGGCGAGATGCGCTCCGTGGCGCTAGAGCTCATCGCTTACGTCGACGGCGAGATCGAACGGCATAAGAAGGCTCGCGACTAATTTCAGATATCAAAATGTCTCCGACAACCTAGATCCTCCGAGTTTATAACTGCATATCAAGGCGCTTGAATCGGCCGACGCGGACGACGAGCCTCGCACGCTCGTCGATGCATACTTGCGAGAGATGCGGCGAAGGGAGCAGTCTGGCGAGATGGCGTCTTTTTCGTCAGTTTTTTTTTCAGTTTTAATATCACTAAAACTATAGAGAGAGCCAAAATCTCAATCTTCAATAGCGCCTTTTTGCCTGAGCATGAGTATTTAAAGAGACACGACTACAATAGACAAGAAAATTGAAATAGATCACGGTTGTGTGTCGTGCTCCTTTAAGCCGTGACAACCTCGTGAACGTCGCAACCGATCTCTGGCTGGCTGGCATGGAGACGGCGGCGACCTCCGTGCGCTGGGGCTTGCTGCTGCTCGTCGCGCATCCGCAAGTGCAGGTCCACATTTTCATTGATTAAACTTCATTCCTCAAATCAATCAATATTTGAGGTAGGAAGTTATAACACAAAAAATAATAAGAAAAATGACCAGGAGCGTCTCTTCGCCGAGATTGAGCGCGTGATCGGAAGGCGCCGAGTGGCGATGGCCGACCGGCTCCAGATGCCGTACGCCGCCGCTGTCATATACGAGATTCAGCGAGTGGCCAACGTCGTCACTTTCAACGTCCTCCGCAAGACTTTCAGGGACGACGACATCTTCGGCAAGCGGATACCGGCCGGTAATTGTTTTTTCTTCATCTTCTTTTATATTCGTAAGATCTTGCCCGAGTAGATTCATTAAAAAAAAAGTTCGAAAATTGCAGTTTGATTTGGCGCCTTTTTGTTTTAGGAACTACAATATTGCCGCAGATCTGCACAGTGATGGCGGATGATGCAGTGTTTGAGGACGCTGAGAAATTCTCGCCCGATCGCTTCCTCGATCACTCGCACTCGCCGCCTACGCTCATCAGGGAGCATACAGAAAAGGTGCCTTCTTACTGATATTGTTCTTGTTATTTTTTTGTTTTTATTACTTTGAAAAAATGCCACTTTTTATTCGCAAATTACACGAGAAAAAAATTACTAAATTTTTTTTTAAGTCCTATAACGCAGGTTTTGGCATAATTTTAATTTTTAATGGCGCACTAGTCAACACAAAGAGGATTAAATAATATTAATAAGTACCAGAAACATAAAATGTGAATATATAATATATATTGAAAAAAGACTGTGACATGCTTATCCTATAAGTATGAATACAATCTATGAGCACTCTTCTTACTATCCGTAAGTACATGCATATTTTTTTATTGTGAAACCTATTCAATTTAAATACTTTCTTATTATATATCTTTTCTTTAATATCCTTCTCATCAATATCTCTCTCCCTCTCTCTCTCTCTACCTCTCTCCCTCCCTCTCCGTCTCTCTCCATCTATAGGTAGTGGCCTTCTCGATGGGTCGTCGCCAGTGCGCGGGCGAGTCGCTGGCTCGCGTCGAGCTATTCCTCGTGCTGCTGTCGATGGTGCAGCGCTTTCGTCTCTCGGCCGCCTCCTCTCAGCCGACTCCGCCCTCTCTTGAGCCCGTTTTTGGCATTCTTCAGACGCCCGAGCCCTTCCGATACAAGCTCGAAGAGCGTTTCTGAATTTGATTCTCAAAAATATATACTTTTTTATAGGTATCACAATTATTATCACACATCTTTCAACTCGTTGTGCTTATAAAATATATTTACAAAGCAAATCCCTTTGTAGAAAGGACACCGTCAATGCTTTGCCAATCTATTTCACAGCTGTTAAAATAAATAACATGAACCTGTAGATGAACGGCAAGATCACCAAAATAAGGAGAAAACATACTAAAATAAGGGAGTTTCTTCGGCGCCTAAGACCGCCACCGCGGCCATCGAAGGCAAGAGGCGGCTATAGCTCTGGCGCTGGCGCCAGCGGCCGGGAGCTCCGCGTTCCACGCCGCGCTCAGCTGGACAAAGTAGACGTCGGTGGTGCGCTGGACGTCAGGTGTGACGCCTTCCAGTGCGCTCTGCTTCACGCTGCGGAATCTGTGTAAATAACTAAAAGAATTAGTTATTTTTAAAATGTTCTTTGAAAATATTGTTTCATAAGCATGCCTTAATTATGGAACTAAATTTGAAACAAAAATTAATGACCGAAGTTTGATGGACGAAGATGCATCGTCTCTCAATACTATTTTTTAAACAAAATCCTCCTATGTACATGTACATATGTATGTAAGTACGTAAAATTACACTCTGTCAAACATGGCTCACCTTGAGAGAAGGCTGCAATAGGCGAGGAAGCCGTTTCGCCAGTCGGGCAGCATCAGCACGCCGCAGGCAATCGGAATATAGCTCGAGCTTCAATTTAATTCATATGTAAAAATTCTCCCTCGTTTTAGGGGCGAAAATTAGCCATAAGCTAGTATATTTTCTAACAATAAAAATAAGAAAAGGGAGGAATTTGAAGGCGCCAAAGTAATTTACGAAAGAGAGAGAGAGAGGGAGCGAGAGAGGGAGAGAGAGAGAGGGAAAGAAGAAAAGACGTACACAAGCTGGCAAAAGTCGATGACGGCACGCAGGAAGACGGCCGCGAAGTCGCAGTCGGGCCACACGAATTCGCGCAGCAAACTCGCAGGCAGAGAGATCGAGAAGAGGCCACTCGCGCCGATCGCGCAGCGGAAGAAGAACTTGAATTACTTTTTTTCCTTATAGGACCTTCTTCAAGGGTTGACGCGGCAATTCGAAAGTGATTTAATTCCTCCTTGCCAATAACTTATACCTTGTTTATCAATCAATAAATCAATCAATTTAAACGGTGGAAGATAGTTATGTGCGCACGTGGTAAAAATTATTAAATTAAAGAAAATAATGGAATATTATGTGAACTTCCACTAGGTATCATTGACTCACCTCTCTCTCTCGTCCTCTCATACACACTACATATATCTCTCAATCAATGTTCACATTATGATATCTTACCCGAACCATTCGATGATTCTCGAGCATTTGATACTTGAGCGGAAGAGTGTAGTCCCGGTAGGTGGCGTTCTGAGAGATGGCCGAAACTCGCTTCGTCCGCAGCTCGAGCACGATGATACCCTAGAATTAAGATTAATGTATAAAAATATCACACCTTTTCTTATTTTTATGATACACATGCATGTTTTATAAATACTACTCGTTGCAATTTTTCCACTTGCACTTTGCCATTCACAAAGAGTATTCTTTTCTGTATTAACTTTGTTCAAAGTTTCTATCCGTTTACTTATTTTCATTTCCAAGAAATGCTTATTAGTCATTACAATAAAAGCGCCGCCGCCCGTGAGTCCGACGAGAAAGGTCGCAGTGCGTTCGGTGAGAAAACCTGAATGGAAAGTAGACATGTCTTTTAAACTACAGACAATACAAGTATATCTCTCTTCTGTGAATGTGATAAACGTGAGGCCATTTTTTTGTTGTTTTAACCATTGTGAGTCAACTTGTGACAATGTCAAAGTTCTTCTTATCCCACGCTGAACAAAAGAACCAGAGCAAATAAGTGCAGTTGAAAATATCGTGGAAAAGGATTGTGGCATTTGGTTCATTCATGACGATAATGGGTGCAATTGATGCAAGCAAGGGAATCCTATTATAAAAAGAAGAAGAAATGTTAGAAAAGTTGAGTCCCGAAGGGATCACTATAGTACCCTAATGTAAGAGTAAAAGAGTAAAGATTAGGTTGGTCACCAAAAGTAAGCGCGAGGACTGCCGGAATCGGAGCGACGAAGGCTGCCATGATGAGAACGGCGGAAATGTGAGCCGGAGCGTGCTTTTCGTAGGATGCCACAAGCCTGAGGCGAATGTTGAATTATTTATGTAATCAGCAAAATTATTATCGCTATAATTATGAATCCTCATATATACAAATACTTTCAATGTTTTCTTTAAATATTTTTCTTAAAAAATAGGTAATTTTAAGGTATAAAAGAGAGATCGATATTGTCAATAAAATATATTAAAAAATCGATTTTCACACCAAACAGCGGCCGCTCGCTCGACGATCATGGCGACGAGGAATGTGATGCACGCAAAGATGTGGTAGAAGCGAACGACGCCAGCGACCACGAAGAGCGCGTCGGCAGGCAAATGGGCTAGAACAGTAAGAAACTAATGTTTAGTTAACTAAAAAATAAAAATAAAATAAATTCAAGTTTAAATATAGTATATTAACTAAATTATTGTTTTACGTTTTTAAACATTTTTTTTTCAATTTTCAAACACTTCATACATACTTCCTTCTGTTTGTCTTCATTGTCCACAACGTTAGGCAAATTTTATAACCAGGAAATGTTTTTTTTATTATTCTAAAGCAGCACTAAGTTTCTCACACTTTCAGTACGATGTGTGAAAGAGTTCAAGCGGCCTTTCACTTATCACTAAACTTTGGCGCTTTTTCCATTTATTTCATATTTGTTTGTTCCAGATATCACGAGCGTTCAATCTAATGCACAAGCGCAATCCATCGGAGACAACCACTCAAGGAAATAGCGACCTTTCACACATACTTGAACATGTTTCTCACAGACTACATAAATGGCGATTTGCGATTAATCGACAGTAAAACGCTTCCGGGTTCACCTTCTTCATACGTTCTCCCTGCAAATACTATTCTTTTTTTTCTACTGCTGAATAGGTGTTAGACAAGTGATTGTTACTAATTTGGATGTTGTTAAAAATTAATTGGGTCCAAAGACCCAATTAATTTTCAACAACATATTCTGAACTCATTCGGAAAACAAGCAATTCATACCGCATTTGCGATTACACCGCTTCCCTTTTTCTGCATATAAAAATCTTTTTATCCTAGAGACCCGTCCACCCTGATATGAATCTCAAATAAAATTCATACGAAAGTTGATATTGCAAAAAAAGGACCATGGAGTAAATATTTTCATTTACATATGTACATAGCTTAATGAAGCAATTACACCGTCATTATATGGTCGTCCCTCCCATATAACCCAGATTACCCCCTCACCAGTGTCCCGTTCAAAAGATAAAGAACTTTATCGAATAGGACACGACCTGGTCCGATAGAAATCAATTAGCGTCGAACCAAGCCATGCTTTTTTTAGTAATACAAATTATATATAATATATATGTATATATATATACCGTATTTTCTCTATTAGTGCCCCCGGGGGTACTATTTTTCAATGTGATTGGCTAAAAGTTTTTAAGCAAAATTTATTCTTAACAAATGAGATGCACAGCTCTAAATCAATAGAATCATCACTGGAATATCCATTTTACTGTAGAATTTGAATGAATTTCAATTAGTTCCTTGGAAAGAGCCTCCAGAATCCATTCGAGGTACATCTCGAGCCGAGGTATTAGACTAACAGGGGTTCACTATTGGAGGGGGGGGGGGGTTTCTATTAGAGGGAGGGGTACTATTTTTCAATTACCTTCTCAAGGGGGGGGGCACTATTAGAGGGGGGGGGGTTCTAATAGAGAGAGGGGCACTAATAGAGAAAATACGGTATATATATATATATAACCGGAAAGCGTGAGTATGCCCGAGGTGTAGAGTATCATGATCACGAAGGCGGGCAGAGTCGCGAGCATCGTGACAGTGTACGACGCGATGATCCTGATCGAGTGACGGTGAAGCGTCGCCACCTGCTGAGGAGGACATGGCAAATAAAGGCTGAATTATGAGCTTATTTTAAATTATAGATTTCATGATTCTCCTCCCCCCCCCCCTCACCCCACCCCCCATTCATGCGTTTACTATTGAAAATTCTTTTAAAGGCGGACGGTCGCCAAATAATAAACACGTTCAATTTTCGGACACACATTCCTCCTCTTGCTCTTTGCAGGTCACAGAAACAAGCGGCGAAAAAATTGCACAGAAGAACGAGAGGATTGAGGAGGCTGAAATTTATTCTTTTTTTTTGGTGACGCCTTACTTGAAGTATTTATGACAGAGCGGCGAGCTGACTTCATAAAAATGATTCTATTACCCTTTCTTTCATTTCATTGCAAGGAATTTCTTTCTTTTCTCGAGAAAAGTGTCCTATTCTATTTTTTTTTACTACATGAGCTTTCTCTAATGTCACAGCTTTGCCTTTGTAAGCGGCAGGAAGGAGCCAAAGTCCATGGCCTTTCTCTTTACAAACCGCGGATTGTGCTTACATATTTAACTAGATCAATTCTTGGCAGGCCAGGTGGCAGGTGGAAAGCATCAACGGCTATGAAAGTGGAGAAAGTGAAATTATAAATTAAAGTTTTTGCGTTTCTGGCAAAATGAAAAGTTTATCTCGTCCAATTCAGACATAGTTGCAGAAGTTTCATACTTCATAAGTCAAACGCATCGACTATACAAAACGAGTTTTCCGATGGAATGCTATGTTATTAAAAACTAAAGCGAGCTATGTTTTCAATGATCAGCTCAGGAGATAGCCAAGTCGTAATTATGTCTTCTATTTTTGAAATAAAAATTAAATAAAGATTTTTCTTATTCCGTATTTGTCTTACTGTAAGCAGGCTGATGAGAAGTGGCGCGGCTACGACAGCGAACGTGGCCATGGCGGCCGCTTCGATGACGTAGCTGATCACGACCAACGAGTAGGACCGCGACGCGACCGCTGACGCGTCAAGCACGAAGAACTTGAGATGCAAGCGAAGTGACGATGTCACGTTGTACTCCATCGAGCATCAATCCACTGCGAAAACTGGACGAATAGTCTTTATTTTTTGTAATAATAAAAACAAAAACAAAAAAAAAAATTAAAATAAGAACAGGAGGCGAGGATGGCATCAATGGGGAAATGTCGATTTTTTACAGAAAAGTTCCAGAATGTGAAGGAATGAGAGTTGCTAATTAGAGGTGAGGCGGAGCTAAGGAATCATCAAGTAAACGGGCAGCGACGCATTCCATTCAAATAGTTGCCTACATAATGCTAATGGCGAGGGAACATTTGGCGTGATTCTTTCAACTTCTGTCAAGGACATCGGGAAACATCAAGATTGTCTTAGAGAATTGATGAGAATTAGAAGAATGTATATGAGAAATATGAGTTTGCAAGTATTATTCTCTTTGATTTTGTCCCATGTTGTGCGAGGGAGTGTTCCCACGAATTGCTTTGTCGAACTACAGTGATTGCGTATTCTTTTCCCAATGATTTAACGACTTTAACTCCTTTGTCGTAGAATAAAGAAGAACCCTTGAATTGTATTATAGAAATAAAAGAAACAACGATGAAACATACTTCAAAAGTTTAAATGACTACGGAAACAAAAGAGCGAAAATGAAAAATAGAGAACAGCATTAGCGCATTCGCATTAAAACACTTTGTCTCATCTCAATATATTTATTATTAAGAATTAGCAAAAAAAAATTCTGTTCTTAAAGAATTTGTTAAGAGATCGGCGAAGACAAACTGGAGAACAAACCCCAAATATTTTTCATTGTAAATATGTGTATCGTATAGCAAACAAAAATGGAAATATGACATATTTCGCAGCAAATTATGACGCTCTGATTGTGCGAGAAAAGTATGAGGGATGGACGAAAGCGAAATTGGGACAAAATGTATGTATGTATGTATAGAAACGCCGGCATAAGCAACACGACCAAGTCGCAGGTGCAAAACGAGCATGAGCAAAGGAAAGGTTCAAGCGAGTTGAAAAACGGGGTATGATGTCTAGCCATGATAGTGGGCTGGAAACCGACGAAAACAAGATGCCATTGGACTCATTTGACAAGTGTCTAATGGACATACATATGTAGTATGGCAGATAAGACCCATATATCATATCTTGTTTTGTAAAGATGTTTTGTTGCTGTCAGCGATCGAGTATCACTTCTGAAATTAGTGAGACCGGAGACAGAGATTTTCCTGCGAGCGCACTCGAACCCGCGTCATATCCAAGCAACTCAACAAAATGGCAGCGGCATTCACCTGCCCACGGCCAAAACTACAAAGTTGTTATCGGTGTGCAGCAGCAAGCAGAAAACTTGCGCACTTCAATTTGTCCGATGACACTGAATTATGCTACTTTTAGGCTCCTCACGTACTTTGAACAAATTTGAAACGTATGTATGTGTATCTAACCTATCTGAATGTATGTAAATGGAGTGCTAAGTGGGGAGGACGGGCAGAGACTGCCTCTTCTTCTCACCCGCTGGCACTCCTTACTTGGCTTTGAGGACGCACGGGCGCATCGACTGGGATTTTCTACCGTAGTAAAATGAATACCAATTCTTAAAATTGGTTACTGCATAGAAATTTTTTAATGTCTTCTCCGTTTCTTGTTTTATCTGCAGTCGTGTTCACTTCTTCCTTGAGCGAATGGAAACAGCTAGAAGTGAGCCCCTTCTTCTTTGTGGCCATGGGAGATGCCAAGAGAAAGAAGGAACGCTAATGGAAAGAAGCACGAACAACAAGTGATCCACGCACAAGAAAAAGTTCGCACCTCCCGGAGAGTTGCCTTCTCTGCTCCCCTTCCCTTTGGACAGTTAGTTATCCCTCAATGATTTCTTCTGCGCCCTAACTCGGAAGACCCTCCCATAAATGAAAAGTTGTGTTGGATGCATCGTTCGTTTCCTTCTCTATCTCCTCACATCCACTTGTCTGCCCTCTCTCCACTCACCGTTTTGCCACCGCACCCCCCAATCTGTTTTCGCAAAAACAAATTTGTTATATTAATTGAAACATATTTATAAAGAATTCACGCACTGTAATATAGGCTTTCAATGGTCAATAGAGTAGTTGCCAAACTATCACGGTCGGTAAGTCCTCTGCATTACCTAATTTTTTGTTCATTTTTAGTCGCTAAATCTATCAAATATTATTTGCTATGCGTCGTCACATCATTCTTAATGTATGAATAAATAGATAATGAAAAAAACTACACCTTTCGCAGATCCCATGCGCAGTGCACGGCGATTCAACGTGCTGATTCTCTTGTTGTACTCTGCTCACCGCATTCTTGCAACCATAGAACGGGTAATAAATATCTAGATATTCATAATTTATAGTATTTTAAAATATATATTTTAGAAACAAACATTGAATTTCTGCTGGAGGACCACTCCAGTAGTAATTTAAGCTGCCGCCGTAATGCGTACAGCTTTATGAGAAACGTCCCGACTCCATGGAGGCTCGCCACCGACTTCAGCAGATTAAACGGACGACATTCGAAGAGTGCCAGAGATTCTGCCATGAGGTGTACTATCTTAGGATCACCGAAAATTATATGAGATTTCAAATTAAACTCTGCACTCTCATTCACTCTAGTTTCACCTGCGAAATGGCACAGGAGAATGAGAGTGGGTGAACATGGTAATTCGAAAGAGCATTCATTATGATCGGTGATCATCCTCCATTAAGCAAGAAAAGAGTTACGAATTCTTTCACCTTGCCAGAGGGAAGACAGCGAAGGCTTCGCTTACGGCGAAGAGAAGAGCCTCTGTGCGCTTGTTGGCGAGATCGCTTCCTCGCCCAAGCAGTGCTCGATTCCGACTACTCTGCACATCAAGGTGCTATATTTATTTTCAAACTTTTTTTCGGCTACGAAAGTCTCTTGTTAATGATCTGCTCTTAAAAACTCATTACCTAAAAGTAAAAGTACACATTGTCAGAGCGGTATCGTGTGCTCCACAACCACTGAAGTCCCTACAAAGACCTTATCCACATCAACCTCAACTATTCCTCCAGCGATAGAGTCCACAAGCATATCTACCTCAACTTCTCCTCCACCGACAACGACCAACAGTCCGACGATCTTAACGGCCACGACAACAACTACGCTTCCTCCACAAAATTTCTCACTCGTCTTAAAATATCTCTGCGGGTCGCACCGAGACGACATGCTGGCACACTATTATTTCACAGAAGCAGAAGGAGCTGGATCCTTGGATAATGGAATTATGAATAGCGATCCCGGATACTCTGGATGTCATACTTTTTATTTATTTTCTATACCACAAATATCAGATTTTATCCTTCTATCTCTCTCTCTCTCTCTCTCTCTGTCCTTCAATCCTCGTTCACTTTCAAACTCTCAACTCTCTTTGGGCCGTATTGCGTCCACATGGCGCCTTGATGGTGGGCTAACTATTTTTAAAATAATTATTCTATTCTGTGCAGATAGTTACGTGGCAAACATGTCAACAACTATCAACGTTTCTGGATGTGGAACTCCCCTCGTCGTCCTGAGCAGGCAGGCCGTGGGAGGCGAAACAAGTACATTATCATTTTCTGGAGAAAAAATTCATTCGGAAAAGTTATTGTTTTTCCTTCTTTTAGGTGCATTCATGGTATTTTGCACACCTGTCGATGAAGGACACACAATTCTTGGCTATGTAACCAAAA
Source organism: Allodiplogaster sudhausi (assembly GCA_945643635.1). Taxonomy (NCBI): domain Eukaryota; kingdom Metazoa; phylum Nematoda; class Chromadorea; order Rhabditida; family Diplogasteridae; genus Allodiplogaster; species Allodiplogaster sudhausi. The sequence goes on from CALZFC010000354.1 coordinate 3,130,547, forward strand.
ACAGAGGAGATTGCGGCGCGACAGTGGAGTTGAAAGAATACAAAAAGGGCAATGGTCAGCTTTCATGAAACTTTAATGCTTATTAAAAAACAAGACTTGAAAATCATTCATTATAGACTATTTTGTTATCAGACCCGGCCAAGAACCACCTCAATATTACGAATTATACACCACCTTCTTCGCATGGCCTGCTAAAGCGGGCAAATAACGATTAACAGCCTTCTCAAGGTACATCCTATTTAATTTCTGCCTCTCTCTCTCCATATTTATTGCTTTATATCTCCATCTCAGTTCTCTCTCAAATATATTTTTTGCTCCCCGAATCCATTGATGCCATGGAAGTAATGTATTAATCTTGATCTCTGATTCTGGATAACAACAAGAATCAAGCTCCCGAGACGACGAACAGAAGAAGAAGTGAAGAAGAAGAAAAAGAAGAAAAAATATATATTTTTTTCTTTTATATTTTGGAAACGGCTTTGACAATTCAGAACTTTTTTGAATTTGAATTTCTTCAGTCTCATATGGAATACTACAGAACACTTCTAGAAGTTCTCATCATTTTCATCATAGTTGACCCGGTTTTTTCTTGTCTTGTTTGTTCCGCGCTCTTCTGAGCCGGTGTCTCAGTCGCTATCTTCGCCCCTGTTCATCGCTGTGTGTTGTTTCCCGTCATTGTTGAGCGACGAGTTTCCACGGCGTGTTCAAACTGTTTCCTTTATAGATTGTATCCACTGACTTGATACTGATAAAGAAGAATCACTTTTGATCTCTTCAAAAGCCTACTGTATTCAAGAGGGCCTGAGTTGGCTAGAATTTAGGAACAATGAAAGAATATACGTGTGAACAGTCAGAATTTATGTTCTTTACTTTCGTACCTCGGCCGTTGTAGAGAGACCGAAAAAAAAATCAAGGAAAATCACATGAAAAATGAATCCATGCAAAATCGCGTGAATTGTGTTGCACCCTCTTCACAATACATGTATGATATTATCGATACAATTCTCTTGATTCCATAAGGATTCTTACAGTAAGCCTGCTTTATCAGTATCGAGTCAGTGGGATAGAGTAGCGATGTCTTCAGAATCGCGTTCGGTACATGAGGAGTGCACTCTGTGATGAGCCAGGCCGAGAGAGAGCGAGAGAGAGAGAGAGAGAGAGCGATGGAGAGAGAGCGATGGAGAGAGAGAGAGAGAGGTTGCTCTGCATGCTGAACCAACTCTCTTTCTTGTTCAGCCCCATCTCCTTTGAGGCCCTGGGAGATGGCAATGGAAACGATAATAGAAAGAAGCACGAAAGAAGCACAAAAGTGCCCCAAAGACAATAAAATGTTTGCATCTCACTAATTGTAAGCCGCGACTGTATCAAGCATGCTACTTCTCTCCTAAATGGCTTCTGTCCTCCCCTTCCCTTCGGTCGGTTATCTCTCAATGATACTTGTGCGTCCTTACTCCGAAAGACTCTCCCAAAAATGAATAGCTGTGATGCGGTTGCGTTGAATGCATCGGTCATCTCCTTAATTTATTCATTTTTATTATTTGCACGACCTCTATTACACCTCCAGCGACTACGACCACCAGCACCTCGATCTCAAGCAGCTCCATTCTGTGACTTTTGACTACATACATACGTCGTTGAGAGGGGCTACTCAAGTTTTAGCAGTCAACAGCCGTGCGCGGTCAGTTCAGTCTGGGTGGCGAATGACAATGCAGACAACCGCGAAGAATGCCGATTTGGTGGTGTCGAATTAGATATGAAGATATGGAACGACTGATATCTTGTCAAGTGAGAAGCTTGTTAACAGTTCTTTCCAGATGTAAAGTAGAGAGTCGGCGAGTTGCGTGTCCCACTCCAAACTGATCTTCCACAGCTGCTGCAAGAACAGCTTGAGGGGAAGGGTTGATGGGCAGAGGAATCCGAGAGGATCGTATATCGATGCAATGAAATTGAGCACGGAAGCACAGGAATATGAGGAATGTGTCTTTCTTATGACAATGCCCACTGCCTCATCGAAGACACTGACCTATGTATATAAAGTATTATTTTTATATAAAGCATTTCTGTATTCGGAATGATATTTGATATTGTGCGATCTTTCAGTCAAAGATATGAAAAAACGTGCAAAAGTGAGAGAAGAAAAGTTAATAAAGTGCTTTTACAAATTTTATCCTCTGACATCTTCAATGAATTTTTAGACCTTCGCAAAGTTTTTCTTTTTTTAAATTTGAGTGAAGTTTAGCCATTTTCCATGGTAAGCCGGCATAAAACGTGCATGAAGTGTCAATTCGTACTCGTTCAAACTTCACTCGACCTTCGTTATAGTTTTCTTCACGGCAGGCTTTCGTCGGAATGAGATCCTTACTCATCTTATCAAACCAAATTATCAAACAAATCAGAACTAAAAGTTGAATCACCTTACATTTTGCACGTAATGAATGATACACAAGACTTCATCAAGTCTCGCGAATACCGTTTTTAAAATGTTAATTTCAAGTATTCTAAACATAAATTATGGCACTAATATATGTTTATAAGCATATTTATTGTCCATAAAATTATTTAAATGCAATTTTCATTATGGTTAGTGAATCTATGAATAGATACGCTAGTTTCCAATTTGAAAAAAAATGAGAATGAAAAAAAATTTGCAAATTGTATACGGGCACCGCATATTGAAAACGTGTATTCCAGGAAAAAAGGGTTTAATAGTTGAAAAATCCGTGCAAAATACAAGTTCACGTCTACTTTTAATCTAGAAGGGACATTCGACTGCATCAAAAATTGTGAAACAATGAAGAAGTGCACAGAAAGGTCAGCGTGAGCAGTATAAAAGAGGCCCGAGGCATTGGAAGCCATCTCAGTCTCGACTTTCGACTTCGCTCTCAACTGCTCCGAAGATGGCCTACAACTCTGCTGTCAGACTCCGCTCTCTTACCTCTCACTCTTTTTCATCCCCCCATATCTTACGTCGGCTTACACAAAAATTTACCCTTTTAAAAAAGCCTAGGGTTAATAATGTTATCTTTTTGCAGAACTCCGCCGGATATCAGGGGCACCACGCCCACGTCCAGCAGCTCCAGCAGGCTCAGGGCTACCGGGCCCACGGCCTACAGCTCCAGGGACAGGGATACCAGGAACACGGCCTGCAGCTCCAGCAGGGTCAGGGCTACCCGACCCCGCTCCAACAGCTCCAGCAGGGTCAGGGCTACCAGGCCCCGGTCCAGCAGCTCCATCTGGGAGAGGGATACCAGGCCCACGTCCAACAGCACCTGCAGGGACAGGGATACCAGGCCCACGGCCAGCAGCTCCAGCAAGGTCAGGGCTACCCGGCCCCGGTCCAGCAGCTCCAGCAGTGTCAGGGCTACCAGGCCCCGGTCCAGCAGCTCCAGCTGGGACAGGGATACCAGTCCCACGGCCTGCAGCTTCAGCAGGGACAGGGATACCAGGCCCACTTCCAGCAGCTCCAGCAGGGACAGGGATACCCGGCCCACGTCCAGCAGCTCCAGCATCTCCAGCAGGGACAGGAATACCAGGCCCACCGCCAGCAGCTCCAGCAGGGACAGGGATACCAGGCCCACGGCCAGCAGCTCCAGCAGGGTCAGGGATATCAGGCACCCGGTCAGCAGATCCAGCAGGATCAGGGATTCCTCGGAGAGGGCTACGGGTCCCGCTACGAAGCGCCTGAGCACATCTCCAAGCAGTACGGAAACCGGCCGGCTTTCTACGACTCCAACCGCGGTCCGTCCTAGCAGACCTCTTATATTCTATTTTTTTTAAATAGGATATCGTTTAGCATAAAAATGAAGTAATCTTTTGGCTGAATAATGAAATAAAAATTAATCATTGTTCAGGCGTCTACTACGACGGCCAGCGTGCCTACTTCTACAAGCCCAGCGAAGGCCATCGCCCTTCTTCCGCCTCCAACCTCGACGCTGGTCGCGCAGCCCACCGTTCCTCTTCCGCCTCCAACCTCGTCACTGGCATCGACATCCGTGCGCTCCCCGTTCTCCGTGTCGGCAACGGCACTGAGGTGCTGTCATCATCAATTAAGCCTTAATTATTTATTAGCAAACATTTATTTCAAAATCAATCAATATTTCAGGGTAATCGCATGGAGCTCCGCCGCGCAGTCGCCTCGGTCTACCTCGGATAGATCCAACGCCTTTGGTACCTTCATCTCCCTCCAGCCCCATTCAAGTCCATTCAAGCCCTAAATTCCTAGAGCGCAATTGTTTTTCAACCACATCACAAAGGAGACACCAGAAGAAATATATGTACATAGTTCTTGCACCGTTTATAAACTTGCAAAAGATTTTTATCCAAATTTTTTTTTCTGCCTAGGACAACCAGTTTTTATCCTGCTATTTATCTGGTCATAATCAAAAAGTTTAATTATGGAAATAACTTCATTAGTATGACAAGGTTTCCGAGGTAGGGATCATGTCGCATTTGGAATGCTGTTTTGAAAAAAGCAAATCTGCACCCTTTGTTCACTATACATATGTCGAATTTCGTTTAACTCTAAATCGAGTGTAAATCCTGAAAAGATAGCATCAGCGATGATATCTTCGAGTGTCCAGCTAAGACCCGGACGCTTACAGGAGAAAGCTAACAAGAAGCAGCGAGGATTTGAAGACAGCCGGGGGAGGCATTTCTTGTTGAAATTATCTGAAGCAGTTCGGAAAACATTAACGATATTATTAATTTTTATAATATTTATAATATTAATAATTTTTATAATAGTCATAGTACCTAAACAAAAAAAATTTCAAAGGTCTTTGCCGATATGAATGTACAACAATTAAGTTATACATTTGAATAGAAGTGCCTTGGTGCTTTATAATAGAGGAACTAATTTCTCTCGATTTGTATTCAATCCTATTCAATTATGTCTTTAATGTTTTGGTGGTTTCAGGCAAGCAATTGGGCTCGGTCGAAACTAAAGAATATTTTCTTCTCCATGACAGTGGCCAAGCAAAGGACACAAACAACTGATTCTAGCAATATTAAGGTAGAGAGTAAAAGGCGCCCAAAGTGCATTCGCTGACGACTTTTAAGCGGAAAGATTTCACTGCAGCGGCGTCACACGCGAAGAAATCGCAAAAAAAGTACAATGAGCTCCTTTAACATTTAACGAGTGAATTTTGTGGCATGTTCTTGCTAAAGTACTCGTTGCTGTGATGATAATTCGAGGTGGGACAAGATTTCTTCATTACGGCAAGGAATTCTTTCATGGAGATATTCTTCGAAATCAGAATTCCCAGTTTCAGACGCCCTATGCAGGGCAAGTTGTGGTCTAAAAATCAAAACAATACCACAGATTCAAAGAAATACAACCATACCCCACTAGGAAAATGGCGAATCTGAACCAAACTTCTGCTAAGAAACATGCAAAGAAAAAAGTTGCAATGCCTGCAGCAAAAAAATCTTTTTGGGCACATTCTACGTAATCTTCGTCGGCTACTTCGACGAAATCGCTGGTGTCCAATTCCATTTGATAGATCCCCGTGTATTTCATCAACACCTTGGTCCCGCCAAATAACAGGCAAACAGTAATTAAAATGTGTCCCTCATTTATATTACTGCGTAGTCTTCAAACCAAGATTGAAAAGGGATATCTGGAAAAAATTCTAGTGGTGAGTACTATAGAGATTTTCACCCTGAATATTTTTACCCATTCTTACTCGAAGAAAAATAAAGCTCAATGTCATCTGCCTGTGCCAGGTTTGCATGGATTCTGCACTATGCTCTGGATATTTTCGGCACATTCTGACATGCCAATGTAATGTTGAGGACACGGAAGACTGAATATTTTATTGCATAGCTAAAAAAAGAATCTTCTCGCTGCAGTTTCTGGTATTAATGTTTCCGACGGTAGAAAGAAAACAATTTAATTCTGACATAAAGCATTCAAGATAAAAGACAGTATCAAAGTGAACATATGTACTTTCTCATGTTTGTAAGACTATTCTGTCCTGCCAATTCGTACTTTCAAACGCTTTACTGTTCTTGATTTCTGGCAATTTTTGCAGGAAAATTTGACATATTGTATTTTAGCATCGAGAATGAATAAATCTCATTTGTGTAGTGTCAAGGGAGTGGCTGTCATTGTTAGCGTGACTCTGGAAGCGGAGGATGGCCTGAGGGGACGACCCGTTGAAGGAGACTGATGAGTCTCTGTACAAGGAGAGCACTCTCATCCTCCTGCCCCCTTCCTTCTCGCCCCCAGGCAGCAATCAAAGGATGAGAGCAGAAGACGGCGAGTGGTGGGAGAGAAGCTGAGAAGAGCGAAGGACATGCTGTACAGTCCCGTCCAACATTGTTGGGTCCGAAATTAATCCGATTAATCCGAGCAATAGGATTAATTAAATTAATTTAAATAATTCAAACTGGAATTGCGAAGTGCTGAGGACATGCCGTGCGATTTCCTCGGAGAGTCTTATGTCTTTTTTCATTGCGCATAACCCTGGAAAAACCGTTTTCCAAAATATGCCGTAATGACAAAGATCTGACAATTTCACGAAGCTACGCTGTTTAGCGGAATTTTTTGCGAGGTGTTTGGCTGAAAAACGAGCTGGCTGAATCCAGCAGCCAAACTACAAACAACAAATTAGAGTGAAGCTTTCTACGCACTTCTTATTTTGTTTGAGTATCTTCCTTTGTTTTGCTTGAGCTTCTTATCATATTTGGGTATAAATGATAAGAAAAATGGAAAATAAGATTTTGTTGCGAGCAAAAAATCCGCTCTTGAAGAGCATCGAACACCGGACCTTGAGATTCCCAGTCAAACGCTGTCGCAATACACCACACGCAGCTTTTTAACGATTGAATGTACCTTTTCTATCCTGACCGGACCCGTCCAAAAATCAACCAAAAAAGCAGTTATCGCCTTGAATGAAAAGAGATCGAAATAAGAGGGAGAAAGAGAGAGAGACAGAGAGAGAGAAAGAACTCTAGTCCCGCCAACTTAAATTGATGTACATGCCCAACATATTGCATACTTTCATTGCAGCTGGACAACTGTTTCATTCATTCAGCTTTACCAAGCCTCAGACAATGTCGCAAGTAGCTCCTTCCCGTGCTCCTCATTCTAGCGCTCCGGAGGTGTAGAGATAGAGATGGGCGCGCCCGTGTAGGCCGCGTGTAGACGTAGGGCATCTGGAAGAGAAGAGGGAAAGAGGGAGGGAGGGAGAGAGAGAAAAACACAGAGAGAGAGACTAGAGAGGCACGATGAGAATCAGATAGCGACAACAAACAGATAACAACAAGAAACTCACATTGAAACGCATGCTTAGGTTTGACATTTCTTGAAAGCTATATTTATACGTTCCAGCCGCATTGCAAACATTTCGTTATTTAGAGCAAGTCGGAAGTGGAATTTCCGGACAACTGTCACACGATTGCCATAGTGTGAAAGATGCTCAGAGTAGGACTCTCGTCATTGCATACTCCCTCTCTCCTTTCAGCCAAGTTCTTCCATTCATCTGAAAATCTACTCTCAACCAAAACCTCGGATTCTGGAGGGAGAGGCGCAGAGCGCGCATGGAGAGAGTGTGTTTGAGGAGGATTAGGCATTTTCAGCTCAGTTACATTACCCCGTGATCTCACCCGAAAACATGACACTTTACTACGGTGGCAGGAAGGTGTGGAATTTTCAATGGAGCCCACGCATGTAGAAGAAGGGGCCACGGAATTGGGATTTTAGGGGCCAATTTTGCTCTTTATCTAGCTTGTTTAGCCACCTCATCAATCACGGCCGTTTAAGAAACTCCGCTCCATGAACACTTGTTAAGAGCGTACCCGGTCCCGTTATCCTCCGCCATTGGCCCTAGCTCCTTATCCAAAACGGTATACCTTATTTATCATATATGGCCACCATTTAATGTTGATCGAACTGAGTTGCTGAACAGAAGCAAATCTGAGCCCATTTGCAAGAATATCTTGTGCTGCCCTATTTTTAGCCTGTTCTGCCAGTTTCCCAGAATCTTGTGCGCCTTATTCTCCATGCTTGAATTTCTTTTTATACTCCCGTGGTTAGCCCGAAATTTGCATTATTATAGGTTTATACTAACTTAAAAATAGCTCAAATTTTTCCTAATATAAGCTTAACCTGTAATTGCTTGAAATTATCCTGATAGTAGCTGGCGAATATTTTTATTATAATATCTTATAGTTCCAATTATCACACCCAGAAATGAACTTGACAATATCCCCAGGTGTTCCGTCTCTTCTTCGACTCGGAGTCCTTATGGAGTTGATCCTCGACGTGAACACGCAGCTCTATCCAATCGGGCTGAACGAGAAATTCCGTCTCGTGCTCGCCACGACTCTAAGGGACGACGGCGTCGTGGATGAAGGCGACTACAATCAGCGGGTTTGGCTCATTGTCAGCAGTCATTATTCATCTTTTATTTTTCACGCAATTAGATATATTTTATCAGCTGTTTATTATTAATCATTCATAGTTCGCTAAAATATATATTTAAAAAATTCCTAATTGTTCCTTATTAATTAAACAGATAATTCTATTTTGTGTGCAGACTTCGTAGCGACTCAGATTTTGGCACCGTTATACCCGGTTGGGGGGAAGGACCGAAATGGGTCTGTGAAAGCGTCCATTTGCTGACTTTTCCTCCACTTGTATGGGGGAAAGCCCAAAATGTGATATTTTGCTAGACAACAACAGTTGTTGAAGTAAAATATTTATTATATATCATTGTGAATAACAATCAAATGGCTTTGTCGACGTGGTCGGCCTGATCACACGAAAGATCAAACAACAAAAAAATGATCTATTGTCAGCAGCAAACATTTTGAACTCTCGCTGTGTCGTCCGAGTGAGATAGAGCAGGCGGGAGTTTGTCCGTTTGATCTACAGAAAGAAACGTGGTGTCTTGACACCACCATACCCTCAGTGTTCGCAGTGTGCGAGAGTACGAGTGTGCGAGAGAGTGCAAGAAAGTTAACAAATTTTATCTTTATCATTTGTAACAACAATGATAAAAAAGAACAGGATCGGGAACAGGAAGAAAAGTCATGAGTTCTTCTTCTTAAATGTCGGTCGAGTGGGCTTCACCCTCTGGACTCTCGTTCCTCCTGTTGATGTCGATGCCTGGCCACGACTGGCGACTGCCTGGTGTCGTTCTGGCGGCTTCTGTGGGTTCCCTCCGGAAGTGGATGCCTTCGATGGGGCGGTCCTGCAAGTAGCCAAGTTTAGAACAAGGTCAAGATGTGAGAAGGACACTTCTGACACATAGGGAGGGAAGGGAGGGCATTGATTGTTATTCACAATGATATATAATAAATATTTTACTTCAACAACTGTTGTTGTCTAGCAAAATATCACATTATATTCCATTGTTCATAACAATCAAATGGCTAGTTCAAAGCAATACCTTGAACTAAACACTGCCGACTGGAAGGCGTTATCAAGTTGGTTGTCCCCTTTATAATAAAACCTTTCGAAGGTGCTTCCATTGGGTGCCCAATTAGCAGCCTCAAGAATCTGTTTAGAGGAGATACCAGTCAGTCTAGCAAGTGTGGTCGACGCTGCTCTAGTCGAGTGTGCCCCGTACGAATCATATCCACAAAGAGAGAGAACACCCTTAATCCAACGCGCTACAGTCTGAGGGGTGACCCGATGGTGCGGTGATTGGTGTGATACAAGAACTTCATCTGCTCTCTCTGGCAACGTTGTTTGTTCCAAATAACACTCAAGCGTTGCGATTGGGCATAAGATTGTTTCCGTGAAGCGGAAGTATGAAGCAGAATGTGCCGAAGTACCCATTCTCCTATTCTTTGTCATACCCAAATGGAAAGTCCACTGATCATCTTTACGTTGTAAGTTGGAAAGTTTAAGACTAGCTAATTATGAGACGCGTTTTGGTGACGCTAGAGCAAGGAGCATAGCTGTTTTCCAAGTAAGAGATTTCAGCGACAGATTCGATGACGCGCCCCAAGAAGCAATAGTATCAAGTACTTTGCCAACATCCCATGAGGAAGAGTAACTTGGCATGGGAGGAGCTGCGCGGAAGACTCCCTTCATGAATCGATCAATCAGCGGAAAGTCTAATTGTGAACCCGCAGCAGTGAAGTAAGACACGATTGATGCCTTATGTACTGCTACCGTACTATATGCCGCTCCCTTTTCCTTGAGATCTGACAAATAATTGAGCAGGGAGGCTTGGGTGGGAATCTGAGGAAATCCCTGGGTAGTACAAAAAAGGTCCCATTTTCTCAGAGCAGAATCGTATTGTTTCCTAGTTGATGGGGCCCAGGAATCTAACACGTAAGCAGCTGCTGTCTCTGAAATGCCTGAGTTCACCCACTGACCGGAAAGATTTTCCATGCTCGAAGACGGAAGTGGGGGGAGGACAGGCACGGGTGGGGCATTCCCACCACATTGCTCAGACTGGGAGGCTCTCTCTGCAGATCTATCAGTGTAGATGACTGCCATGCTCTGACTGGAATGAGTGTCATGTATGCTTGTGAACCCCAGTCTGGAGCTACAAGTAACAAGGATTGAACTCCATCAGTCATTGCCTTCCGAATAGTTCGCGCAACCAGATTGAAGGGCGGAAAGGCGTAAGCTTCTAGCCCTTTCCAATTCTGTGCGAATGCATATACTGCAAGAGCTTCAGGGTCTAGCTTCCAGGAAAAGAATGCTGCGCAGCGTGAATTTATGTGGCTAGCAAAGAGATCAATCATGGCTTCTCCATACACAGAAAAAAGATGGTTGCAGATGTTCGGATCTAACGACCATTCTTCTCTGAATTGACGGGACTCAAAGTCTGCTTCATGATTCAATCTTCCTGGAATGTGTGTGGCCACTAATCGAGTGTTGTTGTTCCACGCCCATACCCATATCTCTTTTGTAAGCTCCAGTAGAAAGAAGGAACGAGTGCCACCCATCTTGTTGATGTAAGAAATGGCTGTGGTATTGTCCATTTGTAATGTGACCACTTTATTCTGCAGCTGAGATGCGAAAGCCTTAATACCCAGCCAACATGCCAAAAGTTCCTTCTCGTTAATGTGCTTACTGACTTCATCTTCTCTCCAGCGCCCCCCAGTGCTGATACCACAGCAAACCGCTCCCCAACCGTCACCCGATGCATCCGTAGTAAGGATATTCGAAGGCCCGGGGATCATTATACATTCCCTGCTGAATTCGGTTGCTGTATCGCACCACCAGGATAGATCCTGTAGTGAATGAAAATTACAATTCCAGTACCGATTCATAGGACTGATTGCGGATCAGAGGTGCTAACTGCCTTTGCAGGTTGCGAGAGAAAAGAATTGAAGCGCGAGATGCGATTGCTAGAGAATTCGCTCTCCCCAGAAATTCTGCTAGTTCCCTGCCCTTGACCCTGCCTTTCAACTTCATGGATGCAGCATGAGTTTTCATACGACCGATCATAGGAGTGGGAATAAAGAATACCATTTCCCGGGTATCAATGCCTATTCCAAGAAATTCAATTTTCTTCTGGGGAGTGAGAGAAGACTTCTCATAATTTACCTGCAAACCGAGGGATTCTATCAAAGAAATCACACGCTCAAGATGACTTGTCAGAATCTCTCGTTGTGTAATCTATCTTGATGACCTGTTTCTGACAGCCGAGTCAGAAGAGATTCTGACAAGTCATCTTGAGCGTGTGATTTCTTTGATAGAATCCCTCGGTTTGCAGGTAAATTATGAGAAGTCTTCTCTCACTCCCCAGAAGAAAATTGAATTTCTTGGAATAGGCATTGATACCCGGGAAATGGTATTCTTTATTCCCACTCCTATGATCGGTCGTATGAAAACTCATGCTGCATCCATGAAGTTGAAAGGCAGGGTCAAGGGCAGGGAACTAGCAGAATTTCTGGGGAGAGCGAATTCTCTAGCAATCGCATCTCGCGCTTCAATTCTTTTCTCTCGCAACCTGCAAAGGCAGTTAGCACCTCTGATCCGCAATCAGTCCTATGAATCGGTACTGGAATTGTAATTTTCATTCACTACAGGATCTATCCTGGTGGTGCGATACAGCAACCGAATTCAGCAGGGAATGTATAATCATCCCCGGGCCTTCGAATATCCTTACTACGGATGCATCGGGTGACGGTTGGGGAGCGGTTTGCTGTGGTATCAGCACTGGGGGGCGCTGGAGAGAAGATGAAGTCAGTAAGCACATTAACGAGAAGGAACTTTTGGCATGTTGGCTGGGTATTAAGGCTTTCGCATCTCAGCTGCAGAATAAAGTGGTCACATTACAAATGGACAATACCACAGCCATTTCTTACATCAACAAGATGGGTGGCACTCGTTCCTTCTTTCTACTGGAGCTTACAAAAGAGATATGGGTATGGGCGTGGAACAACAACACTCGATTAGTGGCCACACACATTCCAGGAAGATTGAATCATGAAGCAGACTTTGAGTCCCGTCAATTCAGAGAAGAATGGTCGTTAGATCCGAACATCTGCAACCATCTTTTTTCTGTGTATGGAGAAGCCATGATTGATCTCTTTGCTAGCCACATAAATTCACGCTGCGCAGCATTCTTTTCCTGGAAGCTAGACCCTGAAGCTCTTGCAGTATATGCATTCGCACAGAATTGGAAAGGGCTAGAAGCTTACGCCTTTCCGCCCTTCAATCTGGTTGCGCGAACTATTCGGAAGGCAATGACTGATGGAGTTCAATCCTTGTTACTTGTAGCTCCAGACTGGGGTTCACAAGCATACATGACACTCATTCCAGTCAGAGCATGGCAGTCATCTACACTGATAGATCTGCAGAGAGAGCCTCCCAGTCTGAGCAATGTGGTGGGAATGCCCCACCCGTGCCTGTCCTCCCCCCACTTCCGTCTTCGAGCATGGAAAATCTTTCCGGTCAGTGGGTGAACTCAGGCATTTCAGAGACAGCAGCTGCTTACGTGTTAGATTCCTGGGCCCCATCAACTAGGAAACAATACGATTCTGCTCTGAGAAAATGGGACCTTTTTTGTACTACCCAGGGATTTCCTCAGATTCCCACCCAAGCCTCCCTGCTCAATTATTTGTCAGATCTCAAGGAAAAGGGAGCGGCATATAGTACGGTAGCAGTACATAAGGCATCAATCGTGTCTTACTTCACTGCTGCGGGTTCACAATTAGACTTTCCGCTGATTGATCGATTCATGAAGGGAGTCTTCCGCGCAGCTCCTCCCATGCCAAGTTACTCTTCCTCATGGGATGTTGGCAAAGTACTTGATACTATTGCTTCTTGGGGCGCGTCATCGAATCTGTCGCTGAAATCTCTTACTTGGAAAACAGCTATGCTCCTTGCTCTAGCGTCACCAAAACGCGTCTCATAATTAGCTAGTCTTAAACTTTCCAACTTACAACGTAAAGATGATCAGTGGACTTTCCATTTGGGTATGACAAAGAATAGGAGAATGGGTACTTCGGCACATTCTACTTCATACTTCCGCTTCACGGAAACAATCTTATGCCCAATCGCAACGCTTGAATGTTATTTGGAACAAACAACGTTGCCAGAGAGAGCAGATGAAGTTCTTGTATCACACCAATCACCGCACCATCGGGTCACCCCTCAGACTGTAGCGCGTTGGATTAAGGGTGTTCTCTCTCTTTGTGGATATGATTCGTACGGGGCACACTCGACTAGAGCAGCGTCGACCACACTTGCTAGACTGACTGGTATCTCCTCTAAACAGATTCTTGAGGCTGCTAATTGGGCACCCAATGGAAGCACCTTCGAAAGGTTTTATTATAAAGGGGACAACCAACTTGATAACGCCTTCCAGTCGGCAGTGTTTAGTTCAAGGTATTGCTTTGAACTAGCCATTTGATTGTTATGAACAATGGAATATAATGTGATATTTTGCTAGACAACAACAGTTGTTGAAGTAAAATATTTATTATATATCATTGTGAATAACAATCAATGCCCTCCCTTCCCTCCCTATGTGTCAGAAGTGTCCTTCTCACATCTTGACCTTGTTCTAAACTTGGCTACTTGCAGGACCGCCCCATCGAAGGCATCCACTTCCGGAGGGAACCCACAGAAGCCGCCAGAACGACACCAGGCAGTCGCCAGTCGTGGCCAGGCATCGACATCAACAGGAGGAACGAGAGTCCAGAGGGTGAAGCCCACTCGACCGACATTTAAGAAGAAGAACTCATGACTTTTCTTCCTGTTCCCGATCCTGTTCTTTTTTATCATTGTTGTTACAAATGATAAAGATAAAATTTGTTAACTTTCTTGCACTCTCTCGCACACTCGTACTCTCGCACACTGCGAACACTGAGGGTATGGTGGTGTCAAGACACCACGTTTCTTTCTGTAGATCAAACGGACAAACTCCCGCCTGCTCTATCTCACTCGGACGACACAGCGAGAGTTCAAAATGTTTGCTGCTGACAATAGATCATTTTTTTTTGTTTGATCTTTCGTGTGATCAGGCCGACCACGTCGACAAAGCCATTTGATTGTTATTCACAATGATATATAATAAATATTTTACTTCAACAACTGTTGTTGTCTAGCAAAATATCACATTTTGGGCCTTCCCCCATACAAGTGGAGGAAAAGTCAGCAAATGGACGCTTTCACAGACCCATTTCGGTCCTTCCCCCCAACCGGGTATAACGGTGCCAAAATCTGAGTCGCTACGAAGTCTGCACACAAAATAGAATTATCTGTTTAATTAATAAGGAACAATTAGGAATTTTTTAAATATATATTTTAGCGAACTATGAATGATTAATAATAAACAGCTGATAAAATATATCTAATTGCGTGAAAAATAAAAGATGAATAATGACTGCTGACAATGAGCCAAACCCGCTGATTGTAGTCGCCTTCATCCACGACGCCGTCGTCCCTTAGAGTCGTGGCGAGCACGAGACGGAATTTCTCGTTCAGCCCGATTGGATAGAGCTGCGTGTTCACGTCGAGGATCAACTCCATAAGGACTCCGAGTCGAAGAAGAGACGGAACACCTGGGGATATTGTCAAGTTCATTTCTGGGTGTGATAATTGGAACTATAAGATATTATAATAAAAATATTCGCCAGCTACTATCAGGATCATTTCAAGCAATTACAGGTTAAGCTTATATTAGGAAAAATTTGAGCTATTTTTAAGTTAGTATAAACCTATAATAATGCAAATTTCGGGCTAACCACGGGAGTATAAAAAGAAATTCAAGCATGGAGAATAAGGCGCACAAGATTCTGGGAAACTGGCAGAACAGGCTAAAAATAGGGCAGCACAAGATATTCTTGCAAATGGGCTCAGATTTGCTTCTGTTCAGCAACTCAGTTCGATCAACATTAAATGGTGGCCATATATGATAAATAAGGTATACCGTTTTGGATAAGGAGCTAGGGCCAATGGCGGAGGATAACGGGACCGGGTACGCTCTTAACAAGTGTTCATGGAGCGGAGTTTCTTAAACGGCCGTGATTGATGAGGTGGCTAAACAAGCTAGATAAAGAGCAAAATTGGCCCCTAAAATCCCAATTCCGTGGCCCCTTCTTCTACATGCGTGGGCTCCATTGAAAATTCCACACCTTCCTGCCACCGTAGTAAAGTGTCATGTTTTCGGGTGAGATCACGGGGTAATGTAACTGAGCTGAAAATGCCTAATCCTCCTCAAACACACTCTCTCCATGCGCGCTCTGCGCCTCTCCCTCCAGAATCCGAGGTTTTGGTTGAGAGTAGATTTTCAGATGAATGGAAGAACTTGGCTGAAAGGAGAGAGGGAGAATGCAATGACGAGAGTCCTACTCTGAGCATCTTTCACACTATGGCAATCGTGTGACAGTTGTCCGGAAATTCCACTTCCGACTTGCTCTAAATAACGAAATGTTTGCAATGCGGCTGGAACGTATAAATATAGCTTTCAAGAAATGTCAAACCTAAGCATGCGTTTCAATGTGAGTTTCTTGTTGTTATCTGTTTGTTGTCGCTATCTGATTCTCATCGTGCCTCTCTAGTCTCTCTCTCTGTTTTTTCTCTCTCTCCCTCCCTCCCTCTTTCCCTCTTCTCTTCCAGATGCCCTACGTCTACACGCGGCCTACACGGGCGCGCCCATCTCTATCTCTACACCTCCGGAGCGCTAGAATGAGGAGCACGGGAAGGAGCTACTTGCGACATTGTCTGAGGCCCCCTCTCCCATATTTCTCGCATACAATATGTTAGTAAAAGAAGTATAAATTTTTTTTAATGTAAAGTTACCTTTTGATTTGACTTTTCCATTATATTTGTGAACCCTTTCCTGTGACTTTACCCTGTCTTCTTTATACCGTTTTGGTAAAGCTGAATGAATGAAACAGTTGTCCAGCTGCAATGAAAATATGCAATATGTTGGGCATGTACATCAATTTAAGTTGGCGGGACTAGAGTGGCCGCGGGCGGAAAGAGTTCGTGGAATGCTAGTGACAGAGAGAGAGAGAGAGAGAGAGAGAGAGAGAGAGAGAGTGAAAGAGTTCGTGGAATGCAAGTGACAGAGAGAGAGAGAGAGAGAGAGCTCGTGAAAATCTAGTGAGAGATAGAGAGAGAGAGAGAGAGAGAAAGAGAAAGAGAGAGAGGGGGGAAGACTAGTGACATGGAGCACACAGAAATCCTTGAAGCTAATCGTTCAACATGCTATATGGTCGTGCAGTGCATCTAGTTTCGGTTACTCGTAGTGGCAAGGTTTTGCGCGTTTTCTTAAGGGCAGAGGGGAGTATGGGGTGGCGTATGTCCTCGGAGGAGCATCTCTGCTGAATGTTCAACCGAAACCTCGGGTGATATTCCCTAGTTTCAGTTACATTCTTCCGAGTTTTCACCCGAGAAAACGACAGTTTACTACGGCGGCTGACTTGATATTGATAAAGCAGGCTCACTGTAGATCTCGTTAAAAGCCTTCTGGATTCAAGAGGGCGTGACAGGCTAGAATTTAGAAACAATGAAAGAACATAAGTGTCAACAGTCAGCCTTTATGTTCTTTGCTTTTGAATCTCGACCGTTGTAGAGAGACCGATAAATAAATAAATAAAAATCAAGGAAAATCATATGAAATGTGAATCCATGCAAAATTACCGTGCATTGCGTCATTAAAGGATAGCACCCTCTACACAATACATGTATGATATTATCGATATAATTCTCTTGAATGCAGAAGGATTTTTACAGTAAGCCTTCTTTATCAGTATCAAGTCAGTGGGAAAGAGAAGCGATGTCTTCAGAATCGAGTTCGGTGCATGAGGGATGAGCACTCTGCGATGAGCCAGGCCGAGAGAGAGAGAGAGAACGATGGAGAGAGAGAGAGTTTGCTTTGCATTCTAAACCAACTCTCTTTCTTGTACAGCCTCATCTACTTTGTAGCCCTGGGAGATGGCAAAGGAAACGATAATGGAAAGAAGCACGAAAGAAGCTCAAAATTCTCCAAAGACAATAAAATTTTTACACCTCCCGGTGAGTAAGCCACGACCATATCAATCTTCTCTAACCTTCTCCCCTCCCCTTCAGTCGGTTATCTTTCAATGATATCTTTTGACTCCTAACTCCGCCCATAAATGAATAGCTGTAATGCAGTTGTGTTGAATGCATCGGTCATCTCCTTTATTTATTTATATTTGGTTGCACCTCAACTTCAGTTACTCAAGCTTGTTAACAGTTGTTCTCAGCTGTCAAGTAGATAGTCGTTGAGTTGTGTGTCCCATTCCATGCTGCTCTTCCACAGCTGTTGCAAGAACCGCTTGAAGGGAAGGGTTGATGGGCGGAGGAATCCGAGAGGATCGTACATCGATGCAATGAATTCGAGCACGATCGTTTGGTCCATACTGCAGACGGAGGCGCCATCTTTGGAGATGAGGTTGATGGTCTTTATAGAGTAGCCGAGAGGAAACGCTCGAGAGAAAGACGTAGCCAAACGGTATGCGTGGCGTAGAGAAGGGTGTCTTCAGCAGCATGAGGCAGCCTTGCGTGGAAGGCGCAGCTCCGTAGCCATGGTCGCCACTTTTGTGGCTTAGTCCTTATCCCATATTTCAAACTTGGGTAATTAAGCATAGCGAACTAACCATAAGGACGAAGCAAAACGAATAAGACACTAAGAGTAAACGTTCTGTCAAACGCAGCAAGAAGTTGGTTTAAAGAAGGGCGATCACCGAAAATTTACTAATATGCGTTCAAGCATACAAAAATCTCGAATGGAAGTCCATCGGAGCAAACTAAGATGTACGGTACACTTGTGGCCAAATGCATGCTTTTTTCCCAACGCGGGATGTCAATTCTGATTGACTATTTTGACGTTTTTTGTTCTTGCTAAAAGTATTTACAGAAAAACTAACACAAAAACTTTATTAAGCTTACTAAAATGTCAAAGTCGCGATGGCTTTGTAAATTTTATCTTCCCGCGATGGTAAATGTACCCTAGTTACTGTGTACACCACATTTTTGCACTGAGACACCAATATGAATTTAATTCAAAAGTTGCACTTTCAAGTGCATATACTTGAATGTGAAACTTTTTTGTGGTTTTTCATGTGCATATCTCTTATCTATATGCTAAAAACTATTCGAAAATACGTAAAATGTTTCATATGTCGTGAACGACTTTTCGGTGATCGCCCTCCTTTAAAAGGACTTTTCTTTCGTTAAAGTACACTGATTTCCTACACATTTTACGCTCATAGTCACTTTCACATTCGGCTACCGAAATCTGACAAAGTAGCCGTAGATAGTGGTCTTCTTATTCTCAAGAATCGTCGACGATGATAAATAAAAACTGAAATCTAACTCTGTCAATTTAAGCACTAGAATTTAGGAAGTTTCAGTGTTTAAAGAACGTCCTTTTTGTATTACAAATTCATAAAATTGCTTACGGCATAGAAATTTTTTACCCTCTTCTCCGCTTCCTGCTTTATCTGCAGCCGTGTTCACTTGCTCTTTGAGCTAATGAAAACTGCTAGAAGTGAGCCCCTTCTACTTTGTGGCCATGGGAGATGACAAGGGACAGAAGGAACGCTAATGGAAAGAAGCACGAACTACAAGTGATCCAAGGACAAGAAAATGTTCGCATCTCCCGGTGAGTCGGGCTATCTCTGTTCCCTTCTCCTTCCATCCCCAATGGTCAGTTATCCCTCAGTGATTTCTTCGGCGTCCTAACTCCCGAAGACCCTTCGATAAATGAATAGTTGTAATACAGTTGTGTTGAATGCGAAGGTCGTCTCCTTCTCGCCCACCTCACATCCACTTATCTACCCTCTCCTTCGTCGTCTTCTCACCGTTTTGGCACCCTCCCCCAACTCTGGGTTTACAAAATATTTGCAAAGAATTTGCACGCTATAAGAAAGCTTTCAATTCTCTAAAAAGTAGGTTTTGATTTTTCACAAAAACAAGCATTTTCTAATTTTTATTATTTTTTAATAGCTAAATCTATCAAATAGTAGATGCTATTTGTCGCCACGTCATTCTTGATGTATGAATAAATAAATAATGAAAAAAACTACATCTTTTGCAGATCATGCCCAATGCACGACGATTCAACCTGTTGTTTCTCTTGTTGTACTTCGCTCAAAGCATTCTTGTAACCAGAGGAGATATTATGGTATTAAACATTTAAATATTCTTTATTTATATTATTTTATAGCCAATAATAAAAAATTGAATTTCAGCTTGGTGGCATTCTTGCAACTACAGAACGGGCATTAAATATCTAGATATTCTTAATGTATAGTAATTTAAAATCTATATTTAAAAAATTTATTTCTGCTGGAGGACCACTTAAAACTCAGTCAGATAGATCTAGTAATAATTAAAGCTGCCGCCGTCATGCGTACAGCTTTATGAGAAATTTCCCGACTCCATGGAGGCTCGCCATCGACTACAGCAGATTCCACGGACGACATTCGACGAGTGCCAGAGACTCTGCGATGAGGTTTAATATCTTGGGAAATGAGAAGTTCGTCACGCGAGCCCAATTATGCCTATACATTCCGTTTAAAGTAGGGCGATCACCGAAAAAGATATGAGATTTTAAATTGCCGCTGCCCTCTGCACTCTCATTCACTTTCACCTATGAAATAGCACACGAGAATGAGAGTGCCTACTCGCAGGGTGAACGAGGTAATTATGTATTAATTGCGAACGGCGAACGTATTCCATTAAGCAAGAAAAGAGTTAAGAAGTCTTTCACCTTGACAGAGGGAAGACTGCGAAGGCTTCGCTTACGGCGAAGAGAAGAGCCTCTGCTCGCTCGTTGGCGAGATCGCTTCCTCGCCCAAGCAGTGTTCGATTAAGACTACTCTGCACATCAAGGTGCTATCTTAAATTAGTTTTCAAACTGTTGTCGACTCCTAAATACTCTTGTCAATGTACTCCTCTTTAATCAAGTCTAAAAGTAAAAGTACACATTGTCAGGGCGGTATCGTGTGCTCCTCAACCACTGAAGTCCCAACAACGACCTTATCCACCTTGACCTCAACTTCTCCTCTTCCGACTACGACCACTAGCACATCGACCTCAACTACCCCTCCAACGACAACGACATCCAGCACCTCGACCTCAACTACCCCTCCAACCACAACGACCTCCAGCACCTCGACCTCAACTACCCCTCCAACCACAACGACCTCCAGCACCTCGACCTCAACTACCCCTCCAACCACAACGACCTCCAGCACCTCGACCTCAACTACCCCTCCAACCACAACGACCTCCAGCACCTCGACCTCAACTTCTCCTCTTCCGACTACGACCACCAGCACGTTGATCCCAACGACCACGACAGCGATAACAACGCTTCAAAAAATCTCACCCGTCTTTATAAAGCTCTGTGGAACACACCGAAGCGACAAGCTGGCACACTATTATTTCACAGAAGAAGGAGAAGAAGATTCCTCCTTTCATGCGATTATGAATGGCGATCCCGGATACTCTGGATGTCATATTTTTATTTATTTACTATATCACAAATATCAGATTTCTCCCCTCTCTCTCCCTCTCTCTCTCTCTCTCTCTCTCTCTCTCTGTCATTCAATCCTCGTTCACTTTCAACCTCTCACATCAAGTCTCTTTGGGCCGTACTGCGCCCACATGGTTTAAAATACATAATTATTGTACCCTGTGCAGATAAGTATTTGGCAAACATGTCGA
Source organism: Allodiplogaster sudhausi (assembly GCA_945643635.1). Lineage (NCBI taxonomy): Eukaryota > Metazoa > Nematoda > Chromadorea > Rhabditida > Diplogasteridae > Allodiplogaster > Allodiplogaster sudhausi. The sequence goes on from CALZFC010000354.1 coordinate 3,151,671, forward strand.
CAACAATTACCGTTTCTGGCTGTGGAATTCAACTCGTCGTCCTGAACAGGCAGGCCGTGGGAGGACAGACAAGTAAAATATCAGTTTCTAAAGAAAAAAGGCCAAACATCTTCTGAATTTTCCCTTCTTTTAGGTGCATTCATGGTATTTCTCACATCTGTCGATGAAGGACACACAATCCTTGGCTATGTCGCCAAAAACAGCAGAGATTGCGGCGCGACGACGGAGTTCAAAGAATACAAAAAGGGCAATGGTCAGGTTTTGTGAATGTTTAAATGTTTGTTTAAAACTGTTTACTTAAAAATTAACAGACTCATTTTAGACTATTTTGTTACGAGACCCGACGAAGAACCACCTCAAGAATACGAGTTGTACACTTCCTTCTACGCGTGGCCTGTTGTTTAGCAACGCCCAAATGAAGCGTGCAAATAAAGCTTTATGCATGCTTTCGGAGCATTCCGTTTAATTTCTGCCTCTCGCTCTCTCTTTCTTTATCGCTTTATCTTCCATCTCAGTTCTTTCTCAAATAAATTTTTTGGTTACCCGAATCCATAGATGCCATGGAAATTATTTATTATTCTTGTTCTCTGTTTACAACAATCAAATTCCCGAAACAACGAACAGAAGCAGAAGTGAAGAAGACAAAAAAATACATGATTTATTTGGAACCGTCAGGGAGTCTTGTTGTTGAGATACTTATTTGTTCAGAGAACTTCGAGTGAGACCATTAGGAAATCGTGCCCATTATGGACACCTTTCGTGAGAACACCCTTTTGTGCTCTCACCTCTTGTTTGTGATCATCCGCCCTTTCTCACTCTTTTCTCTATTCTTTCTCTCGACTCTCTCATCCTACATTTTCTCTTTATCTCTGTGTTGCTTAAAGCCTGCTCTTCTGCAATAAAAATCTACACTTTCTACTCTTATTCTTTTTTGCTATAATCTTCCACAACGAGAGCATTAAATATCAGTACGAAGATATTTTTTGATGTTTTTTCCCTTTAATTCTTTCACTTCATCGGAGTCAAGAAAATTTTTTATTCTTTGTCATAATTGCTGACAATGTAAAAAAAAACCTGAAGAAATGTACAGCACAAATTGTCATATGTATGTGTTTATGATACAATTCCGATCAAGAATTTCTTACATGACATTTCACGCGAGTGCCGTGAACGCGAGCGGCTGCTCATGCGGCATGGCGACGAGGCCGACGCGACGGCGCAGATCGAGCGGGCGGCCAGCAGCCGGCGCCACCGAGAAGCGTTGCACGAGCTTCGCGAGCACCAGGAAGAGCTCCATTCGCGCGAGTCCCTGACAAGGATCAAAAGATATAAGCATATGGATCACTCATAGATTTTAAAGGCTTGCAGTGTGTGTGCTTCGGTTGGAAGTATGTAAATATGAATAAATTTAAAAAATTAAAATGAAATGTTTAAATAATAAAAATAGCCAACTTCGCCAGCGCACTGTCTGCGTCCCATAGAAAAAGCGACCATCTGCTCGACGGCATCCTGAGGATGTGCTATTTTAAGGATCCAATGTGTAAAAGGATAACAAACGGGACAATTCTTGATTGTCCTAAATGTTCATTCGCAATTGTGCACTTACAATATTCACCTCGGCCGCTCTCTCAGGATCAGTGTGCATTCATAAATTTTACATGATTAGGTTATCAACCATACTCGCTCTATTGTGGAGACGATCTAATTGTATTTAAATGTATTATATGCCCTCACTTTATCGGTCGTTTTGCCGTCGGGAAGAAGGAATCGCTCGGGCCGAAAGGCCTCGGGTGCGTCGTCGGCGAAGAGCTTCGAGCGCCCGAGTACATGGTAGATCTGGCCGATGATGAAGGAGTCCGCCGGAATCACGTGTTCTCTGATCTGAGGAACAACTCGTCAATTAGTTTCTGTCTTCTTGTGAAGCCTTCTCTCATTGTCTCTCTTTCTCACTCTCGTCTATTTCCCTTTCTCTCTCTCCCTCTCTCTCTCTCTCTCTATCTCTCTGGTCTCCCACTCTTTCTAGCCTCTTTCTTTCTCTCTGGTCTCTCACTCTTTCTAGTCTCTTTCTCTCGCGATGACCTCTTCAAAAAGACAAAGATCGTTTACTCGTGATCAGTCTGCTAGAATTTAGGTGTGCTTGAAATGTGGGTCAAGCTAAAAAAAAAAACCTTAATTTCGGCGGTCGCGCGTCGAATAAGATTGATAGGAACGATGTTGGCGATTCGGAGGGTCTCGAGGACGGCGGCGTGCGTGTAGGGAAGCTGCGGCCGGTCGGACATGGCCACGAAGCGGTGGCGGCCGACGGCGGCGTCGATCTCGGCGCGCATCTTCTCCTATTATTAAAATAAATAAATTCTTATTTCTCTATTCATTTATACAGCACCGCCTACGAGCCGGGCGATTCGTCTAGGGCCGCTATGAGGCGCATTGAATTATGCAACGAGCCGAGCCATGTTGAATGTAAAAGAGAGAAAAAACACTTCTTAATGTCGTTCTGTGGAGTGCTTTTTTGAGACAGTCCGTTAAATAAAACTAGCAAAATTTTGACTCGGTTGCTTACTGGATGTGAGTATTGTTAAAGGAGCTGTCCATGGAGATTACAATGTACCTGATTTTTTTGTTAATACTATCCGGTCCAACTAGAAACATCATTAGGAAAAGTGAGAATGCGTCCTGAAGGGGCCCTGAGGAGAAAAACCACATTTTCCCCCCGAACTTTAGAATTTAGGGAGTGACGTCATCACCCCTTGCCTATTTTGTCCCCATGCACTCCCTCATTCTACCAGAAAGAAGGTGAAAACTAGGTGCGAAGCGGCAAGCCACGCTTGAGATTCGAGGGAAGAGAAGAGAGGCAGAGAGAAAAAGGCTCACAAAGTCTAGTTTGTAGTGATGGATACTGTGCTAGCATACCGCCAAAACTTTTTACAATATCTTGCGTGAATTCAAACATTAGTTCTGCATAAGCGGCTTTCAAACTCCATGGATAGTTCCTTTAATCATTTTGATTTTTTAAGGAAGGGAACAGTTCAAAACAAACCTGAGCGCGGGATTCTTCAGCGACCGTTGCATGTACGCGTGCACGAAGCACTCCGGCTCGTGCTCCGGGTCGAATGACTTCATTATCGATTGAATGTCATCGTGGACATGCTTGACGAGCTGAAGTGGGAAGAGTGATTATAATCACTCTTATCAATGATTTTATCTTAGCAATTATAATAAAAATAATTACTATAATTACTACGAATATATTCGTATATACAAAAGTACGAAGTGGAAACGAAAGCATACTTTTTGCTTGTAGATCAGAAAGCGGCCGACCGCGAAGTGACTGAGAAGAGGCGCGCGCGTAATCCAAGGAAAGGAAGAGCAGAGGAAGCCGAGCAGATTGCTGCGCAGGTTTTCCAGCTGCAATCATGTTTTCATTGTTAAGCTTCCACTAATTATGTATCTTTCGGTTTTTTTGTGCATCATAGAAAAGTGTTAGAGCCATGACGTTGTTTTTATTTGTTATTGTAAGACAACCAATCAGCCCCTTCGGGTTGGCCAAGAAGTCTATCACTTTGTCGACAGCTTTGTCTATCTCGGAGTGCAGATCTCGATGCCGCTCGATGACAGCTCGGAGTTAACTCGGCGCATTCAGAAGGGTTGGCTCGCTTTTACGAGAATGTCCGACATATTGACAAATCAGAAGCTTCGGCTGAAGATACGTCGAAAAGTCTTTGAAGCCTACGTTACCCCCGTGGTTTTGTATGGATCAGAGTGTTGGACCCTCGATAGAAGTGGGCGCGAGAGGTTAGAAAGAGCGCAAAGGAGAATGGAGAGTGCGATGCTTGGTGTGACCCTTCAAGATCGGATAAGGAATGTGGAACTGAGACGCTGGACAGGAATCAAGGATTGGCTCAAGATGGCATTCAAGAAGATGGATTGGGCAATCAAGATCAACCAAATGGAACAGAATCGGTGGGCCTACATCTCCACCTACTGGATCCCCTACGAAGCAGTCCATCGACGTAGGCCCGGTCGTCCATCCATTCGCTGGCGAGACCATCTTCCCTGACCACTTTCTCTCCCTCTCACTCATATCCCGCAACGAAGTTGACGTTCGGCCTATAACATCCCTGTGCTCATCCCACAATCGGCCTGATACAACGATAAATTGTAATTGTAAATTGTAATTATAATATACATTATAAAATATATACCTTTAGAAAGTGATTAACGAGATTATGTCAATAATGTATACCTGATAGTTGAAGAGCATGATGAAGCGTACGAGCTGGTCGCTCTCGTCGTATTTGTAGTGGAAGCCGAAGAGGACGTTGTTGATGATGTTCACGACGAGAATCTGGAGCGGCCAGCGAAGCTCGAGCTCGCTCTTCTCGCCGACCAGGGAAGAGAGATGCGCGAAGAACTCTTCAAGCGAGTCGTGCACCTGGGAAAGAGAGGAAATTTAGAACATCATGAATTCTTTGTTTATAATTTCTGTTATGAACCTACCAGCGGAATGATATGGACAACACAAGAGTTGTCTCTTATAAATTGACTGTGTCATGCATGATTTATTCGTGGATGATCGGATCGATTATTTATTTAATGGATTGAAATACAGTAAATCTCTCATGGAAGAGGAGCCCTTGTAAGATTGAGGTGCGCTAAACTATCCAACAAGTGCATTACTTATTCGCAACAAGTATGTATATGTGTATAGTTGTCGTTGTCTGTTGGAGACTCCGTCCGCCTGACCCGTCTCTCCATGACGCCCTTGCCCATGCCCGAGTCGCGCAGGATGTGCAGAGCGGCGCGTCGCTGCTCGCGCCAGTTCTCGCCGTCGTTGAAGATGACGCCGCCGTTCGGCTGCGCCATGAACGCTGTGTCCGGGAAGCGGCCGGGGTCGCCGTCATAAGGTCGCCTGAGAGCTTGGCTATTAAAGAAGCCAAAACTCAATTTCAAATTTGCGCCTATATGTCTGTAGAGAAAGTGCAAAAGTCAGGAAAAAAAATTACGGTTGAGCTACATGCATCTTTAAGATTTCATCAAGCAATTTCGCATAAAACAATGTTGTTATAGACAATTTTGATTGTGCTTTACCTCCATCACATCCCTTCCCATCCAATAGCTCATTGTAAATGGAATGAACAGTTTTTAAGAGTAGAATTGATATGAACTATACAAAAACGGAGAAAGAAAGATACAATATTTGTAGTTTGCGTGACGAGTTATGCAGAATAACGGAATGAATTTTTTTGATTTTTATGGAAAAATTAGCAGAGAAAAGTAGTCCGCACCTTGGTTGACGTAGAGCTCCTTGATGTCGTCGAAGTCGGAGACGATGACCATCGGATGCAGCAGGTAGACGGTGAAGACGCTGCCGTACGCGTCGTAGCAGCGCACGAGGAAGAGCTCGAGGCGGCGGGGGTCAAACTGGAAGGAAGGAGTAAGAGAGATTTGATGCGGAAAGGAGGAGGAAAGTTGAGAAAAATGAGAAAATAATTCAGACAATATATATATATATATAATTAAATTAAAATTAAAATAAAATAAAAAAAGGTTGTAATAACCTGAAAGAGATTGCCAACGAGCGGCAGCGGGGATTGGCCCACGCGGCAAGCGCCGGACGTTGGCATAGTAGCGCAAGACGTAGAGAATAAGAAGGAGGAAGCAAACGAGCAGGACGATGGACATGCTTTGTGAGGGCGGTCTAATTTAATATAAAGAAAAAATATGTTGTTAAAATATATATTAACGTTAATATGTATGTATGTATATGTAGATACATAATGTTCACCGAGCTTAAACGAAACAGTATGTTCTTTTTGAAAGATTACATCTGATTAGCCTACGAATAGTGTAGGTTGCTAGCAAAACTGATAAGCAAAAGTTGTGCAGGGATGACAACTTCTAACCATAAGTATACTTCGACGTGAAGCTGATTGGGGGGGGGGAGAGCAAGAGAGCAGCACTCGCATGGAAATATGCTTACTACATACATAGGTACATACATATCTGTATTTCTCGCCGTCTCATTCTTCCTATTCTCTCTTTCCATCACTCTCTCTCTCGCTCTCCTCTCTCTACCTCTCCTTCTATCTCGACTATTTATTTCTCTCGCTCTTACTTTCTCTCGAATAATTCTCCTTCATGTCTGAAAAGCGAAGTATCTTGTCTAGCATTCGAAAACAAAGCAGAATGTTCTCGTGACCTTGATCTGTCTCGTTCTATCCAGAACGATTAGGAAAGTAAAAAAAGTGAGCGATTGCTTTATTTCCCTCCCTCTCTCTCCTCTCTCATTCTTTCTTTCTTTCTCTCTATCCCTCTCTTGCTCTGTCCGTCTTCGGCAAGCCAAGGAGCAAGTTGTCTTAATTATTTGAAAACAAAATTTGAAGAAAGAGGCACTATCGATATAATCAGGATTTGTTTTGATTGTGTAGAAGTGATAGAATAGGAAGAAGAAAAGCACTTGATTCATTCTCTTTCCCTCCTTCTCGGCGTACTCTTTAAAAGTGGAATTCATGTCTACTCGCATTCAGGCTCGTCAAGGCTTTTAAATTTAGAGAATACAACACCATCTGCTCCAGTCCGGAAGTTGCCTCTGTCATTACTGGTTGCCTTCACGCTCTTCCATTCAGTACCTCAGAAGGTGCCAAGCACCATCTTCCTCTGTATAGTGATCATGTCAAGCAGGCAACTCAACAGCCTTAGATAGAAAAGCAGCTTATCGGCTTATCTTGCCTGCCTGAGCGCACAGATTGAATGGGTCAATGTAAATTTTCACTCGAAATTATCGCATATAGAACATTATGAAAAGTAGTTTAAATTGTCTTTTGAACATCATTAAATGGAGGTGGAAACTAGAATGAGGTTAAGAGTGAATCCTGTTTGTAAGTTGCTCAATACTGCACAAGTTGCTCAAACACCGGCAGCGACGACTTCGCTCAGATGAGTCGGTCCGCTACAATTTGCAGATCATTGCGGTCGACAGGGGCGCGCCTGATAACGTGAGGATATTACATACATATGTACATATACATATTTACATACATACATACGTATCACTACAACATATGTTTTAGGCCAAATTATTTAAACTTTTTTTTATATTAAACAAAATTCCAAGAACAAATAATTCATGATCATTAAACTAAAACAATGACATGATGTTAATTGCCATTCATCAGTTAAAACCATGGCCGCGATTCAATCAAATGAAGCGGTCTCCTCTGACCCGACGGCGAAGGACGCGAGTGTGGTGAGGCGCGGCGGCACGATCGGATTTGCCAGCACTGGAAACTGCTCGTAAACCGGCGGAGTCGACGGCGGATGCTCTCAAAGCAAACGAGCGTGCGGAGACAGAGAAGTTTTTTCGCGCGATCCTTTTTAAAAAGGAGAAACGAATGGAACGGGTCCGGGAGTCTCGCCATTTGGCGAGCTGTGCGAGAATTAAAATATAAGAGCTCGGTGAGAGCTCGGTGAGAGCTCGGTGAGAGCTCGGTGAGAGTTGCAGAGACGGCCGCACATTCTCGTTTGCAGTTTCTCGCATAATAGAGCAATATTTGTGAAATTTTTGTCGTAAATTGAAGACATGTTGTTTGAAACAGCTGCCCAATTATAATTTAAAAATATTCACTTTTAGAGTCCCAGTGGCCTCTAGAATTTGGGGAAACGTCGTTAGCTAAAGTTTCATTTTCTATTTTAAACTGTAGGGCTGAAAATAATCTTTTGAACGCTAATATTGACGAGGATATTTCCCTGCCATTAAACTGATGAATTTCGCCCGATTCAGTGCCTGCGCAGCGGCAGTCAATAGCGCGAAATATCTATGCTTCAGCTAACAAAAAGAGAATGGCATAATTGCTGAATGCTCCAATGGCCATATTTATCTTCTTTTATCAGTCAGGGTATGGTCGGATGCGGTCTTCTCTACTTTTTCTCATCTATCTTGTCTTCCTCCTTATCATCCTTTTCCTCCTCCTTCTTATCCTCCTTCCCTTCTTCCTTCTTTTCTTCCTTCTTTTCTTCCTTCTTTTCTTCCTTCTTTTCTTCCTTCTTTTCTTCCTTCTTTTCCTCCTTCTTTTCTTCCTTCTTTTCTTCCTTCTTATCTTCCTTCTTTTCTTCCTTCTTTTTTTCTTTCTTTTCCTCCTTCTTCGCATCCTTGTCTTCCTGAATATTTATCATTATTATTTCTAAAACAAATTTTTATACCAAATCTTTCAAAATATGATTTAGAAGAGAAAATAGGTTTTACTGTTTAAACTCGCCTTCTTTCCGTCGGCGCCCTCCTTCTTCTCTTCTTCGATCTCGAAAACGCAGCGGAATCGGACGACTCCGGCCACTTTGGCCTCCTTCCAGATCTTAAAATGATTTCGAATTATCTCTTACGACAAATTTACTATTAATATATTAGATTAATGAAAAAAGACGCATTCCAGTGCCACCGTACATCTTTCGCTGCCTTCTTCTCCAGCTTCTCGTCGAGGTCCGCGTGGTAGAAGGCGAAGAAGTGCTTGCTCACATCGGCCGGCTTCGTCTTGCTGATGAAGCAGATCTTGATCTTCGTCTGTAAACGAGTATTTAGTGTTCATTTTAAATTTTATTGCTTAATATACATAGAAATACAGCAATAAGCATAGCGATCTTGCCTTTTCACCAGCGGTATGGTCCCAAGGGGCGGGCGGACGCGGAAGATGTCGTTGTCGGTCACTTTCACCTACATTAAAGTGTATTGGAAAAGAGCGAACATTTTGCTTTAATTTTCTTCATAGATTAATCAAGTCTTCTTTTTGGTTGTTTCATGTAAATTTTTTGGCAAACTAAAAATATTCATTAGGTGCATAAATCTCATAAAATTTGAACCTGTCTATTCCGATAATTTGTGATGTTTGATCTTTGGTCATTGCTCGTTGTCCAATGACCTTGAATGCGATCTTCTTGTCGGTGTTGTTCGTGAGGGTGCGCTCGATGGCAATGCCGTCCTGGGCACCCGCCTTGCCCTTGAAGACGAGCGGGCCTTCGGGATCCATCGGCAGCTGGAATCACAAGTTTTATTCTTTTATTGACTTGACAACCGAATATGTAAATACATATTATTGATTATTGCCATTCTTTTAAAGTGAACCCCTTTTTGTGCACCATAAGATTTTTTTTTATTAAAAAAAAGACCTTGAAATCCGGCTCGCCGGCCTTATTGGGCAACTTCTTGGCATTCTTTTCTTCTTTCTTCTCCCCCTTGTCCTCCTTCTTTTCCTCCTTTTCCTTGTTCTCTTCTTTCTTGCCTTCAGCCTTCTGAGGTGTCGACTTCGCCATGTTGACACTGAAACGGTAATAGGTATTTCTTTTTGATAACTTCCTCCATTCTTTCAAATGAATCGAAATTGTTTTAGACCAGATAATATTTCTTACATTTCAAAGAAAAGGGAATGTCTCGGGAAAACTCTTTTTTAAAGGTAAATATATTTCGTGAGGGGGAGGAGTTAATGGGGAGAAGAGAATCTGCCAACGGTGAAATTGATGTATCGACCGGCTGGAAGCGCTGACTGCTAAGCACAATGAGGAGACTGAAGAGTGAATGGATTTCAGCAGTTCCTTCGACTTTTAAAGGGTCCAGAAGGAAAAGTGCAGCCAATTCAGAAGGATCCAGAAGGAAAAGTGCATGCAAATTACATGACTATTACGTTATTTCTTTTGTAGTTCAAATTTAGGAAAGTCATTCTTCTTCCACTTTTTCGTGAAAATCTTTCATGAAGACGAATGCTGCGAAAAAGCCCGTTCAAGAAAGAGATATAGTTCAAAAGTTAAGGTTGGCAAAACTTAAAAGTTCGAAGTCTTTTCAAGTTATTTTAATTTTCATTCCAAAGTACAAATTGTGAAATTTACAATCGACAAGGCGAGAAAGCATCCGCTGCAGCCATTTCACAGCTGTCTTCCGTTGCTGGTCAGTCGGGTCCTTCATCTCTCTCATCTTTTTCAACTATATTTGACTCAAATGAATTATTTTCTCCGCCATTAAATGGGAACTTGAAATTTTACAAGCCCAAAAATGCCGTATTAATTACTGATGGGGGAGTTCTAATGGTAATGTTTTATTAAATACATATCTCTTCGATCGGTTTTGAGAATTACAACGGTCCTTAATTTCAAAGAAAACGATTACTTTAGGAATCTGCTTGATAATGTAAACAACAATGTTAAAAATTTCCTGATTGAAAATAAATAGGGTTTAGATTAAATTCAACCACAGATTAAGGTTGATTCGAGAATGAGCGACGGAACGAGTGATACCGAACTGCCTGGAGGTCCGTTCAAGACGATTCTCACCTCTCTCCTCCCCTTCACCGCGGCCTTCCTCCTTGCGCTCTGCTCGGTTCGGCTTCAATTTCACTCCTCGGCACATGTTCAAGAGAAAACAAGAATTTTGAATGAACAACACAGTGCTTACGTGATCTAAGCTGAAAGTGAATTGGCTTCCCGTAAGATGCTGAATGAAATTTGCATTTCTCGCGAGTAAGCAGAACTTTAAGCACTTTAAGGGCAGTGGTCAGAAGGAAATTCTACGAAATAAAAGAGGAAAGTGCTCATAAAGTAGACAGATGAAAACAAAATGCGGCGTAAAATGATAGTGCACTTTCATTATAGAGTGGTAACTCTCTATTAATTCCTACTATTTACAGAAGAAGAAGCCGGCGAAAGCCACCGCTTCGAAAGCCGCTCCTCCAAAAGTGGCGGGGAAAAAGGAGGAAAAGGATGAGGACGAGGAGGACAAGGAAGGCGAGCTAGAAGTTTCTGTTCATTCGACATCTTTTCTTTCTTCTGAAATCCGAAAGCTACATATCATAAATAGAGTTAAACACTTTGTATTTTTCAGCAGGCGTGGTCAAAACGCCTGCAGACGCAGTGAAGACGCCTGCAGATGGAGCGAAGAAGACGCCTGGTGATGGAATCAAGCCTCCGGCTGCCGGAGGAATGGCCGGTGGGGTTTTGATTCTACAAAATTCGCCTTACAATTTTAAAATACATACACATAATGTTGTGTCAACTAATTCCAAAGCTTTAAAACTACCTCGTTAAATACTAGTTTAACTTTTTTTTTCAGAAACCCACGACCCGAACTACCAAACGCTGGCGGCCGTGCCCAGGAATGCTGATTTTGGTGCCGACAAGGCTGCCGGAGCAGCAGGGGGAGGCGGCGGATTGCCGAAGGCACCGGCCGCGGGCGGAATGGCTGGTCAACGAAAATAGGAATTAATGTTCAGAGATAGAGATATCTGATAGTTGCCTTAGCAGGCTAATCAATAGAATAAAGTGAAGAATGCTTCCCTTTCCAGCTACGCACGACCCGAAATACCAGACGTTGGCGGCTGTGGGCGGCGACGCGTTTGGCGCCGACAAAAAGGCAGCCGGCGGGGGCGGAGCTGCGGCAGGCGGAGGTGGAGGTCCCAAGGCACCGGCCGCGGGCGGCATGGCTGGTGCGGCTTTGAGATAGAGATCAGCTTGAATTGTTGTCCAATCCATCACAAACTTCTCTTCTCCAGCCACCCACGACCCGAATTACCAGACGCTGGCGGCGGTTGGCGGCGACGCATTCGGAGCTGATAAAAAGGCCGCGGGCGGGGGAGGCGGCGGCGGAGGAGGAGCTCCTGCCCAGCCAGCCGGCGGTGGAATGGCTGGTACGCTTTTTTTGTTCTCTCGATGAGAGAACCGCTCGAGATCATTTCTACGGTTTTGAAAAATAGTTTTACCGGTACTTTAAGCGGGTGAAATACAGACAACCATAGTAGTAAATAATTAATATTGTTTCTGATGATATTCAATTAACTTCAGCTACACACGACCCGAACTACCAGACACTCGCGGCCGTCGGCAACAAAGACTGCTTCGGGGCGGACAAGAAGGAAGGAGGCGGCGGCGGCGGCGGAAAGCCCCAGGCACCCACCAACCAGGGCGACAAGGCTGGTCTGTGGATTCTCACCTCTATTGTTGCTATGTCATGTATTTATTAAGTATTTTCATTATTTACAGCGACGAACGACCCGAACTACCAGACGCTCGCTGCCGTCGGCAAGGACGACGTCTTCAAGAAATAGCGAAGGGTCTTCGATGCGCCTCCTATCGTCTCGCCTTTCTTCTCTCTACATTTCCTCCCCTCCATCTCTCAATCGCTCTCCGATTGCACCCATGCCCACGATAAAGAGGTAGATTGTAATCGCACAAGTCTAGTAGTCAAAGCCAGAAAATGTTCAATTAAGTACGGAATATGCATACTTCGATAGATACAGAGAATCCGGATATTTCGGATCTGAGTGAAATGGGTCTAATAGTTCGTACAGTACGCCCAACAATCTGGGGGTGCAGCTTCAGAATTCCAAAATGTCCGATTAAATTGGGCGTCTCTCGAACAATGCATCGATTAGGCGATCTCCTCTTTCTCAACAAAATTATGTCCCTTTGTTCTCTCTCTCTCTCTCTGATTATAGCAAAACTTTATATCGATAAATCAATTACAAGTAAAAGACGCAGACAATATTGTCAGATGTAGATGTACAGTTCCATTTTGTAAATATATGGCAAATTGGATGGAAGGGGACAGAGGGCAATGCATACAAAATTCCTAGACTGCACATTAAGACGCTACTATCTCTGTGCAGACGTATAGTATCTCATTCAGCAGCCTTAAAAGGCTTGTGCCCGGACTATCTTACCGCCGCTGAACACAGTGGATAGAGGAGAGATATAATTTGGATTACTGAAGGGATAGCGCGTAAAGAAGAAGGTATAAACGGTCCTTTAATTTTTATAAAAAGAAACACCAGGAAATGATTAAGACGGAAGAATGAAAAGACGCGGAATCGTTGTCGTACTCTCAACAATTTCCCGTCAAAGAAGGAGGAGACAAATGGCGAGAAAAAAACAACAACAAAATTAAATGAAGAAGATGCACTTTTCGCAAAAGACTAATGCTGTACTCGTCGGCGGCTTTTATGTAAGCTCAAATAAAAGGGATAAAACGTGACTTTGATATAGGCAATAGTGTATGCTTTGACTGATAGTGCGCGCGGGCGAGCAAAAGAAACGTTGGCAAATGTTGCCTAGGGTTTGCGTGGTTGCGGAAAGCCGGCGAATATAGGGTGCGGCTTGTTATCGATTGATAGACATCTAATGACAGGCTTGCATGTGAAGTGCTTCCCGGTACGAGACATTGTCTCCGTCCTCTCCAAGCTGTCCGGATGCCTTGGAGACGATACCCGAGTCCGATGAGCCATTCGAGCTGAGGCGCGCGCGCAGAAGACTCGCGTACGTCGTGTAGCGTTGGATCTGGAAAGGTGAGACATACAAATAGTCCTCAACGGAAATTGTCCACTACGGGAATTGTCCATTACAGAAATTGTTCACAACGGTAAGTGTCCCCAACTGAGATTGTTCGCAATGAAATTGCCCCGTTTTTCCTCATCGGAAACTTTCCAGTAATATCAGCGAAAGTAAGCATAAAAAAAAAACTATAAAAAAACTCTTGCATTTATATAGTACCCACTTACAAAAATATGATGTTATTCGATCACAAAGTGTTAAACTTTTTTAAATATGGGAACAAATTAACAAAAATTTAAAAAAAAAAAAATTGAAAAAAAAGAAAAGACACGGATGCGCGATTCAGAAATGCTCCTCACCTCATGCATGAGCAGCCTCTCGTCAAAGAAATACTGCTCGACCGCCTTGCCGCGTGCCTTGAGAGGCGGCGCGGCTGAGCGGAGACGCGTCAGCTCTTCGGAGAGTGCCGCGGCAGACGCGTCGTGTGCTGCGAGCTGCTCCGCGAGGGACGCGCCGGAGGGAGCGCGAGGGAGAGGAGGCCAGAGGAGGCGGCCGGCCGAGTCAAGACCGGGTGGAAGGGCGCGGGAGGAGAACGACGATGCCACTGTGTTGATCGCGTCCAGCCACGCTGACACTTCGGAAGAGCTCCTTTAAAGCAGAAAGGTGTTGGGTAGGGGCGAGCGAGAGTAATGCAGAGTGAGAGCGAGAGCGAGAGTGATCGAGAGTGATCGAGAGAGAGAGAGAGAGAGAGAGAGAGAGAGGTAGAGTGAGACAGAAATGAAGGGAATGAAAGAAAATGAGAAATCGAGAACGTGGTGAGCCCAAGTCAAACTAGGAGTTCTAAGCAAATTAAAAAAAGAGAAAGAATGGGTCTAACGTCGTCTGAAAGAGCATCTCGCCTAGCGCAGCCGTCTGCAGCCGGAAGACATGCTTCTTCTTCGTGTACTCCACGGCCGGCTCAGCGAGTGCGTGGTGGAGGAGGAGGGCGTTGGCGAGGGTGGCGTAGAGGCACGGCTCCGTCTCATCTCGCGAGAAGTACAGCGCCAGGCCGCGCACTCGCACGAACACCATCCGCCAGCCGCGTCGGCCGAGCGGCGCTGGTGTGGATAATACTAATACTCTCTTTCATTATACGAATAGTTTCTTTCAAAGAAACATATTCAAAATTTATCAAGAAAAAAAATCAATTTTCTTTAAAAAATTTACAAAGTGAATCATGAAGAGTCTAGCTATCAATCAATATGGATCATTTATTTACTAATATTACTTTAAAAAAACTATAATCACGAGCAAAACCTCATTTAAAATATATAGCGATTTTAAAGCTGACTCGGAGTTCCATCGCTGTCGTAGACAACCTTGCGTAAGAGGAAGCCTCGCTTGTACTCCACTTGACTCTGTGGATCGAGCTGAGAGCAAGGAAATCAGTTTACGAAATTGTAATAGAGTTTTTTTTTGTTATAATTTTGAGCAGTTCAATCAATGAATTAACCAGGACGATGTCGTTAGGCTCCGAAATTGTTTCTGTGCAATTAAATGCTCTTCAAAAAACAGAAAGGAACTAGGAGAGAAAACCGAACCTCCAATACTGATCTCTGCTCCTTCGCAAGTCGCGCTCTTCTCTTTTGCTTCTTGTCCTCTGTGCTTTTCCCGTCGAAGCTCAGGGGGGAATGCCTGAAAGGAAAAAAATCATGAATAATAAAGAAGACAAAATTAATATTTTTAAACGATTTTCTTAACGATATTCGAATGAAAATAAATAAAAATACATAGGCATACATCAACGAAGATGGAAACTAATAATTCGCACAATTTTGGCCAGATCGGTATCGCATGTATTTTGAAGCGAAGTTTAGAATACGCCGATATCACAAAATTTATAATGACACAAAAACAGTTGGCAAGCCAGTATTTGGCCTTTTTTTAAACAAAATTTTTACGTGGCAAATGCCTGCGATACTATAAAGTCTCGCGAACTTGCAGTGCATATATTAGGAGAAAAAAAAACGATAAACATAAAAAAAAATGCCGTACTTGATGCTCTCATATAGCGTCTTGAGCAGGGTTCTCTGGTAGTCGTGCCCGGAGTGAGCCATGTTGACGATGAACTCGCGGCAGCTCATCTTCTTCCGCGTCTCTCCGTGCAGGTCAGCGTTCAGCAGCAGAAGACCGCACGCCAACGCATGCACGGCATCTGCGCCTTTCAGGTATGTCAGAGTAGCAGGAGACGTACAAGGGGCAGGGGAAAAAGGTACTGTCATTTTGACAGCCCCACCCTGATTTAGGGCCTCTCCAAAGCCCTAACCCACCTTGTTTTTGAGTGGCATTTAGGAAGAAACAGCGAACCCACCCTGGTTTTTGGGCCCAATACCATCTTCCTCACCCTAATCTTCTGGGCCCTCGACAGCGACTTTTATTCCCTGACAAGGGGGGGGGGGGACATAGGAGGACCAACCCAGACAGGTGGTCCTCCTAAATGGGGGGTCTAAGAGTCAAGTACACTCCTCAAGATTAGTCCTCCACATTTAGACCTCCAGGACTAGTCTATCACAACGGCGAAGAAAAACCTTTTAGCTCCAATCTATGTATGTCCATCAGTCATTTATCATATAAAGGAATGGGATCAAGGCCGGGTAAATTGGTTTCAAAGGCCCAGAAGCAAAGGGGATCTGTTTTACAAATTTTGAATTGAAACGAAAAAATTCAAACCAAAAAAAAACAAGCTAAAAATACCGAGATTAGGAAAGAGCGTCGGATTCGCGTTGTGATATCGTCGTGAGAAATGACAAATCACCTTCTCTCTTTGACTCGTCTCTCCTCGGAGCTCGACCTGGAAAAATTAAATTGTTAATACAGAATTAGAAGAATACAACAGATATTAATTCAAATCTTTACAATGAGAGCGAGAAATATAATTTGAGATTTTTAATTCAAGACTAATTTTCTTTGACATTCCAAAAAAACATATATTGATTGCTTGCCCTGATAGACTCACAAATAATTCCAAAAGTATTGTAATCACTATAATTCCGCATAATGACTTGCCTGTGAGAGCAATTCCCGTAGGGCAGCGTCAATTCGTGTGCCGGCCCAGGATGAGAGGACAATGTAGCTGGGAGAGGCCATAGACGTCGTCTCCGTGCTGAAATGAAAGAAGGCAGTGAACGGGAGGAAGAAAGAAATATAAACGGATGAGTGTGTGTGTGTGAGAGAGAGAGAGAGAGCAAGAGAGAGCAAGAGAGAGAACGAAAGAAAGAGAAACTCACGTGGATAGTGCCCTCTGAATAGCCACGGACGGCGTGGAGGGAGAGGGCGAGTGGGGGAAGTGGGGTGGCAGTCCCTTTGGCCACTCTTCTCTTCTTCCCCCAGGCAGGGAAGTGGGTGGACTGGTCGGCCTTCTCTCCTTTTCCTTGCTGCCTGGCGTCCTTCCTCTCTCCCCACTCATTCCGTTGTTGATCGTCACTGACGACATCTTTGATGGCGTTTCGACGGACTGAAAGATAAATTCCATCTTTAATTCGGGGAATAAAAGTTACGTTCGAAGACAGAGCAAATCGAGGCGGGGAAGGAGGGAGGAATTGAGCCATGAAACCGGGGGGAATAGGCTGAAAACGGAGTTTCTGTCAAAATGTTCCTCAAATATGGCGGGGCAGAGGTCGTTTGCTGGCCCAAAAACATTCCCATTCGCATCAAAATCTCTGCGAACGACTGGCTCGTAAAACCAAATCCTTTCATCTGCGATGCCATGTCAAACTAAAAATCGCAGCAGCGTCAGAGAATTCGCTATGAATGGACAATTTCTGAGGCGTGCATTTTTTTTTCGTTTTAATCAAAATCAATATTTAAAATGCTCAAAACGTATGTTCACCTCGTTCTACCAATGCTCAAATTCTTTTAAACCCTGTTATCACTATTTGGGACACCAAAACATGCCTTCTATCAATGTTTGGGATACAAAATGGTATAATAAAGTATAGAAAGAGGAAAATCATTCGATAATCTAACCACTGTAAACGTTTCGGTCGACGCGCTCCTCTCATTAATGTGAGGGTTGGAGAAGGCGTTGGAGTGGATGGAGGAGATCATGGACGGTTGCTGATGGTGGGGTCCACTTGGGACCATTGAGGGATGCCGAGGGGGTTGAGGAGGGCTATCGCTGCTACTCTCCGTAGTAGATCGCATGCTGGTCGCAGGCTCTGCTTCTGCCTCCTCTCTCTCCCTCTTCTCTGCTTCTCTGACGTCTCTCTCCTTCTCTGCTTCTCTGACCACTCCGTTCTCTTCGGCCACTCTCGTCAGGTTCTCCTCTTCCTTCTCTGCCGTTGCTTCTACCGTCAGGTTAACCGGTCGCTCCCGCTATAAGCACAATAAAATCGTAGCACGCAAGAGTCGAGTGAAGAAAGAAAGGTAGATGGGGAGAGAGATAGGAAGCGAGCGAGGGAGGTTTGAAGAAAGAGAGAGAGAGAGAGAAAGGTATGAAGAGAAAGAGAGAGAGAGAGAGAGAGAGAGAGAGAGAGAGAGAGATAGAGAGAAACAAAGTGGGGGGAACGAGACTGTGACAATATGAAGAAAACATAAATGTAACAACAAGACGGTGAGAGAACTAGAAAGAAAAATAATACATTTAACAATAGAGCGAGAGAGAAATATCGAGCGAAAGAGAACAGAGAGAGAGAGACAGCGAGAGGGAAGGAGAGAGAGAGAGAGAGAGAGCCGAGAAAGAGAGAAGAAATTACGCATGAATAGAACTCATTCTTTCAATGCCCTCAACTAGCGGCCTCACTCTCCACTTCACGCGGCCAGTTTCCGTCTTCTTACTCATGAGTGGTCATTCAATCACTTATTGCATTCTTCGAATCACTGCCGGTGGCGTGCCTACCTTCGACATAGGCGGGGAAACATTTCCGCATTTGTCACTATTGCGAGTAATCGGGATTTGATGAGAGGAAGGGACAGATAGAGAGAGAGAGAGAGAGAGAGAGAGAGAGATACAGAGAGACAGAGAGAGAGAGCGCGACAGAGAGGGAGAGAGAGAGGAAGAGAGGAAGAGAGGAAGAGAGAGAGAGAGAGAGAGAGAGAGAGAGAAGGAAACATATAGAGGAAAAGTAGGGAAGAGAGAGAAAGGAGAGAAAAAGAGATGATAAATGCAATCATGCTAACAATAACTCGCTCACGCTGTGCCTCACCAACAAAACAGTGACATAAATCACCATTTCCGGCATGTTCAATGCAGCAAATGGCATTTAACAAAAATTCATGGCAGGACTGTGGAAAACAATCGATCTTCTGATGATACAGTGAAGGGTGTTAGGATTTTTTCATTTATTATTATCATTACAGAAAAAAATAATAAAATAAATGAAACCTTAGCAATGGTGACTCCCTCCGGCTGCGACTGGGAGGTCAGGAGACGGCCTCGTCTTGAGGACGGAAAGTGAAGCTGCGAGAAGTGCGAGCGGGGCGTGTGCTCGATCTTCGTCTTTGGCGGCAATTGCTCGCGGGCAACCTTAATCAATCAGTCAGCCAATCAATAAACAAGATCAATCAATGATCTGATAAAGGAGTCTCACCTATGGAATCAATATTCAAACACCGCCTAAATAAAGATTCTTGACAGTAAAATGAAACACGGCGTATGTGGATATGGCAAAGTTTGAACAGCGCGATCATCCGTAACCACAAGACCCTTCTACTGCTAGCACTATTATTTTCTCTGTTTCTTTCTCCTCTCTCATTCTCTGCATCTTTATCCTAACCCTCTCCATCTCTTTCACTCTTCATTCCATTATTCTTCCCTCTGGACTGCTGACAGCCCCTTCTGGAAAGAGTACCTCGTTTGTTTATGTCCTGTCCCTTTCACAAATACTTTGGCCCCTGGCAAGAACGGAAAGCGATAGCCTGGAGGGGAGAAGAGGGAAACTCAACAACAGCAAATATCATCAATCAGTCTTGTGCTATTACAGACAAGTGAGACATCGCAAAATGGATGTCGAGTTAGGGGGAAAAGTAAATAATTGGTATGGGAAGAGAAACGGAGATAGGGGAGAGAGTGACAGAGCACGAGAGAGTGCGAGAGAGAGAGAGAAAGATAGAAAACGAAACTGAGACGAAATAAAGGAAAGAAGAGAAAAACGCAGCTGACGTGTAAATGGAAACAGGTGGCACTCATCGTTGACGAAGAAAATGTGTATTAATTAAATACAAACATCGTGTTTTAGAAAATGACTATTTAACAGTCTGGTCCTGGAAAATATTTGTCGAAAGTACCTTTACAATGATGACAACTGTAGCGAAGAAAATTTGTGACAAGCAAAAATAATGCAGAATTTAGAGAGAGAAAATTTTGGTGATGGGCTACGAAAGACTGCTAACATGTGAGAAGAGCTGGCGGGCCACGCAACCAATGCGGGAATTCAGTAAGGACCACGGAGAATTCTCATTCTCCCTCTCTCTCTCTGAAACTTTAACTTTTACGCTCTCGACCCTATCACGGTATAACTTTCTCTCCGCTACCCTCCTCTCTCTCCCTCTCTCTCCATCCTTCTCTCTCTGTCTCTCTCTCTCTCCCTCTCTCTCTCTCCTTTCTCTCGCCCACTCTCGAGCTCCTCGTATTTGGCTGCTTGTGCATGCTGAGGAGACATTCACTCCCCTTCCACTCAGGCTCAAACAGTCAGGAAGAAGGAAATAGCTGGGAGGAAGAAGAGAAATAGAAGAGAGAGAGAGAAAGAGAGAGAGAGAGAGAGAGAAAGAGCGAGAGAGAGAGAGAGAGAGAGAGAGAGAGAAAGAGAGAGAGAAACTGAGAGTAGCTAAAGGCAAAGAGAACAGGAGAGGGCAATGGGATTGGCTGTATTATTTCCAGCAGTGAGACCAGATAGAAAAGGGAAAAATCTCACTGAATGTGAGCCACGGACAGAAAGATTAATCGGCACTCGAGATAGAATTGGAGAATCTTATCTAACAATAAGATAAGCAATCAGCGGTTAAACAAAGAAAATAAACAAGTCGAAGATTTTTAAAATAAAATAATATATAACATTCTTCTTCATTATCTTCAATCAATTTTAATTGTTGGCATTCCACAATCCAATTTAAATGAGGGGGTGGGGAGAAGATATAATGTGGCAAGATGAATATTCGGATTAACTTTAAAAAAAGATAAATACGAACATACGAAAATAAAATATACTTATACAATTTATTCAGTTTTATATGAACATTCTTCCAAATGGGTTTTGTTAGAAAGTGTATTTAAATTGAAAAAAAGATATTATTTTTACTTCAATGGTAAAAACTAATTTCTATCCGTTGCCTTTTTGATCATAAGGACTTGTTTATATGAGGATGTGACCGAGTTGTATGAGAAATCGCTGTTAACAAGATACGAGCTAGATATATTGAAGTAACGCATATGGAAAGCACCGGGTATTAGCAGACTCGAAAGCAGCGTAGAAATATGAGGACTTCAAATTAGTTGCTTCATATACAAGTTTTGAATTGATTTTCGCTTCCAAAAAATGATCAGTACAGTTTGCATGACCGCCAAATATAAGTACGATTATTGTCACTTCCACCGAATTTGTCAGGTCGAGAATTTTCTCGTGAAGAAAGAACTAACATAATTGTTACAATTATTACAAAAATAGGGAATTAAGGATAATTATAAATAATGAATAAATGATAACTATGCAAATAGCGAATTAGTAATAATTATCAGGAAGGAATAAATGAAAAGGATAAGCATAAATGAGGAATTGAGAAGAAGGGCCAAAAAGGAAGATCAATTCACCCACCTTTGCATACGAACTCGAAATGTTCGGGTTTAAGTTGAGCATCTTGTCGCCAGTCATTACGAAGGCTTCGCAGCGGCGCGTCCTAAATCAATCCAATCATTACAAGATTTATTAATTCATTAATTCAATTTTAAATAAACAATTTCTTTTTAAAGTTAAATGAACTAAATGGAGCGTGTTGCAATTTTAACCAATTGTACCGCAATACACTTTGTCTTACAAATACTTTTCTAAAAGTGCAACAACAACTAAAAAATTTTCTTATGATTAATACAAACAAGAAGCAGATTTCAAATCGTCTCATTCGTAAATGGTTATAATCTTGGCAAGAAAGGCACTCTCAAAATTCGTGATTTCACCTTTTTCTCCTCTTTCCCACGACTGACAGATAGACTGGAAAGTGCACAATGCGAACTGGTCTTAAGCAGAGAGAGAGAGAGGAAATATGATTAAATGTATACTTGGAGAGATCGCCAATTTGATGGATTTAGAGACGAGACGGAGAGAGAGAGAGAGAGAGAAAGAAAGAGAGAGAAAGAAAGAAAGAGAGAGAGAGAGAGAGAGAGAGAGCGAGAGAGAGAGAGAGGAAGAGATACAAGGAGAGATTGAATCAACAAGAAACAGTGAGAAAGAGATAGAGATAAAAGAGCAACCATAGAGCCTACGGGAAAGGAAGAAAGGTAAATGTTTCAGGTTAAACAAGCACAATGGAAGATAATGCTGGGGAGGGAATAGCATTTCACTTCAATCTTTCTCATTCTCTCTCTCCCTCTCTCTCTCTCCGACTCCCTCTCTTTTCTCTCTCTCTCTCTCTCTCCGACTCCCTCTCTTCTCTCTCTCATTCTCCCTCTCTCTCTTCTCTCTCTATCTCTCTACGTCTGCCTCCTTTCTCTCTCTTTCTCCCTCTCTCTCTCTCCCAACCTAGGAGAGCTGGCGGACTTCTTGACCGGCTGCGCCCTCTGCATTTCTTCCTCGTCGTCCTCGTCCACCCTTGGCGCGAGGCTCTCTCCAGGCCCTCCGGCAGGCCGCGAGCCGCCCGTCAGGACGGCCGCTGCCATCTCTCCCGGCGGCTTCCTTTAAAGCAAGGCAAAGTAAAATTGTGTTTTTTTTAAATTAGCATTGATAAAAAAATTAGGTCAATAAAAAACGCGACATGCTAGCTATAAATTCAAAGGTGAAAAAAGACGATATTGATAATTTCGATAAATATAAAGAATAATAAACAAGTAATTGTGCTATACCAAAGAAACACATTTTTGATAACAACAGCACATTCAAATTTCTACTTCTTTTCCTAACCACTGCACCCTTGCAAGAGGAGAGAGCTTTGTGGCGTCCCCAGGAGACATTCAACTTTTCACTTTGCTTGCAAAGCAAGATCGATTCGAGAATGATAAAAAGGCATAAAAAAGTCATTCCTATGGCCACTTCATCATTCTCGTTCACTTTCCACTTTCACCACCACAATGTTCCGCAACATGGGAGAGAGGGGAAATGGATCACCTAACGAAAGCCAAGAGATTATGAGAAGGACAATAGAGAGAAGAGACCGGGGTAGAGAGAAAAATGCACATGATAGGGAGAAAGAGAAAGCTAGAGAGAGCGAGAGTGGTGGAGAGGGGAAAGAGGGGGAGAGAGCGAGAGGCAGAGAAAGAGAGAAAGCGAGAGAGAGAGAGAGAAAAAAAAAGTGAATGACAAGAACATCATTGATGACAGATGGATGCATGTTGGCAGAGGCAAAGTGGGAGAAGGGGTGGATGTCTCCGTGAGGATGCGGAAGGGGTGGCAAGTGTGGACGACGAGAGAGAGAGAGAGAGAGAGAGTGAGAGAGAGGAGAGCGAGAGAACAACCGAAGCAGAGAAGTAGTGCAGATGAGAGTCCACGCCACGGCGAGAGACGGACAAGAAGAAGACAAAGAGAGAGGAGTGCAGCGCAAATTCTCTTCTCATGGACGGGCAGGGGCGAAAGCATGCAGATGGCGTGGCGGAGATATGAGAAGGACAACTGCCCGATATTCATGTGGCCGGAGGAGAGGGAGAGGGACTTTATGGAAGGTGGATAGTGAGGTGAGACAGAGAGAGAGAGAGAGAGAGAGAGAGAGAGAGTTAGAGTGAGAGATGGGTAAGAACGTGTAAGAGATGTAGCTAGGCTTGGTGCTAGGTAGGAATAGGAGGAGGGGTGAAGCGACTTTGTGACGAACTCAAGTGGGAAAATGAGAGTCGGTGAAGGGTGAGAAGATGGAGGGCGGTGAAAAAGGGAGAGTGAGAAAGAGAGTGAGAAAGAGAGAGTGAGAAAGAGAGAGAGAGAGAGAGAGAGAGAAAGAGAGAGGAGGGAGATGATGCCTGGCAGAGAGCGAGAAAGAGAGAGGAGGGAGATGATGCCTGGCTCGGCTTCAGAAAGAAGCATCAAATCGAACGAATGCCGGAAGATGGCCCTCGGGTGCGAGCCCGTGTGTAGTAAGCAGAAGGTCGATCGGACTGATGACAACATGGGAGGAAGAAGAGAGCGCAGGAAGAAAGAGAGAGAGAGTGAAAGAGAGAGAGAGAGAGAGCGCAGGGAGAGAGAGAGTGAAAGAGAGAGAGAGAGCGCGCAGAGAGAAAGAGTAAAACAGAATTAGTAACAGCTTATATAAAGGAAGAGTGACACAGCAGTGGCAGAGAGATGGGAAGAGCAGCTAGGATGCGAGAGAGGCTAGGGAGTGAATAACAAGGATGTAAAAGGACTGCTGCTGAAAGGCAAGGAAAGCAGTCCTTGTGTCTCGTCTGCTTCTCTCTCATTCTCTCTCTCTCTCTTTCTAATTCTCTCTCTCCCCTTCTCTATCTCTCTCGCTCTCTCTCTCTTTAAATGCAGTCTGTCGTTGTACGCTGAATGAATAAGCACATTCGCGCAGGCTAATCAATGTGAAGACAATCGCTAGCCGTTCATCTTGCAGTTCTGAAAGGGCGGAAAGAAAGGCGAGAACGGAAGCGGGCGAGGGGGAGAGGGGTGTGGAGAGGGAGGAAAGGGATGAAAGTAGCGAGAGAGAGAGAGAGAGAGAGAGAGAGAGAGCGAGCGATGGGAGATGAGAGAGAGGGATAGACTGAGAGAGAGAAGAATAGAAAGCATGATGAAGAAGGGTGAAAGGACGCACAAGTAGTAGTAGCCTCCTTCGTCTCTTGTCGCTTTTCTTCAATTCAACGCAATGAGCAAGTCACACATGCGCATGAGAAGAATGAATGAATGCACACGGTTAGTGAACAAATAATTTGGCACACGAGTAAGACAAGATGGAGTGCGACCAAAATAAGGGAGGGAGAGAGAGACGAAAACAAACGAGACAGAGAAACAGAGACAGAGTCAAAAACAGGGAGAGAGATGGAGAAAGAGAGACACAGAGAGAGAAACAGAGATGGAGTAAGAGAGACACAGAGAGAGAAACAGAGATGGAGAAAGAGAGACTGAGAGAGAGAAACAGAGATGGAGAAAGAGAGACAGAGAGAGAGAGAAACAGAGATGGAGAAAGAGAGACAGAGAGAAACATAATGGAGAGAGATGGAGAAAAAAAGACAGAGAAATAGAGAAGCAGATTATTCTGACGGAATCATGAGCACTATTTAAGAATCCCATGCAAGCTTAGGGAAGAGAGGGCTGGAAATAGAAGGAGCTGGAGGGAATGCTCTTCCGAGATGGACATTGGGCACGCCCAGGCTGAAGTGTAGATGGGAGGAGGGGGATTGGGAGGATGTGTAGACAAGGAGTGGCCGGCTTGGAGTGAAGGTGAGAGAGAGAGAGGAAGAGAGAGAGAGAGAGAGAGAGAGAGAGAGAGAAAGAGTGAGAGAGAAAGAGTGCAGGTAAGAGATTAGCAAGTGAGAAGTATCAATACCATCCTAGGCCCGCTAGCAAACAGACATGTCTGACCTCGGTAGCTATAACACGAGCCTGAGGGGTGGAAGACAAGATAACAGACAGGCAAGCGTAGGCAGTTGGCCTGCAGAGGGTTGCTAGCAGGTTGCTACCAGGAGATTAGAGGGAGAAAGAGAGAGTAATAAAGAGAAAGAGAGAGAAAGAAGAGAGAGAGACAGACAAAGAAGAAAGTGTGAAGACGGACGAGCAACGATAAAGCCGTGGTGTATTGCACTGAAGTTGTGTGCGGGATGGGGACGACAGCAGAACAGAGGAGACAGCTGTTCGGAAAAGGAGGCGAACGGGGATGGCGCTGTGGATGGTGATGGGAGGTCCAAAGATGTTGAGAGAGGAACGCGAGATAGAGAGAGAGAGATACAAAGAGCGATAGAGGCAGAAAGAAAGAGAGAGCGAGAGACAGAAAGGCTCATAGGGACGAGAGACAGAGAGAGAGAGAGATACAGAGAGAGAGAGAGATACAGAGAGAGATAGAGATAGAGAGAGAGAGAGAGAGAGAGAGAAACTGGAGAAGAGACTCAGGGATAACCAGCAAGCGTTCCGTCTTCTTTTGGGAAAGTAGCCTGTGGGAGCGAACGGATGCCGCAAACATTCATGATTCTCTCTTTCTCTCTCTCTCTCTCAATTTTCCCTCACTCTCTCTCTCTCTTCCTGTCCCTCTATCTCTCTTCTAAGTCTCAACTATCATGACATATCTTCTTTTCTCTCTTTCCAATGTCCCCGTCTCTAAGTCTCCTGTAGTCATACCCTTCTTTCTCCTTTGTTTTTCCATCTCATCTCATGCCTTCCTCTTTTATCTAATCATGTCTTTCCATTATTCCTCTTTCTCTCTCTCTCTTCTTCATGCACTCTCCCCACTGTTCACTGAGCATCCTCCAATGATTCCCATGCTCTGAGGCTATTCGAAAGGAAGAAAATATATATAAGAAGTCAGCACGCAATCGTTGCCTTCCCCTTTCTTCTTTTTATTCCTCTCCCCATTCTCCGTTTCAGATTAGCGAACACAAAGACATGCGGAATGGAGCTGGATTGATGGCGAGGGCTAATCGTAAGAAGCAGAGGTTTGAGATCGAGGTGCGAGAGAGACAGAGAGAGAGAGAGAGAGAGAGAGAGAGAGAGAGGGAGAGAGAGAGAGAGATAAGGGCGAGGGAGAAGAGAGATATAGAGACTGAAAGAGAAAAAGGACGAAAAAGTGAGAGATTCAGAGAGTCGGAGAGAAACAAAGAGAATCTGGTCCTCGTTCCATAGATCACTCCGTTGTACCTGGAGGAGTGGAGGAGGAAGTAGTGACAGCGGGAGGGAGAGAGAGAGCATAGGTTAGATAGACAAAATGAGAGAGCGCAGAGAGCGCGAGAATGATCTCCAAATGTGCTTGCCCGACGTTGTTAGTGTAGTAGCAGGAGCACTCCTGTGCCTTCCTCCCCCTCGAATGTGTTAGATATGACTAAGGCTAGTCTTGCGGGCACAGCTGACCCTTCTACCATCACTCTTTAGAGACAATCTCTCTTCGCAACAACATTTATCAATTCAGGCATACAATTAACATGACTTATATACCAGAAGAAGGCAACACGTCGGCACACTTTTCACCTGAACAATCGGCACCTTGAAAGATTCAAACTCCTAATCGAACAATAACAACACAAGTATTCTAGGATAAAATTATAGGGGGGTCTTGGACGGGTTGGTGGGGGGGGGGGGGGGGGCGGGGTGGAGATTGTTCCTTGGGGGGGGGGGTACCTAGACCCTATTTGGGAGGTATCTAGACCCCTTTACGGAGGCATACGCAGAGCGCCGTCGAGGCGGATGGTCTCTCCGTTGATGTACGAATTCTGAATGATGTGCGAGGCGAGCTCTCCAAACTCGAGTGGGTTCCCGAGACGTTTCGGATTCGGCACCAGACTCGAAAGAAAGTTGTGCACCTAGAACATTATTTATAATCTTTTAAATTTGCGACCACTTAAAATAGATCTCGTGAAGAATATAATACATATACTTACTTTAAAAATAATATCATAAATTTATTTACTGTAGGTAATAATTTTTCAGCTAACAAAAATACATCAAATAATTTGTAGGCCTATTTCTCCGTACGGTAAGCATGAGCTAAACAGAACCTATGTAAATACCTTTTTGAAATTATAAATAATGTTTGAACAGTGGCAGATGCCACGAAAACTGCCTTTGAACTACCAATTTACAGCTCAATTGACTGCACTTGTTTGAGTGGGCTCCGAAGAGAAAATAAGCTACTCTTGAAGAAAGCGCCGGCCAATTCTCTAATTGCCTTTCATTTTCTAAAGAACCTGGTTAACTACTTGACATTCTAAAACTAAATGCATCGGCAGACTGTATTGTTAGGAAGCACGCGTATTCAAGGTCTCAAGAGAGGGGGGGAGGCAGAGCAGGAAGAAAGGAAGAGAGAGAAAGAGAAAAAGAAAAAGAGAGAGAAAGAGAAAGAGAAAAAGAGAGAGAAAGAGAGAGAGAGAGGGGGAGAGAGAGAGAGAGAAAGAGAGAGAGAGAGAAAGAGAGAGAGAGAAAGAGAGAGAGAGAAGGGATTAGAGTAGTGACCACATTAGTGTTTTCGCAGGTGCACCCGGCTCCCCTGCCACAAGACCGCGTTGTTCCTCTTGAATAACATGGAACTCACTCCTATTTTCTGTCACATTCTCTGCTCCCTCCCTCTTCTTCTAATTGTCTCTTTCTCTCTTCTCTCTCACTCCTTTCCTTTCTCTCATTTCTTTCTACCCTCTCTCACTCCCAATCTCTCCTCTCCCATCTCCCCTTATCATTCTGTCTCATCAAGAGCATGGTGAGTCGGTCTACAAGGTCACGCTTTCGCGTGGAAAAGAGGAGACACGCGATGGGAGTATGCAACAGCCAGTGATCACAGAGCGGGAAGGAAGGTTCCTTTTCGGAACCTTGACAATTCAAAGGCCCAAATGGAATCACTTTCTCTATAATAATAAAGAAATGCAATCTATCTTATAAAAGAAGAGCCCGCTCAATGGTCACATTTGACTCTGTGAAAAAGAGCCTAATTGGCGTTAAATAAATAAAAAATGAACAAGATGATTACTGTAGCCAAATAAAAGATGATTTACCGTAGCTAAATCAAAAGATGACATCTACTGTAGCGGCAGAGACATTGCAAAGTGGGAATGGTCAAGGTGGGGGGGGGGATCATTTTTGGAATTTCCACGCTGCGCATCACTAGTCTATTGCCTGTGTTGCTCATTGTCAATTAGATAAAGAACTTATTTAGAATGATGTTTGTTAGTTCCACCTCTTCTACATCTCCTACCCCTGAGTGCCCCCATTCCAACCCCTAAATGAAAGAATGAATGGAACCTTGGGTGGCAGACTCGCCAGCATGGGCGTTTCGAAGAGTCCTGGCGCGATGCTCACGAAGCGAATGCCATCATCGCCAAAGTCACGTGCGAGCGGCAACGTCATCCCGACGATGGCGCCCTGAGACAAATTAATTAAGTAATTAATATATTCACCTACCAAGCCAAAATGATCATGTTACCTAAATCACTGTTAATTTAGCAATTCTGAAAATATCAAAATCCATCGCCCTATTTCGTGCTCATAAAAATATGCTTTATGCTTTAAACACTTTGAAATCGCCAATGACAAGACGCGGATAAATCAATCTTTCAGCTTGATTACCGTACTTCACACGCACAACTCTTTTTCGTATATGTGTGGGGGAATTTCGTACTTTTTGCAAAATAACGAAAGAAAAAAACCGTAATTTTCATTGAAAAAAACCCAAAATCGCTCGGGGGAAGAGACCTTGGAAGCCGAGTAGGCGGACTGGCCCATCTGGCCGTCGAAGGCGGCGACGGACGCGGTGAGGACGAAGACGCCGCGCTGGCCGCTCTCCGCGCACTTCTCAGCTGACATCATCTGCTCCACGCCTCGGCGCACCACGTTGAACGTCCCCAGCACATTCACCTGAGATGAACGGGGGGCTCTATTACTAATATTACAGTAAATCGACGACAATAATAGTAAAAATGAGCAGGAGAATAATAGAAGCCAGAAAAAATGGTCCAAAATGATCTACAATAATGTCCCTACAGTAATGTTTTTTCAGCGGTAAAAATGCGTAAACGAAAAGAGAACAGAAAAATGTGAATGAGAATGATACAGAATAGTAAACATGTCGAGGATCATTGTCAGAAGGACTTTCTCTCTCTCTCTCTCTCTCATTCTCTCTCTCTCTCTTTCTCCCTCTCGTTCTCTCTCTCTCTCTCTCTTTCTCCCTCTCGTTCTCTCTCTCTCTCTCTCTCTCCTTCACTCATTCAACTGCAAACTCGAAGAGTAAACATTGGTATCTGAAAGGCAAAGACAAGTGAGCAGACACGGTTACCTTTTTTCATGTGGAAAAGTGCGTTAGCAATACTAGATTCTCGCTGTTTGGAGTAGCGGAACCATAAGATTACAGCTAAATTATGATAAAGAACTCTACAATTTAATTCACTCTGCACAAGAAGAAGATCTCTTTCCTAATATTTTCCGCTTTGGAATAGCTAACTAAATTGCGCGCAAAAAAACTTTGCTTTCCAGAACTCTACGATATTATTTAAGAGTGAACTATCACCTAAAACTCTGTGGCAGATATGATTCATTTTATGTGACCAGCTGATAAGTCGACTTCTTTTCGAGCTTTCTACTTTGAAATGGCGAACATAATTATACACCAAAATAAGCTCCTCCCACCCGTCCACAAAAAAAAGATTTCTCCCAACTACAAAGCTAACATTGAGAGTGCGCTCGATCCGATCAGTGTGGACGAGTTCCTTCTTCTTGCTGGAGTACAGCTTGAAGGCGTACGCGATGCCGGCGCAGGAGACGACCGAGTTGACCACGCCGAACTTGTCCTGCACCTGGTCGAAGGCCGTCTTCACTTCCGCGTCCTTGGTCACCTGGAAAATAACAAGCAAAGAACAGATCATGGAGAAAAACTCAGCACAACCCCCTTTACTTTTCCAGTTCTCCAACACCACACAAAAGAAGTTGGAACACTACGAATTAAAAAAAAATTCACCAAAGACCATCGAACAACTAAATAGGAACTATCGATTCCCAAACAGCGATACCAAGGCGAATGACTATTGATGAATACAATGATTTTTTTTCTCTAAAGTATTATAAGAATACTTATCCTCAAATGCAACTGTGCAACCGGAAAAAATTAAGCATCTTGGCGCAATCTTTCGGAAAATTGGAGCAATTCCGGGAATGAAATTGTTTTCTCAGCTCAACGATGAACAACTATCCTTGGCTCCCGAGAACAGGGAGTGGAAAGCCAAGTTTCCCTTGATTGGACCAAGAGAAGCCAATCGTGCGTTGTCTTGATATGAACTGCAACCAACATCGGCCGGCGTGAAGATGACATTCGGGCCGAGCTCGGCGGCGACATCGGCGCCCTTGGATTGCGGCAGGTCGAGGATGGCGACGCGGGCGCCGCTCTTCGCGAGAGTCTGCGCCGTCGCGCGTCCGAGGCCCGAAGAGCCGCCCGTCACCACGGCGATCACTTTCTAAAGGGATGCCAAATACTTTCAAGTATTCCTGGCTCCGAGCCAAAAAAAATATATTTAAAAAAATGTTTCCCATACTGCTCATACATATTTCTAACCAGAAGCCTGAAGCCTATTATCATGGTTGACACCACATGTTTTTCATGCAAGGAAATCATTTTGTATTTATGAAAAGAATAAAAAAATATCCGCAACAGCAGAACATGGCGTTTGGCAAAAGAAACCTTCAATGGGCCGAGAACATTCGCACGCTGGGACGCCATCTTTGGCGCTTCTTAATGGTTTCAATAAGATTAAGACAAAACATGGGGAACAAGCGCAAATTTGAAGCAAATTGACGGAGCCATTTTTGGCATGCATATTCAAGGAAAGTTGAAATCAAAGCGTCAAGCGAATTGGAACACAACCACATCATATTTCAAGACGTTGAACGAAAGGATATTAAACGTGCAAAAGCGCTCCAATTTGTTTGATTTGAACGTGAGATTCTCGGAAAAACTATTATTCAACTCCAATTATCACCTGTTCCAAATAATAGTGAATCTCATTAAAATATCAGAAAGCTGCCGTGATTAAGTATTTTTAGTGTCCTTTTAAGAACATTAAATTGCTAGATCAAATTACCAATTATCGAAAATTTTCAGCGTAAAAACGTATATTTACGATATTTCTGTAAAAGCGCATAAAAAATAAGTAGAATAGGTTAATGGAATAGAGTTAAATTCAGCATTCGTTCGGGAACATAGAGAAAATATATCGAGTGTGTTGCAAAAGTGTATCCTTCGAAGTGCTATATCAGAATTGTATATTAAAGTATAATTACAAACCGGTCGAGACACTTGATCAAGGGCAAATAGTGATATTCACCCATTCACCCATTCACCCCGCATTCACCCAGGATTCACCCAGCATTCACCCACATTCACCCAAGTACTAAAATACATAGCGTGGGTGAATGTGGGTGAATGGGTGAATGGGTGAATATTGCTATTTGCCTTGATCAAGTGAATTGCATACTGATCCAGATGATTAGACGTCTCGAACGGAATGCAATCATATTGTTGTACAGAATTCTGATATAACACTTGAAAGTATACACATTCGCAACACAATCGAAAAGTAATATTGATATGCACAAGCGCAGGCGGAATTTTACTCTGTTCCATTAAACTAATCTACTTATTTTTTATGAGCTTATAAAAAAATAGTGGAACTATCCGTATTTATGCTGAAAAGTTTTGACAATTAGTTATTTGTTCTAGCAATTTTAATTTTCCGTTTCACACACTAAAAAGACCATGCGTGCAGAATGCAGTTCTGGCTTTCACTGTATTTTCCTAGTTTACAAGCTCCAGTTGATTGTTTTGTGTTCAGAACTGCTTTTTACCTTTTTTTTTAAACATGATTTGATCCAGTTCCGTCTGCTCGTGTTGTTTAGTGCCTTGTGTTGGTCGAAGAATCTACTTAAATCTTTTTGTTCTTGATTTAAGTAGATTGCTCGATCCAGTTACGTCTTTTTGAAATGCAGTATTCCATCATTTTGATAACGGCGCTGTTCGAGAAAGTAAATTCGTTTTCAGGCGTACTCCAAGGGGTTTTAGGGCAGGCCGGGAACGAACACTTATTGTATAAGAGCAGTACGTGATGGAGACAAGACGATGAAAACATTATATTCGTGCTGCCTAAAACCCCTTGGAGCACTAAAAAAAGAAATTACTCGCTCCTAACTGTAATATCACCTATCCACCAAAATTGTCGTTGGACAGCCTATGGCATTGTCTGTTTTTTTTAAAAATATAGTTGGCTTTCATTTCTGCATTTTGCTTCGTTCACTTGTCTCCAAAGTTATTTAATTTTTGTTCCAGATTTCTAATGATGATTTCTCGATCGAATGCGTGTTAGTGGCTGTGGTTCGTGCTGAGGAGGAAAAAGAAGAAGAAGAAGAGGAATAAGCCCAAGATGACTCTTGCCATCAGCTGCGAGAGCGGCAGTCTCAATCCCATGTCCTTCACCGACCAGCATGGCGCTCTTCTACTCGAACGCATGCGTTATCAGCGAGAAACAGGCAATTCCTTTCTTTTCGATATATTTTATTTGCGTCTTCCTTTTGAATTACGAGAGAATGTGAATATTTGGACAGATATATATTCTGTATTTATATTTTGCCTTTGCAACTGACATGTTTCCTAGTTGTGCAACTGCTGCTTGTTAAAAAAGATTAGCTAAACTAATTATTATGTGATAAGTTTTACCT
The DNA here is from genome assembly GCA_945643635.1 of Allodiplogaster sudhausi. NCBI lineage: Eukaryota > Metazoa > Nematoda > Chromadorea > Rhabditida > Diplogasteridae > Allodiplogaster > Allodiplogaster sudhausi. The sequence goes on from CALZFC010000354.1 coordinate 3,184,463, forward strand.
GGTGTTTTAATTATAGCTGTAAATCAATTTGCATTTGGTAAATTAGTTCATTTATAGTGAGTTAGCATTAATTGGTATATATAGTGCAAAATATTTATTGATTATATAGATTATCTAACTTATCCAGTGCTGAAATAGGTCTGCCCCATGTCAGCGTTGTAACCCCCCGCCGAAGGCACTGAATCCTCACTTTTCCGTAATTCTTTCTCTTTATAACCCCCGGGCTGGCCATTTGCCTGTTTGTAACCCCCGGCAAAAGTCGAGAGGCAGGCACTATTTCAGCACTGAACTTATCTATATAAGTTATCTAACTTGAATAAAATGAAGGTCGTTTCTGCGATGTCGTCATTCGTGTGCACGAGCGGAGCTTTGCCGCTCATCGAAATGTCCTTGCCGCGTGCTCTCCCTACTTTGACTCCATTCTCAAGACTAATCTCGTTACGAAAGAACAGGTTTTTCACGCCTTTACTACTTTAAATTAAGATATATATATATATATATATATATATATATATATATATTTATTTATTTATCCTACATTTCAAGAAAGGTTCAAATATATGCTTATTGTTTGCTGCAGTATCTTACTAAGTATTGAGCTATATATTTATTTCTCTTACAAATTTCAAATCTGTGTTTTTCGAAATATCTTTTTTTAGTCACAATATAGAAAATTTCAGGTTACTGTAAACTGTCCGAGCGCGTCCGCATTCGAGTTGCTACTCAACTACATGTACAGTGGAAGTGTCGTCATCGACAGGAGTACGGTAGCCGAGCTGCTCAAGCTCGCCAACAACTTCCTGGTTAGATTTGTTTTTGGCCAGTGCTGAAATAGGTCTGTCCCATGACAGCGTTGTAACGCCTCGGCCGAAGGCACGGAATCCTCACTTTTCCGTACTTCTTTCACTTTATAACCCCCCGGGCTGGCCATTTTGCCGTTTGTAACCCCCGGCAAAAGCCGAGAGGCAGGCACTATTTCAGCACTGTTTTTGGCTCGCTGTCGAAAAAACACGGAAGTTTTATAGTTTTGGATTCGAAAGGATGTCGGGTGCCGGCGAAGTTGAGATGAAATGGAATGCAGATAAATAAATGGCTAAATTCATTATTTGCGGTATAGATTCTACTATGGAGCAAAGTTCTCTTGTAGATAACGAAAGTGAAGAACTACTGTGCCGAGTATCTTGACCGTAATCTGGATGCGGCCAATTGTCTGTCCGTCCGTCAACTGGCCAGCAAATACAATCTCCCCTTGTTGTACAAGGTCGGTTTCGAAGTCTTCTGAGCTTTCTCTCTCTCATGATATTATGAAGCACTCATTTGTGTCGTGATATTTTGACATTTCGTAGAACTGATTTTCTTTCTTCCGATTTGACTTTTTCTTCGGAAATAACTCGTGTAAGACCGGTTGTCACAAACAGTGCTGAACAAGGTCGGCGCATGCGCCGTGTTGAACCCCCCCCCCCCCCCCCCCCGGCCTGCCCAACCTGCTGAACCCCCCCCCCCCTCCCCAGCCTGCTCAGAAGCATGTTATTTTTTGCATGCAAAATGCATTTTCTCCCATTAAATGTGATTTTTGACCGAAAGAAAGGCTGTTTTTGGCTTTGTACCCCTCCGGCCAGAAGTCATGCACCGGACCTTGCTCAGCACTGGTCACAAATAGAAACTTTGGTCAAAAATAATGAAGATCTAACCAGAAGGGTGTTTTGGCCGAACCAGTGCTGAACAAGGGCGGCGCATGCGCCGTGTTGGACCCCCCCCCCCCCCCCCGGCCTGCTCCAAATCCCGTTGAACCCCCACGGATGAAACATTTTTTGCTTGAAAAACGGCACTTTTTCCACAAAAAAAAGGTGATTTTTGACCGAAAAATTCAATTTTTCGGCTTTGTACCCCCCGGCCTGGAGTCTTGCGCCGGACCTTGTTCAGCTATGGGCCGAACCTTGCTCTGCCTAGATTGGCTGCTAAAATTGTGGATTTGAGGCTGCTTCGGATTTCTTCGATGTCAACATCAATCGCTGTCTTCTCGAATCCGTCGATCTTCTTCAGTTCTCCGCGACTCAGATCCTCAAGATCATCGAAGATCCCAAGTATCACAACATGATCTCCGCCGATGCTCAGCTCAAGTTAGCCCACGCGCTCATTACTTTCAAGCTTCTATTATTATCGCAAAGCATAGATGTTAATAACAACTCTTCTATGAATATTTATCATTAGAGATATCAGAATGTGATTTAAAAAGATGGAACATATTAGTAGTTATAATACAATGATTGTCCTAATTAGGAGAACATTTTGCAGTTATACTATGATTGTCCTAATTAGGAGAACATTTTGCAGTTATACAATGATTGTCCTAATTAGGAGAACATTTGTAGTTATACAATTATTGTCCCTTATACAATGATTGTCATAATTAGGAGAACATTTGTAGTTACACAATAATTATCCTAATTAGGATGGCGACACGCTGGGCGTCCGAGGACATTAGCGGACGCGCCGCTGACTTTACGCGTCTTTTGGCAGCTTGCCAACTCGTGCAGCTCTCACAGGCGGCCGTCAGCTTCGTGCTCGACTACTCGCCACTCATGAACAAGCATCAGCCAGCCAGACTCGCGTTGCTACAAGCACTGTCAGTTGATGAGAGAGAGAAACGAAAGAGAGCAAGAGAAAGAGGGAGGAAAGAGAGCAAGAGAGAGAAGGACGAAAGAGAGCAAGAGAGATAGAGAGGGAGAGAAAAAGCGAAAAACTCACTGTATTCGCCATATTTTATTTAGAAAAATATGATTTCCAAATTTGTAAGGAGCGATGCTGGCGTAAGCCTGCCGCGCTACAACGAGCAGTACGAACAACTCCTCGAGCAGTTCGGTCGAGATCCACAGCTGATGGAGCAGCCACAGCAGCAGTACGATGGACACTGCAGCGAGTGAGAAAGAGACTTCTTCTTAATATTTGAACCCTTTTATATTAATTGTAACTTGTTAAATTCTCATTTCTATATATTTTATTAGCAATTAATCATCTTGTTGCTCTTTATTTTCACTTATAGATTTTTCTGTAGTCAACCTTCAAGCGCAAACATGATGGAGGGTGAATTTAATTATAATATAAGAGCACGAAAAGAGAAGCACCTCAAGGATGAAAAAAAATAGTTTCATTGAAAAAAGTAAACCCAACATTCTAAAGGATGGCCGATGATCTCTCGGCATCTGAAGGAGAAGAAGATGAAGTGAGCGTTGAAGGGCAACCTTCAGCGAGCCAAGTCGTAAGTCAGACTGAGATATTGTATTCTTTATATTAAGAATGTGTTTTCTTTTATATTCTGGATAGATTTTCTTAAAGGAGGGCGATCACCGAAAAGTAATTGCCGATTTATGAAACATCTTAGCTATTTTCGAATAGTCTCGGGCATGAGACTATAGAAAAGGCAAATGAAAAAGCACAAAAAAGTTCCATATTCAAGCATAAGATACTTGAAAGTGCAATTTTTGAATGAATTTGTGATCGGTGTCAGTGCAAAAACGTGATGTTACAGCACTCGACAGTAGATTAACGGCCATTTACCCATCGCGGGAAGATTGAATTTACAAATATTTTAAGACATTTGTTTGTTTCATGCTTTATCCATTTCTTATGTGAATATTCTACAATAAACTAAAGAATATTAGGCAAAACAGTATGAAATTAGTAAGCGAGCAATAACATCTCGCTTCGAAGCCAGCGCTACTTTAGCAATCTCGTCTACCGTACTTTTTGAGTAATTCAATGGACTTCCATTGAAGACCTTTGCACGTTTGAACATACAATTGCAGTTTTTCGGTGATCGCCCTTCTTTAATCAGCTAAAGTGTTGGCTGAAGCTGTGAATATGATAGAAGTATTAGCAGAAAATTGACATATATAATATTTCGGCTTTCCTCCTTTAAATAGATATGTATTCTTCTTTCTCTTCTTCTCACAAATGAACCCAAAATTTAAAAAAAGTATTTTTTTAATCTATCGCTCTTAATATCCTTGATATTGGATGATTCGTAATGAGGAAATCTATGAATCAGTCAATATTTTTCGTCTTCTTCAGCTGGCCGCCCGCAATACGGCCGTTCTTGCGATGTCCTCTGCGGAAGAGCAGATTCAGGGCGACGGTGGCGGAATAAAGCTACGCATCCAGATTGGAGGAGGGCAGCAGAAGATGAGCAAGGAGGAGAAGGAGAGGAAGAGACAAGCAAGGCATCTCAAGAAGAGGAGAAGAAGCAGGGGAAGCGATGCAAGGGGCGGCAGATCGCGTTAGCTTCTTTTCTTTTTATTTATCTTTCTAAACATTTAATTTTGAGCGCAGAATCGAAACCCACGATTGGTATAGAGGCTGAAAAGTGATACCTTTCTTGAGAAAAAAAAAGATGATTTTAGAAGACAAGAAAATGCGTGGAATGTGGGTGAATTTTTTTCTTTTTTTGTATGAAGTACTGGAAATATTTAAGTGAAAAAAATGAATAATAATGTGTGGTAGATACAGTATGCCTTACGTCTTCTTCAGCCTCTGGCGAAGATGCGGAGGGCGCGCAGTTCGACGAAGACGAGATCGACGGCGTGTTCGGGAACGGCCTCGAGGACGCCGTGCTCTTCCTGGAGGCAGACGCCGTCGACCCGTCCACCGTCAACGAGATGGAGGAGGAGGAGAATGAGCCTGGCGGCCAATTCATCTGCATTCACTGCCGATTCGCCACCAATGACAACGAGGTTACTATTTGCGCTGTATATTCTTTATTCAATTAGACTATCTAGGTTTTTTTCCACCTGGAACTTACTCTTCTATGGCGAATCAGGGAAAGATGAAAGTCTGGCCTCGTTGAAGATGGCGATGGCAAAAGTTGTTTAGGAAGAGCTTGACCTTGTTGGTTACTGTAGGCTTGGTTAAGAGTGATTGGCAGAGGGAGGATACGGTAATTTCACAGGACTTCCACAAGCACATGGCTCGCCGCCACAATGGCCGGACCGTGTTCGTGTGCTGCCTCTGCCCCCCTTCGAGCGGAGGAGAGAACACCCAATTCGAGAGCGGATGGAACAGCGCGTTCTATGAGCACGTCGCTGCTGCGCACCTACCGGTTTTTTTTTTTAAATATTTTATTCTTTGTTTATTTAAAGTAATTGTTTTACTTATTGATAAATGGCTTCTATCTCTGATTCAGTTCTGTTGAACGTGTAAATATTCTCAAGCTCTATCTTTTTTTAAATCAGTAAATATTACCTTTATAAATTATTGCCGGTTGATACGCACTATTTGTCAAACACACCGTTACAGGGAGCACCGCCGTTCCAGTGTGACTTGTGCGATTTTTCCACTCCTGGCCCGATTCACGAATTTCTTAATCATCGACTCATGGCGCATTGTTAGATTTATCGATTGATTCACTTCTTACTTTCACATATAAATGTCAGCGGACTGTTAGTATAAAAAGTAGAATCCCGCTGTCGCAGTTATATATGTGATTATAATTGAAGATTGTCCGTGTTTAATGGAGAGAATGAAAAATTAAATTACGACATGCGATATGAACGAAATAGTTAAAAAAAACATTAATGAACTGACAATGCGATTAGATTATTTGCTCTTTACAGGCCCTTCGGAGCGTCCGTTCAAGTGTGCAGTTTGCAGCTGGTCGGCCCGTTCCAGAAGTCAACTGTGGGCACACGAAAGGATACATGCAGGTATTCCTGATTTTTTTCTCTTAAAGGATTTTACTTCTATAGCCTTAGTTATTAATTCAACTAAAATTCATTAAATTATCTTTAGAATTTATGTAAATATATGTGATCAGTGAAGGTGCTCGCAGAAGGTTAAGTTTTTTTTTAAAAATTGTATGTAGTCACGAGAAGTTAACATTAAAATTTTGTGTTTTAATTGAAGGATCGGCGAACTTTTCGTGCATCGAGTGTGGCCGCGCGTTCCGCAAAGCCGAATCTCTCGCCAAACACACCGAAACTCATGGGGAGCAGAGGTGTGAAGTTGCATTCTGTAATATTTATATTTATTCTTGTTTTTTTAAGTCAACAGAAAAATAGTTGACTAAAGTTCCTTTTTGAGTACTAATGGTAAGCCATTTTATTATTGTAAAACCGAAGCACTAAGTGAAACAAAAACTTGACGGCACCCGGAGTCGAACCTTCAAGCCTTAGCATTCGGGGGAGCTGACATACCGACCGCGCCATTGGTGCCGCACCTTACGCTGGAAGATTTCCCCCCTATCTAGACAGCGCGGTCTAGCAAAGAGGCGAGAAAGGCGAGAGGCAACCAGACGAGGGGGGTGTGCGAGAGAGAGTGTGTGTGCTAGTGAAATGATGTTGTGTTGCGCTCCTCTCCTCACAAGGAAGTCTGTTCCCCTTTGTGATCTACATTATGAGTTGCTTTTTTGGCTAATGATCTCGTGGTCTCATGGTTTATTAGTAAAACAATGGACTGTTGTGTGAGATGTCGCTGGTTCGAGTCCAGCGCGATGATGATTAATGGTAAGCTGACATGCTGATAAGAACTATGGCAGAAAAACAGCAAAAGAAATCAGACAATCTTTATGAAGGTTAGGCAAATGACTGAAATAACTTGCTTAGAGTTCACGTGTGTGCCGACTGTGGATGGGCGTCGCGTACTGAAGCAGATCTCCTGGCTCACCGCGCACTCTCTCACCAGGTTTGTTTATTTCATAGTTTTTTTTTTTCATTTTTAAAATGTAAAAAAAAATCGTTATTTTGTTTATATTAATTCCGGCAACTATTTTCATTTTCTGATCAGCCAGATTTGATTAATATATTTCCTCTTCTCTTTAACCTATCAAAAATCATCGAATATAATGACGTCGTATAAAAAAAATCGAAATCATAACCGGGCCTCTTATTCAGAAATCGGGAGAAGTGACTGCCAACCATTATATGTAGCTTTAATATCTTAATGTTTATAGAAAAATAATTAATAAAAAGTGGTATATCTAAAAAAAAATGATTGTAGGTGGATGTGTACAACTGCCACATCACGGGCTGCGACTACGTGAGTGCGAAGAAGAGTCAGCTGGCTGCTCATCTCCGGACTCATCTCGCTGTCAGGGCACACCTCTGCAAGGTACGGTACTTCTTTCTTTATTCACTTTCTTATTTTAAAATACAATCGTCAACGCCTTTTTTAAATATGTTTTTTTTAAAGATTACATATCTATACAATTTGTATTTGTTATTATATTGAATCATTTGTTAACAATAAGGTTGATATTTGTTTTTTTTTCTTTCGCTTTTCTTTAATATGCCTTACAATTTGTGCTTCTTTTTATATAGAATTATTTTAGACGATAAGATTGACTTCTTTTCCTTTGCTTTACTCTATTTCTTTTAAAGAATAAGCTTTTAAAATGCTTTCCTAAATTGAGATTTGCGGTCGTGGCTTCATCGAGAAGTCTCACGTGGTGCGCCACGAACGGATCCACCTGGAGGAGAAGCCATTCAAGTGCGAGCAGTGCGAGTATGCGAGCAGTCGAAGGGACAAGCTCAAGGTAGCTTTTTATTTAGGATTTTTTTAATCCTCTTTTATTAATTTGTTTGATTAAAACCAGTGCTGAAATAGGTCTGACCAATGACAGCGTTGTAAAGCCCCCGGTCCAAAGGCCAGGAATTCTGTCTTTTCCGTACGTCTTTCACTTTGTAACCTCCCGGACAGGCCATTTGGCCGTTTGTAGCCCCCCGGACCTACTATTTCAGCACTGATTAAAACCATAATTAACCGTAAGATATTATTCTCTCTTTCCCTGAATTTTTTTTACGCAGTCTTGTGAGGTTTAATGATGGTATTTAGTCCCGACTTAATCAGATGAAAGAAATGTTCATATTTGAAGGAGCACATCCTGAAGCACCACTCGGCTGGCGGAGAGGGAGGCACGGCGCACGTCCAGAAGAGAAGATACAAGAGGACCAAGCATCTGGCCGCTGCCATTGCCGCCAACTCACAGCAGGTCAGAGCAGCCAGAGATATCCCGTTCTTTCTAAATTAGTTATTAATTATTGTAACTTTATCCGGCTCCGTTGGTGCCTGCTTGAGTACTGGCGACATGGGTTACGGAAGAGAGAGGGAGTAGTAATATTCATGCAAAAGTTAAACGAATGACCACTTACCGTAATCAAATCAATCGTGTTAAGATGAAGCAGCAGCAACAGTCGATCGTGCAGCCGGCCGAGTCTCTCTTCCGCCCGATAGATCCGCAGACGGCGCTGGTTTCCAGGGAGCGCTTCGATCTCTGGCCTCCGCAAGTCGTGGTTGGCGGAGGAGGAGGAGGAGGCGGCGGCCTCTCGCTCTCGCCCCTCGCCGGGCCCCCTCGCGCCTTTTCGGTGGCGCCCCTCGGCGGCTTCGCCGGGATAGGCGGCTCAACCAGGCGCCAGTCCTCACCAGGCTCGATGTCCCTGATGAATGTCCAGCTCAGAGGCGGCCCCGACACTCCCTTGCTAGGTGACGATGAACACAACAAGCCAGAACAGCTCCTCCTGGGAAGAGAGACGCCTCCCCTTGTCACCCCCGTCCCTCGTTCCCCTCACAACCACTCCGACCCCTTCATGCTGAACGCCGTGGACGATCCCCATCGGCCAATGTCCCTACCACCGTACGGCGGAGGCACACCGAACACTTCGAACTGGTTCTAATCAGCACCTTCCTTATCAAAGCCAAGTATTTCCATCACCTTTCTAATGTTCTTACTTAAAAAAAAGGTCGCCGTTTGTGTTTTGTCAAGAACTTCTCCGGATTTTCAATCAGTTCTCGTGTCGCTAACCATGTTCCCTTACGCCATTTCCATCCTGCCAATAATTGCTGATTGTCTTAATGTAAATATAACGCATCAGAAATTATTGTTTACATCCTTGATTTTTAATTCCTTATTTTATTAATTTATGTCTGCTTCTGCTAAATGTTTCTGAATGATTTAGTTTAAATTTTTTTTGTTGTTGTAAGAATTGACTGAATCCAGTCTAGCAAGCTACAATGACATTGCAAGAGAACTGAATGAACACGGATAGTCAGTTTTTATATTTCTTTTAAAATTTGTCGCATAATAAATATTAGCCTTAAATTGCCGGATAGTTCACTCAAAAAAGACGAAACTTTCTGTGCAGTCAACACCGCGTTCCTAGAAACAAGACATCCAGCCAGACAGCTTTATCGAGAAGGAGACGCCAGGGATGACCGGTGGATCCGGGAGTGGTGGTCGTTGAGAGGGGAACGGGGGCGGGAAACACAGAAAGAAGGCAAGCGGCGAGCCAGCTTAACGCTGATTGCCTTCGGGATTGCTCATAATCGGCAGTCAGTGCTGCGGCAGAGGCCGACGCTCGGTGGCTACTTTTTATACAATAAATTTTTTCCTTTACTGTCTCGCCGTCTCTCATACGTGCAAATTGAAGGGATCAATCAAGTCGGGAAGTGCCGTCTGATTGAGGTGTCCCCGGGAAAACACTGGCTACTTGCATACGTTTAAGTAAGATATTTGTATGGATACTTCATGACGCTATACAAAGATATAAAACAAACATTTTATACGAGAAAGAAACACATGAGGGGAGAAGGGATAGGAAGACTGGACAGGGACTTTAGTAGTTGGCCTTGGAGGCACGACGAGCAGTGCGGAGCTCCTCGTTGTGGTACTCGGAAAGCTTGTCGACATTCTGGCGGAGATTGACTGTTCCCATCTTGAGGGCGGCAACGGCGCGGCTGAGGGACTCGCTGGAGGCATCTGGAAAGTGGCTAGATTGAGGGTTGCAAGGAGTCGGGGACTGACTGGGAGCAGCCTTAGCCGAGGCACCGCGAGTCTGGCGAACAGACTTCTGGCTCTTCGCAGAATTCACGGAGCGCGCAGCCTTCGGGGAGCGGCCACTCGAAGGGGACTTGGAGCCTGAATTCCCGTCAGGACTTATCCACTCAGGAACCACTGAAGTTCAGAAAGCTCACGTTGGTTACGGTAGGCAAGGGGCGGAGCATCGAAGGCGTAGGTGGTGTCATCCTGCATTCCGCAGTAGACGGAGACAGCCGGGGCCTGAATATCAAAGAAGTTCATTGAAGAAATCCAGAAAATAATTGTTTGATTCGAACCGCGCGGCCGCTGGACGCAGGGGCCGCGTAGCTGGCCGGTGCGAGCTGCTGGATTCCCTGATGCTGGATGTGATGGCCGTGGCCAGTCCCGGATTGCGAATTCTGTCCGCGACCTCCCTGCCCAAGATTGTTCTCCTGCTGATTCGCCTGCTCCTCGTAAGTCGACTGCTGCTTCTGCTTGTTCTGCGCGGAAGGCGCGTACATCGAAGGGATCTGCAGTGGAATTAGAATTTGATCGATCAACAAATTTTGATATCACTGACGGCATGTCCGCTGGTGGGGGCCTGCGTGGTGTTGTTGTAGATCTGCTGAGAACCGTAGATCACAGGGGGAGGCTGCTGAGAACGAGCGCCAGCCTGAAAAGAGAGATGTAGATAGGAGAGAGAAGCGGATCAGAGAATGAGAAAAGAGAGAGAGAAAGTTTAGGGAATGAGGAAAAGAGGAGAGAAGATTGGATGAGAAGAAAGGAAAGCGAACCCAAGCATTGTTCATCGAGATGCCTGACTGTGCAGGGGCAACGGAGCCATGAGCCGAGGCCAGCCGCTCTGGAAAGGAAACCAAGTTAATCCGAACAACTATTTGTAAATATGTCGTAATTCTCACGGCCAGAGCAAACTCCGCCAGCACGGGGAGCCTGAGGGGCATAGGAAGAGATCTTCAGCTGGTAGGCCGGTGGCAGGGATTCCATTGCGTAGATCGAAGGCTTAGCACCCTCAAATTAATTACACTGTACTTTGTTCTCAAAATAAGAGTTTTCCACCTGGGAATGGTTCTGTGGAGCGGCCTGAGCTGAGTCAGCATTGTAGAATGCCGGCTGTTGCTGTTCATTCTAAAAAGTACATTTATAAAGTGACATTTTCATTCTTTTTCGAGGATCTTGTAAAACTGACGCGGCTCTCGAAGAGGTTCGGCAGATCACGGATTTCGACCTGAGAGTCGGCGCTCAAATCGCGCTTGTTCTGGGTGATCGCCTGGTAGAAAGAGTTCGAGGCCGGCTGGGGAGGGGCGGAGCCGTGCATCAGCTGCAAATTTTTCCTATTTAAAATCAAATTACCATTTTCTATATTTCTTACTAATATAATTGTAATTCTTCTAAAGACCTGAAGAGAAGACTGGTTGGCAGGCGCCTGAACAACGTAGTTCTGGGCTTGAGGGGGAGCATTGTAGATGACACCCTGCAATGCAATCAATGATTCGTTCTCCGATTACGGTACACTGCTTTCGTGCCAGGACCTGCTGCTGGAGAGGAGCGGGCCGCGCGTACTGGCGAGGCTGATTGTATGCGGAGAGACCACTGGCCGGGATGTACTCGGAGTAGACTGCAGGGCCTGAATAAAGAGAGACCGATCTTGGTTTATGGATCTTCTTTTAATGAATCCAATGAGAATGCATTTATACTATTGTTGAGGAAGAGATTCGGTATTAGCGAAATTACTCTGTTCAGAATGAGGAGCTGTAGCATGCTGGGCAATCTGATACTGCCGCGGAGCGTGTCCGACAGGAGGCTGGGCGTATCCAGCAGAGGGCGGAGCGTATCCAGCAGAGGGCGGAGAGTATCCAGCAGAGGGCGGAGCGTACCCAGCAGAGGGCGGAGCGTATCCGGCAGGAGGCGGGGCATATCCGGCAGGGGGCGGGGCATATCCGGAAGGGGGCGGGGCATATCTGGCAGGAGGCGGAGCATATCCGGCATTAGGCGGAGCGTATCCAACGGGGGGCTGAGCGTATGCACCAGGAGGAGCGGCAAATGCAGACGGCGCTCCCGATGCGAAGTACAAAGGAGAAGGACCCTAAAAATATTTGTTCATTGTTTCGCGAAGCAATATTTTTCCCTTTTCATAGTTCAAATTTTTTTCCATAATGAAAGTGATCTTGCAATCCACGATGGAGAACAGAGAAGAGCTGACCGCAGCTGCGTATTGCGGTGCCGGGTACGCCTGCATGGGAATCGCGGTGAGAAGAGAGGCTGAAGACGCTGCTCGAGTCGTCATCGAAGGCTGGCCGTAGCTGCAAAATACATTTTTATCTTTATTTTATTTTAGATCAATTGAAATTAATACATATTTTAGTGATAAAGATATTGGGAATATTGACCCGCCGGCGTAGAAGGAAGGCGCGTAATATCCAGCCATTCCTTGGAAGATGACACTTGAGACGAAGAAATCAGGTGGGGATGAAGAGCGGGCAGCGAATGGATCTCCAGAGGCTGGCAGCCACTTTTATTCCGCTTCCATATATCTTTCCAGAAAAAGTCTCAAAAGTACATCAATTAGAATTACGTTTTGTTGACCTTTCCGAAGTTCTCTGACTTTTCGGCAAGTTCGTGACATTTTCTAGGTACATTTCAAGGATTATCTACATAGGAAAGAGTAAGTTCACAGTTACAGTTGAATGTCGAATGCACTTGAGAAACATGTGCAAATAATTTTTCGCTCTAGTTGCTAATGATTATCCCATTCTATTTTTTAAAACTTGAAAGTCACGTGTTAATCCATTTAATACGATTAATTCAATCACTTGAAAAATTCAAACTGAAATTGTGAAATCGACTAATGGAACTTTCAAGTGCAAAGGTGGAGATTGCACTGAAAAGTGCACAAAGTAAGAATACAAAGTGCGCTTTGGCAGTATAAAAGAAGCCTTTTTCCTCATTTGCTACACAGTCGCCTGTCTTAATCCGTCTGCGCTCTCCTCTCCACCTTCACTCTCTCGCCATGTCTGCTCTCTCCGTCGATCCCCCCGCGGCCACGGTCCCTGCCGCCGGCGGTGCCTCCGTTCATCAGATCGCCAATCCGGGCGCGGCACGCTTTGTTTTCAAGGTTTGCCGTCCCGTACACTTATATTTATAGTAAAACAAATAAAGTCAAACAATATTCACCTTCCAATCCGAAGTGATAAAATACCACTTTAAAGTAACAAAAATCTCCTTGCTTGCAGGTGAAGTCGTCGAATAACAACGAGTACCGCCTGAAGCCGGTGTTCGGCTTCGTTGAGCCGGGCGCGGCTGCCCCCCTCGAGATCACTCGGCTGGCCGGAGCACCCAAGGAGGACAAGCTCGTAATCCAGTTCGCAGAGGCGCCCGCAGACGCCGCGGATGCCACCGCGGCTTTCAAGGTTTTCAGCGATATTCGAGGAGATTTGAGGAGATCGGTGGATGGATCGAAATGAGAACCATTCTTTTGATGGATCCATGGTAGTAAGCGATCGGAATTCTTTGATCTCATTTTGACATGATTTTTTGGAATCATTTCCAAGCGACCGATTGTTTGAGAAACTATTGGGCAAAATGATCAATTATTCATGAACGCATTTTTTCTTGAGGCGGCCGCCGTGGCTGGCGAGGTGACTCTGCCGATCTCGGCCCAGTAGAAGAAGATCCTCCCCTGACCGCTTCTCCATTCCCCCGCCCCCCAGCAGCCACCTCCCAAGATACTTCAACACCCACCCGTCTAGCCCCTTCTCTGCATCTTGAATGAAATATTGTTTGAAGAATCTTTTTGTGCCACCACATCTTTCTTCCTAATCTGCTAAGCAGGCAAGCGTCACAATGCAAGAACTAAAGAGTAAATATTTCACATTCAAAAAAAGAATGAAAAAATATTTATTTTATCGAAGAGAGAATTTTTGTTTGTTTAGAAAAGCACGAATAAATCTAGAGAATGCTTTGATTTTTGTGAGGATCTGAATCCTACATTCTAAGCCCTTCGTAACATTTCGTCGTCCATGATTCTACGTGAAAGAAGGAAATACTTAAATAAATTTGCGAATACTAAGTTCGCAACTTGCTAATTGCTAATTTTTATCCTCAGAATTAAAGGATGAGGCATGCAAATGTGTGCATAATAAATCGCTCGGTAAAGGAATTTGCACTACAGAATTTGCACACTGTTTTAAATTCCGAAATATCATATTTCAAGGACTTTCACTTGAGCCATGAATTAATTCTTTTCGAGCATAGGGTTTCTGAGCAATCGCTGGTAAGTTCAGAGTGTGACACAAACACTTGACTTTTCAAAGTGTCTAAATCTTGTCCCACAGGTGGTCGTTGAGGTCTTAGAGTATTTTTTTACACTCTCTCATATCTGCAAAAGTCGAACAGTAATACTGCATGGTTTGTTTCTGTTCAGATCATCCCTTTCCTGATCGGAAGATGTTCAACCGCTTGCCTTCTCCCTATTGTTCTTGTTATCTGGAAGCGAGGATGCTGCTTCTACCGTACTCAGCGAACAATGGGAAGGCGAGAGAGACTGATCGGTTAGAGATTGGAAGGAGTTAGAGATGTTTGGCAATGGAGAATTGGAGGATGGAAAGATAGTAGAGAATGGAAATGCAGTGTCCTCCTGATCTTCTAACAGTCTCTTAACAGGCCAAGATGAAGTGGGTAAAACCATCCAAGATGGTCTTTTCCACCACAGCTGATTATCATTTACCTCATTAGATGAAATACCACGTGTTGCTAAATCGGCCGAATTATCCGCTGAGGACACATGGTATAAAGATGTACATAGATTGAAAGAAGAAGAAATGGAAGCAAGAATTTTAGTGTTTCTGGCAAAAATATCCTTGTGCCTAGATGATAGGCGAAATTGTTGTAGGACAATTTCAGAATCAGAAAAAAGATGTATAGATGCCACAGATGCATTAGTCCCTTCTAGTGCATTCAGGATGAATGCACCAAAGAAAAACATAGGCACAGGCTGCGTAAGCGAGTGCTGACTCATCCGCAAAGAAGCATAGATCGCATGTGTATGAGAGGGATGAGACGACCAGATGAGGCGAAAGAAAACGAGGCATAGAAGAAGAGAAGCTAGAGATCTCGCATTGAATTTTCGCCCAGAGTTCGCTTTCTTCTTTGTCAAGCGGGGAGTCCCAATCATATTTTTTCTTCCATAAAGATTGAACGAAGATTTTTGATCAGCTAGATGAATGTGATGATTCAATTTCCAGGGAAACTGGACATAGATGATACCATTTCTTACAGAAATGTTGGAGTGAAATTCTCTAATGGCTTGCTCTTTTATTTTTGCTCTCATTAATATAACAGAGTAGACTGCAGATTGGCTAGAGAGAATGGAAGAGAGAGATGAAGGGGACAGCTCAAAAGGGCTAACAGAGGGAAGGGAGCTGTTCCCCCCTATTGACTGACTGTCCCTTCGTATGTCAGCCTCGCCGTCTTCCTCGCTGTCTTCGACGCCGGTTGCTGCCGTTGATCCAGCCATTTGTTGTTCCGGCGGCGATGCCGAGATATGCAGGGCCGAGTTGACAGCCGGAGTTGGCAGATTATTTAGATTCCTTTTGTTGTTGAGATTTCTAGATTCATTTCTGCTTTGTTCATTTCTCTGTTCAGAAGATCGGCCACGCTGATCCGAAGATCGCTGTCCATAGGTAGAACGATTATTTAGATTTCTTTGTAAGTTGTTACTCGGAAAAGATGGAGAGCGCCTGTCTCTGCTCTCTCCTCTTGGCTCTCTTTCTCTCAGCTGATCGCTGTAGTCGCGTGATCGTGATCGATTACGCCAGCGATCGAGAGAGGGAACACGTGAGCGAGAGAGAGAGCGAGTGTAACGGTTAGACTGAGAGACAGAGCGGGGACAGATAGAGCGATGATGATAGCGGTCGCACTGGCGACAACGTGGCCTAGGGCACTTGTCAGAATAATGATCTGTTTCCAGACAGTTCCAGCAAGCGAGTCTTTCAGATATTTTGTTTCTTCGCTCTCCCTGATCAGATATTTTTCTGCATTCTTCTGATAGATGATTATTACCACAGAAAAAGCATTTCGAGGCAGTTGCAGATGTATTTATTGCTGCAGATACAAAATAGATAGATCACCAGTTTTGCAGGCGATTTGTTCTTGTGCAGTGATTTCTTCTTGTTCAGAAACCGCGTTTTGTAGATACTGTAGCAATATTTCCAGATTCCACCTAGTTTCCTTTTTTCGTTTTTTGATCAGAATTAGCCGTAGCCAAGAAGGGAATTTTTTCAAGATAATTTCATGGAGGATGTCTCCGTCGGCGCCGTTTTGTTCCATGAGTCTAGATAGGATGGAGAGAAGGGCATCGAGCGTAGTGCGGACGCTTTTGATGTTGTCCCTCGCCGGGGGCAAGTCTTGCAGTTGAGATATTAGATTAGTTTTTGCCAAAGATTTTTGATCAAAACGCTTAACGAGATGGTTGTATGCTAGATAGTATTGAGATGTGGAGAAATGACTGATAGCATTAAGTGCATTGCCTCGCAATGAGCTTTTTAGATGGATCATTTTCTCTGTATCAGATATGGGCTGATTGTGCAATACATTTTCATAGATTCCTCGCCATTGATCAAAGAGCTCGGGTGTTAAGTCGTATACTGGAAGCTCGAGAGGGGGGAGGCGAGATACATATGAGATAGATTGCTGCTGATACGGTATATTAGAGGGAGGGGGAACATGAGGCTGATATGTTGCCTGAGGGTGATTTTGGTAGGTTGTAGGAGGGGGCGCCTGTGGTAGAGGCGCAGTATGTTCAATCTGCAAGCCAGGTGGTTGTGACAAAGATGAGAAAGATTGCTGATAGATTGCCGGAGGGGGCGCCCTCATCGCAGAGGTAGAAGAGTTGATCTGTCTGTCTTCCATGTTCTGATAGATAGTAGGCTGAGAGAAGAAATCAGCTCTCTGAGACTGAGAAATATTAGATGAGTAATTAGGCTGTAGATGTGTAGTCGGTGTCAAATAAGATGTGGCTTGAGTGGTAAAACCCGGAGGAATGCTGACATTGCGTGACGGCGTAGTTTGAATTATAGATTGTGAGGTTAGATTTATTTGGTCAGTATGCATATTAGGCATGGACGAAGGGTTATTAAAAGTGACCGTAGATGAAATTGGTGGTTGATCTTCCAAACCTGTTCCGGCGTGGGGAGATTCGGAGCGCGATTCCGCCGGCGATAGGGGGGGGGAGTTCATCCAGAAGGAATCCGGTTTCGCCGAGCCGGATATCCAACGTGACCATCGCGTTCTCCACTTCGCCGAAGAAAGCTGCCGTCTTATTTTTTTCATGATATTGTGTGATGATCGGGTGGACCTCTGTTAGATCCTCACAATCCAAGATTCTTTGTAGATGATAGCAATAGGTTGTAATTACTCTATTCTTCTTTACGAGATATTCACGAATGTGGTTGATCGAGCCTCTAGTAGATTTCAGGATTCTCTTGGCGGTTATAGGATTATCAGATTGAATTGAGAGGGGTGTAGAGAAAGATGCGGACATCTGCAGCATTCGCTTAAGTTTGATATCGTTCAAGATTCGTGATAGTTGCTGCTTCGCTGTCGTGATTGCTTCTTTCACTTCGTCGCTAGATTCTAGATCAAATAGATCAAGATTTTCCAATTCCTCGGGGGCTAGATTAGATGTTGATTTTTCTGCATCCGCCATTTTGGCAGTTGCAGATGCAAGGGGAGAAAAAGAGGTGAGCAATACAAGCAAATAATATAACAACGACACTTGGCAATAGGATCGGGCCGACGCACCAGTTGTGCCGGTTGTCAAGGTTCTCCTTTTGCCAACAAGTAATAAATGACAACAAGTTTATCAGCAACACATGAAAAGCACCCAATCAGTCGGGTTCAGTGGATGTGAGCGGAAAAGGAGCTGCGAGAGATATATGTAGTAGATAGATGGGAGGAGCGGCGCGGTCGCGCCGCGGTCGCGCCGCGGTCGCCCCGCCCCTCCATGACTCTCAGCACAGTATGTACATACTTTTAAAAAATTAAAAAATTTTATTGAAGGCTATTCGCTCCGATTGTAAGGAGGACGACATCATATGGCTCATCTACTGGACGGTTAGCAGTTGTTTTCAAATATTAGGCATTACTATTATTAAAATAAATAAAAAATTAATAATCGTCAGGTGTTCGCCGCCTTCTCCGTCATCGACACCTTTGCTGAGCCCATCATGCAGATCTTCCCCGTCTATTTCCTTCTCAAGGCGAGTTTTGTTGTTCAGAGTCATAATTTTAGTCTCTTAAAAAGTACAGTAGAAATCGTCTATTGTCATATTTTCAGGCACTCTTCCTCATCTACCTCTTCCTGCCGCAGACGAATGGAGCTGCCTATCTCTACCATGTCAGGAAGGATTCTTGTGACAATTGGAGCTAACTACGACTAGACTAGCTGAGCGAGCTTAGACTTAGACCCCCTAAGATTTTGGCTTACTTAGACCCTAAGACTTAGACATCGGTAAGTCTATAACCACACGAAGATTTTCAATCCTTTTACGATTTCATCGCAAAATAATTGAATAATTGCAGATTTACGTTGACCCTGCGGTGACCTTCGTCGACGGCTTCATCTCCAACTACTTCTCTGGCCAGCAGCAGCTCCAGTCTGCCTCGGACTCCGAGAAGAAGAAGGACTAAGAGGCCCTTGCCAAGGGGTGGATCAACCGCCTCCAACAGAACTCTCTCCTCCCACCCATCGTGTACTTCCCAATCTCCCCTTTCTTCGCCCACTCCCTTCTCTGTTCCCCATTTAAAAAAATAAAATTTATTTTTTGTCTGTTCTTGAACATTTCCTGAAACATTTCGTATATAAAGATCAAGCAGTATTTGTTGCGAAATAAATTTTATCCTTGATTTTTTTTTCACTTTTTGGGAATTCAAGTTCTTGCTGAATACAATACTTTTTTTTACACCCAATAGAAAACAATTTTTTTTGGAATAAGCGTTTAATATATCTTAGAATTTAATATTTTATTCCTCACTTGCATTTTAAATTAGATGGTTTTGAATAGTTCATCACATGTTAATAAGACTGAGAATTGTGAACACACAGCGCAGGAAGTTCGCATTGCCCGCACTCGGAAAACGCACTTTGAAGTGACCAATTTCCTCCCGCTCTTCAAAGTTCGTTTTCCTATCACTTGGCTGAGTTCGCAATGCATGCACTGATAAGTGCGGTTGGCGAGTATCACGTAACCGCTTTGCCGGCTGACCCGACATTCTGTTTGAGTGCTCTCTCTCTCTCTCTCTCTCTCTCCTCTCTCTCTCTGCTCTCTCTCCTTTCTCTCTCCTCTCTCTCTCTCTCTCTCTCTGTGCTATCAGGAATCTCAAACACGACCCACAAACAAGCTAGTTAATCGTCTTTTGCAGCTATTATTGTCGTTTTCGCTATAAAACTAGAGATTGTATCATTGATAACGGAAATCGATAAATGAGACCTTATCACTCATTTTCATTAACTGAAAAGATTCGCCTAACGATTCTGAATCTAACTATGTAATCAGTTTTTCAAAATAAAGTGCCGGCTAACAATATATTTTTGTTTGTGTGTATTCGCATTACTTTCTTGAGGATTCCCCATGGTCTTGGTCTTTGTCTCATTTATCGATTTCCGTTATCAATGATACTATCTCTAATTTTATTTTTTATGGATGTGGGTAGAGACAAAATAATGGTACAGGAGAAATTACATTGAAAAATATAAGAAAGGAAATTTTTTATAAGCAAAAACTGATAACTTCTTATCAAATGCTTAAAAATTATCGATTTGTTATCAGTAGCATCCGTTCTATATAAGCAAACTAATGTACCAGTTAAAATATTTTAGTCTTTCCTAGGAAAATAGTTATTAACGAGGATGCATTTGGATGCGTCCGATGCGTCCGACGCATCCTTGGTACCAAGATCCTGGGCGGGACTGTATTTGATATGATATAAAGGAAAATAAGTACGATGATTTGCTGTACATAGACAACATTACGATTCACTGGTTCCTATCCAGTCTCTTTATCCTCTATATCTCTCCACTCCATGTATTTGATATGACTCTATCCCTCCGCCCTCCTCTCTTTCTCTCTCTCTTTTTCTCTCTCTCACTCTCGCTCTTTCTCTCTCTCTCTCGCTCTTTCTCTCCATTTCTTTCTTCTCGCGCTCTCTATCTCACAATCAGATATAGAGATGCAAGATTCAGATATTAAATAAAGCTCTCATCACTTGGTTGACGAGTTGATAACATCCTTTATTCATCATTGATCTACGAGTACTACACACGTTTCCCACATCCCAGGAGGTTCAGGCTAACACCAGATATAAAAGAGGTCAAGAAAAAGAATTTAAAAAATAGTATGCTTGTATTTATTGACAGTCTTCTTCGTTAGTTGTCGTCTCTTTTGGCGAGTGCGAGATTCTGCAATTTAATTCTTGAACTTGTGGAATCGGCGGGAGTCTTGAACGCGAATTTTTTTTTGAATATCTGACCTGTGCCATGAGCTGGTTGGCCTGCTCGCGCGTCCGCACCTTCTCGACCTCGATGCCCTGGAGGCGCGCGATGATCTCCTCGATGCGGCCTGACACCGCCGACACCGAGTGCTCCATTTGTGCGACGCGACGGGTGACACTACAGTAATCCCTCTTCTGCTCATCTCTTTCTTTCTCTCTCTCTCTCTCTCTCTCTCTCTCTCTCTCTC